>CM040916.1:33263254-33941403 GCA_023029165.1 Gobiocypris rarus | reverse complement strand
GTACGATGTTGTGGAGCTGAGATATGGCTTATTCATGTGTTTGTACGGTTGCTAGGGTGGTCTAAATGGTTGCTAGGTGTGGCTATACGATTTATGGGGTGATATGTAAAGACTATTTATCAGTCTGAGTCAAAAGAGCCCAACTCTGTATGTGTACAACGCCTGGTGCTGAGATATGGCTTGTTAATGTTGATATACGGTTGCTAGGGTCTGTAACAGGTTGCTATGGCATGTTTAGTAAGTTGTGATGTCACTACTTATTGTCTGCTTGATAGGCCGAGTCGAAAGAGCCCAGCCTCAAGTCTCTACGACCTTCTGATCCGAATATATGATCTCACATTATTGCCAATGTTAAGTCTATGGGACTTTATTCAATGTTTTTTCCCGCCAAAACGAAAACCGTTGATCCGTCGCTTAGAAAAGACATAGCACACCTCTCTCAATAAGTCGGTCGATTCGACACCTCATTCATGTGTCTGTGACAAACGGTGCCGGAGGAGTAGCGTGCCCAAGTTTTGAAAAAGTAGAATAGTAATCACAACACTAGAATGTACATTTCCAGAAGAAAATGTGAGTGGTGCTTGCAGTGGCAAAACTCGGGGCCCGGTCGTGCAAGTGACTGCAAAAAGCCCACCCCATGTCTGTACGATGTTGTGGAGCTGAGATATGGCTTATTCATGTGTTTGTACGGTTGCTAGGGTGGTCTAAATGGTTACTAGGGTGTGGCTATACAGTTTATGGGGTGATATGTAAAGACTATTTGCCAGTCTGAGTCAAAAGAGCCCAACTCTGTATGTGTGCAACGCTCTGGTGCTGAGATATGGCTTGTTAATGTTGATATACGGTTGCTAGGGTGCTGTAAAAGGTTGCTATGGCGTGTCTAGGAAGTTGTGATGTCACTAGTTATTGTCTGCTTGATAGGTTGAGTCGAAAGAGCCCAGCCTCGAGTCTCTACGACCTTCTGATCCGAATATATGATCTCACACATTATTGCCAATGTTAAGTCTATGGGACTTTTTTCAAACGATTTTTTTCCCGCCAAAACGAAACCGCTTTGTCCGATCGCTAGAAAGACATAGCACACCTCTCCTCAATAAGTCGGGTCGATTCGACACCTCATTCATGTGTCTGTGACAAACGGTGCCGGAGGAGTAGCGTGCCAAAGTTTTAAAAAAGTAGAATAGTAATCACAACACTAGAATGTACATTTCCAGAAGAAAATGTGAGTGGTGCTTGCAGTGGCAAAACTCGGGGCCCGGTCGTGCAAGTGACTGCAAAAAGCCCACCCCCATGTCTGTACGATGTTGTGGAGCTAAGATATGGCTTATTCATGTGTTTGTACGGTTGCTAGGGTGGTCTAAATGGTTGCTAGGATGTTCTGGATGGTTGCTAGGCGGTTGCTAGGATGTTCTGGATGGTTGCTAGGCGGTTGCTAGGGTGTTCTGGGTGGTTGCTAGGGCGTTGCTATGTGGTTGCTAGGTGGTTGCTAGGGTGTTCTGGGTGGTTGCTAGGGCGTTGCTAGGTGGTTGCTAGGCGGTTGCTAGGGTGTTCTGGGTGGCTGCCAGGGCGTTGCTATGTGGTTGCCAGGTGGTTGCTAGGGTGTTCTGGGTGGTTGCCAGGGCGTTGCCAGGCGTGGCTGCTAGGTGGTTGCCAAGGTGTTCTGGGTGGCTGCCAGGGCGTTGCCAGGTGGTTGCCAGGTGGTTGCCAGGGTGTTCTGGTTGGTTGCCAGGGCGTTGCTGCGCGGTTGCCAGGTGGTTGCTAAGGTGTTCTGGGTGGTTGCTAGGGCGTTGCCAGGTGGTTGCCAGGTGGTTGCTAAGGTGTTCTGGGTGGTTGCTAGGGCGTTGCCATGCAGTTGCTGCAGGTGGTTGCTAAGGTGTTCTGGGTGGTTGCTAGGCAGTTGCCAAGGTATTCTGGTAGGTTGCTATGGTGTTGCTAGTTGTCACAGATGGTTACTATGTAGTGTTTATAGAGTTCTTAGTACGCCTAGCCTGATTTAACGCTTAGCTAATCGCTATTAGCATGTAGCTATTCACTGCTAGCATGTGTAGCAAAGTGCCGCTTTGCTAGCATGAGTCAAAAGACCCAACCCCATGTCTCTACAAATGTTCTGACGCAAAGATATAGGGATGATAAACGGTTGCTAGGTACTCTGTTTGGTTGCTATGGAGTGGCTTGGGAGCATCCCATAATGATATTCCAAAAGCTCCTTGTCAGTATGAATGATATAAACCAACCCCATGTCTCTATGATTTTCTAATCCAGAGATATAGGTCTTGTTAAACTGTTGCTAGGGTCCTCCGTTTGGTTGCTATGGAGTGGCTTGGCAGCATCCAATGACGATACAGCAAAAGCTCCTTGTCAGTATGAATGATATAAATCAACCCCCATGTCTCTATGACTTTCAGATGTGAAGATATACACTGTTGATTTGGGTTGCTAAGGTGCTTAATAACGGTTGCTAGGGCGTGGCTAGGACGTGTTGGAGGTGATTTGTGATTGGCCGTTGATGCCCGAGTCAAACAAACCCACCCCATGTTTCTATGACGCTTATATCCAAAGATATCCATTTGATCTCTTTCAATGGAAGTCTATGGGATCAGTTGCTAGGGAGCTCTAAATGGTTGCTAGGGCGTGGCTTGACAGCATCACGATGATCCTGAGATAGTGATTGGTTGTCTGAGTAAGTTGAGCCCACCCTTGTCTCTGTGACTCTGTGAAGCAGAGCTATGGTCAATACAAAATCCCTATGCAATTTACCATTGGAGGACAAAACGCATGCGCTTGATGGGACGCCCTCCCATGTTAAGTCTATGGGAAAATTCGGGCCCCTCCTGCGCCCCAGGGGTACAACTCACACCCCTTTGAGATGTGTGTTTTGAGAGATCCTGTCAGCCTCTCCAAATGTGGTAATTCACGAGTTTCTCCAAATCCTCGCCGAGCTACGAGTGGTCAAACTTTGCCGTAATGTTAAGTCTATGCGATTTTTCGGGTGGATTTTCGCCCTTCGGGCGAAAATCGCAACCCCGATCCCTTAGAAAAGATATAGCACACCATTCCCGAATAATCCGCACGATTTGACGCCTCATTCATGGGTGTGTGACAAACGGTGTGGGAGGAGTAGCGCGCCGAAATTTTGTGTGGAAGAATAATAAGTATAATAATAATAAGTATGCACAATAACAATAGTGATGCCTTGCTTACCAGCAAGCACCACTAATAATAATAAGTATGGTGGATAACAATAGTGATGCCTTGCTTACCAGCAAGCACCACTAACTAGAATGTACATTTCCAGAAGAAAATGTGAGTGGTGCTTGCAGTGGCAAAACTCGGGGCCCGGTGGCTACTATGATGCAAAAAATCCAAGCAACATGACTGTACGATGTTGTGGAGCTGAGATATGGCTTATTCATGTGTTTGTACGGTTGCTAGGGTACTCTGTTTGGTTGCTATGGTGTGGCTATAGGGTTTATAGATTTGATATTTAAAGACTATTTGCCAGTGTGAGTCAAAAGAGCCCAACTCTGTATGTGTACAACGCTCTGGTGCTGAGATATGGCTTGTTAATGTTGATATACGGTTGCTAGGGTGCTGTAACAGGTTGCTATGGCGTGTCTAGGAAGTTGTGATGTCACTACTTATTGTCTGCTTGATAGGCCGAGTCGAAAGAGCCCAGCCTCGAGTCTCTACGACCTTCTGATCCGAATATATGATCTCACACATTATTGCCAATGTTAAGTCTATGGGACTTTATTCGAATGATTTTTTTCCCGCCAAAACGAAAACCGTTGATCCGATCGCTTAGAAAAGACATAGCACACCTCTCCTCAATAAGTCGGTCGATTCGACATCTCATTGGTGGGTCTGCGACAAACGGTGCCGGAGGAGTAGCGCGCCGAAGTTTTTAAAAAGTAGAATAGTAATCACAACACTAGAATGTACATTTCCAGAAGAAAATGTGAGTGGTGCTTGCAGTGGCAAAACTCGGGGCCCGGTCGTGCAAGTGACTGCAAAAAATCCAAGCAACATGACTGTACGATGTTGTGGAGTTGAGATATGGCTTATTCATGTGTTTGTACGGTTGCTAGGGTGGTCTAAATGGTTGCTAGGGTGTGGCTATAGGGTTTATAGAGGTGATATGTAAAGACTATTTGTCAGTCTGAGTCAAAAGAGCCCAACTCTGTATGTGTACAACGCTCTGGTGCTGAGATATGGCTTTTTAATGTTGATATACGGTTGCTAGGGTGCTGTAACAGGTTGCTATGGCATGTTTAGTAAGTTGTGATGTCACTACTTATTGTCTGCTTGATAGGTCGAGTCGAAAGAGCCCAGCCTCGAGTCTCTACGACCTTCTGATCCGAATATATGATCTCACACATTATTGCCAATGTTAAGTCTATGGGACTTTTTTCAAACAATTTTTTTCCCGCCAAAACGAAACCGCTTTGTCCGATCGCTTAGAAAAGACATAGCACACCTCTCCTCAATAAGTCGGTCGATTCGACACCTCATTCATGTGTCTGTGACAAACGGTGCCGGAGGAGTAGCGTGCCGAAGTTTTGAAAAAGTAGAATAGTAATCACAACACTAGAATGTACATTTCCAGAAGAAAATGTGAGTGGTGCTTGCAGTGGCAAAACTCGGGGCCCGGTCGTGCAAGTGACTGCAAAAAGCCCACCCCCATGTCTGTATGATGTTGTGGAGCTGAGATATGGCTTATTCATGTGTTTGTACGGTTGCTAGGGTGGTCTAAATGGTTGCTATGGTGTGGCTATAGGGTTTATGGGGTGATATGTAAAGACTATTTGTCAGTATGAGTCAAAAGAGCCCAACTCTGTAGGTGTACAACGCTCTGGTGCTGAGATACGGCTTGTTAATGTTGATATACGGTTGCTAGGGGTCTGTAACTGGTTGCTATGGTGTGTCTAGGAAGTTGTGATATCACTACTTATTTTCTGCTTGATAGGCCGAGTCGAAAGAGCCCAGCCTCGAGTCTCTACGACCTTCTGATCCGAATATATGATCTCACATTATTGCCAATGTTAAGTCTATGGGACTTTTTCAAACGATTTTTTTCCGCCAAAACGAAACCGCTTTGTCCGATCGCTTAGAAAAGACATAGCACACCTCTCCTCAATAAGTCGTCGATTCGACACCTCATTCATGTGTCTGTGACAAACGGTGCCGGAGGAGTAGCGTGACAAGTTTTAAAAAGTAGAATAGTAATCACAACACTAGAATGTACATTTCCAGAAGAAAATGTGAGTGGTGCTTGCAGTGGCAAAACTCGGGCCCGGGCAAGTGACTGCAAAAATCCCAAGCAACATGACTGTACGATGTTGTGGAGCTGAGATATGGCTTATTCATGTGTTTGTACGGTTGCTAGGTGGTCTAAATGGTTGCTAGGGTTAGTGGTTGCTAAGGTGTTCTCTGGTGGTTGCTAGGGCGCTGCCGCCGTTTTGCGGCTGGTAAGGTGTTCTGGGTGGGTGGGCCTAGGCGCTGCTAAGTGGCTGCTAGGTGGTTGCTAGGGTGTTCTGGGTGGTTGCCAGGGCGTTGCCAGGTGGTTGCCAGGTGGTTGCCAGGTGTTCTGGGTGGTTGCCAGGGCGTTGCCAGGTGGTTGCCAGGTGGCTGCTAGGCGTTCTGGGTGGTTGCCAGGCGTTGCCAGGTGGCTGCCAGGTGGTTGCTAAGGTGTTCTGGGTGGCTGCCAGGCGCCAGGTGGTTGCCAGGTGGTTGCCAGGCGTTCTGGGTGGTTGCCAGGCGTTGCCAGGTGGTTGCCAGGCGTTCTGGGTGGCTGCTAGGCGTTGCTAGGTGGTTGCTAGGTGGTTGCTAAGGTGTTCTGGGTGGTTGCTAGGCGTTGCTCGTTGCAGGTGGTTGCCAGGTGGTTGCCAGGTGTTCTGGGTGGTTGCTAGGGCGTTGCTAGGTGGTTGCCAGGCAGTTGCCAAGGTATTCTGATAGGTTGCTATAGTGTTGCTAGTTGTCACATATGGTTACTATGTAGTGTTTATAGAGTTCTTAGTAATGCCTTAGGCTGATTTAACGCCAGCTAATCGCCATTAGCATGTAGCTATTCACTGCTAGCATGTGTAGCAAAGTGCCGCTTTGCTAGCATGAGTCAAAAGACCCAACCCCATGACTCTATGATGATCTGACGCAGAGATAGGGGTTGATAAACGGGTTGCTAGGGTACTCTGTTTGGTTGCTATGGAGTGGCTTGGGAACATCCCATAATGATATTCCAAAAGCTCCTTGTCAGTATGAATGATATAAACCAACCCCCATGTCTCTATGA
Organism: Gobiocypris rarus; assembly: GCA_023029165.1. NCBI lineage: Eukaryota > Metazoa > Chordata > Actinopteri > Cypriniformes > Gobionidae > Gobiocypris > Gobiocypris rarus. The sequence continues at coordinate 33,935,114 of CM040916.1, read as the reverse complement.
TTTTCTAATGCAGAGATATAGGTTTTGCTAAACTGTTGCTAGGTACTCTGTTTGGTTGCTATGGAGTGGCTTGGCAGCATCCAATGACGATACAGCAAAAGCTCCTTGTCAGTATGAATGATATAAACCAACCCCTGCCTCTATGACATTCAGATGTGAAGATATACACTGTTGATTTGGGTTGCTAAGGTGCTTAATAACGGTTGCTAGGGCGTGGCTAGGACGTGTTGGAGGTGATTTGTGATTGGCCGTTGATGCCCCGAGTCAAACAAACCAACCCTCATGTTTCTATGACGCTTCTATCCAAAGATATCCCTTTGAACTCTTTCAATGGAAGTCTATGGGATCAGTTGCTAGGAGCTCTAAATGGTTGCTAGGGCGTGGCTTGACAGCATCACGATGATCCTGAGATAGTGATTGGTTGTCTGAGTAAGTTGAGCCCACCCCCTTGTCTCTGTGACCCTGTGAAGCAGAGCTATGGTCAATACAAAATCCCTATGCAATTTACCATTGGAGGACAAAACGCATGCGTTTGATGGGACGTCCCTCCCCATGTTAAGTCTATGGGAAAAATTCGGGCAGCTCCTGCGCCCCAGGGTACAACTCACACCCCTTTGAGATGTGTGTTTTGAGAGATCCTGTCAGCCTCCAAATGTGGTAATTCACGAGTTTCTCCGAAATCCTCGCTCGGAGCTACGAGTGGTCAAACTTTGCCGTAATGTTAAGTCTATGCGATTTTTCGGGTGGATTTTCGCCGAAAATCGCAACCCCGATCCCTTAGAAAAGATATAGCACACCATTCCCGAATAATCCGCACGATTTGACGCCTCATTCATGGGTGTGTGACAAACGGTGTGGGAGGAGAAGCGCGCCGAAATTTTGTGTGGAAGAATAATAAGTATAATAATAAGTATGCACAATAACAATAGTGATGCCTTGCTTACCAGCAAGCACCACTAACTAGAATGTACATTTCCAGAAGAAAATGTGAGTGGTGCTTGCAGTGGCAAAACTCGGGGCCCGGTCGTGCAAGTGACTGCAAAAAGCCCACCCCCATGTCTGTACGATGTTGTGGAGCTGAGATATGGCTTATTCATGTGTTTGTACGGTTGCTAGGGTGGTCTAAATGGTTGCTAGGTGTGGCTATACGGGTTTATGGGGTGATATGTAAAGACTATTTATCAGTCTGAGTCAAAAGAGCCCAACTCTGTATGTGTACAACGCTCTGGTGCTGAGATATGGCTTGTTAATGTTGATATACGGTTGCTAGGGGTCTGTAACAGGTTGCTATGGCGTGTCTAGGAAGTTGTGATGTCACTACTTATTGTCTGCTTGATAGGCCGAGTCGAAAGAGCCCAGCCTCAAGTCTCTACGACCTTCTGATCCGAATATATGATCTCACACATTATTGCCAATGTTAAGTCTATGGGACTTTATTCGAATGTTTTTTTTCCCGCCAAAACGAAAACCGTTGATCCGATCGCTTAGAAAAGACATAGCACACCTCTCCTCAATAAGTCGGTCGATTCGACACCTCATTCATGTGTCTGTGACAAACGGTGCCGGAGGAGTAGCGTGCCAAAGTTTTGAAAAAGTAGAATAGTAATCACAACACTAGAATGTACATTTCCAGAAGAAAATGTGAGTGGTGCTTGCAGTGGCAAAACTCGGGGCCCGGTCGTGCAAGTGACTGCAAAAAGCCCACCCCCATGTCTGTACGATGTTGTGGAGCTGAGATATGGCTTATTCATGTGTTTGTACGGTTGCTAGGGTGGTCTAAATGGTTACTAGGGTGTGGCTATACAGTTTATGGGGTGATATGTAAAGACTATTTGCCAGTCTGAGTCAAAAGAGCCCAACTCTGTATGTGTACAACGCTCTGGTGCTGAGATATGGCTTGTTAATGTTGATATACGGTTGCTAGGGTGCTGTAAAAGGTTGCTATGGCGTGTCTAGGAAGTTGTGATGTCACTAGTTATTGTCTGCTTGATAGGTTGAGTCGAAAGAGCCCAGCCTCGAGTCTCTACGACCTTCTGATCCGAATATATGATCTCACACATTATTGCCAATGTTAAGTCTATGGGACTTTTTTCAAACGATTTTTTTCCCGCCAAAACGAAAACCGTTTGTCCGATCGCTTAGAAAAGACATAGCACACCTCTCCTCAATAAGTCGGTCGATTCGACACCTCATTCATGTGTCTGTGACAAACGGTGCCGGAGGAGTAGCGTGCCAAAGTTTTAGAAAAGTAGAATAGTAATCACAACACTAGAATGTACATTTCCAGAAGAAAATGTGAGTGGTGCTTGCAGTGGCAAAACTCGGGGCCCGGTCGTGCAAGTGACTGCAAAAAGCCCACCCCCATGTCTGTACGATGTTGTGGAGCTAAGATATGGCTTATTCATGTGTTTGTACGGTTGCTAGGGTGGTCTAAATGGTTGCTAGGATGTTCTGGATGGTTGCTAGGCGGTTGCTAGGATGTTCTGGATGGTTGCTAGGCGGTTGCTAGGGTGTTCTGGGTGGTTGCTAGGGCGTTGCTATGTGGTTGCTAGGTGGTTGCTAGGGTGTTCTGGGTGGTTGCTAGGGCGTTGCTAGGTGGTTGCTAGGCGGTTGCTAGGGTGTTCTGGGTGGTTGCTAGGGCGTTGCTATGTGGTTGCTAGGTGGTTGCTAGGGTGTTCTGGGTGGTTGCTAGGGCGTTGCTATGTGGTTGCTAGGTGGTTGCTAAGGTGTTCTGGGTGGTTGCTAGGGCGTTGCTAGGTGGTTGCCAGGTGGTTGCTAGGGTGTTCTGGTTGGTTGCTGGGGCGTTGCTGCGGTTGCTAGGTGGTTGCTAAGGTGTTCTGGGTGGTTGCTAGGCGTTGCTAGGTGGTTGCTAGGTGGTTGCTGTTGCTAAGGTGTTCTGGGTGGTTGCTAGGGCGTTGCTATGCAGTTGCTAGGTGGTTGCTAAGGTGTTCTGGGTGGTTGCTAGGCAGTTGCCAAGGTATTCTGGTAGGTTGCTATGGTGTTGCTAGTTGTCACAGATGGTTACTATGTAGTGTTTATAGAGTTCTTAGTGCGTTCTTAGCCTGATTTAACGCTTAGCTAATCGCTATTAGCATGTAGCTATTCACTGCTAGCATGTGTAGCAAAGTGCCGTTTGCTAGCATGAGTCAAAAGACCCAACCCCCATGTCTCTACAATGTTCTGACGCAAAGATATAGGGGATGATAAACGGTTGCTAGGGTACTCTGTTTGGTTGCTATGGAGTGGCTTGGGAGCATCCCATAATGATATTCCAAAAGCTCCTTGTCAGTATGAATGATATAAACCAACTCCCATGTCTCTATGATTTTCTAATCCAGAGATATAGGTCTTGTTAAACTGTTGCTAGGGTCCTCCGTTTGGTTGCTATGGAGTGGCTTGGCAGCATCCAATGACGATACAGCAAAAGCTCCTTGTCAGTATGAATGATATAAATCAACCCCCATGTCTCTATGACTTTCAGATGTGAAGATATACACTGTTGATTTGGGTTGCTAAGGTGCTTAATAACGGTTGCTAGGGCGTGGCTAGGACGTGTTGGAGGTGATTTGTGATTGGCCGTTGATGCGAGTCAAACAAACCCACCCCCATGTTTCTATGACGCTTATATCCAAAGATATCCATTTGATCTCTTTCAATGGAAGTCTATGGGATCAGTTGCTAGGGAGCTCTAAATGGTTGCTAGGGCGTGGCTTGACAGCATCACGATGATCCTGAGATAGTGATTGGTTGTCTGAGTGTTGAGCCCACTTGTCTCTGTGACTCTGTGAAGCAGAGCTATGGTCAATACAAAATCCCTATGCAATTTACCATTGGAGGACAAAACGCATGCGTTTGATGGGACGTCCCTCCCCATGTTAAGTCTATGGGAAAATTCGGCCCTCCTGCCCCCAGGGTACAACTCACACCCCTTTGAGATGTGTGTTTTGAGAGATCCTGTCAGCCTCTCCAAATGTGGTAATTCACGAGTTTCTCCGAAATCCTCGCTCGGAGCTACGAGTGGTCAAACTTTGCCGTAATGTTAAGTCTATGCGATTTTTCGGGTGGATTTTCGCCTTGGTGAAAAATCGCAACCCCGATCCTTAGAAAAGATATAGCACACCATTCCCGAATAATCCGCATCGATTTGGCGCCTCATTCATGGGTGTGTGACAAACGGTGTGGAGGAGGAGTGGCGCAAATTTTGTGTGGAAGAATAATAAGTATAATAATAAGTATGCACAATAACAATAGTGATGCCTTGCTTACCAGCAAGCACCACTAACTAGAATGTACATTTCCAGAAGAAAATGTGAGTGGTGCTTGCAGTGGCAAAACTCGGGGCCCGGTCGTGCAAGTGACTGCAAAAAGCCCACCCCCATGTCTGTACGATGTTGTGGAGCTGAGATATGGCTAATTCATGTGTTTGTACAGTTGCTAGGGTGGTCTAAATGGTTACTAGGGTGTGGCTATACAGTTTATGGGTGATATGTAAAGAGTATTTGTCAGTCTGAGTCAAAAGAGCCCAACTCTGTATGTGTACAACGCTCTGGTGCTGAGATATGGCTTGTTAATGTTGTTTATATGGTTGCTAGGAGGCTGTAACTGGTTGCTATGGCATGTTTAGTAAGTTTTGATGTCACTACTTATTGTCTGCTTGATAGGCCGAGTCTAAAGAGCCCAGCCTCGAGTCTCTACGACCTTCTGATCCGAATATATGATCTCACACATTATTGCCAATGTTAAGTCTATGGGACTTTTTTCAAACGATTTTTTTCCCGCCAAAACGAAAACCGTTGATCCGATCGCTTAGAAAAGACATAGCACACCTCTCCTCAATAAGTCGGTCGATTCGACACCTCATTCATGTGTCTGTGACAAACGGTGCCGGAGGAGTAGCGTGCCAAAGTTTTAAAAAAGTAGAATAGTAATCACAACACTAGAATGTACATTTCCAGAAGAAAATGTGAGTGGTGCTTGCAGTGGCAAAACTCGGGGCCCGGTCGTGCAAGTGACTGCAAAAAGCCCACCCCCATGTCTGTACGATGTTGTGGAGCTGAGATATGGCTTATTCATGTGTTTGTACGGTTGCTAGGGTGGTCTAAATGGTTGCTAGGGTGTGGCTATAGGGTTTATAGATTTGATATTTAAAGACTATTTGCCAGTGTGAGTCAAAAGAGCCCAACTCTGTATGTGTACAACGCTCTGGTGCTGAGATATGACTTGTTAATGATGATATACGGTTGCTAGGGGTCTGTAACAGGTTGCTATGGCATGTCTAGGAAGTTTTGATGTCACTACTTATTGTCTGCTTGATAGGTCGAGTCGAAAGAGCCCAGCCTCGAGTCTCTACGACCTTCTGATCCGAATATATGATCTCACACATTATTGCCAATGTTAAGTCAATGGGACTTTATTCAAACGATTTTTTTCCCGCCAAAACGAAAACCGTTGATCCGATCGCTTAGAAAAGACATAGCACACCTCTCCTCAATAAGTCGGTCGATTCGACACCTCATTCATGTGTCTGTGACAAGCGGTGCCGGAGGAGAAGCGTGCGAAGTTTTAAAAAGTAGAATAGTAATCACAACACTAGAATGTACATTTCCAGAAGAAAATGTGAGTGGTGCTTGCAGTGGCAAAACTCGGGCCCGGTCGTGCAAGTGACTGCAAAAAGCCCACCCCATGTCTGTGCGATGTTGTGGAGCTGATTCTGGGTGGTTGCTAGGGCGTTGCGGTTGCTAGGTGGTTGCTAAGGTGTTCTGGGTGGTTGCTAGAGGCGTTGCTGGTGGTTGCTAGGCGGTTGCTAGGGTGTTCTGGGTGGTTGCTAGGGCGTTGCTATGTGTGGTTGCTAGGTGGTTGCTAGGGTGTTCTGGGTGGTTGCTAGGTGGTTGCTAGGTGGTTGCTAAGGTGTTCTGGGTGGTTGCTAGGGCGTTGCTAGGTGGTTGCTAGGCGGTTGCTAGGGTGTTCTGGGTGGTTGCTAGGGCGTTGCTATGTGGTTGCTAGGTGGTTGCTAGGGTGTTCTGGGTGGTTGCTAGGTGGTTGCTAGGTGGTTGCTAAGGTGTTCTGGGTGGTTGCTAGGGCGTTGCTAGGTAGTTGCTAGGTGGTTGCTAAGGTGTTCTGGGTGGTTGCTAGGGCGTTGCTATGTGGTTGCTAGGCGGTTGCTAGGGTGTTCTGGGTGGTTGCTAGGGCGTTGCTATGTGGTTGCTAGGTGGTTGCTAGGTGTTCTGGGTGGTTGCTAGGGCGTTGCTAGGTGGTTGCTAGGTGGTTGCTAAGGTGTTCTGGGTGGTTGCTGCCAGGCGTTGCTAGGTGGTTGCCAGGTGGTTGCTAGGTGTTCTGGGTGGTTGCTAGGGCGTTGCTAGGTGGTTGCTAGGGTGTTCTGGGTGGTTGCTAGGGCGTTGCTAGGTGGTTGCTAAGGTGTTCTGGGTGGTTGCTAGGGCGTTGCTAGGTGGTTGCTAGGTGGTTGCTAAGGTGTTCCGGGTGGTTGCTAGGGCGTTGCTATGCAGTTGCCAAGGTAATCTGGTAGGTTGCTATGGTGTTGCTAGTTGTCACAGATGGTTACTATGTAGTGTTTATAGAGTTCTTAGTACGTTCTTAGGCTGATTTAACGCTTAGCTAATCGCTATTAGCATGTAGCTATTCACTGCTAGCGTGTGTAGCAAAGTGCCGTTTGCTAGCATGAGTCAAAAGACCCAACCCCCATGTCTCTATGATGATCTGACGCAAAGATATAGGGGATGATAAACGGTTGCTAGGGTACTCTGTTTGGTTGCTATGGAGTGGCTTGGGAACATCCCATAATGATATCATAAAAGCTCCTTGTCAGTATGAATGATATAAACCAACCCCCGTTCCTCTATGATTTTCTAATCCAGAGATATAGGTCTTGTTAAACTGTTGCTAGGGTACTCCGTTTGGTTGCTATGGAGTGGCTTGGCTGCCAATGACGATACAGCAAAGCTCCTTGTCAGTATGAATGATATAAATCAACCCCCGTTCCTCTATGACATTCAGATGTGAAGATATACACTGTGGATTTGGGTTGCTAAGGTGCTTAATAACGGTTGCTAGGGCGTGGCTAGGACGTGTTGGAGGTGATTTGTGATTGGCCGTTGATGCCCCGAGTCAAACAAACCCACCCTCATGTTTCTATGACGCTTATATCCAAAGATATCCATTTGATCTCTTTCAATGGAAGTCTATGGGATCAGTTGCTAGGGAGCTCTAAATGGTTGCTAGGGCGTGGCTTGACAGCATCACGATGATCCTGAGATAGTGATTGGTTGTCTGAGTAAGTTGAGCCCACCCCCTTGTCTCTGTGACCCTGTGAAGCAGAGCTATGGTCAATACAAAATCCCTATGCAATTTACCATTGGAGGACAAAACGCATGCGTTTGATGGGACGTCCCTCCCCATGTTAAGTCTATGGGAAAATTCGGGCCCCTCCTGCGCCCCAGGGGTACAACTTACACCCCTTTGAGATGTGTGTTTTGAGAGATCCTGTCAGCCTCTCCAAATGTGGTAAGTCACGAGTTTCTCCGAAATCCTCGCTCGGAGCTACGAGTGGTCAAACTTTGCCGTAATGTTAAGTCTATGCGATTTTTCGGGTGGATTTTCGCCCTTCGGGCGAAAAATCGCAACCCCGATCCCTTAGAAAAGATATAGCACACCATTCCCGAATAATCCGCACGATTTGACGCCTCATTCATGGGTGTGTGACAAACGGTGTGGGAGGAGTAGCGCGCCGAACTTTTGTGTGGAAGAATAATAATAATAACTAGAATGTACATTTCCAGAAGAAAATGTGAGTGGTGCTTGCAGTGGCAAAACAACGGCCGGTGGTGACTGATCAAAAATCCAAGCAACATGACTGTACGATGTTGTGGAGCTGAGATATGGCTTATTCATGTGTTTGTACGGTTGCTAGGGTACTCTGTTTGGTTGCTATGGAGTGGCTTGTGAGCATATTCCAAAAGCTCCTTGTCAGTATGAACGATATAAACCAACCCCCATGTCTCTATGATGTTGTATTGCAGAGATATAGGTTTTGTTAAACTGTTGCTAGGGTACTCTGTTTGGTTGCTATGGAGTGGCTTGGGAGCATCCCATAATGATATTCCAAAAGCTCCTTGTCATTATGAATGATATAAACCAACCCCCATGTCTCTATGATTTTCTAATGCAGAGATACAGGTCTTGTTAAACTGTTGCTAGGGTACTCCGTTTGGTTGCTATGGAGTGGCTTGGCAGCATCCAATGACGATACAGCAAAAGCTCCTTGTCAGTATGAATGATATAAATCAACCCCCGTTCCTCTATGACATTCAGATGTGAAGATATACACTGTTGATTTGGGTTGCTAAGGTGCTTAATAACGGTTGCTAGGGCGTGGCTAGGAAGTGTTGAAGGTGATTTGTGATTGGCCGTTGATGCCCCGAGTCAAACAAACCCACCCTCATGTTTCTATGACGCTTATATCCAAAGATATCCATTTGATCTCTTTCAATGGAAGTCTATGGGATCAGTTGCTAGGGAGCTCTAAATGGTTGCTAGGGCGTGGCTTGACAGCATCACGATGATCCTGAGATAGCGATTGGTTGTCTGAGTAAGTTGAGCCCACCCCCTTGTCTCTGTGACCCTGTGAAGCAGAGCTATGGTCAATACAAAATCCCTATGCAATTTACCATTGGAGGACAAAACGCATGCGTTTGATGGGACGTCCTCCCATGTTAAGTCAATGGAAAAATTCGGGCCCTCCTGCGCCTCAGGGGTACAACTTACACCCCTTTGAGATGTGTGTTTTGAGAGATCCTGTCAGCCTCTCCAAATGTGGTAATTCACGGTTTCTCCGAAATCCTCGCCGAGCTACGAGTGGTCAAACTTTGCCGTAATGTTAAGTCTATGCGATTTTTCGGGTGGATTTTCGCCCTTCGGGCGAAAATCGCAACCCCGATCCCTTAGAAAAGATATAGCACACCATTCCCGAATAATCCGCACGATTTGACGCCTCATTCATGGGTGTGTGACAAACGGTGTGGGAGGAGTAGCGCGCCGAACTTTTGTGTGGAAGAATAATAATAATTATAATAATAAGTATAATAATAATAAGTATGCACAATAACAATAGTGATGCCTTGCTTACCAGCAAGCACCACTAATAAGTATGCACAATAACAATAGTGATGCCTTGCTTACCAGCAAGCACCACTAACTAGAATGTACATTTCCAGAAGAAAATGTGAGTGGTGCTTGCAGTGGCAAAACTCGGGGCCCGGTCGTGCAAGTGACTGCAAAAAGCCCACCCCCATGTCTGTACGATGTTGTGGAGCTGAGATATGGCTTATTCATGTGTTTGTACGGTTGCTAAGGTGGTCTAAATGGTTGCTATGGTGTGGCTATAGGGTTTATAGATTTGATATTTAAAGACTATTTGTCAGTCTGAGTCAAAAGAGCCCAACTCTGTATGTGTACAACGCTCTGGTGCTGAGATATGGCTTGTTAATGTTGATATACGGTTGCTAGGGGTCTGTAACTGGTTGCTATGGTGTGTCTAGGAAGTTGTGAGGTCACTACTTATTGTCTGCTTGATAGGTCGAGTCGAAAGAGCCCAGCCTCGAGTCTCTACGACCTTCTGATCCGAATATATGATCCCACACATTATTCCCAATGTTAAGTCAATGGGACTTTATTCAAACGATTTTTTTCCCGCCAAAACGAAAACCGTTTGTCCGATCGCTTAGAAAAGACATAGCACACCTCTCCTCAATAAGTCGGTCGATTCGACACCTCATTCATGTGTCTGTGACAAACGGTGCCGGAGGAGTAGCGTGCCGAAGTTTTAAAAAAGTAGAATAGTAATCACAACACTAGAATGTACATTTCCAGAAGAAAATGTGAGTGGTGCTTGCAGTGGCAAAACTCGGGGCCCGGTCGTGCAAGTGACTGCAAAAAGCCCACCCCCATGTCTGTACGATGTTGTGGAGCTGAGATATGGCTTATTCATGTGTTTGTACGGTTGCTAGGGTGGTCTAAATGGTTGCTAGGGTGTGGCTATAGGGTTTATAGATTTGATATTTAAAGACTATTTGCCAGTGTGAGTCAAAAGAGCCCAACTCTGTATGTGTACAACGCTCTGGTGCTGAGATATGACTTGTTAATGATGATATACGGTTGCTAGGGGTCTGTAACAGGTTGCTATGGCATGTCTAGGAAGTTTTGATGTCACTACTTATTGTCTGCTTGATAGGTCGAGTCGAAAGAGCCCAGCCTCGAGTCTCTACGACCTTCTGATCCGAATATATGATCTCACACATTATTGCCAATGTTAAGTCAATGGGACTTTATTCAAACGATTTTTTTCCCGCCAAAACGAAAACCGTTGATCCGATCGCTTAGAAAAGACATAGCACACCTCTCCTCAATAAGTCGGTCGATTCGACACCTCATTCATGTGTCTACGACAAACGGTGCCGGAGGAGTAGCGTGCCGAAGTTTTAAAAAAGTAGAATAGTAATCACAACACTAGAATGTACATTTCCAGAAGAAAATGTGAGTGGTGCTTGCAGTGGCAAAACTCGGGGCCCGGTCGTGCAAGTGACTGCAAAAAGCCCACCCCCATGTCTGTACGATGTTGTGGAGCTGAGATATGGCTTATTCATGTGTTTGTACGGTTGCTAGGGTGGTCTAAATGGTTGCTAGGATGTTCTGGATGGTTGCTAGGCGGTTGCTAGGATGTTCTGGTTGGTTGCTAGGGCGTTTCTATGCGGTTGCTAGGTGGTTGCTAAGGTGTTCTGGGTGGTTGCTAGGGCGTTGCTATGCGGTTGCTAGGTGGTTGCTAAGGTGTTCTGGGTGGTTGCTAGGGCGTTGCTAGGTGGTTGCTAAGGTGTTCTGGGTGGTTGCTAGGGCGTTGCTAGGTGGTTGCTAAGGTGTTCTGGGTGGTTGCTAGGGCGTTGCTAGGTGGTTGCTAGGTGGTTGCTAGGGTGTTCTGGATGGTTGCTAGGGCGTTGCTAGGTGGTTGCTAAGGTGTTCTGGGTGGTTGCTAGGGCGTTGCTAGGTGGTTGCTAGGTGGTTGCTAAGGTGTTCTGGGTGGTTGCTAGGGCGTTGCTATGTGGTTGCTAGGTGGTTGCTAGGTGGTTGCTAGGGTGTTCTGGATGGTTGCTAGGGCGTTGCTAGGTGGTTGCTAAGGTGTTCTGGGTGGTTGCTAGGGCGTTGCTAGGTGGTTGCTAGGTGGTTGCTAGGGTGTTCTGGGTGGTTGCTAGGGCGGTGCTAGGTTGTTGCTAGGTGGTTGCTAAGGTGTTCTGGGTGGTTGCTATGGCGTTGCTAGGTGGTTGCTAAGGTGTTCTGGGTGGTTGCTATGGCGTTGCTAGGTGGTTGCTAAGGTGTTCTGGGTGGTTACTAGGGCGTTGCTAGGTGGTTGCTAGGGTGTTCTGGGTGGTTGCTAGGGCGTTGCTATGCAGTTGCCAAGGTAATCTGGTAGGTTGCTATGGTGTTGCTAGTTGTCACATATGGTTACTATGTTGTGTTTATAGAGTTCTTAGTACGTTCTTAGCCTGATTTAACGCTTAGCTAATCGCTATTAGCATGTAGCTATTCACTGCTAGCATGTGTAGCAAAGTGCCGTTTGCTAGCATGAGTCAAAAGACCCAACCCCCATGTCTCTATGATGATCTGATGCAGAGATACGGTTCTTGCTAAACTGTTGCTAGGGTACTCTGTTTGGTTGCTATGGAGTGGCTTGGGAACATCCCATAATGATATTCCAAAGGCTCCTTGTCAGTATGAATGATATAAACCAACCCCTCATGTTTCTATGACGCTTATATCCAAAGATATCCCTTTGATCTCTTTCAATGGAAGTCTATGGGATCAGTTGCTAGGGAGCTCTAAATGGTTGCTAGGGCGTGGCTTGACAGCATCACGATGATCCTGAGATAGTGATTGGTTGTCTGAGTAAGTTGAGCCCACCCCCTTGTCTCTGTGACACTGTGAAGCAGAGCTATGGTCAATACAAAATCCCTATGCAATTTACCATTGGAGGACAAAACGCATGCGTTTGATGGGACGTCCTCCCATGTTAAGTCAATGTAAAAATTGGGCCCCTCCTGCGCCCCAGGGGTACAACTTACACCCTTTGAGATGTGTGTTTGAGAGATCCTGTCAGCCTCTCCAAATGTGGTAATTCACGAGTTTCTCCAAATCCTCGCTGAGCTACGAGTGGTCAAACTTTGCCGTAATGTTAAGTCTATGCGATTTTGGGTGGTTTTAGCGCCGGGCGCAAACCCGATCCCTTAGAAAGATATAGCACACCATTCCCGAATAATCCGCACGATTTGACGCCTCATTCATGGGTGTGTGACAAACGGTGTGGGAGGAGAAGCGCGCCGAACTTTTGTGTGGAAGAATAATAATAATAACTAGAATGTACATTTCCAGAAGAAAATGTGAGTGGTGCTTGCAGTGGCAAAACTCGGGGCCCGGTCCGTAAGTGACTGCAAAAAGCCCACCCCCATGTCTGTACGATGTTGTGGAGCTGAGATATGGCTTATTCATGTGTTTGGACGGTTGCTAGGGTGGTCTAAATGGTTGCTAGGGTGTTCTGGATGGTTGCTAGGCGGTTGCTAGGATATTCTGGTTGGTTGCTAGGGCGTTGCTAGATGGTTGCTAAGGTGTTCTGAGTGGTTGCTAGGGCGTTGCTATGCGGTTGCTAGGTGGTTGCTAAGGTGTTCTGGGTGGTTGCTAGGGCGTTGCTATGTGGTTGCTAGGTGGTTGCTAGGGTGTTCTGGGTGGTTGCTAGGGCGTTGCTATGCGGTTGCTAGGTGGTTGCTAAGGTGTTCTGGGTGGTTGCTAGGGCGTTGCTAGGTGGTTGCTAGGCGGTTGCTAGGGTGTTCTGGGTGGTTGCTAGGGCGTTGCTATGTGGTTGCTAGGTGGTTGCTAGGGTGTTCTGGGTGGTTGCTAGGTGGTTGCCAGGTGGTTGCTAAGGTGTTCTGGGTGGTTGCTGAGGGCGTTGCCAGGTGGTTGCTAGGCGGTTGCTAGGGTGTTCTGGGTGGTTGCTAGGGCGTTGCTATGTGGTTGCTAGGTGGTTGCTAGGGTGTTCTGGGTGGTTGCTAGGTGGTTGCTAGGTGGTTGCTAAGGTGTTCTGGGTGGTTGCTGCCAGGCGTTGCTAGGTAGTTGCTAGGTGGTTGCTAAGGTGTTCTGGGTGGTTGCTAGGGCGTTGCTATGTGGTTGCTAGGCGGTTGCTAGGGTGTTCTGGGTGGTTGCTAGGGCGTTGCTATGTGGTTGCTAGGTGGTTGCTAGGGTGTTCTGGGTGGTTGCTAGGGCGTTGCTAGGTGGTTGCTAGGTGGTTGCTAAGGTGTTCTGGGTGGTTGCTAGGGCGTTGCTAGGTGGTTGCTAGGTGGTTGCTAAGGTGTTCTGGGTGGTTGCTAGGGCGTTGCTAGGTGGTTGCTAGGGTGTTCTGGGTGGTTGCTAGGGCGTTGCTAGGTGGTTGCTAGGTGTTCTGGGTGGTTGCTAGGGCGTTGCTAGGTGGTTGCTAGGTGGTTGCTAAGGTGTTCCGGGTGGTTGCTAGGGCGTTGCTATGCAGTTGCCAAGGTAATCTGGTAGGTTGCTATGGTGTTGCTAGTTGTCACAGATGGTTACTATGTAGTGTTTATAGAGTTCTTAGTACGTTCTTAGGCTGATTTAACGCTTAGCTAATCGCTATTAGCATGTAGCTATTCACTGCTAGCGTGTGTAGCAAAGTGCCGTTTGCTAGCATGAGTCAAAAGACCCAACCCCCATGTCTCTATGATGATCTGACGCAAAGATATAGGGGATGATAAACGGTTGCTAGGGTACTCTGTTTGGTTGCTATGGAGTGGCTTGGGAACATCCCATAATGATATCATAAAAGCTCCTTGTCAGTATGAATGATATAAACCAACCCCCGTTCCTCTATGATTTTCTAATCCAGAGATATAGGTCTTGTTAAACTGTTGCTAGGGTACTCCGTTTGGTTGCTATGGAGTGGCTTGGCAGCTGCCAATGACGATACAGCAAAAGCTCCTTGTCAGTATGAATGATATAAATCAACCCCCGTTCCTCTATGACATTCAGATGTGAAGATATACACTGTGGATTTGGGTTGCTAAGGTGCTTAATAACGGTTGCTAGGGCGTGGCTAGGACGTGTTGGAGGTGATTTGTGATTGGCCGTTGATGCCCCGAGTCAAACAAACCCACCTCATGTTTCTATGACGCTTATATCCAAAGATATCCATTTGATCTCTTTCAATGGAAGTCTATGGGATCAGTTGCTAGGAGCTCTAAATGGTTGCTAGGGCGTGGCTTGACAGCATCACGATGATCCTGAGATAGTGATTGGTTGTCTGAGTAAGTTGAGCCCACCCCTTGTCTCTGTGACCCTGTGAAGCAGAGCTATGGTCAATACAAAATCCCTATGCAATTTACCATTGGAGGACAAACGCATGCGTTTGATGGGACGTCCTCCCCATGTTAAGTCTATGGGAAAATTCGGGCCCTCCTGCGCCCCAGGGGTACAACTTACACCCCTTTGAGATGTGTGTTTTGAGAGATCCTGTCAGCCTCTCCAAATGTGGTAAGTCACGAGTTTCTCGAAATCCTCGCCGGAGCTACGAGTGGTCAAACTTTGCCGTAATGTTAAGTCTATGCGATTTTGGGTGGATTTCGCCCTTGGTAAAAATCGCAACCAATCCCTTAGAAAAGATATAGCACACCATTCCCGAATAATCCGCACGATTTGACGCCTCATTCATGGGTGTGTGACAAACGGTGTGGGAGGAGAAGCGCGCCGAACTTTTGTGTGGAAGAATAATAATAATAATAAGTATGCACAATAACAATAGTGATGCCTTGCTTACCAGCAAGCACCACTAACTAGAATGTACATTTCCAGAAGAAAATGTGAGTGGTGCTTGCAGTGGCAAAACTCGGGGCCCGGTCGTGCAAGTGACTGCAAAAAATTAAAGCAACATGACTGTACGATGTTGTGGAGCTGAGATATGGCTTATTCATGTGTTTGTACGGTTGCTAGGGTGGTCTAAATGGTCTAAATGGTTACTAGGGTGTGGCTATACAGTTTATGGGGTGATATGTAAAGACTATTTGCCAGTGTGAGTCAAAAGAGCCCAACTCTGTATGTGTACAACGCTCAGGTGCTGAGATATGGCTTGTTAATGTTGTTTATACGGTTGCTAGGGTGCTGTAACAGGTTGCTATGGCGTGTCTAGGAAGTTGTGATGTCACTACTTATTGTCTGCTTGATAGGTCGAGTCGAAAGAGCCCAGCCTCGAGTCTCTACGACCTTCTGATCCGAATATATGATCTCACACATTATTGCCAATGTTAAGTCTATGGGACTTTATTCGAATGTTTTTTTTCCCGCCAAAACGAAAACCGTTGATCCGATCGCTTAGAAAAGACATAGCACACCTCTCCTCAATAAGTCGGTCGATTCGACATCTCATTGGTGGGTCTGTGACAAACGGTGCCGGAGGAGTAGCGTGCCGAAGTTTTAAAAAAGTAGAATAGTAATCACAACACTAGAATGTACATTTCCAGAAGAAAATGTGAGTGGTGCTTGCAGTGGCAAAACTCGGGGCCCGGTCGTGCAAGTGACTGCAAAAAGCCCACCCCCATGTCTGTACGATGTTGTGGAGCTGAGATATGGCTTATTCATGTGTTTGTACAGTTGCTAGGGTGGTCTAAATGGTTGCTATGGTGTGGCTATAGGGTTTATGGGGTGATATGTAAAGACTATTTATCAGTCTGAGTCAAAAGAGCCCAACTCTGTATGTGTACAACGCTCTGGTGTTGAGATACGGCTTGTTAATGTTGATATACGGTTGCTAGGGTGCTGTAACTGGTTGCTAGGGTGTGTCTAGGAAGTTGTGATGTCACTACTTATTGTCTGCTTGATAGGCCGAGTCGAAAGAGCCCAGCCTCGAGTCTCTACGACCTTCTGATCCGAATATATGATCTCACACAATATTGCCAATGTTAAGTCAATGGGACTTTTTTCAAACGATTTTTTTCCCGCCAAAACGAAAACCGTTGATCCGATCGCTTAGAAAAGACATAGCACACCTCTCCTCAATAAGTCGGTCGATTCGACACCTCATTCGTGTGTCTACGACAAACGGTGCCGGAGGAGTAGCGTGCCAAAGTTTTAAAAAAGTAGAATAGTAATCACAACACTAGAATGTACATTTCCAGAAGAAAATGTGAGTGGTGCTTGCAGTGGCAAAACTCGGGGCCCGGTCGTGCAAGTGACTGCAAAAAGCCCACCCCCATGTCTGTACGATGTTGTGGAGCTGAGATATGGCTTATTCATGTGTTTGTGATAGTAATCACAACACACGGTTGCTAGGGTGGTCTAAATGGTTGCTATGGTGTGGCTATAGGGTTTATGGGGTGATATGTAAAGACTATTTGCCAGTCTGAGTCAAAAGAGCCCAACTCTGTATGTGTACAACGCTCTGGTGCTGAGATATGGCTTGTTAATGTTGATATACGGTTGCTAGGGGTCTGTAACTGGTTGCTATGGCATGTTTAGTAAGTTTTGATTTCACTACTTATTGTCTGCTTGATAGGTCGAGTCGAAAGAGCCCAGCCTCGAGTCTCTACGACCTTCTGATCCGAATATATGATCTCACACATTATTGCCAATGTTAAGTCTATGGGACTTTTTTCAAACGATTTTTTTCCCGCCAAAACGAAAACCGTTTTTCCGATCGCTTAGAAAAGACATAGCACACCTCTCCTCAATAAGTCGGTCGATTCGACACCTCATTCATGTGTCTGTGACAAACGGTGCCGGAGGAGTAGCGTGCCGAAGTTTTAAAAAAGTAGAATAGTAATCACAACACTAGAATGTACATTTCCAGAAGAAAATGTGAGTGGTGCTTGCAGTGGCAAAACTCGGGCCCGTGGCTACTGTGATGCAAAAAGCCAAGCAACATGACTGTACGATGTTGTGGAGCTGAGATATGGCTTATTCATTAGCATGTGCTATGGACTTTGCTATGGAGTGGCTTGTCCAATTCCAAAGCTCCTTGTCAGTATGAATGATATAAACCAACCCCCATGTCTCTATGATGTTCTGATGCAGAGATATAGGTCTTGTTAAACTGTTGCTAGGGTACTCCGTTTGGTTGCTATGGAGTGGCTTGGCAGCATCCAATGACGATACAGCAAAAGCTCCTTGTCAGTATGAATGATATAAACCAACTCCCATGTCTCTATGATGTTCTATTGCAGAGATATAGGTCTTGTTAAACTGTTGCTAGGGTACAGTGTTTGGTTGCTATGGAGTGGCTTGGCAGCATCCAATGACGATACAGCAAAAGCTCCTTGTCAGTATGAATGATATAAAGCAACCCCCATGTCTCTATGACATTCAGATGTGAAGATATACACTGTTGATTTGGGTTGCTAAGGTGCTTAATAACGGTTGCTAGGGCGTGGCTAGGACGTGTTGGAGGTGATTTGTGATTGGTTGTTGATGCCCCGAGTCAAACAAACCCACCCTCATGTCTCTATGACGCTTATATCCAAAGATATCCATTTGATCTCTTTCAATGGAAGTCTATGGGATCAGTTGCTAGGGAGCTCTAAATGGTTGCTAGGGCGTGGCTTGACAGCATCACGATGATCCTGAGATAGTGATTGGTTGTCTGAGTAAGTTGAGCCCACCCCCTTGTCTCTGTGACCCTGTGAAGCAGAGCTATGGTCAATACAAAATCCCTATGCAATTTACCATTGGAGGACAAAACGCATGCGTTTGATGGGACGTCCCTCCCCATGTTAAGTCAATGTAAAAATTCGGGCAGCTCTAGCGCCCCAGGGGTACAACTTACACCCCTTTGAGATGTGTGTTTTGAGAGATCCTGTCAGCCTCTCCAAATGTGGTAATTCACGAGTTTCTCCGAAATCCTCGCTCGGAGCTACGAGTGGTCAAACTTTGCCGTAATGTTAAGTCTATGCGATTTTTCGGGTGGTTTTTCGCCCTTCGGGCGAAAAACGTAACCCCGATCCCTTAGAAAAGATATAGCACACCATTCCCGAATAATCCGCACGATTTGACGCCTCATTCATGGGTGTGTGACAAACGGTGTGGGAGGAGAAGCGCGCCGAACTTTTGTGTGGAAGAATAATAATAAGTATAATAATAATAAGTATGCACAATAACAATAGTGATGCCTTGCTTACCAGCAAGCACCACTAACTAGAATGTACATTTCCAGAAGAAAATGTGAGTGGTGCTTGCAGTGGCAAAACTCGGGGCCCGGTCGTGCAAGTGACTGCAAAAAGCCCACCCCCATGTCTGTACGATGTTGTGGAGCTGAGATATGGCTTATTCATGTGTTTGTACGGTTGCTAGGGTGGTCTAAATGGTTGCTAGGATGTGGCTATAGGGTTTATAGGGTGATATGTAAAGACTATTTGTCAGTCTGAGTCAAAAGAGCCCAACTCTGTATGTGTACAACGCTCTGGTGCTGAGATATGGCTTGTTTATGTTGATATACGGTTGCTAGGGTGCTGTAACAGGTTGCTATGGCGTGTCTAGGAAGTTGTGATGTCACTACTTATTGTCTGCTTGATAGGTCGAGTCGAAAGAGCCCAGCCTCGAGTCTCTACGACCTTCTGATCTGAATATATGATCTCACACATTATTGCCAATGTTAAGTCTATGGGACTTTTTTCAAACGATTTTTTTCCCGCCAAAACGAAAACAGTTTGTCCGATCGCTTAGAAAAGACATAGCACACCTCTCCTCAATAAGTCGGTCGATTCGACACCTCATTCATGTGTCTGTGACAAACGGTGCCGGAGGAGTAGCGTGCCGAAGTTTTAAAAAAGTAGAATAGTAATCACAACACTAGAATGTACATTTCCAGAAGAAAATGTGAGTGGTGCTTGCAGTGGCAAAACTCGGGGCCCGGTCGTGCAAGTGACTGCAAAAAGCCCACCCCCATGTCTGTACGATGTTGTGGAGCTGAGATATGGCTTATTCATGTGTTTGTACGGTTGCTAGGGTGGTCTAAATGGTTGCTAGGGTGTTCTGGATGGTTGCTAGGCGGTTATTAGGATGTTTTGAGTGGTTGCTAGGGCGTTGCTATACGGTTGCTAGGTGGTTGCTAAGGTGTTCTGGGTGGTTGCTAGGGCGTTGCTATGTGGTTGCTAGGTGGTTGCTAGGGTGTTCTGGGTGGTTGCTAGGGCGTTGCTATGCGGTTGCTAGGTGGTTGCTAAGGTGTTCTGGGTGGTTGCTAGGGCGTTGCTAGGTGGTTGCTAGGGTGTTCTGGGTGGTTGCTAGGGCGTTGCTATGTGGTTGCTAGGTGGTTGCTAAGGTGTTCTGGGTGGTTGCTAGGGCGTTGCTAGGTGGTTGCTAGGTGGTTGCTAGGGTGTTCTGGGTGGTTGCTAGGGCGTTGCTATGTGGTTGCTAGGTGGTTGCTAGGGTGTTCTGGGTGGTTGCTAGGGCGTTGCTATGCGGTTGCTAGGTGGTTGCTAAGGTGTTCTGGGTGGTTGCTAGGGCGTTGCTAGGTGGTTGCTAGGTGGTTGCTAAGGTGTTCTGGGTGGTTGCTAGGGCGTTGCTATGCAGTTGCTAGGTGGTTGCTAAGGTGTTCTGGGTGGTTGCTAGGCAGTTGCCAAGGTAATCTGGTAGGTTGCTATGGTGTTGCTAGTTGTCACAGATGGTTACTATGTAGTGTTTATAGAGTTCTTAGTACGTTCTTAGCCTGATTTAACGCTTAGCTAATCGCTATTAGCATGTAGCTATTCACTGCTAGCATGTGTAGCAAAGTGCCGTTTGCTAGCATGAGTCAAAAGACCCAACCCCCATGTCTCTATGATGATCTGATGCAGAGATACGGTTCTTGCTAAACTGTTGCTAGGGTACTCTGTTTGGTTGCTATGGAGTGGCTTGGGAACATCCCATAATGATATTCCAAAAGCTCCTTGTCAGTATGAATGATATAAACCAACCCCCGTTCCTCTATGATTTTCTAATCCA
Source organism: Gobiocypris rarus (assembly GCA_023029165.1). Lineage (NCBI taxonomy): Eukaryota > Metazoa > Chordata > Actinopteri > Cypriniformes > Gobionidae > Gobiocypris > Gobiocypris rarus. The sequence goes on along the minus strand of CM040916.1, from coordinate 33,915,095 downwards.
GAGATATAGGTCTTGTTAAACTGTTGCTAGGGTACTCCGTTTGGTTGCTATGGAGTGGCTTGGCAGCATCCAATGACGATACAGCAATAGCTCCTCGTCAGTATGAATGATATAAATCAACCCCCGTTCCTCTATGACATTCAGATGTGAAGATATACACTGTTGATTTGGGTTGCTAAGGTGCTTAATAACGGTTGCTAGGGCGTGGCTAGGACGTGTTGGAGGTGATTTGTGATTGGCCGTTGATGCCCCGAGTCAAACAAACCCACCCTCATGTTTCTATGACGCTTATATCCAAAGATATCCCTTTGATCTCTTTCAATGGAAGTCTATGGGATCAGTTGCTAGGGAGCTCTAAACGGTTGCTAGGGCGTGGCTTGACAGCATCACGATGATCCGGAGATAGTGATTGGTTGTCTGAGTAAGTTGAGCCCACCCCTTGTCTCTGTGACCCTGTGAAGCAGAGCTATGGTCAATACAAAATCCTATGCAATTTACCATTGGAGGACAAAGCATGCGTTTGATGGGACGTCCCTCCCCATGTTAAGTCTATGGGAAAATTCGGGCCCCTCCTGCGCCCCAGGGGTACAACTCACACCCCTTTGAGATGTGTGTTTTGAGAGATCCTGTCAGCCTCTCCAAATGTGGTAAGTCACGAGTTTCTCCGAAATCCTCGCTCGGAGCTACGAGTGGTCAAACTTTGCCGTAATGTTAAGTCTATGCGATTTTTCGGGTGGATTTTCGCCCTTGGTAAAATCGCAACCCGATCCTTAGAAAGATATAGCACACCATTCCCGAATAATCCGCACGATTTGACGCCTCATTCATGGGTGTGTGACAAACGGTGTGGGAGGAGTAGCGCGCCGAACTTTTGTGTGGAAGAATAATAATAATAATAAGTATGCACAATAACAATAGTGATGCCTTGCTTACCAGCAAGCACCACTAACTAGAATGTACATTTCCAGAAGAAAATGTGAGTGGTGCTTGCAGTGGCAAAACTCGGGGCCCGGTCGTGCAAGTGACTGCAAAAAATCCAAGCAACATGACTGTACGATGTTGTGGAGCTGAGATATGGCTTATTCGTGTGTTTGTACGGTTGCTAGGGTGGTCTAAATGGTTACTAGGGTGTGGCTATACGATGTATGGGGTGATATGTAAAGACTATTTGCCAGTCTGAGTCAAAAGAGCCCAACTCTGTATGTGTACAACGCTCTGGTGCTGAGATACGGCTTGTTAATGTTGATATACGGTTGCTAGGGGTCTGTAACAGGTTGCTATGGCGTGTCTAGGAAGTTGTGATATCACTACTTATTGTCTGCTTGATAGGCCGAGTCGAAAGAGCCCAGCCTCGAGTCTCTACGACCTTCTGATCCGAATATATGATCTCACACATTATTGCCAATGTTAAGTCTATGGGACTTTTTCAAGCGATTTTTCCGCCAAAAGCGAAAACCGTTTGCCCGATCGCTTAGAAAAGACATAGCACACCTCTCCTCAATAAGTCGGTCGATTCGACACCTCATTCATGTGTCTGTGACAAACGGTGCCGGAGGAGTAGCGTGCCGAAGTTTTAAAAAAGTAGAATAGTAATCACAACACTAGAATGTACATTTCCAGAAGAAAATGTGAGTGGTGCTTGCAGTGGCAAAACTCGGGGCCCGGTCGTGCAAGTGACTGCAAAAAGCCCACCCCCATGTCTGTACGATGTTTTGGAGCTGAGATATGGCTTATTCATGTGTTTGTACGGTTGCTAGGGTGCTCTAAATGGTTGCTATGGTGTGGCTATAGGGTTTATAGATTTGATATTTAAAGACTATTTGTCAGTCTGAGTCAAAAGAGCCCAACTCTGTATGTGTACAACGCTCTGGTGCTGAGATATGGCTTGTTTATGTTGATATACGGTTGCTAGGGTGCTGTAACAGGTTGCTATGGCGTGTCTAGGAAGTTGTGATGTCACTACTTATTGTCTGCTTGATAGGTCGAGTCGAAAGAGCCCAGCCTCGAGTCTCTACGACCTTCTGATCTGAATATATGATCTCACACATTATTGCCAATGTTAAGTCTATGGACTTTTTCAAACGATTTTTCCGCCAAAACGAAAACCGTTTGTCCGATCGCTTAGAAAAGACATAGCACACCTCTCCTCAATAAGTCGGTCGATTCGACACCTCATTCATGTGTCTGTGACAAACGGTGCCGGAGGAGTAAGCGTGCGAAGTTTTAAAAAGTAGAATAGTAATCACAACACTAGAATGTACATTTCCAGAAGAAAATGTGAGTGGTGCTTGCAGTGGCAAAACTCGGGCCCGGTCGTGCAAGTGACTGCAAAAGCCCACCCCATGTCTGTACGATGTTGTGGAGCTGAGATATGGCTTATTCATGTGTTTGTACGGTTGCTAGGGTGGTCTAAATGGTTGCTAGGGTGTTCTGGATGGTTGCTAGGCGGTTGCTAGGATGTTCTGAGTGGTTGCTAGGGCGTTGCGGTTGCTAGGTGGTTGCTAGGTTGTTCTGGGTGGTTGCTAGGCGTTGCTGTGTGGTTGCTAGGTGGTTGCTAGGGTGTTCTGGGTGGTTGCTAGGGCGTTGCTATGCGGTTGCTAGGTGGTTGCTAAGGTGTTCTGGGTGGTTGCTAGGCGTTGCTGGCGGTTGCTAGGTGGTTGCTAGGGTGTTCTGGTTGGTTGCTAGGGCGTTGCTAGGTGGTTGCTAGGTGGTTGCTAAGGTGTTCTGGGTGGTTGCTAGGGCGTTGCTAGGTGGTTGCTAGGTGGTTGCTAAGGTGTTCTGGGTGGTTGCTAGGGCGTTGCCAGGTGGTTGCTAGGTGGTTGCTAAGGTGTTCTGGGTGGTTGCTAGGGCGTTGCTATGTGGTTGCTAGGTGGTTGCTAGGGTGTTCTGGGTGGTTGCTAGGGCGTTGCTAGGTGGTTGCTAGGTGGTTGCTAAGGTGTTCTGGGTGGTTGCTATGGCGTTGCTAGGTGGTTGCTAGGTGGTTGCTAAGGTGTTCTGGGTGGTTGCTAGGGCGTTGCTAGGTGGTTGCTAGGGTGTTCTAGGTGGTTGCTAGGGCGTTGCTGCAGTTGCCAAGGTAATCTGGTAGGTTGCTATGGTGTTGCTAGTTGTCACAGATGGTTACTATGTAGTGTTTATAGAGTTCTTAGTACGTTCTTAGGCTGATTTAACGCTTAGCTAATCACTATTAGCATGTAGCTATTCACTGCTAGCATGTGTAGCAAAGTGCCGTTTGCTAGCATGAGTCAAAAGACCCAACCCCATGTCTCTATGATGTTCTGACGCAGAGATATAGGGGTTGATAAACGGTTGCTAGGGTACTCTGTTTGGTTGCTATGGAGTGGCTTGGGAACATCCCATAATGATATTCCAAAAGCTCCTTGTCAGTATGAATGATATAAACCAACCCCCGTTCCTCTATGATTTTCTAATGCAGAGATATAGGTCTTGTTAAACTGTTGCTAGGGTACTCCGTTTGGTTGCTATGGAGTGGCTTGGCAGCATCCAATGACGATACAGCAATAGCTCCTCGTCAGTATGAATGATATAAATCAACCCCCATGTCTCTATGACTTTCAGATGTGAAGATATACACTGTTGATTTGGGTTGCTAAGGTGCTTAATAACGGTTGCTAGGGCGTGGCTAGGACGTGTTGGAGGTGATTTGTGATTGGCCGTTGATGCCCCGAGTCAAACAAACCCACCCTCATGTTTCTATGACGCTTATATCCAAAGATATCCCTTTGATCTCTTTCAATGGAAGTCTATGGGATCAGTTGCTAGGGAGCTCTAAACGGTTGCTAGGGCGTGGCTTGACAGCATCACGATGATCCGGAGATAGTGATTGGTTGTCTGAGTAAGTTGAGCCCACCCCCTTGTCTCTGTGACTCTGTGAAGCAGAGCTATGGTCAATACAAAATCCCTATGCAATTTACCATTGGAGGACAAGCATGCGTTTGATGGGACGTCCCTCCCCATGTTAAGTCTATGGGAAAATTCGGGCCCCTCCTGCGCCCAGGGTACAACTTACACCCCTTTGAGATGTGTGTTTTGAGAGATCCTGTCAGCCTCTCCAAATGTGGTAATTCACGAGTTTCTCCGAAATCCTCGCTCGAGCTACAGTGGTCAAACTTTGCCGTAATGTTAAGTCTATGCGATTTTGGGTGGATTTTAGCCCTTCGGGCGAAAATCATAACCCGATCCCTTAGAAAGATATAGCACACCATTCCCGAATAATCCGCACGATTTGACGCCTCATTCATGGGTGTGTGACAAGCGGTGTGGGAGGAGTAAGCGCGAACTTTTGTGTGGAAGAATAATAATAACTAGAATGTACATTTCCAGAAGAAAATGTGAGTGGTGCTTGCAGTGGCAAAACTCGGGGCCCGGTGGCTACTGTGATGCAAAAAATCCAAGCAACATGACTGTACGATGTTGTGGAGCTGAGATATGGCTTATTCATGTGTTTGTACGGTTGCTAGGGTACTCTGTTTGGTTGCTATGGAGTGGCTTGTGAGCAACCCATAATGATATTCCAATAGCTCCTTGTCAGTATGAATGATACAAACCAACCCCCATGTCTCTATGATGTTCTGATGCAGACATATAGGTCTTGTTTAACTGTTGCTAGGGTACTCTGTTTGGTTGCTATGGAGTGGCTTGGCAGCTGCCAATGACGATACTGCAAAAGCTCCTTGTCAATATGAATGATATAAACCAACCCCCATGTCTCTATGACATTCAGATGAGAAGATACACACTGTTGATTTGGGTTGCTAAGGTGCTTAATAACGGTTGCTAGGGCGTGGCTAGGACGTGTTGGAGGTGATTTGTGATTGGCCGTTGATGCCCCGAGTCAAACAAACCCACCCTCATGTTTCTATGACACTTCTATCCAAAGATATTCATTTGATCTCTTTCAATGGAAGTCTATGGGATCAGTTGCTAGGGAGCTCTAAATGGTTGCTAGGGCGTGGCTTGACAGCATCACGATGATCCTGAGATAGTGATTGGTTGTCTGAGTAAGTTGAGCCCACCCCCTTGTCTCTGTGACTCTGTGAAGCAGAGCTATGGTCAATACAAAATCCCTATGCAATTTACCATTGGAGGACAAAACGCATGCGTTTGATGGGACGTCCCTCCCCATGTTAAGTCAATGTAAAAATTCGGGCAGCTCTAGCGCCCCAGGGGTACAACTTACACCCCTTTGAGATGTGTGTTTTGAGAGATCCTGTCAGCCTCTCCAAATGTGGTAAGTCACGAGTTTCTCCGAAATCCTCGCTCGGAGCTACGAGTGGTCAAACTTTGCCGTAATGTTAAGTCTATGCGATTTTTCGGCTAGATTTTCGCCCTTCGGGCGAAAATCGCACCCCCGATCCCTTAGAAAAGATATAGCACACCATTCCCGAATAATCCGCACGTTTTGACGCCTCATTCATGGGTCTGTGACAAACGGTGTGGGAGGAGAAGCGCGCCGAAATTTTGTGTGGAAGAATAATAATAAGTATGGAGAATAACAATAGTGATGCCTTGCTTACCAGCAAGCACCACTAACTAGAATGTACATTTCCAGAAGAAAATGTGAGTGGTGCTTGCAGTGGCAAAACTCGGGGCCCGGTCGTGCAAGTGACTGCAAAAAATCCAAGCAACATGACTGTACGATGTTGTGGAGCTGAGATATGGCTTATTCATGTGTTTGTACGGTTGCTAGGGTGGTCTAAATGGTTACTAGGGTGTGGCTATACAGTTTATGGGGTGATATGTAAAGACTATTTGTCAGTCTGAGTCAAAAGAGCCCAACTCTGTATGTGTACAACGCTCTGGTGCTGAGATACGGCTTGTTAATTATGATATACGGTTGCTAGGGTGCTGTAACAGGTTGCTATGGCATGTTTAGTAAGTTTTGATGTCACTACTTATTGTCTGCTTGATAGGCCGAGTCGAAAGAGCCCAGCCTCGAGTCTCTACGACCTTCTGATCCGAATATATGATCTCACACATAATTGCCAATGTTAAGTCTATGGGACTTTTTTCAAACAATTTTTTTCCCGCCAAAACGAAAACCGTTTGTCCGATCGCTTAGAAAAGACATAGCACACCTCTCCTCAATAAGTCGGTCGATTCGACACCTCATTCATGTGTCTGTGACAAACGGTGCCGGAGGAGTAAGCGAAGTTTTAAAAAAGTAGAATAGTAATCACAACACTAGAATGTACATTTCCAGAAGAAAATGTGAGTGGTGCTTGCAGTGGCAAAACTCGGGGCCCGGTCGTGCAAGTGACTGCAAAAAATCCAAGCAACATGACTGTACGATGTTGTGGAGCTGAGATTTGGCTTGTTAATCTTGATATACTGTTGCTAGGGTACTTTATATGGTTGCTAGGGTGTTCTTATTTAGTTTATTGAATGATATTGAAAGACTATTTGCCAGTCTGAGTCAAAAGAGCCCAACTCTGTGTTTTTACAGTATTGTAGTATATTGTAGTATTTTCAATGGGAACTTATGGAGTTTATAATCTTTTTATTTTAGGGACTTTAATTCCACTTTTAGAAAATTGTAATATGTGTTAATTGTCATTGTCATAATTTTTAGTGAAAGTAAATACTTTTCTAATGAAATATGCGATGAGAAAAGCGATCTCTGCAAAAGGTGGATTCGAACCGAGTCAGTAGCGTCAAAACACTAACGGTCAGAGTCCATTGCGCTCATGACTACGCAACTTCAATGCAGTAAGTGACATTGGCACTGATAGGTATTAAAAAGAAAACCTTCACATTGGATGCGTTGGATTATTTTACTGGATTATTACATTTAATAGCAAAAGTGAAGTTTGGAAATGTACATTTATATATATATATATATATATTTTTTTTAATTAAACACATTTCAGCAGCCAATCACAGCACCTGCTCAGCATACAGACCTCCGTTATTGCTGTGAAAAACTTTTTTCAAAACATCAAAAATATTGCTCTCCTAATATGCTCCTTACCGTCATGTGTAGTCTATAATGAACAGTTTGACAATATTAAGTAAGACTGTGATGCTTTCTTGTGCAGTGAACAGTCTATATGTACATATGGAGAAGTATATAAAAAGTTATTTTACAGTGCCATCTGTCAATATACCTGGATCTCAGAAGTTCACAATGTATTCTTAAAGATAATCTGCAATTAAGGTTGGCAAATATACTATACAGCAGTTGATTCAAACCCAGAACCCCTGAACATATATATTTTTTTTCCTACCATCCCATTTGGAAAGAATATATTTACAGGAAGAAATCACAGGAATGTATTATAGCTGATCTAAGGACGATAAACATTAAACTTCATGACTTCAGTAAAATAAGTAACAATTTCATTACCACGGCTGGTTTTTTGCCAGTTTATGAGAAATGCTTTATGTCATAGACGCTGATGGAATGTACAAGTATGCATGTCGGAAATGTATAATTTATTTTGCATGTAACAGTCAAAAGACAAAACCAAGTAATTATATTTCAAATGTATTTTTATTTAATTAATGACCATTTGGATTGCTCTTAGTCTGGCTCCTCACCCTAAGAAAGCCAAAGCAGAGTGGCTTACTCTTACAGCCGTTTCACACTGCAAGCGTGAGCGGCACATAAGCAGCGCATATTTTTTTTGGGGCATACATGTTAAGCAATGAGTGCATTCACACCGGGAGCAGGAGCAGTGCAGTGAGCAGGGTTTTCGGCACCAAGTCTATTTCAGCTGCGCTGCTGATGCTCAATTAAACGGATAGTTCACCCGAAAATGAAAATTCTGTCATAATTTACTTGTGTGTGTGTGTGTCGCGTACTCTGCTCCGTGTGTGTCGCGCTCTCTGCTCCGTGTGTGAGTTGCGCTCTCGGTTCTGTGTGTGAGTCAGGCTCTCTGTTCTGTGTGCGCTCTCTACCCCCTGTGTGTTGCGTTCTCTCCTCCGAGTGTGTGTGTGTGTGTGTCTCTCTCTGCTCCATGTGTGTCTTGCAATGTGGAACGGCTGTTAGGGATCACTGGAACGCACAAGCCTTTCCACCAACGGCAAGGTGGCAATCCTTGGAAAGGACATTCACTCTCCATTCATTCTTTAACTAACACACTCACGCTCTCACTCACACACACACACACACACACACACACAAACAAACACACACACACACACATACACAGTATATAACTAACACATACACACTCACATGCACACAAGGAGACAAAAAAAGAGTTTAGTATTACACATTAACTAATAATAACTATACAAACCATAAATTAACGAAACATGCCAGTGACTGTAAATTTTGTATGATAAAATGAAAAAATAAATCATTAGACCTTACCAGTAGTATTGACATACTTTACCCTGTGCTTCTATCTCTGCTTCTTCCCTCTTCAGCATTGTCCTCAATGCCATTAACACATTTGGTTCCGTCCTCTGGGCATGGAATTGATAAATGAATATTGGGATTACTAAAAACACAAGTACTAATACACTAAAATACAAATACAATTAACGCACAAATAAACCTTACAGAAAGAAAGGAGCACACATGCTGGTGTCCAGCTTGTCATCTTCTTCTTAGACATTCTGACTTCAATTGTACGGTTTCTGAAAAACACAAAACTCAAAATTAGATTAAGATTTAACATTTTCCTCCAAATCTGGTTATGGTGTGCAGTAGTACAGTGACTGAACAGAGATCTTTAAATACTTAGCTTTAGATGGTTTATTGCACACTCATATCCGGTCGCAGACAGCACTGCTATCGTCTCCAAATTCTTCCTGCACATATCAACAATAGAATAAAAGTGGACTGCATAATACACATCCAGTACAGATTGAACATAAATTCAACTCAAAACTTATATTATAAGGTCAAAACAAATACATTACATCAGTTTCTTACTACATCTCGCTCTACCTTTACCTGCCACTGTTGCTCTCACTGTCTATGTCCTGCCTGCCACACTACTCCTCACTGCGTCTGCTGCTGCCTTCACTGTCCAGTGTCCTCCCTGGAGCTGCTTACGTCCTTCCTGCTGCTGAGGCTACGGTTCTAACTACTTGGTAGCTCAGTTTCATAAGATGTCATTACCGCATACCACGCACCGCAACGCACCATACGCCAACCATCTAACCGCGACACAACCATACGCCCCATGGTTCCTAAAACAACACAATCATACGAGCCAACCCATAGGACTAAGGCTGTTTTAGCCCCACATGTTGTCGTTAATGCAGATTCAGTGGCCTATGGTTACGATCTTGTGTGTTTCGTAACCGATAATACCCATCTATCGCAAAACTCATCGACGCAAAATACAGTACAATCGGATTATGATAACTATGGTAACTATTTAAGACACCCGCCTGAAGGCACAACCGGATGAGAAATGTAGAGGTGATCCAGAAGAGTGTGCTTTCTCGTCGTTGCTGTGGTGATCAGTTGCGTGTATCCTCTTGACTGAAATAATCCCAGAACAGCTTTTTCCCTGTACCTAGGAGGTCCTCGTGAAGTCGCCACAGACAATGACGGATGTTTTTCCGCTATGTCCAAATAATCCAGCAGACTCGCCACATTCTTTAGGAAGTCTTCAAATGCGCATCTGCGGTGGCCTGTACACTACAGCAATTCTCAGCTGGATCGACTATCCACTTTGATGACGCAAACTCCAGATCGGTCACATTCTGTATAAATTGCCTAGGCTGAGCTGAAATATGCTCTTTACAAAATATGACGACTCCACCTCCATCTTTGTTTGCAATTTCTTGTTGAGTAGAGTATGAGACATGCCTATTGCGCATAAATGCGTTGTATCCTTGCAATTGGAGATGGGGTGAAATAATCGATCCGCTCAAGTGAGTTTCCCATGCAAAGAATGTCTGACAACAACAGCTCATGATGACATCTGATGTCTTCGATGTGGGATGCCAATCCTTCCGTGTTATGATGGATGATTTTAAATGTTTGATCCACGTTGGTTTCCCTAACCTGCCGCAAAAGTGGCATTACTCCATCAAACAACGCTCTCGTCATATTCCGCAACGAGGCCGTGACCGTAGAATCGGCGTAAATCTTCTTTTCACTGAAGTCCGTGATGTAGTCCACGGAGCGAGGTAGTCCTGCTGAGGGCAACGTAGGCCATTCCCGGCTCGAAAATCTTCTTCAGTGACACTACGGCATCCTGCATGGTCATGCCCTGAACTTTGTGAGCCGTGCAGGCGTAGGCCAACTTGATGGGGAACTGGCGACGAACTGCTCCTTCCTCAGACTTTCTTCGACCTCTCGATGTAGACCAAGTCGTCGTCTTCACCTCGCACCCTTCTGCGGTGATTCTTGCCTGCGTTTGGATTGTCCAGCTGAAGTCCAAGCATCTGGACGGTGTCGATTCCATCTTTTATCTTACTGACAATATGTGAAATCTTGCCAAAACATCCGCTGACGATTCCGCCTTCAACGCCCAGGTTCCTGGTCACCATTATGCGACTCCCAACGCAATTTGAATGGTGTCGAGCAAGTCGCCCTTTTTCCGACGACAGGCTTGTTTTGTCTCTTCATCCCTCCTGTCCTCGGGTCTTTCCTGTAGTCTTCGGCATTGATGGTTGTGATGCCAGTGTGAAGAGCGTGGATTGTTTGGGTGTTGTGGCTGTGGACTTCCTTGTTGGTGGCAAATATGTGCAGTGCAGTACACGGGCAGTCTTTGGGGTCCTTCACAGCCTGGAGTAACAGTGCTCTATCCGCTTGACTAAGATCGTCGGTCTTTTGCTTAACTCAGAGACGGTTTAAAAGCTGGGCAAAAGCAAGGTCCTCTTTCTGACGCATGATCTCTGAGAGGGTAATCATTTGAAAATGGTCTTTCCAAAAGTCCAAAACATCCTCTTCATACACGCACAGTGGTTTGGCTTTACCCAGAGGTGGCAGTTGGTAAAAGTCACCCACTGCGAGTACAGAGATTCCACCGAAAGGTTTCTTGCTGCCTTTGAGTTGCTGAAATCTCCAATTTATGTAGGCGAAAAGATCCTTTGATATCATGGAGATTTCATCAATGATTAGAATCTCGACGTCACGTAATGTAGCTCGCAGCTCATCTAGGGCATTTCCAAGTCCTTGATACGGCGGCTTCAAGTTCCTCGGAAGCTTTAAAATGGAATGCAGCGTTTTGCCGGAAATATTGAACGCTGCCGTTCCAGTAAACGCACTCAAGAGCACTGTAGGCACGGAGAGATCCCCTTCCACTTGGAGTCGAGGCAGTTGTCGAGAATTTTGACGCCCGTGTAGATGCACTTGATGACGTGTGATTTGCCACAACCGGCACCACCTGATACGAAGTAGTAAAACGGCTCTGGATTATGACCCCACACACGCTTCTGACACCACTGGCAGACAGTGTAGAAAATGGCTGCCTGCGTCTCGTTGAGACTTCGAAACAACTTCCTAGCAAATTCAACACTCATCTGGGGTTCCTCTACTCGTGGTACAACTCCATCTCCGTGTTCAAGAATTTGATATTCTGGAACATCGTCTTGTACAACGCTCGCCATCAGGATCGATGTCTTCTCGTTCATAACGCACTCCAAGCGATCGACTTCGATTTCAGGTGCAAAAGCGGTCCACGCGTTCTCAGACGGTCCTTGCTGTTGCAGCTGATCGAATGCCTTCTCCACTTCTTCGCTGTGTTTCTCAAACTTGTCTTGGTGCGCTTGCACTATGGCACGAACAGGCATCAGGAGACCCGGGTGCGTAGGAAGCTCCACATATGCACTAGTGTAAAACTGCTCATAAGTTGGAAATTTATGAGGTTTTAACTGTTCGTTGGAACGATGGGGTAAATAAAGCTTTACTAGTCTACTGTAAAATTGTTCTGCTTGTTTTTCTTTCGAAAAGCGCGCATACCTAATAACCGCAGCCTTACCGACGGTTCTTTTCTGGAAATATCCCATACCGTTGAGCAGCCGGTGAACATTCTTGCCTTTGGTTTGCTGACCGTACACGATGCGGCATTCCGAAGCAAAATCTGCCAGACACATCCTTTCAAACTCTCGGGTTTGAGGCCTTGCTCTGTATTTATCGATGATCCCTGACATCCAGACGTCCTCTGAATCGGGATCTTTATTTAATAGGGCGCTAAGGGGGAGACTCATCTTGAGCGCGTTGTCGTCGGTCGGTATAAACACAACGCTTCGTGAACACTTCTTCAACGGTAAGCTGCATGTTCGTGCCACAGACTCCTGAGCGCTTACTTGCCTATGTTTGGAGTACGCCTGCATTATGTGCTTCATCTCGTCCTCCTCGTTGACGTTACTTTCGCGCACACCCTTGATTACGTTTTTTAACAAGTCGCCCATTTCGTGCTCCGGCTTGGAAATGTACGACAACATGTACATGATGCAGCTAAAAGCATCAAGAACAAACTGAATGTCCATGTTGGCGTTCCACGCCCTCAACAAATCGGAATTGTAACCGTTCACCCAAGACTCCTTGGGATCGCGCTTAAGCAAAATCACATTGGAAGTGGATAATGCTTCGACGGAGTTAGTGTAATCATCGACGGTCATCTTACACTTTGTCAGTAGCTCTGACAAGCTGTTAAAGGAGGCTTGGGGATCATTTAACAAATCCCACACCGGCTTGAGTTTTGTTCGCGCGTCGCTCATCGCTTTTTGAGCAGCCTCCCGTCTCGCCGCCCTCTTTCTCTCGTCTCTTTGTTTTTGCTCATCTACAGGGTTCTGTGGTTGGGGACGAGCGATACCGTTTTTAGACATGCAGCTTCCCGATGAAGAAGCCTCGGTGTCATCCTCTTCTTCAGGACGCTGCGGTCGCGGACGAGTTATCGTGGTGCTAGTCACCGGTAGCTTAGGGAACCCAAATCGACACAATAAATTACCTTTTTTACACGACTTGGAGTGGTTCCTGCTATGAAGCTGAACTTCGGTGACGATTCGATGAAGCTCAGGATCAGCGTCGGAATCGGGCAACCGGCAGGTTATATAGCGGTCGATAAAATCGCAAACTTCTTTATCTTGATCGTTTTCAAACTCAGGTGCATCCTTTACCCAAACGAGAAGATGAATGTGTGGGCTACCTCTAGCTTGAAACTCAACCCTGTAAAAGAAATCTTCGACTTTACCGATGGGTTGGGCAGGCGACAAGAGCAGATGTGTCATTAGCGCGTCCACGCGTTTTTCAAACATGCGCATGACCGTGACAGGGTTGCTTCGGAGGACTTCACATTTCGTCGTCCAGTCGAGCTCTGAAAAGTCAATCTGTTCACCTTGCTGGGCCTTGATCGCCGTTATGACTTCAGGCCATCGCATTTCGGCCGCGCTGAAAGTGCAAAAAAACGTAGGGGTCCTAACTGTCTGATCATAGCCTGCAGATCTCTCAACGTTTTTCCCAGTAAGCTGGAGAACCTCTCAGCGGTTGCATGAACCGTGGCGCCTTTGTTGTGTACCAATCGCTCGATCTCACGGTTATCCTGAAGCAGCTTGTTGGAAATTCTTCTGCCATCTCTCGTAACCGGCTTACCTTTTCGCAACTGGATGGACATGCTATTTCTAGCCAGTTGCGTTTCTGTCACAAACTGTGCGAAGAAAAGGTAACTCTGATCTTTGGCGAAACGAGTATCCACGCAGAACAACCTTGCGTTGAAATACATGCTGGGAGATATGGATACTTGTCTCGCCTCATCGATTGTGTTCTGTCCAGTTGGGAATTGAACAGGGAACGCCATGGCTTCCAGCTTTGGGATCTTGAAAAACCCTACAGGCTTTTGTCCTTGCGCAGGCGCGATGCTAAATATTCCTCGCCGTCATTTACAGGATCTCTTGCGCAATGTCAGGCGGCTGCATACACGTGTCTAATGTGAGACCCGGTCGGAGTTCGTCTTTTTCTTCGACGCTAACTTGTTGCTCATCCTGCTGAGCAACATCGACGTCTTGTTGATCCTCTATGTCGTCGTTTTCCTCATTTAGGTCGAATATCGCCGTTTCTCTAATCGAGATGTCCCTATATTCAGAATGAATTGCTTTCAGCGTCGCTAAAGCTGCAAGCACGTTACGCATGTTAACGGTTAAAAAGTGCTGGTAGCCTTTAAATTTAATGTGCCTCTTCAACTTGACCTGCAGTAGCTGGGACTCACTACTAGGTCTCGGGAGAGAGTTGACCGTCTTCTCCACCTCAGAGGGCACACACACAACAGCACCATGCACTGCTCTCTGTCTTCCTTTCGGTAACGCGACTATTTTTGCAAATGGCAAAATTTTGGCGACGAGCTGACGTTCGAGCACATTTAATTCAGCCAATTCCGCAGGGATGGGTGGCAATTCGAGTCGGTTAGCTGCCGCAATCGAAGACATGTGGCCTCTTTTAAGATGGCTGTCACATGTGTGGCAAATCCACTCTAGTCTTCTCTCTTCCGGAACTATACAAGGACTTGAGCAGGCACGATCACAGGCATGGACATACTTGCCAGTTAAACAAGACGTGGCAACATGAATGTTTTTGCCATAGTTCGTTCTGTTACAGACCTTGACTTGATCCGGGAACAAGGCTCTGTGACAGACCGTGCAGACATGTGTTGGGCCATGCTGAATCCTGCATCGAAATGCATTAATGGCACTCTCCATCGCTTTGCCAACCAAAGGCTGGGGTGTTTCCTGGCTGAAGCGGATGTAAGGTTTGTATTTCCTTTTAATCTTGAGTGCGCATTGCAAACGATGAAGGATGTGATATGCAGCATCACCAACGCATTTCTGTGTCTTGCGCAGGGTACATCGCAGGATGTGATGTGCTCTGAACTCTGGGTCACCTGCATATCTCCTCGCCATGTACGCTTTCATTTTACTTTGGAAGAGAGTATCTGTCCTATACCGTCTAATCATGTAATCTTTCATCTTCTTCTGGAAGAGAACATCTGTGCTATACCGCTTAATCATGTAATCTTTCTTCTTTTTCTGAAAGAGAACATCTGTGCTATACCGCCTAACAAAGTAATCTTTCATCTTTTTCTGGAAGAGAACATCTGTGCTATACCGCCTAACAATGTAATCTTTGCTTTTATTCTTGAAAATATTATCGGTGCGGTATCGCTTCACTATGTACTCTTTCTTTTTGTTTCTGAAAAAAGGATCCTGATTATACTTTTCCTTAAAGGCATCCTTTTTCTTTATTTGGAATTGCAAAGAGCCGACGTACCTATTCCTGTCATAATCACTTTTTTTATTTTTTAATTTAAGAGATGAAGTTGTGCGTTTATTAAGTTTTCCGTGTGGTTTTAAAATGTCAACCGTTTTACGCATTTGTTTTCTTCGCCGGTGCTTATTTGTTTTATCTATCTTATCCTGCTTTTTAGCTCTGGAGCCAGCAAGATTTACTTTGGCTTCAACATTTGTTTGTGGTTCTGGTAGAGTTGAAGTCAGTTGTGATACCTGTTCACAAACAGATGGTGAAGGTAGTGGTCCAGACTGTTGCTCTGTTTCGAATGACACAGGCATTAACTCATAGGTCGCCTCATCAGCTCGATCCTGGAAGACCCTGTGAAGTCTGTCAATCATGTCACTCAGGTGGGTAAAAGTCAACATGACAGCAGTTCCAGCACCGGTAGGATGGGGCAAGCCTTCTGCAGTTCTTGAGTGCGAATCAAAGAATCCATACCTTCCACATCTGTCCCTGAACACAGCAATGCACTCCGGAGCAACGATGAGCAGTGCATGGCTGACATCTGTTGTGAGGCACTGGAGCCTTTCAGTGAGAGGGATCCACCACCCTTCCATGTCAGGGGTCCCTCTGGCTCGTAGATATCCCATCGTCACTTCAGACGTCTGTACCTGGTGTGTTCGGCTAAATGATGACACGCTCACCGGCACTTCCTCCATAGCGAGATGATCCTGATGAAATCTACCTTCAGCAATAAGCTGCATTTTAACACTGACGTACAACGCATCCCCCGACTCTAAAACTCTATCAAGGTTCGGCATGTTAAACTGAATCCCGTCACTATGGTTCGCCAAGAATGTCAACGCGACACACGTGCACTGATGATTCCTGGAGAATAAATCATACCTAGCATCATTTTGACAATGCGACGCCTGCACAGCCAAAACCCTGGGTGCACTATCGCTATCCGCATACGGTCTAACTGAAAACTGAGCTACAGCAGTGCCGGTGATTGCCTGTTCAACCTGTAAATAAATAATTAATGGAATGAGGCTGATGGTTAAAATTTGTGTTATAGAATGTGTTTATGTGATTGCGTGTAAGAGTGAGTGAGTGAGTGAGTGTGTGTGTTTGAATGTAAGAGTGTATGCGTGTGTGATTGAGTGCAAAAGTGTATGTGTGTGAGTGAGTGAGTATGTGACTGAATGTAAGAGTGAAGAGTGTGTGTGAGAGAGAGAATGAACATGAGTGTGTGCGTGTGTCTGTGCGTGAGAGAAATGGATGCGAATGTGTGTCTGTGTGTGATTGAGTGTGTGTGAATGTGAGAGAATGAGTGTTAGATTGAGTGAGTAAGTGAGAGTGTGAGAGATAGAGTGTGTGAGGGAGTGAGAGAGTCTGAGTAAGTGAGTATGTGATTGAATGTAAGAGTGAGAGTGAGAGTGTGTGTGTGTGTGTGTGTGAGAGAGCACACCCTGTCATGCTGTTGTTTTAAGCCACTGCTGAAGATATAATATAATATTGCAGTATTAAAGCTAACGAGTGATAGATTAATTGATCGTAAATGACGAAAGAACATGAAAATGTGTGCAATTTCACATCCCTAATATTAATAGTACCTTGTTATCCACGGAGAGTCTGGTCTGTTCATCCTTAAGGTCCTCTTTTTGCCGACGCATTTGTTGAGCCTGAGATCTCTTTCCTTTCCGTGGCATCCTTTAAAATATCAAGAGATAAAAAGAAATGAGAAAATTATTCATGACAAAATTATCTGATTAACTCACTAATTTGAGTGAACTAAGTAACTATAAAAACTAGAGAGTTTACATTCAAGAGTCTTATCATTAAAAGTAAACCATTGATTTAGTTACTTTTGCGTCAAAAGTAATGCATATTGAATTAAACTGTGATCGTCAAATTAATTTTAACAGGACATTAGCACTTTAATAGGGACTTACTTTGAAAGTTCTCCCGGTTTAACAGCTGATGAACCTGAAAAGATAAATCCTGCAGTACTCTCAGGTAGACAAACAGTTAAACAACAATGAAACAGACACTGTGTACTTTTTAAAGAAAAGAACAATAGAAGTATAATAAAATAAACTGTTCTCTGTATGTGAATATAGAACAAGGACAACCAAAAAAAGAACTAGTTAAGATTTATACAAAATAAAACAAAATGATTTTTTTTTAAATAAAACTGTTTAATAAAAAATGCCAAATAAACTGCTCTATTTAAAAGAATGCTGAATATATAAAAAATACTTAACGTTTTCTTAATATATATATTTATTTTCCTTAAATGTTTTAAGTTTAAAAAAAAGTAGTAAGAAGAAATGAACTGCTCTCGGTGGAAAACAGCAAAACACAAGGAACCTGAAAAAGAAGCACAGACAGAAAAAGACAAATTAGGTCACAGGAACTACAATTATGGTGATGTGATGAAAATGTCATAATACTTCAAGGAACCACATTAATACTGACCAAGGAGTGCAGCAGAAGACGCAGGTCGTGCTCAGATCAGTCAGTCTGAAAAAACAACAACAACATAATGAAAACTAAACTCAAGCCAAACTATGCATACGTTCTCTGCATGTTAAATATTATGTATACATGTTATCTATATAGAATATAATTTGGAAGCTGTATCTCAAATATGCAGCCTAAAACCTGAGATGGACTGTCCATCTATCCAGGTTTACAACAAGATGCTAGGATAAGCTCAAGCAACTCTGTATAGGACAAGTGGTTTGGAGAACGGATAAGTGAATATGGTCTTAACATTTTTTTTTGTTTTTAACACAAATAACTATTTTAATAGTTTCTGTGATCTTGATATTTTTTTTTTTTTAACTATAATGATTTAGTTATCAACAACTCAGATCTGAAGCATTTTGTATTTGTAGCCATATCAGTAATTAAAGTCTTACCTCAAAGGGTAGGTTTGTGAAACAATATTCTGAAACAGAGAAAGAGAGTCATAGAACTGAACAACTCTATAACAGAAAAGTAACACTGGAGAAAAAACCCAGAAAACATTTATTCTGTAAACTCTCTGTGCTGTTCCTTATTCCATTTCTAAAAATGTTGCATCTTTAAATGTGTGACGTTAAATATAGTTTATGTAACTGTAATATAAAAAAATAAAAACATTACATTGTCATGAATGGATAATAATTATTGGACAAATATTATATAGTTCAATAAAATCTCCTAAACAAAATATTGTGATTTTGTTTTGTATTGTTACACTTAAGAAAAGCACTAAAAAACATATTAATGTCATCCCTCCATCACTCCCCAAAATGAACTTTGTCACAGTATTAATCAATGCGTTACGATGTAGAAAAATAAAATGGCTGCTGGTGAAGCTGGTCTGTATCTACTACATTCAAATGTACAGCGCGGACTTCAGCTGCATGAACCACGTGACGGTGTGGCGCGAAATCAAAGGTTATCACGACTCTCTCGAGCAATAACCTCTCACAAAAACTCCCGTTGTGTTCAATAATGCTGTATACACATCACAATGAATTACATACATAATATTTGCCCTTTGTTGTTTATGATTAGATTATTCTGTAAGTGAGGTAACTGAGGCCTCACCGGATTTGACAGAAACCAAACGACGTATATTCATCAAACACACAAACCGTAACGTTAACGTTAAACGCGTGACCGTTGTTCAGCTCAGTCCAGCCTTTGATTGACAAGCGCAGAAACCGATATAAACGCAGCAATCGACACTTCTCGTTGTGATCTATGCAGCCATGCGTGAATGTAAAATACATAAAGTACCATCGTGGATGGTAAAATGAGCGCCAAAATGAATACACTCCTGTAAGCTAAACAATTAACGACAGAAACCAAACGACGTATATTCATCAAACACACGCAACATATGATTTCCCGTTTTAACGTTACACACGAAGCTAGAACTAACGGTCGAGATTGTGTATGCCTCACCGGATTTCTTAAACCGGTGACTAAAGTAACAGCCATCGATTGGACAAAGCATTACTAAACTCACCATAAACCGCGTATGACAGAAACCAAACGACGTATATTCATCAAATACTCACAAAATATGATTTAAAGTTTTACACTCGAAGCTAGAAGTAATGGTGACCAGCTGTAGACACTACTTATACACATTAACATCTTCACAGAGATACAGACACCGTCAATGTCAACAAAAACGATAACATTTTGTACCCCATATTATAATACGAATAGCATTGCTAACATTTTATTAAAAAAGAGCTACATGTGACATACCAAGGCTTTATAACACAGCATATCAGAAAACAGCCGTCTCACTTACCTCAGGGAATAAAGTGGAACGATCGGCAGTCACTGCTGCAGCTCGTTGTTTCGCCAGCCAATCAGCAGTGAGCTTTTATTGTACAACCAATAAAATCAGATCAGCTTCGCTTTGAATTACCAGGCAAATCAGCAATTAAAGTGATAAAGCATAAAATTAGAAATCATTAAAACAACGTTGATTACTATGACCATGCTGCACATGCAGTATTTTATAGTAGCATTACATAAATAATAAATGTAAAAAGTGATAGGTTTGTATTAAAGTTACTGAGGGAGTGGTAGTGATTTGACAGCTCATCTCTATCAGCCATAATTCATCTCCCTGCACCTCTTTGTGTGTGTGTGTGTGTGTGTGTGTGTGTGTGTGTGTGTGTGTGTGTGTGTGTGTGTGATGGGTAGGTTTAGGGGCAGGGGCAGTGTAGGGGGATAGAAAATACGGTTTGTACAAAATGTCCCCACAAAGATTGCAATATCCAAAATCCTTGTCCTTGTGGGGACATTTTTTGGTCCCCATGAGGAAAACATAGAGAGTGAGAGACAGTGTGTATGTAAGAGAGAGAAAGAGAAAAAATGTGTGTGAGAGAGAATGAGAGAATGAGAGTGTGATTGAGTGTAAGACTGAGAGAGGTTTGCTAACATGA
This sequence comes from Gobiocypris rarus, assembly GCA_023029165.1. Classification (NCBI taxonomy): domain Eukaryota; kingdom Metazoa; phylum Chordata; class Actinopteri; order Cypriniformes; family Gobionidae; genus Gobiocypris; species Gobiocypris rarus. The sequence continues at coordinate 33,894,980 of CM040916.1, read as the reverse complement.
TGAGAGCATGTTTGCTAATGTTAACACAATTAGCATATTTTTAACATTAATGCTAATATGATTAGCATTTTGTTAGCATTATGTTAACACAATTACCATAATGCTAACATGATTAACATTTTGCTATGCGGTTCGTAGGTGGTTGCTAGGTGGTTGCTAAGGCATTGCTATGTTGTTGCTAAGGTGTTCTGGGTGGTTGCTAGGTGGTTGCTAGGTAGTTGCTATGTGGTTTGCTAAGGTGTTCTGGGTGGTTGCTAGGTGGTTGCTAAGGTGTTCTGGGTGGTTGCTAGGGAGGTTGCTATGTGGTTGCTAGGTAATTGCTAAGGTGTTCTGGGTGGTTGCTAGGGCGTTGCTAGGTGGTTGCTAGGGTGTTCTGGGTGGTTGCTAGGTGGTTGCTAAGGTGTTCTGGGTGGTTGCTAGGTGGTTGCTAGGGTGTTCTGGGTGGTTGCTAGGGCGTTGCTAGGTGGTTGCTAGGTGGTTGCTAGGGTGTTCTGGGTGGTTGCTAGGGTGTTGCTATGCGGTTGCTAGGTGGTTGCTATGGCGTTGCTAGGTGGTTGCTAGGTGGTTGCTACGGTGTTCTGGGTGGTTGCTAGGGTGTTGCTATGCGGTTGCTAGGTGGTTGCTAAAGTGTTCTGGGTGGTTGCTAGGGCGTTGCTATGCGGTTGCTAGGTGGTTGCTAAGGTGTTCTGGATGGTTGCTAGGGCGTTGCTAGGTGGTTGCTAGGTGGTTGCTAGGGTGTTCTGGGTGGTTGCTAGGGCGTTGCTAAGTGGTTGCCAGGTGGTTGCTAGGGTGTTCTGGGTGGTTGCCAGGGCGTTGCCAGGTGGTTGCCAGGTGGTTGCTAAGGTGTTCTGGGTGGTTGCTAGGGCGTTGCTATGTGGTTGCTAGGTGGTTGCTAGGGTGTTCTGGGTGGTTGCTAGGTGGTTGCTAGGTGGTTGCTAAGGTGTTCTGGGTGGTTGCTAGGGCGTTGCTAGGTAGTTGCTAGGTGGTTGCTAAGGTGTTCTGGGTGGTTGCTAGGGCGTTGCTATGCAGTTGCTAGGTGGTTGCTAAGGTGTTCTGGGTGGTTGCTAGGCAGTTGCCAAGGTATTCTGGTAGGTTGCTATAGTGTTGCTAGTTGTCACAGATGGTTACTATGTAGTGTTTATAGAGTTCTTAGTACGTTCTTAGCCTGATTTAACGCTTAGCTAATCACTATTAGCATGTAGCTATTCACTGTTAGCATGTGTAGCAAAGTGCCGTTTGCTAGCATGAGTCAAAAGACCCAAACCCCATGTCTCTATGATGTTCTGACGCAGAGATATAGGGGTTGATAAACGGTTGCTAGGGTACTCTGTTTGGTTGCTATGGAGTGGCTTGGGAGCATCCCATAATGATATTCCAAAACCTCCTTGTCAGTATGAATGATATAAACCAACCCCCATGTCTCTATGACATTCAGATGTGAAGATATACACTGTTGATTTGGGTTGCTAAGGTGCTTAATAACGGTTGCTAGGGCGTGGCTAGGACGTGTTGGAGGTGATTTGTGATTGGCCCTTGATGCCCCGAGTCAAACAAACCCACCCTCATGTTTCTATGACGCTTATATCCAAAGATATCCATTTGATCTCTTTCAATGGAAGTCTATGGGATCAGTTGCTAGGGAGCTCTAAATGGTTGCTAGGGCGTGGCTTGACAGCATCACGATGATCCTGAGATAGTGATTGGTTGTCTGAGTAAGTTGAGCCCACCCCCTTGTCTCTGTGACTCTGTGAAGCAGAGCTATGGTCAATACAAATCCCTATGCAATTTTACCATTGGAGGACAAAACGCATGCGTTTGATGGGACGTCCCTCCCCATGTTAAGTCTATGGGAAAATTCGGGCAGCTCTAGCGCCCCAGGGGTACAACTTACACCCCTTTGAGATGTGTGTTTTGAGAGATCCTGTCAGCCTCTCCAAATGTGGTAATTCAGTTTCTCCGAAATCCTCGAGCTACGAGTGGTCAAACTTTGCCGTAATGTTAAGTCTATGCGATTTTTCGGGTGGATTTTCGCCCTTCGGGCGAAAATCGCAACCCCGATCCCTTAGAAAAGATATAGCACACCATTCCCGAATAATCCGCACGTTTTGACGCCTCATTCATGGGTGTGTGACAAACGGTGTGGAAATTTTTGTGTGGAAGAATAATAAGTATAATAATAAGTATGCACAATAACAATAGTGATGCCTTGCTTACCAGCAAGCACCACTAATAATAACTAGAATGTACATTTCCAGAAGAAAATGTGAGTGGTGCTTGCAGTGGCAAAACTCGGGGCCCGGTCGTGCAAGTGACTGCAAAAAGCCCACCCCCATGTCTGTACGATGTTGTGGAGCTGAGATATGGCTTATTCATGTGTTTGTACGGTTGCTAGGGTGGTCTAAATGGTTGCTAGGGTGTGGCTATAGGGTTTATAGATTTGATATTTAAAGACTATTTGCCAGTGTGAGTCAAAAGAGCCCAACTCTGTATGTGTACAACGCTCTGGTGCTGAGATATGACTTGTTAATGATGATATACGGTTGCTAGGGGTCTGTAACAGGTTGCTATGGCATGTCTAGGAAGTTTTGATGTCACTACTTATTGTCTGCTTGATAGGTCGAGTCGAAAGAGCCCAGCCTCGAGTCTCTACGACCTTCTGATCCGAATATATGATCTCACACATTATTGCCAATGTTAAGTCAATGGGACTTTATTCAAACGATTTTTTCCGCCAAAAGCGAAAACCGTTGATCCGATCGCTTAGAAAAGACATAGCACACCTCTCCTCAATAAGTCGGTCGATTCGACACCTCATTCATGTGTCTACGACAAACGGTGCCGGAGGAGTAGCGTGCCGAAGTTTTAAAAAAGTAGAATAGTAATCACAACACTAGAATGTACATTTCCAGAAGAAAATGTGAGTGGTGCTTGCAGTGGCAAAACTCGGGGCCCGGTCGTGCAAGTGACTGCAAAAAGCCCACCCCCATGTCTGTACGATGTTGTGGAGCTGAGATATGGCTTATTCATGTGTTTGGACGGTTGCTAGGGTGGTCTAAATGGTTGCTAGGGTGTTCTGGGTTGCTAGGTGGTTGCTGGGTGTTGCTGGGTGGTTGCTGGGCGGTTGCTAGGTGGTTGCTAAGGTGTTCTGGGTGGTTGCTAGGGCGTTGCCAGGTGGTGGTTGCTAGGCGGTTGCTAGGGTGTTCTGGGTGGTTGCTAGGGCGTTGCTATGTGGTTGCTAGGTGGTTGCTAGGGTGTTCTGGGTGGTTGCTAGGTGGTTGCTAGGTGGTTGCTAAGGTGTTCTGGGTGGTTGCTGCCAGGGCGTTGCCAGGTGGTTGCTAGGGTGTTCTGGGTGGTTGCTAGGGCGTTGCTATGTGGTTGCTAGGTGGTTGCTAGGGTGTTCTGGGTGGTTGCTAGGTGGTTGCTAGGTGGTTGCTAAGGTGTTCTGGGTGGTTGCCAGGGCGTTGCCAGGTAGTTGCTAGGTGGTTGCTAAGGTGTTCTGGGTGGTTGCTAGGGCGTTGCTATGTGGTTGCTAGGCGGTTGCTAGGGTGTTCTGGGTGGTTGCTAGGGCGTTGCTATGTGGTTGCTAGGTGGTTGCTAGGGTGTTCTGGGTGGTTGCTAGGGCGTTGCTAGGTGGTTGCTAGGTGGTTGCTAAGGTGTTCTGGGTGGTTGCTAGGGCGTTGCTAGGTGGTTGCTAGGTGGTTGCTAAGGTGTTCTGGGTGGTTGCTAGGGTGTTCTGGGTGGTTGCTAGGGCGTTGCTAGGTGGTTGCTAAGGTGTTCTGGGTGGTTGCTAGGGCGTTGCTAGGTGGTTGCTAGGTGGTTGCTAAGGTGTTCCGGGTGGTTGCTAGGGCGTTGCTATGCAGTTGCCAAGGTAATCTGGTAGGTTGCTATGGTGTTGCTAGTTGTCACAGATGGTTACTATGTAGTGTTTATAGAGTTCTTAGTACGTTCTTAGGCTGATTTAACGCTTAGCTAATCGCTATTAGCATGTAGCTATTCACTGCTAGCGTGTGTAGCAAAGTGCCGCTTTGCTAGCATGAGTCAAAAGACCCAACCCCCATGTCTCTATGATGATCTGACGCAAAGATATAGGGGATGATAAACGGTTGCTAGGGTACTCTGTTTGGTTGCTATGGAGTGGCTTGGGAACATCCCATAATGATATCATAAAAGCTCCTTGTCAGTATGAATGATATAAACCAACCCCCGTTCCTCTATGATTTTCTAATCCAGAGATATAGGTCTTGTTAAACTGTTGCTAGGGTACTCCGTTTGGTTGCTATGGAGTGGCTTGGCAGCTGCCAATGACGATACAGCAAAAGCTCCTTGTCAGTATGAATGATATAAATCAACCCCCGTTCCTCTATGACATTCAGATGTGAAGATATACACTGTGGATTTGGGTTGCTAAGGTGCTTAATAACGGTTGCTAGGGCGTGGCTAGGACGTGTTGGAGGTGATTTGTGATTGGCCGTTGATGCCCCGAGTCAAACAAACCCACCCTCATGTTTCTATGACGCTTATATCCAAAGATATCCATTTGATCTCTTTCAATGGAAGTCTATGGGATCAGTTGCTAGGGAGCTCTAAATGGTTGCTAGGGCGTGGCTTGACAGCATCACGATGATCCTGAGATAGTGATTGGTTGTCTGAGTAAGTTGAGCCCACCCCCTTGTCTCTGTGACCCTGTGAAGCAGAGCTATGGTCAATACAAAATCCCTATGCAATTTACCATTGGAGGACAAAACGCATGCGTTTGATGGGACGTCCCTCCCCATGTTAAGTCTATGGGAAAATTCGGGCCCCTCCTGCGCCCCAGGGGTACAACTTACACCCCTTTGAGATGTGTGTTTTGAGAGATCCTGTCAGCCTCTCCAAATGTGGTAAGTCACGAAGTTTCTCGAAATCCTCGCTCGAGCTACGACAGTGGTCAAACTTTGCCGTAATGTTAAGTCTATGCGATTTTTCGGGTGGATTTTCGCCCTTCGGGCGAAAATCGCAACCCCGATCCCTTAGAAAAGATATAGCACACCATTCCCGAATAATCCGCACGATTTGACGCCTCATTCATGGGTGTGTGACAAACGGTGTGGGAGGAGTAGCGCGCCGAACTTTTGTGTGGAAGAATAATAATAATAATAAGTATGCACAATAACAATAGTGATGCCTTGCTTACCAGCAAGCACCACTAACTAGAATGTACATTTCCAGAAGAAAATGTGAGTGGTGCTTGCAGTGGCAAAACTCGGGGCCCGGTCGTGCAAGTGACTGCAAAAAGCCCACCCCCATGTCTGTACGATGTTGTGGAGCTGAGATATGGCTTATTCATGTGTTTGTATGGTTGCTAGGGTGCTCTAAATGGTTGCTATGGTGTGGCTATAGGGTTTATAGATTTGATATGTAAAGACTATTTGTCAGTCTGAGTCAAAAGAGCCCAACTCTGTATGTGTACAACGCTCTGGTGCTGAGATACGGTTGTTAATGTTGATATACGGTTGCTAGGGGTCTGTAACAGGTTGCTATGGCATGTTTAGTAAGTTGTGATGTCACTACTTATTGTCTGCTTGATAGGTCGAGTCGAAAGAGCCCAGCCTCGAGTCTCTACGACCTTCTGATCCGAATATATGATCTCACACATTATTGCCAATGTTAAGTCTATGGGACTTTTTTCAAACGATTTTTTTCCCGCCAAAACGAAAACCGTTTGTCCGATCACTTAGAAAAGACATAGCACACCTCTCCTCAATAAGTCGGTCGATTCGACACCTCATTCATGTGTCTGTGACAAACGGTGCCGGAGGAGTAGCGTGCCGAAGTTTTAAAAAAGTAGAATAGTAATCACAACACTAGAATGTACATTTCCAGAAGAAAATGTGAGTGGTGCTTGCAGTGGCAAAACTCGGGGCCCGGTGGCTACTGTGATGCAAAAAAGCCAAGCAACATGACTGTACGATGTTGTGGAGCTGAGATATGGCTTATTCATGTGTTTGTACGGTTGCTAGGGTACTCTGTTTGGTTGCTATGGAGTAGCTTGTGAGCAACCCATAATGATATTCCAAAAGCTCCTTGTCAGTATGAATGATATAAACCAACCCCCATGTCTCTATGATTTTCTAATCCAGAGATATAGGTCTTGCTAAACTGTTGCTAGGGTACTCTGTTTGGTTGCTATGGAGTGGCTTGGCAGCATCCAATGACGATACAGCAAAAGCTCCTTGTCAGTATGAATGATATAAACCAACCCCCGTTCCTCTATGATTTTCTAATCCAGAGATATAGGTCTTGTTAAACTGTTGCTAGGGTACTCCGTTTGGTTGCTATGGAGTGGCTTGGCAGCATCCAATGACGATACAGCAAAAGCTCCTTGTCAGTATGAATGATATAAATCAACCCCCGTTCCTCTATGACATTCAGATGTGAAGATATACACTGTTGATTTGGGTTGCTAAGGTGCTTAATAACGGTTGCTAGGGCGTGGCTAGGACGTGTTGAAGGTGATTTGTGATTGGCTGTTGATGCCCCGAGTCAAACAAACCCACCCTCATGTTTCTATGACGCTTCTATCCAAAGATATCCATTTGATCTCTTTCAATGGAAGTCTATGGGATCAGTTGCTAGGGAGCTCTAAATGGTTGCTAGGGCGTGGCTTGACAGCATCACGATGATCCTGAGATAGTGATTGGTTGTCTGAGTAAGTTGAGCCCACCCCCTTGTCTCTGTGACCCTGTGAAGCAGAGCTATGGTCAATACAAAATCCCTATGCAATTTACCATTGGAGGACAAAACGCATGCGTTTGATGGGACGTCCCTCCCCATGTTAAGTCTATGGGATTTTTTTCGATTTTTGGGGAGCTCTAGCGCCCCTGGGGTACAACTTACACCCCATTGAGTTGTATGTCCGGACAGAGGCTGGCAGGCTCTTCACATTTCGTATAAGACATGAGTGGTTACGAAATCCTCGCTCGGAGTTATGAGTGGTCAAACTTTCGTAATTATAAGTCAATGGGACTTTTCGGCTACTTTTTCGCCCCTGGGGCGAACCCCGTACCCCCGATCCCTTAGAAAAGATATAGCACACGATTCCCGATTGAGCCGCACGATTCGTCAATACATTTGTGGGGTGTTTGACAAAAACTGTGGGAGGAGTAGCGCGGCAAAGTTTTGTCCAGAAGAATAATAATAATAATAATAAGTATGGAGAATAACAATAGTGATGCCTTGCTTACCAGCAAGCACCACTAACTAGAATGTACATTTCCAGAAGAAAATGTGAGTGGTGCTTGCAGTGGCAAAACTCGGGGCCCGGTCGTGCAAGTGACTGCAAAAAGCCCACCCCCATGTCTGTATGATGTTGTGGAGCTGAGATATGGCTTATTCGTGTGTTTGTACGGTTGCTAGGGTGGTCTAAATGGTTGCTATAGTGTGGCTATAGGGTTTATAGGGTGATATGTAAAGACTATTTGTCAGTATGAGTCAAAAGAGCCCAACTCTGTAGGTGTACAACGCTCTGGTGCTGAGATACGGCTTGTTAATGTTGATATACGGTTGCTAGGGGTCTGTAACTGGTTGCTATGGTGTGTCTAGGAAGTTGTGATATCACTACTTATTTTCTGCTTGATAGGCCGAGTCGAAAGAGCCCAGCCTCGAGTCTCTACGACCTTCTGATCCGAATATATGATCTCACACATTATTGCCAATGTTAAGTCTATGGGACTTTTTTCAAACGATTTTTTTCCCGCCAAAACGAAAACCGTTTGTCCGATCGCTTAGAAAAGACATAGCACACCTCTCCTCAATAAGTCGGTCGATTCGACACCTCATTCATGTGTCTGTGACAAACGGTGCCGGAGGAGTAGCGTGCCGAAGTTTTAAAAAAGTAGAATAGTAATCACAACACTAGAATGTACATTTCCAGAAGAAAATGTGAGTGGTGCTTGCAGTGGCAAAACTCGGGGCCCGGTCGTGCAAGTGACTGCAAAAAATCCAAGCAACATGACTGTACGATGTTGTGGAGCTGAGATATGGCTTATTCATGTGTTTGTACGGTTGCTAGGGTGGTCTAAATGGTTGCTAGGGTGTTCTGGATGGTTGCTAGGCGGTTGCTAGGATATTCTGGTTGGGGCGTTGCTGAGTGGGTTGCTAAGGTGTTCTGAGTGGTTGCTAGGGCGTTGCTATGCGGTTGCTAGGTGGTTGCTAAGGTGTTCTGGGTGGTTGCTAGGGCGTTGCTATGTGGTTGCTAGGTGGTTGCTAGGGTGTTCTGGGTGGTTGCTAGGGCGTTGCTAGGTGGTTGCTAGGTGGTTGCTAGGGTGTTCTGGGTGGTTGCTAGGGCGTTGCCAGGTGGTTGCCAGGTGGTTGCCAGGGTGTTCTGGGTGGTTGCTAGGGCGTTGCTAGGTGGTTGCTAGGTGGTTGCTAAGGTGTTCTGGGTGGTTGCTAGGGCGTTGCTAGGTGGTTGCTAGGTGGTTGCTAGGGTGTTCTGGGTGGTTGCTAGGGCGTTGCTAGGTGGTTGCTAGGGTGTTCTGGGTGGTTGCTAGGGCGTTGCTAGGTGGTTGCTAGGTGGTTGCTAAGGTGTTCTGGGTGGTTGCTAGGGCGTTGCTAGGGCGTTGCTAGGTGGTTGCTAGGGTGTTCTGGGTGGTTGCTAGGGCGTTGCTAGGTGGTTGCTAGGCAGTTGCCAAGGTATTCTGATAGGTTGCTATAGTGTTGCTAGTTGTCACATATGGTTACTATGTAGTGTTTATAGAGTTCTTAGTACGTTCTTAGGCTGATTTAACGCTTAGCTAATCGCTATTAGCATGTAGCTATTCACTGCTAGCATGTGTAGCAAAGTGCCGTTTGCTAGCATGAGTCAAAAGACCCAACCCCCATGACTCTATGATGATCTGACGCAGAGATATAGGGGTTGATAAACGGTTGCTAGGGTACTCTGTTTGGTTGCTATGGAGTGGCTTGGGAACATCCCATAATGATATTCCAAAAGCTCCTTGTCAGTATGAATGATATAAACCAACCCCCATGTCTCTATGATTTTCTAATGCAGAGATATAGGTTTTGCTAAACTGTTGCTAGGGTACTCTGTTTGGTTGCTATGGAGTGGCTTGGCAGCATCCAATGACGATACAGCAAAAGCTCCTTGTCAGTATGAATGATATAAACCAACCCCCATTCCTCTATGACATTCAGATGTGAAGATATACACTGTTGATTTGGGTTGCTAAGGTGCTTAATAACGGTTGCTAGGGCGTGGCTAGGACGTGTTGGAGGTGATTTGTGATTGGCCGTTGATGCCCCGAGTCAAACAAACCAACCTCATGTTTCTATGACGCTTCTATCCAAAGATATCCCTTTGAACTCTTTCAATGGAAGTCTATGGGATCAGTTGCTAGGGAGCTCTAAATGGTTGCTAGGGCGTGGCTTGACAGCATCACGATGATCCTGAGATAGTGATTGGGTCTGAGTAAGTTGAGCCCACCCCTTGTCTCTGTGACCCTGTGTAAGCAGAGCTATGGTCAATACAAAATCCCTATGCAATTTACCATTGGAGGACAAAACGCATGCTTGATGGGACGTCCCTCCCCATGTTAAGTCTATGGGAAAATTCGGGCCCCTCCTGCGCCCCAGGGGTACAACTCACACCCCTTTGAGATGTGTGTTTTGAGAGATCCTGTCAGCCTCTCCAAATGTGGTAATTCACGAGTTTCTCCAAATCCTCGCCGGAGCTACGAGTGGTCAAACTTTGCCGTAATGTTAAGTCTATGCGATTTTTCGGGTGGATTTTCGCCCTTCGGGCGAAAATCGCAACCCCGATCCCTTAGAAAAGATATAGCACACCATTCCCGAATAATCCGCACGATTTGACGCCTCATTCATGGGTGTGTGACAAACGGTGTGGGAGGAGTAGCGCGCCGAAATTTTGTGTGGAAGAATAATAAGTATAATAATAAGTATGCACAATAACAATAGTGATGCCTTGCTTACCAGCAAGCACCACTAACTAGAATGTACATTTCCAGAAGAAAATGTGAGTGGTGCTTGCAGTGGCAAAACTCGGGCCCGGTCGTGCAAGTGACTGCAAAAAGCCCACCCCCATGTCTGTACGATGTTGTGGAGCTGAGATATGGCTTATTCATGTGTTTGTACGGTTGCTAGGGTGCTCTAAATGGTTGCTAGGGTGTTCTGGATGCTGCTAGGCGGTTGCTAGGATGTTCTGAGTGGTTGCTAGGTGGTTGCTAGGTGGTTGCTAAGGTGTTCTGGGTGGTTGCTAGGGCGTTGCTAGGTGGTTGCTATGCGGTTGCTAGGGTGTTCTGGGTGGTTGCTAGGGCGTTGCTAGGTGGTTGCTATGCGGTTGCTAGGGTGTTCTGGGTGGTTGCTAGGCGTTGCCATGTGGTTGCCAGGCGGTTGCCAGGGTGTTCTGGGTGGTTGCCAGGGCGTTGCTATGTGGTTGCTAGGTGGTTGCTAGGGTGTTCTGGGTGGTTGCTAGGGCGTTGCTAGGTGGTTGCTAGGTTGTTGCTAAGGTGTTCTGGGTGGTTGCTAGGGCGTTGCTATGTGGTTGCTAGGGTGTTCAGGGTGGTTGCTAGGGCGTTGCTAGGTGGTTGCTAGGTGGTTGCTAAGGTGTTCTGGGTGGTTGCTAGGGCGTTGCTATGCAGTTGCTAGGTGGTTGCTAAGGTGTTCTGGGTGGTTGCTAGGCAGTTGCCAAGGTATTCTGGTAGGTTGCTATGGTGTTGCTAGTTGTCACAGATGGTTACTATGTAGTGTTTATAGAGTTCTTAGTACGTTCTTAGGCTGATTTAACGCTTAGCTAATCACTATTAGCATGTAGCTATTCACTGCTAGCATGTGTAGCAAAGTGCCGTTTGCTAGCATGAGTCAAAAGACCCAACCCCCATGTCTCTATGATGTTCTGACGCAAAGATATAGGGGTTGATAAACGGTTGCTAGGGTACTCTGTTTGGTTGCTATGGAGTGGCTTGGGAGCATCCCATAATGATATTCCAAAAGCTCCTTGTCAGTATGAATGATATAAACCAACCCCCGTTCCTCTATGATTTTCTAATCCAGAGATATAGGTCTTGTTAAACTGTTGCTAGGGTACTCCGTTTGGTTGCTATGGAGTGGCTTGGCAGCTGCCAATGACGATACAGCAAAAGCTCCTTGTCAGTATGAATGATATAAACCAACCCCTGCCTCTATGACATTCAGATGTGAAGATATACACTGTTGATTTGGGTTGCTAAGGTGCTTAATAACGGTTGCTAGGGCGTGGCTAGGACGTGTTGGAGGTGATTTGTGATTGGCCGTTGATGCCCCGAGTCAAACAAACCCACCCTCATGTTTCTATGACGCTTATATCCAAAGATATCCATTTGATCTCTTTCAATGGAAGTCTATGGGATCAGTTGCTAGGAGCTCTAAATGGTTGCTAGGGCGTGGCTTGACAGCATCACGATGATCCTGAGATAGTGATTGGTTGTCTGAGTAAGTTGAGCCCACCCCTTGTCTCTGTGACCCTGTGAAGCAGAGCTATGGTCAATACAAAATCCCTATGCAATTTACCATTGGAGGACAAAACGCATGCGCTTGATGGGACGCCCCTCCCATGTTAAGTCTATGGGAAAATTCGGGCCCTCCTGCGCCTCTAGGGGTACAACTCACACCCTTTGAGATGTGTGTTTTGAGAGATCCTGTCAGCCTCTCCAAATGTGGTAATTCACGAGTTTCTCCAAATCCTCGCCGAGCTACGAGTGGTCAAACTTTGCCGTAATGTTAAGTCTATGCGATTTGGTGGATTTTCGCCTTCGAAAAATCGCAACCCCGATCCCTTAGAAAAGATATAGCACACCATTCCCGAATAATCCGCACGATTTGACGCCTCATTCATGGGTGTGTGACAAACGGTGTGGGAGGAGTAGCGCGCCGAACTTTTGTGTGGAAGAATAATAATAATAACTAGAATGTACATTTCCAGAAGAAAATGTGAGTGGTGCTTGCAGTGGCAAAACTCGGGGCCCGGTGGCTACTATGATGCAAAAAATCCAAGCAACATGACTGTACGATGTTGTGGAGCTGAGATATGGCTTATTCATGTGTTTGTACGGTTGCTAGGGTACTCTGTTTGGTTGCTATGGTGTGGCTATAGGGTTTATAGATTTGATATTTAAAGACTATTTGCCAGTGTGAGTCAAAAGAGCCCAACTCTGTATGTGTACAACGCTCTGGTGCTGAGATATGGCTTGTTAATGTTGATATACGGTTGCTAGGGTGCTGTAACAGGTTGCTATGGCGTGTCTAGGAAGTTGTGATGTCACTACTTATTGTCTGCTTGATAGGCCGAGTCGAAAGAGCCCAGCCTCGAGTCTCTACGACCTTCTGATCCGAATATATGATCTCACACATTATTGCCAATGTTAAGTCTATGGGACTTTATTCGAATGATTTTTTTCCCGCCAAAACGAAAACCGTTGATCCGATCGCTTAGAAAAGACATAGCACACCTCTCCTCAATAAGTCGGTCGATTCGACATCTCATTGGTGGGTCTGCGACAAACGGTGCCGGAGGAGTAGCGCGCCGAAGTTTTTAAAAAGTAGAATAGTAATCACAACACTAGAATGTACATTTCCTGAAGAAAATGTGAGTGGTGCTTGCAGTGGCAAAACTCGGGCCCGGTCGCAAGTGACTGCAAAAAGCCCACCCCCATGTCTGTACGATGTTGTGGAGCTGAGATATGGCTTATTCATGTGTTTGTACGGTTGCTAGGGTGGTCTAAATGGTTGCTAGGGTGTTCTGGATGGTTGCTAGGCGGTTGCTAGGATGTTCTGACGGTTGCTAGGTGGTTGCTAGGGTGTTCTGGGTGGTTGCTAGGGCGTTGCCATGTGGTTGCTAGGTGGTTGCTAGGTGTTCTGGTTGGTTGCCAGGGCGCCATGCGCGTTGCTAGGTGGCTGCTAAGGTGTTCTGGGTGGTTGCTAGGCGCGCCAGGTGGCCGCTAAGGTGTTCTGGGTGGTTGCCAGGTGGTTGCCAGGTGTTCTGGGTGGCTGCCAGGGCGTTGCTGTGGTTGCTAGGTGGTTGCTAGGTGTTCTAGGTGGTTGCCAGGGCGTTGCCAGGTGGCTGCTAGGTGGTTGCTAAGGTGTTCTGGGTGGTTGCTAGGCGCCATGTGGTTGCTAGGTGGTTGCCAGGTGTTCTGGGTGGTTGCTAGGGCGTTGCCAGGTGGTTGCCAGGTGGTTGCTAAGGTGTTCTGGGTGGCTGCTAGGGCGTTGCCATGCAGTTGCTAGGTGGTTGCTAAGGTGTTCTGGGTGGCTGCCAGGCAGTTGCCAAGGTAATCTGGTAGGTTGCTATGGTGTTGCTAGTTGTCACAGATGGTTACTATGTAGTGTTTATAGAGTTCTTAGTACGTTCTTAGGCTGATTTAACGCTTAGCTAATCACTATTAGCATGTAGCTATTCACTGCTAGCATGTGTAGCAAAGTGCCGCTTTGCTAGCATGAGTCAAAAGACCCAACCCCATGTCTCTATGATGATCTGACGAGATATAGGGGTTGATAAACGTTGCTAGGGTACTCTGTTTGGTTGCTATGGAGTGGCTTGGGAACATCCCATAATGATATTCCAAAAGCTCCTTGTCAGTATGAATGATATAAACCAACCCTGCCTCTATGATTTTCTAATCCAGAGATATAGGTCTTGTTAAACTGTTGCTAGGGTACTCCGTTTGGTTGCTATGGAGTGGCTTGGCAGCATCCAATGACGATACAGCAAAAGCTCCTTGTCAGTATGAATGATATAAATCAACCCCGCCTCTATGACATTCAGATGTGAAGATATACACTGTTGATTTGGGTTGCTAAGGTGCTTAATAACGGTTGCTAGGGCGTGGCTAGGACGTGTTGGAGGTGATTTGTGATTGGCCGTTGATGCCCCGAGTCAAACAAACCCACCCTCATGTTTCTATGACGCTTATATCCAAAGATATCCATTTGATCTCTTTCAATGGAAGTCTATGGGATCAGTTGCTAGGAGCTCTAAACGGTTGCTAGGGCGTGGCTTGACAGCATCACGATGATCCTGAGATAGTGATTGGTTGTCTGAGTAAGTTGAGCCCACCCCTTGTCTCTGTGACACTGTGAAGCAGAGCTATGGTCAATACAAAATCCCTATGCAATTTACCATTGGAGGACAAACGCATGCGCTTGATGGGACGCCCTCCCATGTTAAGTCAATGTAAAAATTCGGGCCCTCCTGCGCCCCAGGGGTACAACTTACACCCCTTTGAGATGTGTGTTTTGAGAGATCCTGTCAGCCTCTCCAAATGTGGTAAGTCACGAAGTTTCTCCGAAATTCCTCGCCGAGCTACGAGTGGTCAAACTTTGCCGTAATGTTAAGTCTATGCGATTGGTGGTTTTTCGCCTTCTTCGCTAAAAATCGCAACCCCGATCCCTTAGAAAGATATAGCACACCATTCCCGAATAATCCGCACGATTTGACGCCTCATTCATGGGTGTGTGACAAACGGTGTGGCAACAATAGTGATGCCTTTTGTGTGGAAGCAGCAAGCACCACTAACTAGAATGTACATTTCCAGAAGAAAATGTGAGTGGTGCTTGCAGTGGCAAAACTCGGGCCCGGGTCGCAAGTGACTGCAAAAAGCCCACCCCCATGTCTGTACGATGTTGTGGAGCTGAGATATGGCTTATTCATGTGTTTGTACGGTTGCTAGGGTGCTCTAAATGGTTGCTAGGGTGTTCTGGATGGTTGCTAGGCGGTTGCTAGGATGTTCTGAGTGGGCGCGCTGCGTGCGGTTGCTAGGTGGTTGCTAAGGTGTTCTGGGTGGCTGCTAGGGCGCTTGCAGGTGGTTGCCGGTGGTTGCCAGGTGTTCTGGGTGGTTGCTAGGGCGTTGCTGAGGTGGTGGCGCGGTTGCTAGGGTGTTCTGGGTGGCTGCCAGGCGTTGCCATGGTTGCTAGGCGTGGCTGCCAGGTGTTCTGGGTGGTTGCTAGGCGTTGCCATGTGGTTGCCAGGTGGTTGCTAGGTGTTCTGGGTGGCTGCCAGGGCGTTGCCAGGTGGTTGCCAGGTTGTTGCTAAGGTGTTCTGGGTGGCTGCCAGGGCGCTGCCATGTGGTTGCTGCTAGGTGGTTGCTAGGTGTTCAGGGTGGCTGCTAGGCGTTGCCAGGTGGTTGCCAGGTGGTTGCTAAGGTGTTCTGGGTGGTTGCTAGGGCGTTGCTATGCAGTTGCTAGGTGGTTGCTAAGGTGTTCTGGGTGGTTGCTAGGCAGTTGCCAAGGTATTCTGGTAGGTTGCTATGGTGTTGCTAGTTGTCACAGATGGTTACTATGTAGTGTTTATAGAGTTCTTAGTACGCTCTTAGGCTGATTTAACGCTTTAGCTAATCACTATTAGCATGTAGCTATTCACTGCTAGCATGTGTAGCAAAGTGCCGCTTGCTAGCATGAGTCAAAAGACCCAACCCCATGTCTCTATGATGTTCTGACGCAAAGATATAGGGGTTGATAAACGTTGCTAGGGTACTCTGTTTGGTTGCTATGGAGTGGCTTGGGAGCATCCATAATGATATTCCAAAAGCTCCTTGTCAGTATGAATGATATAAACCAACCCCTGTCTCTATGATTTTCTAATCCAGAGATATAGGTCTTGTTAAACTGTTGCTAGGGTACTCCGTTTGGTTGCTATGGAGTGGCTTGGCAGCATCCAATGACGATACAGCAAAAGCTCCTTGTCAGTATGAATGATATAAACCAACCCCGCTCCTCTATGACATTCAGATGTGAAGATATACACTGTTGATTTGGGTTGCTAAGGTGCTTAATAACGGTTGCTAGGGCGTGGCTAGGACGTGTTGGAGGTGATTTGTGATTGGCCGCTGATGCCCCGAGTCAAACAAACCCACCCTCATGTTTCTATGACGCTTATATCCAAAGATATCCATTTGATCTCTTTCAATGGAAGTCTATGGGATCAGTTGCTAGGAGCTCTAAATGGTTGCTAGGGCGTGGCTTGACAGCATCACGATGATCCTGAGATAGTGATTGGTTGTCTGAGTAAGTTGAGCCCACCCCTTGTCTCTGTGACCCTGTGAAGCAGAGCTATGGTCAATACAAAATCCCTATGCAATTTACCATTGGAGGACAAAACGCATGCGTTTGATGGGACGTCCCTCCCCATGTTAAGTCTATGGGAAAATTCGGGCCCCTCCTGCGCCCCAGGGGTACAACTCACACCCCTTTGAGATGTGTGTTTTGAGAGATCCTGTCAGCCTCTCCAAATGTGGTAATTCACGAAGTTTCTCCAAATCCTCGCCGAGCTACGAGTGGTCAAACTTTGCCGTAATGTTAAGTCTATGCGATTTTTCGGGTGGATTTTCGCCCTTCGGGCGAAAATCGCAACCCCGATCCCTTAGAAAAGATATAGCACACCATTCCCGAATAATCCGCACGATTTGACGCCTCATTCATGGGTGTGTGACAAACGGTGTGGGAGGAGTAGCGCGCCGAACTTTTGTGTGGAAGAATAATAATAATAACTAGAATGTACATTTCCAGAAGAAAATGTGAGTGGTGCTTGCAGTGGCAAAACTCGGGGCCCGGTGGCTACTGTGATGCAAAAAAGCCAAGCAACATGACTGTACGATGTTGTGGAGCTGAGATATGGCTAATTCATGTGTTTGTACGGTTGCTAGGGTACTCTGTTTGGTTGCTATGGAGTGGCTTGTGAGCATATTCCAAAGGCTCCTTGTCAGTATGAACGATATAAACCAACCCCCGTGTCTCTATGATGTTCTGATGCAGAGATATAGGTCTTGTTAAACTGTTGCTAGGGTACTCTGTTTGGTTGCTATGGAGTGGCTTGGCAGCATCCAATGACGATACTGCAAAAGCTCCTTGTCAGTATGAATGATATAAACCAACCCCCGTGTCTCTATGATGTTCTGATGCAGAGATATAGGTCTTGTTAAACTGTTGCTAAGGTACTCTGTTTGGTTGCTATGGAGTGGCTTGGGAGCATCTAATGACGATACAGCAAAAGCTCCTTGTCAGTATGAATGATATAAACCAACCCCTTCCTCTATGACATTGAGATGTGAAGATATACACTGTTGATTTGGGTTGCTAAGGTGCTTAATAACGGTTGCTAGGGCGTGGCTAGGACGTGTTGAAGGTGATTTGTGATTGGCCGTTGATGCCCCGAGTCAAACAAACCCACCTCATGTTTCTATGACGCTCTATCCAAAGATATCCATTTGATCTCTTTCAATGGAAGTCTATGGGATCAGTTGCTAGGGAGCTCTAAACAGTTTGCTAGGGCGTGGCTTGACAGCATCACGATGATCCTGAGATAGTGATTGGTTGTCTGAGTAAGTTGAGCCCACCCCCTTGTCTCTGTGACTCTGTGAAGCAGAGCTATGGTCAATACAAAATCCCTATGCAATTTACCATTGGAGGACAAAACGCATGCGTTTGATGGGACGTCCCTCCCCATGTTAAGTCTATGGGAAAATTCGGGCCTCCTAGCGGCCCAGAATTTTAACTCACACCCCTTTGAGATGTGTGTTTTGAGAGATCCTGTCAGCCTCTCCAAATGTGGTAATTCACGAGTTTCTCGAAATCCTGCTCGAAGACTCTGAGTGGTCAAACTTTGCCGTAATGTTAAGTCTATGCGATTTTTCGGGTGGATTTTCGCCCTTGGTGAAAATGCAACCCGATCCTTAGAAAAGATATAGCACACCATTCCCGAATAATCCACGATTTGCGCCTCATTCATGGGTGTGTGACAAACGGTGTGGGAGGAGAAGCGCGCCGAAATTTTGTGTGGAAGAATAATAATAAGTATAACTAGAATGTACATTTCCAGAAGAAAATGTGAGTGGTGCTTGCAGTGGCAAAACTCGGGGCCCGGTCGTGCAAGTGACTGCAAAAGCCCACCCCATGTCTGTCGATGTTGTGGAGCTAAGATATGGCTTATTCATGTGTTTGTACGGTTGCTAGGGTGGTCTAAATGGTTGCTAGGATGTTCTGGATGGTTGCTAGGCGGTTGCTAGGGTGTTCTGGGTGGTTGCTAGAGGCGTTGCTATGTGGTTGCTAGGTGGTTGCTAGGTGTTCTGGGTGGTTGCTGGGGCGTTGCTGGGTGGTTGCTAGGTGGTTGCTAGGGTGTTCTGGGTGGTTGCTAGGGTTGCTATGGTTGCTAGGTGGTTGCTAAGGTGTTCTGGGTGGTTGCTAGGGCGTTGCTAGGTGGTTGCTAGGTGGTTGCTAGGGTGTTCTGGGTGGTTGCTAGGGCGTTGCTAGGTGGTTGCTAGGTGGTTGCTAAGGTGTTCTGGGTGGTTGCTAGGGGCGTTGCTGGTTGCTAGGTGGTTGCTAAGGTGTTCTGGGTGGTTGCTAGAGGCGTTGCTATGTGGTTGCTAGGTGGTTGCTAGGGTGTTCTGGGTGGTTGCTAGAGGCGTTGCTGGGTGGTTGCTAGGTGGTTGCTAAGGTGTTCTGGGTGGTTGCTGGGGCGTTGCTAGGTGGTTGCTAGGTGGTTGCTGGGTGGTTGCTGGGTGGTTGCTAGGTGGTTGCTAGGGTGTTCTGGGTGGTTGCTGGGGCGTTTGCTAGGCCGTTGCTAGGTGGTTGCTAAGGTGTTCTGGGTGGTTGCTAGGGCGTTGCTATGTGGTTGCTAGGTGGTTGCTAGGGTGTTCTGGGTGGTTGCTAAGGCGTTGCTAGGTGGTTGCTAGGCAGTTGCCAAGGTATTCTGGTAAGTTGCTATTTATAGAGTTCTTAGTCGTTCTTAGCCTGATTTAACGCTTAGCTAATCGCTATTAGCATGTAGCTATTCACTGCTAGCATGTGTAGCAAAGTGCCGTTTGCTAGCATGAGTCAAAAGACCCAACCCCCATGTCTCTATGATGATCTGACGCAAAGATATAGGGGATGATAAACGGTTGCTAGGGTACTCTGTTTGGTTGCTATGGAGTGGCTTGGGAGCATCCCATAATGATATTCCAAAAGCTCCTTGTCAGTATGAATGATATAAACCAACCCCCGTTCCTCTATGATTTTCTAATCCAGAGATATAGGTCTTTTTAAACTGTTGCTAGGGTACTCCGTTTGGTTGCTATGGGTGGCTTGGCAGCAACCAATGACGATACAGCAAAAGCTCCTTGTCAGTATGAATGATATAAACCAACCCCCATGTCTCTATGACATTCAGATGTGAAGATATACACTGTTGATTTGGGTTGCTAAGGTGCTTAATAACGGTTGCTAGGGCGTGGCTAGGACGTGTTGGAGGTGATTTGTGATTGGCGTTGATGCCCGAGTCAAACAAACCCACCCTCATGTTTCTATGACGCTTCTATCCAAAGATATCCATTTGATCTCTTTCAATGGAAGTCTATGGGATCAGTTGCTAGGGAGCTCTAAATGGTTGCTAGGGCGTGGCTTGACAGCATCACGATGATCCTGAGATAGTGATTGGTTGTCTGAGTAAGTTGAGCCCACCCCCTTGTCTCTGTGACCCTGTGAAGCAGAGCTATGGTCAATACAAAATCCCTATGCAATTTACCATTGGAGGACAAAGCATGCGTTTGATGGGGCGTCCCTCCCCATGTTAAGTCAATGTAAAAATTCGGGCAGCTCTGCGCCCCAGAGGTACAACTCACCCCTTTGAGATGTGTGTTCTGAGAGATCCTGTCAGCCTCTCCAAATGTGGTAAATTCACGAGTTTCTCCGAAATCCTCGCTCAAGACTACAGTGGTCAAACTTTGCCGTAATGTTAAGTCTATGCGATTTTTGGGTGGATTTTAGCCCTTGGTAAAATAACCCAATCCCTTAGAAAGATATAGCACACCATTCCCGAATAATCCATACGATTTGGCGCCTCATTCATGGGTGTGTGACAAACGGTGTGGGAGGAGTAGCGCGCCGAACTTTTGTGTGGAAGAATAATAATAAGAATAATAAGTATGCACAATAACAATAGTGATGCCTTGCTTACCAGCAAGCACCACTAACTAGAATGTACATTTCAGAAGAAAATGTGAGTGGTGCTTGCAGTGGCAAAACTCGGGGCCGGTCGTGCAAGTGACTGCAAAAAGCCCACCCCCATGTCTGTCGATGTTGTGGAGCTGAGATATGGCTTATTCATGTGTTTGTATGCGGTTGCTAGGGTGGTCTAAATGGTTGCTATGGTGTGGCTATAGGGTTTATAGAGGTGATATTTAAAGACTGTTTGTCAGTCTGAGTCAAAAGAGCCCAACTCTGTATGTGTACAACGCTCTGGTGCTGAGATATGGCTTGTTAATGTTGATATCGGTTGCTAGGGTCTGTAACTGGTTGCTATGGCATGTTTAGTAAGTTGTGATGTCACTACTTATTGTCTGCTTGATAGGTCGAGTCGAAAGAGCCCAGCCTCGAGTCTCTACGACCTTCTGATCCGAATATATGATCTCACACATTATTGCCAATGTTAAGTCTATGGGACTTTTTTTAAACGATTTTTTTCCCGCCAAAACAAAAACCGTTTATCCGATCGCTTAGAAAAGACATAGCACACCTCTCCTCAATAAGTCGGTCGATTCGACACCTCATTCATGTGTCTGTGACAAACGGTGCCGGAGGAGTAGCGTGTCAAAGTTTTAGAAAAGTAGAATAGTAATCACAACACTAGAATGTACATTTCCAGAAGAAAATGTGAGTGGTGCTTGCAGTGGCAAAACTCGGGGCCCGGTGGCTACTGTGATGCAAAAAATCCAAGCAACATGACTGTACGATGTTGTGGAGCTGAGATATGGCTAATTCATGTGTTTGTACGGTTGCTAGGGTGGTCTAAATGGTTGCTAGGGTGTTCTGGATGGTTGCTAGGTGGTTGCTAGGTGGTTGCTAAGATGTTCTGGGTGGTTGCTAGGGCGTTGCTAGGTAGTTGCTAGGTGGTTGCTAAGGTGTTCTGGGTGGTTGCTAGGGCGTTGCTATGCAGTTGCCAAGGTAATCTGGTAGGTTGCTATTGTGTTGCTAGTTGTCACAGATGGTTACTATGTAGTGTTTATAGAGTTCTTAGTATGTTCTTAGCCTGATTTAACGCTTAGCTAATCACTATTAGCATGTAGCTATTCACTGCTAGCATGTGTAGCAAAGTGCCGTTTGCTAGCATGAGTCAAAAGACCCAACCCCCATGTGTCTATGATGATCTGATGCAGAGATACAGGGGTTGATAAACGGTTGCTAGGGTACTCTGTTTGGTTGCTATGGAGTGGCTTGGGAACATCCCATAATGATATTCCAAAAGCTCCTTGTCAGTATGAATGATATAAACCAACCCCCATGTCTCTGTGATGTTCTGATGCAGAGATATGAGGTTTTCTTAACTGTTGCTAGGGTACTCTGTTTGGTTGCTATGGAGTGGCTTGGCAGCATCCAATGACGATACAGCAAAAGCTCCTTGTCAGTATGAATGATATAAATCAACCCCCGTTCCTCTATGACATTCAGATGTGAAGATATACACTGTTGATTTGGGTTGCTAAGGTGCTTAATAACGGTTGCTAGGGCGTGGCTAGGACGTGTTGGAGGTGATTTGTGATTGGCCGTTGATGCCCGAGTCAAACAAACCCACCCTCATGTTTCTATGGCGCTTATATCCAAAGATATCCATTTGATCTCTTTCAATGGAAGTCTATGGGATCAGTTGCTAGGAGCTCTAAATGGTTGCTAGGGCGTGGCTTGACAGCATCACGATGATCCTGAGATAGTGATTGGTTGTCTGAGTAAGTTGAGCCCACCCTTGTCTCTGTGACCCTGTGAAGCAGAGCTATGGTCAATACAAAATCCCTATGCAATTTACCATTGGAGGACAAAAGCATGCGTTTGATGGGACGTCCCTCCCCATGTTAAGTCTATGGGAAAATTCGGGCCCCTCCTGCGCCCCAGGGGTACAACTTACACCCCTTTGAGATGTGTGTTTTGAGAGATCCTGTCAGCCTCTCCAAATGTGGTAATTCACGAGTTTCTCGAAATCCTCGCTCAAGACTACAGTGGTCAAACTTTGCCGTAATGTTAAGTCTATGCGATTTTTGGGTGGATTTTAGCCCTTGATGAAAATCATAACGATCCCTTAGAAAAGATATAGCACACCATTCCCGAATAATCCATACGATTTGGCGCCTCATTCATGGGTGTGTGACAAACGGTGTGGGAGGAGAAGCGCGGCAAAGTTTTGTCCAGAAGGAAGAATAATAATAATAATAATAAGTATGGTGGATAACAATAGTGATGCCTTGCTTACCAGCAAGCACCACTAACTAGAATGTACATTTCCAGAAGAAAATGTGAGTGGTGCTTGCAGTGGCAAAACTCGGGGCCGGTGGCTACTGTGATGCAAAAAAGCCAAGCAACATGACTGTACGATGTTGTGGAGCTGAGATATGGCTAATTCATGTGTTTGTACGGTTGCTAGGGTACTCTGTTTGGTTGCTATGGAGTGGCTTGTGAGCATATTCCAAAGGCTCCTTGTCAGTATGAACGATATAAACCAACCCCCGTGTCTCTATGATGTTCTGATGCAGAGATATAGGTCTTGTTAAACTGTTGCTAGGGTACTCTGTTTGGTTGCTATGGAGTGGCTTGGCAGCATCCAATGACGATACTGCAAAAGCTCCTTGTCAGTATGAATGATATAAACCAACCCCCGTGTCTCTATGATGTTCTGATGCAGAGATATAGGTCTTGTTAAACTGTTGCTAAGGTACTCTGTTTGGTTGCTATGGAGTGGCTTGGGAGCATCTAATGACGATACAGCAAAAGCTCCTTGTCAGTATGAATGATATAAACCAACCCCCGTTCCTCTATGACATTGAGATGTGAAGATATACACTGTTGATTTGGGTTGCTAAGTTGCTTAATAACGGTTGCTAGGGCGTGGCTAGGACGTGTTGAAGGTGATGTGTGATTGGCCGTTGATGCCCCGAGTCAAACAAACCCACCCTCATGTTTCTATGACGCTTCTATCCAAAGATATCCATTTGATCTCTTTCAATGGAAGTCTATGGGATCAGTTGCTAGGGAGCTCTAAACGGTTGCTAGGGCGTGGCTTGACAGCATCACGATGATCCTGAGATAGTGATTGGTTGTCTGAGTAAGTTGAGCCCACCCCCTTGTCTCTGTGACTCTGTGAAGCAGAGCTATGGTCAATACAAAATCCCTATGCAATTTACCATTGGAGGACAAAACGCATGCGTTTGATGGGACGTCCCTCCCCATGTTAAGTCTATGGGAAAATTCGGGCCCCTCCTGCGCCCCAGGGGTACAACTTACACCCCTTTGAGATGTGTGTTTTGAGAGATCCTGTCAGCCTCTCCAAATGTGGTAATTCACGAGTTTCTCCGAAATCCTCGCTCGGAGCTACGAGTGGTCAAACTTTGCCGTAATGTTAAGTCTATGCGATTTTTCGGGTGGATTTTTCGCCCTTGGTGAAAATCGCATAACGATCCCTTAGAAAAGATATAGCACACCATTCCCGAATAATCCATACGATTTGACGCCTCATTCATGGGTGTGTGACAAACGGTGTGGGAGGAGAAGCGCGCCGAACTTTTGTGTGGAAGAATAATAATAAGTATAATAATAAGTATGCACAATAACAATAGTGATGCCTTGCTTACCAGCAAGCACCACTAATAATAAGTATGCACAATAACAATAGTGATGCCTTGCTTACCAGCAAGCACCACTAATAAGTATGCACAATAACAATAGTGATGCCTTGCTTACCAGCAAGCACCACTAATTAACAAGACACTGCTGGGAAAAATTAACTAATGAGGGTAACCATGGGAACACAGGAGTGGCAGGAAAATGAACAAAGCAACATGTGACTGAATCAAAACACAACAGGCTTGTTCGACTTCATCCAGCGATGCCCAGACCGATCGACAGCTGACTAAAAGCAGTGCATGCCGGTTAGAAATTTTGTCCGACTTGAGGCAGTGCCGACGGTTTTACTGTTTATTTATAACAGTAAAACCTCTTTTCATGTAGTCGCGATGTTATATTGTCATGTTTATCAAACTAAAACTGATAAAAACCGTTGACCCCACTTCATTGATAGTGTAGGTATATATGTTGAACTTTATTCTTGTCCAAATAGACGCTTTATTAAGCAGTGCATAAAGTATTGAATGAAAATGTAATCTGAAACATCTGTGTAGGCCCCTATTTGAGAAATATTGCATTTATTTAAAGGGGTACTTCAGCGCTGGGAAGATGAATCTGTATTTAAACTGGGTCATTAATGTAGTAGAAATGTGAAATTATTTTTGAATTTGCTGCCTTCTAGACTGAGAAAACAGAAAATTTATTTTTGTCTCATGGGGATGAAAGACAACAATTCCCAGAACACACTGCTTCACTGCCCTACTCTAGGCACGGCTAGTCGGCTACTGGATCACTTGCCCACCGCGTTCATTTTCAGAAAATCAGTTCAGTTAGAGACACTACAATTAAAAACTGAACGTGTCTGTTCGATATATTATGAGTAAGCCGATTGAGCGTCACGGCACGCAGCAGGATCGGAATTTTTCCAGAAATAAAATACATAATTCTCTCGTCTCAGGGTCATATGAGGGGGGAAAGTACAATAATTTGAATATACTCCTAGGTTTCTACTGATACAAAGCTTAATGCTAATCGCTGAAGTAACCCTTTAACTTCAGCTGTGATAAAGCGTCACTGCGGGAAGCAGAAAGTGTCCGACTTCACGTCTCCATTTGCAGCTCCTCCCTGCCTGCACGCGGCTACTTTCGCCGATCGGTTTCATCCAGCCGCAGCCGATGTCGAACACACCTAACATAAAGACAGACAGACAGACAGACATGTGACAATATGTTGATGCCCGCGCAGCCTCTCGAGGAGAAATCGAAAACAAATGAGCACAGCTCACACAGAGAAACTCAGTTAACAAACATGAAATGTGGAGTTTTTATATTTATAACATAATGTTATGTTAATATATCATATTATGATAGCCTACAGTTATACAATCCAGAGTGCTTTTTTCCTGAATACCATCATGATTGAAAATGTGACACTGATTTCATATGACAGTTCCATAAACAAATCATTAACATTAAGTCACTTACATTTTAGATACAATATTTACTGTTTTTGTTCTATTTCAGCAGCAAAAATAGTTCCAAACAAAGATCACAGAAGAACCATAACACATCTCACAGCAACAGTGTGTTACTAAATGATTCAGTGTTTTGAATGAATCGTTTCAAAAAACCTAAACCATGTGTAAAGATTTAGTGACCTATTCTTGAATGAATGTTGTTTCAACGAATGACTCACTCATTAAGACAGTCACTTACTGGCAGTTTAGTTTTATGTTTATAGTATCATTCTTTCCAACATTTATTATTTGTATATTCAAAAAATATTTAAAACAATCTCATAACATGTATTTAATGCAGTTGTCATTTTTTGTGTGCAAATTATTTAATTTGATTGTTAACAGCCCTAGTGTCTTATTCTAATTTAATTTGTTGATCAAATTTAACAATATAAAATGAAAGCTGAAGCATAGCCTTAGGGAAAAGATTAGGAAAAAATGCCAATTATAAAAGGTAAAAATATCACAAATATGCACATTTAAATATCTCAAAGCTGATTGAACACTGGTAAGAATATTGCTTCAGAATAAATTATATTTAACAACAAAAAAATCTAAATTTTCAGGACAAGCTAATTTTTTACTCGGACAAGTGAATTACATTTATTTACTTGTCCAAAGGAAAAGCACATGAATGTGGTTAATATCGAGCCCTGCATAACGAGTTGTTCTTTGGGGTTGGTTACATACAAGCTGTTTTTGGAGTTTTCAGTTCTGAAACTTACAGGATATTCTTATAGTATGATGACCTCTTATACACTATATTGCCAAAAGTATTGGGACACCCCTCCAAATCATTGAATTCAGGTGTTCCAATCACTTCCATGGTCACAGGTGTATAAAATCAAAGCACCTAGTCATGCAGACTGTTTCTACAAACATTTGTGAAAGAATTGGTTGCTCTCAGGAGCTCAGTGAATTCAAGTGTCGTACTGTGCCACCTCTGTAATACGTCCATTCGTGAAATTTCCTCACTGCTTCAACTGCTGGTCAACTGTTAGTGGTATTATAACAAAGTGGAAGCAATTGGGAACAACACTAACTCAGCCACGTAGTGGTAAGCCACATACAATCACAGAGTGGGGTCAGCGCATGCTGAGGCGCACAGTGCACAGAAGTCGCCAACTTTCTGCAGAGGCAATAGCTACAGACCTCCAAACTATGTGTGGCCTTCAGATTAACTCAAGAACAGTGTGTAGAAAGCTTCATGGAATGGGTTTCTAGGGTCGAGCAGCTGCATCCAAGCCTTGCATCACAAGTACATCAAGTACAAGGCAAAGCGTTGGATGCCATGGTGTAAAGCACGCCGCCACTGGACTCTAGAGCAGTGGAGATGTGTTCTTTGGAGTTACGAATCAAGCTTCTCTGTCTGGCAATCTGATGGACGAGTCTAGGTTTGACCCCTTTAAGAATATTTTAATATGCTTATGAATATGATTTTAAATAATAAATGCTTGTAGTGTGCCCCGGACCTTCTGGTTAAGAACATTAATTCTTTCATCACATTTTTCTTCCCACTGTCACCTTTGGCTTGCTTGCTGTGGATTGTAAAGCACTAATGAAGCCAGTTTGGAATTATTTGTACTGTTAAAAACATCCATTTGAATTCAATGACCTGATGGCTCAAAACTATTGGAGAAATGTATACTCCTTTGTCAGACTCTATAAAAATCACTTAAATTAGCAGTCATGTTTGGACTGGTTAAGTGTTGTGTGGGATGGCTGTTATCAGTGATTTTGCACTTCGTACCAGAATAAGACAACCCGGCCTGGGTTTCATACTCAACTGAGCATCTTGCTGACGTCCTGATGCAATTCTTTGCAAAGCCTAAAGGCATGATGATACTAGGTAATATTTGATAACATCTCAGTTAAAATCATCATATTAATAGTGTTAAAAATCATGAGCATTATGGCCTAATATGATTAGCTAAATCTTCTTATTTTACACATATTTTTTGTTACATAGAAATGGTGCCTAAAATGGCCTAAAAATCAATGTCACAGTAAAAACTAGCACTTGCGGCTTACCAGTTTAGCTACTTAACTAATCCATTGTTTTTCAGATTTTTTGAAAAACATGGGGCTCAGGGAAATTTCTTCTACCAGTGCTTTTCTTTCTTACTTTGTTTCAAAGTTCTAGCCTATCCTTCCTCGTGTTCATGACTAGGATCTTCCCTTCCGACAATTAGCATGATGTTTCACAGAACAATGACTTGTTCCTCCTCATCCCATCCAAGCCCAGCATTTCTAGGCCACATCTTTAACCCCATTGTCATAGGCTTACAGCATAACATTTAGCTTGCCTGACATGTCCAGTTAGCTACAAGCAGGGAGTTTACCTGACACAGGGTGGCATTACTAATCACTCTCCACTTCAGCCCATTCTCCGCTTCTCCCTGCCCTTTATAGTTCTTCTCATCCCCACACATCTTATTTGAGAGAATTAGGAAGGAATCAATCATTTGTCACGTCTATGTGTTGTTGCGGGCCTCTCCGCCCGGATTTTTGTCTCCAGGCTAGTTGGGAATGGGGAGGATCATGTAGCGTGTGGAGGAATCCAAAGTGACGCAGGTTGAGGCTCTGGTACTTTCTCTGACAAACAGACTCCCGTTTCCCCTCAAGGCTTTTCTCTGATGCACAGCAATATTTCTTGAGCAGACTCAGAGGAGTACTGAGGTCCTGTTAAGAGCATGCAATCCAGAGAGTTTCAACTTTGATTGCACAATACAGGAGAAAGTACAAGACATCCATTCAACTTTAAGTTACGTGAGCTAGAATCTTTATGGGTACAAGGATGATGGATAAGTTTCACAAGTTGCTGTGGCATTTGTTTGAGAAGTCATTGTTTGTGCTATAAAGTCATGGTTTATTACATCCTGTAAGTTGTCAGAGTCCCCATATTTTATGATTTTCAATTCATATCACTTATTAAATTATATAATCTGTAAATATGATTTATGAATGTGATAAAATATGTGCATGTATGAAAATTAACTGTAAAATGCTGCTTTTCGCCTTAGCCTGTCCGAAGATAAACACTCTTTTTGTATTTTAAAAAAATACATTTTCATATTACTTTTGAAGATTCCTACCTTTTCTTAAATTAATGTTATGCCATGTTTTTTTTTTTTTAAAGGTTTCGCTTGCTTAAAAATATTGTTTCAGGAAAGGATGATTTCAGTGGCATTGGCCTAAAACTCAAATGCTGTGAGAGAATGCAACTGATACATTAAATGAAAAATTGGTACAATAATGTGCATATGTTCATTTGAAAAAAAGAAGCATAAGTTACCTGTGTAACTCCAATGTTACAACTGTCCTCCTAACTACATAATATATTATATAATATAATATAATTAATATTATATATATATATATATATATATATATATATATATATATATATATATATATATATATATATACTGTTTATAACGATATAACGATTTATGATTAAGAATCATGAAAATGTTCTCTTAAATGTTAAGACAGTCTTATTTCAAAAACTACTATATGTGCCAAATGTATTAAAATGCCACTGGCCTCACATCTTCTAAACACAAACATTTTAGACGGGCAGTGGTTTCAGAGTCTTTTTTTTTATAATCATTCAAAACATTAAGTCCCCAATTTTCCTGTTGTCCCTCAACATAAAGATGGGCCTCTCAAAGGAATATGATCCACTTCTTACCATCATGACCTCAATATAGTAATTGCTCCATTTTCATTCATCTGTCTGTATGAAAGCAGCTTAAAGAAGAGGTTCATATTCATCCTCTTTAGGTGTTTTTTTTTTTTTAGATTATGAAGGGAATATGTTGCAGATTATGATGCATGTTATTCCAAGAGCTCTTGTTAATACAAGTGGGAACTACACAGGGCAGAGACGAACAGTCAAATGGATAAAAAAATGCTGGTGTAATACCAACTCCAATCAGTAGAGGGCTTCATAAACTACTGCAGCCTGAGGGAGGCACAAACAACTGAGAGTCATTTAATGGAAGGGATGCATTCACACACAGTTCGCACATTGAATTCTGATGAATGTAGTGCCTTTGTTGTCAGTCTAAACTCTGTCATGCTGAATATTTTCCTTGCAGACATAATGTCAACCTACGATAAGATTGACATTACAAGATCTCAAGTTCAATTCAACTTATTAAAAAGAGAAAGATTTAACATGCTTTGCTGGATACTGAACACTGACAAAACTAACTAGCATGCCATATTGATTGTATTATTCAGCATTTTCTCAGCCCACAGTTCTCATGTTTTCTGCTTTAAAATGTTTACATGCACATTTAGGTTCATCAGGGGATGGTTAATGCGTTATATATTTTTCATTTCCTAGATGTTTCATCCAAAACCATGTCCTCAAGTTGCTCCTCACAACATGCCCTCAAGAGATGTTTCATGTTGTGCATATAATCCTTATTTTTCAAATAAATACATTAAACTTTCATTCAGACACATATTTTACATATAAATGTGTTTTAGCAAAGACACAAAAACACATTTGCATATAAATATAAACTTATGAATACTGGAACACTTATATAACACAGCATGTGTTCTGTCCAATATTTAGGCAGCACTGGATTGCCAAATAACCCTGCAATGGTCGTCTTCAGCCCAGCATTTTTTAGAGTGTAATATTACAAATTGTAGTGATCCACTTAATATAGCTCTTTTATAATCTACATGCACCTCTAAGTAGAGATCTAGCTGTCTAACAATAATGTGAATTAAAACAGGCTTAGGGTTCACTTTTGTAATCTCTATAATAGCAAGTGTTAGCATTTACTCTGTAAGTCAATGAGAGGATATTGGGGCTGTTTCCATTATCAGAGTGGGAAGCTTGGACACGGTTCATGCTAGAGCGATGCTGAAAGCATGTAAGGCTTCAAAGCGTATCGGCCACAGTGAGATATCAGAGCTGTGTGGCAATCTGCGACACCAAAGCTTCTTTGCCAGATCTGAACGCCACATAAGTCCATTGTCACTCAGCATGCTAAGAAGTGTAAGCCTCACCCCGGCACAATAGACTAGCATTACAGTGAGATATCGGGTTGAAAAGAATCCTTAAGACCCTATATGGGTATTTACACATTTCAGGCAGGATTAAAAAGGGAAAAATAGGTTATCCTTCAATTTATGTGACAAATGCTCTTCATTGTCACCTCTTATAAGTCTTATGAGTATGTAGCTGGTTAAAAAACTATAACAAAACCCTTTTGTTTCTGTTTGTTTGTTTGGGGACAAATTTGCATATGCCCTTGTTTTCACAAATATCTTGTAATGGGAGCATTAAAAATTGTCATGTGCTTCATCCATTACGTTATATAATATAACTGTTATTAATGAGAAGAAATGGTAAAATACATATTTTGTCAAATGTGTTTAATCATTTTTGTACAACATTAATTCCTGTTCTGTATAAGTTTTGTCATCAAAATGAAGAAAACAAAATCCTGCAAATAGATACAACTGACGTCTGGAAAAGAAGATTTGCAACAGTGATGAGATAATTAAGATATTCATCATTCAAATGGGAAGTCATAAACGCCTAACAAGCATTTGTTTTGATGACAGTTAAATGTAAGCAGCACCTATTTATATTTGTTAGTGCTTATAGGTCATTATGCTGCTGTCATTCACAACACGAGGGGTTACTCTCAGGATCTCCAGATAGGCAATGCTCACTACAACAGGGCACATATCTGTTTCCTTTATGAACAACCACCTATTCTGCTTAAGCACTCTCCTTAACACCTTAATATCAGAGTTGAAGTAATATGGAAATATGACACTTTATACTTGTTTTAATGTCTTACATTATGTCCCATAGTGAAAAGCTATAAGTGAACTTCGTCTTAATGTAACCACTAGTCCTCCACAGTTGATTAATCACAGTACATTTGTACTTAACGTTTTTTTTTTAAATGTTGTTTAACAATTCAGAGGGATTATTATTAGTATAATAATTTAAATTTTAAAACGTTTTTTGTTGTGGTTGCATGAAAGAAGTGACAATGGCGATGGTCAAGCTTCAACCGACAGATTGTTATCAAAAGGATCATAACAGGAGTTTTTTGTCATTTACAGTATCAGTTTGAATTCAGTTGGATGTAGAAGGGAGTAAGAAATGTATCTTATCGCAGTTGAATTACATTCATACCTGAGAATTTCCCCTCTGTGCAACAGACGTCTTATCAAACGTGACTGATTACCGTAATCTGTACTCTGGGCAGCCATTAAGCAAATTACCTGAATCATTGCAAGGATTAGTCTCATTAACACATGATTAGCATCAAATTAAAATAATGAGTGTTTAACTTGTGATGTCTTCCAGTTGTTAGAACGGCTTGATCAGCCACACTGGGCTTCACTGAGAGATGATTTGAGAAGCAATAGAGCAGCAGTGATGGAGCACACTGTGGGTGATTGTTGTAATGTAAAGTTATGCTGTTCAACCCTTGTGCTAGCTACTTCCAGGGTTACATTTAAATGTTTATTTGTTTTTTTTCATTTAGAAAAAGCTTTCGTAGAATGTCACTTTTTGCAGGTTTTTTAGGTTAGTGCAATACATTACATCTTATGATTTACAATGGAGCCAGTAAGGTCATGTTCGTAATTAAAGGGGTCCTATTATGCCCCTTTTTGTAAAACAATGTAAAATAAGTATCTGCGTGTGTATGTGAAGTTTTAGCTCAAAATATCCCACAGACCTCCTTAGCATGTTAAAATTGTCAGTTTTTGAGAATGAGCAAAAACGCACTGATTTAGTGTGTCCCTTTAAATGCAAATGAGCTTCTGCACCCGGACCCCTTTCTAAAAAAGGGTGGAGCTTCAGGAGCTTGTTTTAGCAAATTCGGTTAAGACATGCAATGAAAATGTTCAGCCTTTTATGTTCAAACTAGCGTTCAAACTGGAGAGACTCAAGAAGAAGTGACAACATGTTGAATGCAACAGGACATTTCTGAATGGTTAGTTGATGAATTTATGTATCTGATGTGGAGTGATCTTAAAATCATCGATTAGCATTTTCTATCATGAAAATCTATAAATCGCTAGTGTGGGAACGGTTGTAAGATGCCTTCAGAGTAGGGCTGCACGATATATCGTTTTAGCATCGATATCGCAATGTGCGCACCTGTGATAGTCACATCGCAGGATATGCGATGTCAAGTGTAGGGATTGTAGTTGATCCGTGATCTGTAGCAACAGGCAGCTGCACCCCGGTTCAGAACGCATGTGATTCGCTGATTAATTGCAAAGTTTAACCATCATAGAGTGAAAGTTGAATACTTGCTTGTGTTTTTAAGTTGAGTCAGGCATCAAGCGCAAGAGGACTGTAGTCGCACGCTGTTTTCTGTACGCACACCACACATGAACGCCAAAAAGACCTACATTGTGCGCACAGAAAACTACAACAACAACTCTTCCTCTTCTCTAAAGCTGCCCAACATGGTCTCATCCCCTTTGTTGCGTGTTCCCGGTGGCAGGGTTTATGTCAATTTTAGGGTTTGTGATGTCACTAACCCGTGAATAAGCTTGTTGTAGTCCTTACCAGCCTTTTGTTGTAGTCCTTAAAAAGCGATTGCTGTAAAAGAAAAGATCTCCTTTTGCATTGTACTTTGAGCGTCCTAACTTTTATGCTCAAACAGCAACATTACACAATGACTAAAGTTAAAAAAGTGAAATCATAATCAAGGACCCATTTAATTAATTTAATCAATAAAACACAACAAAAAGTTTCATTTTAGTAGTTGGAGACAATCTTGACGAATGAACAATTCTAAATGGCAACTATTGTCTTCCTCTTTTAACATTGTTTTAATTTCACAAAATGCATTTATGACATCTACAAACATCACTCAGAGGCATTACCTTTAAGTAAAAGCAACTGCAGTTTAACAGAAGAGTCTTAGTCAAAGTAATAAATAAAAGTTATTCCATTATCAGAGCTAACAAATTGCTGTTATGTGTTATGAGTGTTATGTGTAATGCTCCTTCTGCTTTTAGATTAATGTAACAGAAGCTTTATTTTAATACCAAAAATGCATATTTTTCCACCATTAAGTGAAGTGTAGTTAAAAATCATAATACTAACATGTTGCTGAGAGATTAAAGCTGGAATAGAATTGCGTTTAAGCGAGAGGCTGTGGATGACAACAGTCTCGTTCAGCATTATGAGGCGGGGAACAATATCTTTAGTGCTGATGAAAACAATAGCTTGAGATAAATACTCAGAGCTTACATTTAATTTAATCTACAAGGGATTATGGGTCTCCTAATGTCAGTGAGTAGGATCCCCACTGAATATTAAATACATTTCTCTGCAGATGGTTCTACAACATTATCGGGTAATGTTCACAGATTTTTTCCCCCCATTCCTAATAGTGCCATGTGGTTGGAGCATCTTGGTATCAGCATTAGTGGGGCAGGTTTTCTCGTTGAGTGATGCACTGGTGTGCGGAGCCATGACAGAAAACATATAGGGCTTTCCAGTGCAAGCTGTGTCAGTGGATGAAACACACTATGTTGGGAACAAAGCCTTATTTAACATGTTACTTTAGGAGGATTTGACACAGAAGCACAGTTGTGATACACAGTTGTGTCACTACATTAAGGACTTGAATATGGGTTACTTGGAGGATTATGATGTTTATCCACACTAACACCCATATTGCAATTTGAAACATTCAACCTTTGTTATACTCTAATAAACTATAAAAACGACTGGTCCAAAAAGTGAGGAAAAAACAAACAGATGAGTCATTTAGCTGTACTGTTCTTTATACTATAGTAAGAAATGTAGTCTTCAGGAGCAGAATTCCAGAAGAGACCGTTGTCCTGAAATTAAAATTGTTCAGGGTTGATGAGTTAATGAACTTTAGATAGGAGGACGAAAAAGGTCCCTCTCCTACTACAGCAAATAGCCAAGGGCAACAGCCGATAACTAATGTGAATAATATTGCAATTAGCATAGCAAAGTACTTACAGGGAGCAAATTAAAAAATTCATTAACGCACGTACTTAATTAAGAAACAGTTTTCGGTTTACGTGATAAATTATGACACCTATTAAATCTTCTACTACATGCTGTAATGGCTTCTTTGCTCCTGGGCAAAGGAGTGTTTCCTTTTGGATTCCAAGACGCCTCAGAGGATCTGTGATATGCCACAGCTTTGTTAGGAAGGATGTTCCTGCTGTTTTCTGCACCAAACTCAACCATTCTGTCTTGAACTGCTGTAAAACATAGCATGGATTGTCATTTGAGTGAATGGAGGATTTCAAGTGGATTGCTGACTTCAAAAGTAGGGAGAATTATGTGGGATAAATGATTATGAGGCAAAATGCAGGTACAATATTAATGTCTGCCAACATCTAGTTGAATTTCATCAATGGAAATGTAAAGTTAGCACTTCATTCTGTGTGCAAAAAAATTACAGTAACCACCAATACAATAAAATATAAAATGGTCCAGCTAATGCACTTACCAGGGATGCCTAAATCAAAAACGGCATATTGACTGTTGCATTTTCGTGTGGAATAAGACATTTTTCAGTTGCAAGTAAACAAACGAATAAAAACATGGTTTGCAATCCAGATGCAACTTCATCACAAGTGATAAAAATTGCCCCCGGGTTGCATCATATAACATGACTAAAGTCACTTCCCATTCATTGCCTGAACTACTACTAACTTAGCCGCAGTCGAGCCCTGCTCCATTTCAAATCTGCTGTTTGCGTCATAATATTTACCAGACATGACCTCCCTACATCTGTTATTAAACTAAGTAATAAAATAGCCGGAAGAGCCAATAACACTGAACACTGAGGTTAATCCAGGCATCAAGATGGGCACCTTCACTCATTTCATATTCTTTAAACAAGTGGCCAGAGTCGGAAGCATGACTGAATTATTAACTGTGTATTTCATAACGTTAGTGACAATATGTTAACGTGTTTTTTTCTCCCTGTACCCCTGCTGGGAACAGATGGCTCCTTTTACTTTATTTTCCACATCAAGTATGATTATTTCTTTGTGCCAAAAGCCACCTGCCGTTCCTTGGTCTCTGCACTAATTATTTATGTTGGTAACACGCAGCAGGACTTGTTATCAGTTGGATGGTGTCTTAATAAAGGCAGGCACATCAACATATTGACATCATGTTCAAGGGGAAAATTTATCATGGGCCGGCACGATGGCCGCTGTAACGGTGCTCTGGTGTAGGCTGCTTGCCAGCACTGCCAAAGATGACCTCCTTTTGTGTCTCCTCTCTCTACCCCTGCTCTGGACCATGTGATGATAATTAGGTAAAAGCCTATTAAAAAGTCAAATAAGGGGGAATACATTAACATTGAGACCAGAACCGGATGATTCTCCCGGTTGCGGCATGACAGAGAAGGACGGAGAGTCCAACTGCTCAGTGTGACATGCAATACCAGACATGAATCCAGCTGAAAAAGGGTCCTTCTGTCAAAAGCAGGCTAAATGTTACATCATCCCTCTCCGACTCTCCGCGTACGTATGGACATGAGCGCACAGCCGAGCGACAAGGGCCAGAAAACACAAGTACCAATTAACTTAAGTATTCACCGAATTTCAAAGCAATTTGTCTGAGGGATAGGTCAGTTTTAATCACAGATACAGCCCTGCTCACAATGTAGAGCATTTAATAATTACATATCCTCAGTACTTTAATCCTCCAGGGGTGCAAAGCGACTATCCAGTAATTAAAGCCTCATATACACACATTCTACATTTTGACTTTCTATAATGTGACTGGAGACAGGTTCACAGATATGTCATTTGCTGTAGACGCTAAGTATTGTGAATAATTACACTCTTCAGTGTGGAGCGATAAGCTCTATCCTCTTTGGACCAAATGCAAAACCGAAGGCCGGCACCCAAGCTCTCATCTATTTAAAACTCTTTATCCACCCATTTAACTGCACACAGAGGTTGAGCATGGAAGGAATAAAAAAATGCTATTGTAGGGTCAGACAATGTCCCAGCCTAAGTAAATCTATAATAGCCTTTAGGATTAGAAATATGCTGCCTGAGTTTAATTACATATTGCTGTAGAGAGGTTTAACGTTATGCTACTGAGAAACATGCAGTTGCAGATATACTGTCGCAGGAAGGAGCAGGAGGCTTGAACCATGAACAGATGTATTCCTCATATTAAACATGAAGATTGCTGGTTCGCTTAAGACGGTGCATCTGCTACAATCAAAGGACATTTTTGTCTTGCTTTTTTTTTTCTTGGTTGTTTCCACATCATCCTGGCAGTCGTATTAGATAAATCCTCCAGATGACATAGGCTACACTGACCATCTGAAGTGGCTTGCACATGATTCCAGACTTGAAATCTTGGTGTGACATTTTTATTTAGTGGCATGTCATAGCAATACTTTTTTCATTATCATTAAGTCGAGGAAAAAAATGAAGAATGCACACCGTCTTACTGAAGTTCTGATTAAAAGTTAATGCATCGTTCCACAAAATTAGTGCAGAATGAAGTGCCTGAGCTCCACATTAAAGTGAGTTATGAAGCACAATTCAGCACAACTTTAAAAGTCAAAAAGTACTTTGCTGAAAACATGTGAAAATGTGTGCATGTTAACATCAAACCGCACAGTCCTGGCTAAATTATTATATCATTCTTCAATAAATGACCCCCATGCCTTTTCTTAGACATGTTAGAATATTGGCAAGTGTATTACACTGGGTTAATTAGTATGCAAATGTATCCTTTTATGATCACCTTCTTCATTATATTTAATCTCTCTATTTGTCTGATAGATTGAGTCCATGTACAAGTGTGATGTAATTTATCGCCAGTCAATTAATTTCATCAGCATTTCTGTTTAATTGTACAGTTCTGTACAGTTGTATATGGCTCTACTTTTTAATCTACATTTTAATGTACTATTGTGTGCACCTCTCACAATGTATGTTTTTTTATATAATGGCATAAAAATCAATCAGAAACTTCTTTGACCTTTAAATCAATGATTCAGAAAAAGATTCCAGTCTATCTGTGTCAGATGGCCAGTGAATGTAGGCCACCGCCTCTCTTAGGCTCCATGACACCTTGATATGCCGTGGCCCGCTGCCTATGGAGCCGGGGGGTTTCCCTCTCGTCCAAAAGAGTCATTATTGAGAGGGATCAGTAGACTCTTAATCCTGGACTATCTGTCTATGCATGGTCTCTGCTATCACTATTATCATTTAGATACTGTCTAATGCTCATAATCCTGCAGGGAAGCCCTCCTCTGAATTAATGTAAGCCCCTAACTCCTACTGAAGGCCTAACCAGCTAACAAAACCCACCTGGGTTGTTGTCAGAGAAAATTTATGCCAGCACATTACATATAAAACAATGATCGAAATTCCAGACACCGCTTCCCACCACGTCAGACACGAAAGCTTCATCTTTAATCACACCCCGTCTAATAAGACCCCAGAGAGTAATCTTGCCGCAATTTCCGCCTATAAACAAGATCATATTGTGGCGGGTCACCTGCACTAACCTTCTGTCGAATTACGGCCCAGCGATCCACTCTGATTGCTTCAATCACGGCAGCAGATTTGAATAGCCACAAGAACTTTCCTGTAAAACCCTCAGCCTCCTGATTTATCCCCACATTGAGGAAATTACATTCACTCTCTGTCCTCTCTGTTTGGAATCCATTATAGTTTATTATTATCCCTTCCACACACGCACACACACACGGCCAGCCACACAAAAATAAAGGCAAAGAAAAGCAGAAGTTCCAGCCGAGATTGAGGCATAAATTATGGCCACCATGCTGTTGCAAAACAGTGATCTGAATTTGATTAGGCTTGCTTTTACTCCGAGCATGTGTGTGCGGTCTCTCATATTTAATCATGACCCACTTGATGATTATCAGTTGTGTTGTTAAAAGAATAGTATTATTTATGTACAATTATTGTTTTATTCATACTTTTAATTATTAGTTTTTATGTCTTAGTTTTCATTGAATTACAAATATTTTTACATTTATATTTTATTTCATCTTAATTTCAAGTTACTTTTCATCACTTTTCAATATAACCCCAAAAGCAAAACATTTAACGGTATCAGAGAAAATATACACATATGAAAGCATATATCATCAGATCTGATTTATATAATAACTAATTCAAATTAAAGTTGGACAGTGTGATGATTTAAATAGACATGGGTCAATGTAAAAATAATCAATTTATTTTTAAGCTGTACTGTATGTTAAATACTCCATGTGTAGTGTACAACAACACGCTTTTAATAGTTTTATTTAATGATAACCCTGCTAAACACCTGAATTTATGTAAAGCCAAAGCCACCCAGTCATGTTAGAGCTTGCCAGATCGAGAAAGTGATGTACATATTATTGGTGGTTCTGAGGCTGAGAGCCTGAGACTACTAATTCATTCGACTGTCTTCAGTACCTTCCGCACTCCAAGTTTCACACCTCTATTCATTCATCATTTTGAGCTGCAGCCCTACACACACACACACACACACACATGTTGTGTTTCCATGTTTTGTGGGGACATTCCATAGGCGTAATGCATTTTATACTGTACAAACCGTATTTTCTATCCCCCTACACTGCCCCTGCCCCTAAACCTACCCATCACAGGAGACATTCTGCATTTTTACTTTTTCAAAAAACATCACTTAGTGTGATTTATAAGATGTTTTCCTCATGGGGACCAAAAAAATGTCCCCACAAGGACAAAAATTTGGATATTGCCATCTTTGTGGGGACATTTTGTCCCCATACCGTAGGGATTACCAGTCCACACACACACACACACACACACACACACACACACACACACACACACACACACACACACACACACACACACACACACACACACACACACACACACACACACACACACACACACACAAGGTTCCCTTCAACAGCTGTCCCACATTTCTCTGAAACCTTAAGCCACTCTGTTCCCTGTAATCAGGTAGTCCTCCAGATCAAATAAAAGCAGAGGTAGTGCCATTGTAATATGAATTAAACCCTTTAAGCCCTATGTAATGCCTGTGGTTAGGCAGAAGTGCAATCCTTGCACAGTACTCTCTCTCTTTCCGTGCTGCCGCATGGCCATTCCCCTAAGGGACAGATACTAAACGTGTGTTTGGGGTCATCTGCCTCAGACAAACATCTGTGTCTCAGGGAGCAGGTGAAGACAGGAGGCCGTGAAGGAGAGGTGACACTCCCCCAGCCACCAGGGGGAGAGGGAGGTCTTCATAAATAATCTTCAAACAATCTGCCTCTCTTGACTCCCCTTATTAATTACTTTTACGGCCAAAATCAAACATCTGTCACTGCAGAATATACAAATTAATTATGCAGCTTCTTCCCTCAAGAATGATAGCGCTCAGTCTGTGAGTTTTTTGGCTAGTGGGGCAAAAAATGGTACAAGACAGCCTGATAAAGTCTGTGGAGAATATTATGATATTGCACAGTCCTTTTCGTTTAGGCAAACAAAACATTAAGCTTTGAAACAGCATTTATGTGCATGCTTCGACGTCTGGCTATTACAGAATAATGT
Source organism: Gobiocypris rarus (assembly GCA_023029165.1). NCBI lineage: Eukaryota > Metazoa > Chordata > Actinopteri > Cypriniformes > Gobionidae > Gobiocypris > Gobiocypris rarus. The sequence continues at coordinate 33,855,259 of CM040916.1, read as the reverse complement.
CTTAATTTTATCCAAACCAGTCACCTGTACTAATATAACCAGCCTTAACCTTCTACAAGATCAACAAAACCACTAAAGAAACACAATCACTAATGAATTAAAAAGGATTAGGGTTTTGGAACCCTTCAACATGTTCATAAAAGTTTGTCTGGGCCTTGGACGAAGTCAAAACCCCCCTTTTCCCCCGAAAGTTTCCTCACTGTTTGCAGGGTGGTGGGGGATCTTCAGCTGGAGCTGGCTGACAGAAGACAGCTGTCTGCCTGTCCTCCAGCTCTGCAGTGAGGTGCCCTGGGACTTTGCCTGCTCAAGGGTCAACACCTTTGTTAGAAGGCAACATTTGGTACCAGTTATTGAGCGGCAGGGGTTCGCCTCGCCCTCTTCCACCATCTTTCAAGGCAGAGAGGCCAGGCCGAGGCAGACTCTGGGCTTGCCCATCATCCTTCAAAGCTGAAGGAGGAAGTGACCTTGAGATGGTGTGGGGTGGTGCTGCGTGCTGGGTGTAGCTGTGCTCTGCTGCAAGAATGATGGTGAACAGAATTGAGTATAGAGGGCTACACTTTGTCTTATGAGAAAAAAGGGGTGTACAATAATATTAACTGTAGGATTTACATGTCTGAACTGGACATTTTGTTCATGTGAGCTGCTTGTATTGCTATTTAAAATGACTAGCATTAATCTACATTTAATACATCTCAAATGTCTGAATTACATTGCTGAAGCTAAAATAGTAGAGCGTTGCATTAAATCGTGGGTTTGATTCCCAAGGAATGAGTGAACTAACAATGGATAGCCTACCTTTAATGCAATGTAACATTCCGGTAAGTACCAAAAAACATGCAAAATTGTTACAGAACTCAAAATTCATACAGCACTAGATGTGGCTCAAAATCTGACTCATGAACACTTTGCTGAGAAATTCAAATTCACGGTTTTGAAGTTCTTCCGAAAGTTGCTAATGTAAACAGCCAATAACTGCTAAGCATGGCATGGCATATTATGACAAACAACACATGCTCCATTATGCCAGCTGGTGTAATGATGTGATAATGTCAGACTCATTAACTTCAGCACACAGTTTACGGTGGCCTTTTACGACCCAATTAATTGACTCACAGATACATTAAAACAAAAATAACTTGACTGAAATGCAGTCGCAGACTCATACGCTGTGCAAGCAGTGGGACAAAGCATAAACTATTTCAAAACAAGCATGTGAGTGTGTTAACTTATCATCGTTTGTTATTCGAAAATTTGCTTTCACTACACATATTTAAGTAGGCCTAAATCCAGTGTTTGAAGTTTTGGGCGGTATAGTCTCCCTTGGTTGCAATGGCCTAGTTTTGGTTTGATCATTGGTTTGATCATGTGAACCGTTTAACAAGGTCCCAGGGCATGCACTCTCATGAGCTTTATTTGTTTGTTTGTTTGTTTATTTATTTTTTTCAAAATGGTCCGTACATGCAAAGCTGGTTGATTACATAACTGCAATAAAGTAATAACCTATAGTTAACAATCAGTTGTTTACAAAGTGCCATGGGAAGTCAAACTATCTTTACTTATTTTTTTCTTATTGAACATGTTCATTTCCTGTCATCTTTTGTAATATCTGAAATCCAGGTTTTTCCTAATATCTGTCAGGATATATCTGAAATGTACACAACTTAGATGCATACTCTGCAGGCTTGAATTTTTTAAAATTATTTATGGATATCTTGTGGATGAGTCTCATACTCTATGATCTCTTAAACATATAATTAATTTTAAGAATTTTTTTAAGGCAATTTGATCGTATGTGCTGTTTAAATTGGAATTTATATATTTGTTAGGACTCTCGTATTAGTAATATTTATGGAAGCTTGTTTCCACCACTGAATAAAAATTCTAAAAGATAATTGTGAATTTTTATTGTGCCCCCTTCTGCCCTGCTCAGCTCTCACTTCACCTTATGCCACAAAATTATTTTTTTCTTCCTTGACATTTGATCAAATAGTAATTGGTACAGTTTTAAAAATTCAGTTTTTCTTTTTTAATAAATCTGCAAAAATGTCAACAATTCTGTGTTTTTCTTTCAATATGGGGCTATGTGTGTACATTAATGAGAAAAAAGAAAATGACTGCAATATAACAAAGAGTGAAAAATTTAAGGGGGTCTGAATACTTTCCATACCCACTGTATACATGTAAATATAGAAATTATACAGCTTAACTGTCCCACTTTACCCATTGTCCCACTTTACCAGTATTCACCCTAATATTATTATTTTACTAAATATACTAACTTTTTTCTTCCAAATGCATGCCACTTAACTTGGGTGATCCCAGCAACATTTTCGTAACTTGTTACAAAATAGAAAATCTCTCTCACCTCAGAAAATCACTTTCCTGTCCTGTCAGTCAAGATACTGTGCGTAGCACACTATTCAAGTATACGCGCAAATTCAGCGGTGCATGCTGTATCACTTCATATAAAGCTCAAGAGAAACTATAAGCAACATTACGTTGTCAATTCGGAAGTTATGAAATAAAAGTAAAGTATCAATAAATCACGTAACTGGTTTGACGTGTGATTTTCATTCTATTCATCAGGAGCAGTTTATATGATTCATTAAAAGTTCATGATGTATTGTGTATTCAAATGGTGCCACAAAATGCCACTTTATTTTCAGTTATATTGTTTATTTTTAAATTTGTGTGATGCTATACTGTATTAACAAAAACTGCTGTTTAATAGCTTTAATTTTTAGGCCTATTTATTCATCAGTATTAGTCATATTCATACAATTTATGTGTTTAAGTAGGCTAAAGTTGGACATCGTGTCTGTGTCATCAATTTTTATGAGATGAATTTTCTTGTTTTAAAAAAAAAAAACATTATGGTAAATGGTAAAATGAGTAGATTATTTCTGACTAGTCTACAATGGAGGATTTTTTCATTTAGTTTACTCAGGTATAGAGACAGAGCAACACACGTCATAATCTGAAAAACAAACCAACCATTTCCATTGACTTTCTATTGCGTGAAGCGGTTATTTCTGATGTAAAAGCTGTTATGTGACGGGGGTACAGAAAACAAACTAATAAACCCCGAACCAAAAAGTTTTTATAAGCTGTAGACCCAAAAACCGAGCATTTAAGGCAACTAAGAAAGAGCGAGACATGCGATATTACACTGAGAACTACACCCACTGGAGGGGAACGTAATTGGCGACAGGAAATATATAAAACTGATATTTGACATCATAATGAATAAGTAATAGGTCTATTTCCTAGACTGGTTTTGAGGCTTTCTCCTGAACGCTGGGTTTCGATGGGCGTTCCGCACTGGAGACTTGGAAGTAAACGCCCACACGGCTGGGATTGGATAAGATTTGCATATTAAAAGAGCTTAAGCTCCCCTGTCAGTTCAGTTCACATTAGGGAGGGATCATTTTGAAAGTGGCAACCGGAATGATTCTCTCGATCACAGGGCTCGTAAACGTCTTTATCAAACAAACACAATGATTTATTTCTTATCCACCCGAGATTGATTGGAATATCATTTTTGTATTTACATGGCCTGACCGATCGGTCGATAAGCACGAACCGCACACACACACAGACACACATGTGTGCGCGCGCCCAGATCAAGAAAGGAGTATTGTTTCACTATTTGAGGTTCATAGGCCTGCCGACCATTACATATAAAAAAGACGTTTTACTCACATAAGTTTCTTGCACCATTCCTGTCGAATCCAATATAGAAGGCACAACACTGTGTCTGCAAATCCAGCACCTGAGACTTGTTTACAAACGATTTCCGCAGTGAAATGAAGTGAACACACATACATGTCTTCCCCACGTGAGCTGGAACTTCATTAAAAATAAAGTTCAACCACTCCTTCCTAATAGTAGCATCCGAAGGAAGCTTATGCAGCGACTATGTTCTTCCACAACCTGGCACAGAGCAATATATTACTTTGCTCGCCATGATCACTGCTCTGTAAAGCCTTTGACTCTGTGGGCGGGGCATCAGAGGCACGAATACATATTCATCAGTTGAGTTGCGTTTCGGCTTCCCATGACGTCATTGGATACCAGCTCTCGTTTTCTGGGCCTGACTAACAAGGGCGTTTTCAGCTCTGAAACTTACAGAATATTCTTATATCATGATGAACTTTGATATATCAAAGGCTCAAGGGAAAGTTGGATTCTCAAAAAAGTGAAGTTAAAAGTGAACAGCAAAAAAAGTGAGTTAAAAGCAATACCGTTATTATTGCTGGTGCCCTGCCATGAACCCTGCCCCCACAGCAAACAGAACAGAACAGAACCAAACCGTGGCTACAAAACTGTGATATGAACCGAACCGTGGCATAGGGGTATCGGTACACCCCTAGTGGTGTTGTGTATGACGTGTGTGTAAGCATGAGCGTTGCACATTGTGGATGGCTTATAGTCTTGCCACTTCATTTCTGTGTATTTATGTTACACAGCACCCCCAATCCCAATGCCAATTAATCAATTCCAATATATTTTTTGTTTGTAGAGACGGAAAGTGTCCACAAAGTCTCATGTCATTTAGATGAAGGAAACATTTGTTTTAATTTAAGTAAACATCATTGGGGTTACCCATGACCACAACAGCGCATAAGGGTTAACTTTAAAGTCTAACATCAAATGTACCACTGTACTGTATGTTCAGAATGAAATACAGTTCCCTTTCAGTCAGTACACTCCAAGTTATTTCAGTACTGACGAAATGGGGGTTTCGCTAGAAGCCAGCTACCTTCGATCTCAATCAAAACGATCCAATGGCATGAAAATGCCATGGGTCTGCCTAATTAGCATAATGCAACTCCGCCCCACCGCGTGGGTATAAACGCCATTGCATTGCAGTCACGCATTACGTTTCTGCTTCTGCTTCACGGCGAGGGCAAGAGCGCGGTCCCACTGAAGTTATTTCAGAGGCTCCTGGGGCATATGGCATCCGCAGCCGCAGTAACGCCGCTCGGTTTGCTCCATTTGAGACCGCTCCAGCATTGGCTCCGCGGCCGAGTCCCGAGGTGGGCATGGCAATGCGGCACGCTCAGGGTACAAGTGACCCAGGCCTGCCGCCAGACCCTCAGCCTGTGGAGGGATCTCAGCTTTCTACGGGCAGGTGTTCCCTTAGAACGAGTTTCCAGGCACTTTGTTGTTACGATGGATGCCTCTGCCACGGGCTGGGGTGCCATGTGCAATGGTCATGCTGCCGTGGGCGAGAGTGTCCCTTGGAGAGAGTGTCCCAGCGCACGGACCCTCTCTCCAAGCAGAGGCTGTCCCATTGGATAGTGGACACCATTGTCCTTGCTTACCAGGTTCAGGGCTTGCCGTGCCCCCTAGGGGTGAAGGCTCACTCCACGAGGAGTGTAGCTTCCTTTTGGGCTTTAGCGCATGGCGCCTCGCTAGCAGACATCTGCAGAGCTGCAGGCTGGGCGACACCAAATACATTCACAAGGTTTTATAACCTGCGGGTGGAGCCGCTGTCCTCCCGTGTACTCGCCCCAGATGGCCAGTAACTGGATCGGCTCAGGTGTCTTCGCTTGCTGCGCCATTCCACTCCACGGACTGGATATGTGCGCTTTCACTCAGGTAGCTTCTCAGGAGGCCCTGAGCTCCTCCAGCACTGATGATGCATTCACCAGAGTGCAGGCCCGTTCGGTCCAGCCCTCGTGGCAGGCTAGGTGCCCCATGTGCATGGTTCCCCCTCTGGGCAACCCCCACATGTGTGTTCTCCGCGGTAAGTCTCTTGGAGCACGTGTCTTCCCTTGGCAAGACCCTTGCCACCCTGGAGTGTAATCTTTCCACCTGCGGCTGGTTTCTCCAGGTTTTAACGTATGTTACCCTGGTCGGGCCATACGTGTATGCTAAGTCCTCCCTTCGGGCAGGCATCAGGTTGCATGTTCCAGCTGGGATATGCTTCCCAGTGTACCTTGGTAGTTGAACCGGCTTCCGTCGGATTATCTGGCCAGGGAGCTTTGGTCCCTCCAGGACGCTGGAACACAGCTGATGTGGCGTGATTAGATTGGGACCCCTATTTCGTCAGTACTGACGTAACTCGGAGTGTACTGACTGAAAGGGAACGTCTCGGTTACGTATGTAACCCTCGTTCCCTGAAGGAAGGGAACGGAGACGTTACGTCCCCATGACACATCCGCTGTGTCTGCTGGAACGGCCGGGCGCTCAGCCTCGGCTCCTCAGCAGATAAACGTAATGTGTGACTGCAATGCAACGCCGTTTATACCCACGCGGTGGGGCAGAGTTGCATTATGCAAATTCCGCAGAGCCATGGCATTTTCATGCCATTGGATCGTTTTGATTGAGATCGAAGGCAGCTGGCTTCTAGCAAAACCCCCATTTTGTCAGTACTGACGTAGCGTCCCCGTTCCCTTCCTTCAGGGAACGAGGGTTACATACTTAACCGAGATGTTTTGTATGCATATTTATATCATGTATCATTTTTATATTTATATCATGTCCTACTATTATGATGCAGTGTCACCTTTAACTAAAGAATGCAGTTTGTGGTTGTATCAATCTAAGAGAAAGGAATACATTATGTAGTCTCTAGGGAGCAGATTTGTATTATTTTCATAAGTTTGAGCTTCATTAAAAGAAATTCCCAAGGGTCTCTGTACTTTTCTCAAACACAGGATTGTAAAAATCTGACATTTAATCACGAAGACAGCTTGAAAAGAAAAGGAAGAAAAAAGAAAAATGATGCAAGCTTGTGTGTTAATCTGAATGACTTATGTTACCAGGTTATTGCCAGTAATTTAGGGCCATATGTTTAAGCATTTTGTTCAGATCTCCAAGATGAAATGAAGAAAGGATTTAGTTAAGAGATAATATCTGAGCCTCTCAGATGAAGGTTGAATCAAAGTATTCCATCCAGCGTTTCAGATTTAGTTTTTTTTTATTTTATTTTTTTTACCTCCTAGCCTGATTCATTGGTAATTGTATACAAGCTGTCCACTGCTGCAAAGCTTAAATTAATTTTCTTAATCCCAAACTGGCTGTTATGAGCTATGTTACAAGCTATGCAGTAGTATCCTGAAATAAATAATCCATCTTGTGAGACCTCATTGATATTGGCTTTAATAATGGATAACATGTACAAACAAACAGCTTATGACAGCTCATGCTAGAAAAAGGTTGTATTGACAACTGCATCAGATTAGCTCTCATTACATTTATCATCATGACAGGTCAACTGCATAATCAAACTGAATTGGTCAGGTGGACTATTTCATATTTTACAGAAAATAATAAAGAATGGATACACAAGGTCATTTCTACACCTATATGTTTTCCACAAGTCTGAGCTTCGTTCCAAGCCCCTTTTAAATGTAGATGTGTCAGGCTCTCCATTTTGTAAATAAAATAAATCTGTTTTGTGATTAAAGCCTTGGTCATCATGTGTTTGCAGGACACAGACAGATGTGAGCAAAATCAGTGACAGCCGATCATGCTGATCCTTCTGTAATTATGTCCAATGATCCTGCCGTGACAGAGGAATAAATGGAATAAATCCGTCAGTACCTCCTCAGTGTTAATATGAGCCCTTGTAAGTCCCGCCTCCATTTCCACCTGTCTTTTGTTGGCACATTCTCCTACTTAAAGGGATAGTTCACCTAAAAATGAATGTTATCGTTTACTCGCCCTCATGTCGTTCCAAATCTGTATGTCTTTTGTTAATCTGCGCAAAAAAACAAATAAAAATGATGACTTTATTCAACAATTTCTTCACATCTGTGTCAGTCTCCTATACGTTTGATGACATAGTAAATACAGAGCAGCGCTTCCAAGTTCCATCAGAGCTGTGTCAGAGCTACGCCAGCACGCTGGCTTACCATTGGCTGATGCTGTTCACGTGAGCACCACGAAGCATGCCCAAGATGTATAATAACCCAAGATGTTTTGAGTGTAGTTGTGGAGGGACAGAAAGCTAACAAATTTCATCAAAAAGATGGACGAAAGTCTTACGCTTTTGGAACGATGAGGGTGAGTAAATGTGTTCCAAAGGCCATGATTGGTGAACTTTGACTTTCAAATTTGTGCCATGTGAAGATGTGTGATCAATAGACGACAGATACATCATAGTGTGACCTCTTAGCTAAATTAAAAGAACAGAAACACTTTAGGTTTGCGCCGTTGCAGGAAAGTGGAGTAGATTGTATCTTTTTAAATGTTGGATTTATTCATTTATTTAAAAAAAAAGTGTTGCAGAGCATGAAGTCATTTCTCATCTGTTGCAGTGTCCATTGCAAGAAATGTTGTGTACTCCAAGTCTAGTGTGACCGTGGCCTTTTGTATTTATACGTTTTACAAAGTCAGCACTAATATGTCTTGCAATAGATACAGTACACTTTACATAACAAAAGTTAAGATAATTACGTCTTTGATACAATGCTGGTAATCTGTGTTTTTTTTATTTTTTTATGAAGGGAAATTTTTTCTTTATGTATCCATCCACTTGGCATTGTTGTAATGTCTTTTAGTATCAGGCTATATCAAAGGCATCTGGACTATGAGTCACAGATGATTCTGTTTTGCACTGCTGTTTGTTTTTTCCGTGTCCTCAATGACATCACTATAAAAGGACACTAAAAACAATACTGTTCTGCATATTTTGCAGATTTTGGCATATGCTCCACTAAAACTGAGGCATCAAACATTTTTGCAAAGCTAAGCAGTCTGCGACACTGGCCAGTGATGCCCCTAAGAGGCAAAAGGTTTTCAAACAATTTCCTGTTTTTGTTTTGAAAGCCTGCATGAAGAACAAGAGAGCTTTGCATATTCACAGCTCGGTGCTGGCGGGCGAAACACTGTTTGCAGTTTGCTGCTAGTTTTTTCCTCACTGCCAGCAAAGCCCTTGACTAAGGTCACAAACTCTTTGTCCAATTCTATTATTCAAATATAGATGGAAAGTCATGATGATCACTGTGCCCAGGAGCTACCTCCATCATCTGTAGCTATTTCAGCATATGCTCGCAAGATAATAAAAAATGTAGCATTAAATATGGTGGCGAATTGAATTTTGTTCCAGGGTAAATGCAGAAAAACGAACCCGTTTTTCACAGAACCTGTTAAGCGAAGACTGTTAATGCCATCCCTGATGATGATGTTTTTTGCATAATATAATTTATAGTGGATGGAGGTCCATAAAGGGAAAGCATTGTAAAATATTTCCATTATGCCAGAATGTCAGTAGGTAGTAAAGGCTTTATACTGCTTTTATGAGTCTCAATCTGTTGTTGTTCATGGCAGTTTTGGAATCTGTTAAAATTTCACCGATTACTTTAATGCCTCTCTTCAGAATGCCGGTAGCTGCTTTTTTTCTGAGGATGTGCGCTTATACCTTTGACCCAACATAAAAGCGGTGGCAAGCCAGCTAAAGAAAAGTTACGCGATTTATGTTATCATAGAAGGTCTTTCTTTTATAGAAGTTATATATCTTTCTTTAACAGGGCTGTAAAGGTTACACAGTCGTTTAAGCAGCAGTTGAGACAGATTGATGTTTATGTCATTATGGTTACAAATGAAATGTGCCTGACTTGCTGGCCCCCACATAAAGAAGAAATGAGCTTCATCTATCATTAAAGCTGCTGATAAACTTACTGTTTGCTTTGCCCTTTGTTTATAGTTTACTGCTTTGGGGATTTCAGAAAGAATAGAATAATTTTCGCAATGTTGTAAGTGCTCCTGTTGTGCTATTTTAAAGGTTCCTAATTTTGTTTTGGGCGTCTCCTACAACAGGTTTAGCTACATTCATCAAAGGTAACGAAACAGCTTCATTTTCTCATAATATACATTGCACATCACCACATTGTTCAATGATTCTCAAACAAAGTCGTCGGTTGATTCAGTCTCTCTAAATCCCTCCTTTCTGCGAGCCTATTCTGCTCTGATTGGCCGGATGGCCCAGTCTGTTTTATGATTGGTTTATCGCTTACAGCGTTTTTCAGAAATGAAATGCCTATAACCATAGCGGAACTTCAGCTGTCCACCTGAAAGTTTATTATGGTGGTTACGGCCCTGACACAGATGTAAAATTGGATGAACTTTTTCTGTGTAAAATTATATGCTTTTTGTACTTAATTCATGTTAACACGCATATTGTTTACATTTTGTGGCTATACTTTTAAGCTATTTTAACTTTTACAGCCCCATTCACATCTTTGTAGCTTAAGTGCCTCACTGTAACAGATATTTGCTCAGAGGGCCAAGTGGAAATTAATTTTGTGTTTATGTCACATACACTGTTTATTGAGATTTACTTGTACTGAACCTTATTCTTTTAATGTAATATGTAAGGAATTATTGACGATGGCCGCTGAATTATGAAAAATATGAAAAATAATAAATATAAGGTGGTAATGTGGTCACGAAGCAGAGTGGCTGTCGGGTGTGCATTATTCATCTAATAATTCAACTGGCCAGAGTCAATTATTACACTTATATGGTTACGGCACCTCAAAACATTGTTCAGATATTTATTTCAAGACATTTGTAAGGTTTTGACCTTAAAACACTCTTGTGTGCAGGACTAATTTCTTACGCATCTAAACCCAAGCCTCTGTTGCTAAGTCCAAAACTTCATTTTAGAGCTAGTAAAGGAGGCTTGAGCCACTGATAGCAGACTAATGCAGTTATATTATTTGTTCGGCAGCAGCGTCTACATATACAAAACTGTAAGTACGGCACATTTATTTCCTCGCTAGTGAGAAATGTCACGTAGCTTTTTAGTTGCTAAACTATTTTACTGATAAAATCATCAGACAATGTTAATTTCGTTGACGCATAATTTTCGTCATAATTTGAGCTGTAACGTGCGGATATAACCGCGGGAAAACACTGCGCTGTTGAGCTTCAACAGGCTCACACATATCCAATGCGCGCTTCAGAGCGGCTCAATCAATGAATAGCACACATTTATAACAGGCAATTGTTTATGAACTAATGCTGATTAATAAGGACAATGTTTACTTTATGATGTTTATATAGTAATATGTTTTAGACAGTTGTAACCTCATATGAACTTGAAAGAGCAGCTGCAACTGCAATAGTAATACATTTCAAAATAAGAGTCCTGGTGTATTTTGAGCTTGTTTATAATTAAAAGTCAGGCATTATATAAATGTTTTTGGTTACATACTAAACTTTTAATGTCATTCCCATTTAATTCATAGACAGTGGGAAAGACCAGTTTTTGACACATATTATTCAATAAAGTTTCAGGGTTATAATACGTTACCATTAAACCATTAAAAAATCTCTATTGAAAATAAATAAATGTTAACTAAAATTAAAAAGATAAATAAACAAACTTGGAGGTTTACCTTAACCTGATATACTAACTAAAACAGAAATACAAAGTTATAAAAACTATGTGTTTAAAAAAAACACAACAAAACAAGGGATTTGAGCTGTCTTTCGTGTATTTTTAATGAGAAAAACAATGTCAAAATGTAAGTTCAAGTAACAGTCGATTATATAATGCTTAAATGCTCAATTAATGCCTTACAATTGAACTAAACTCTAAAATCTTATGATATTTAGTCGACTAAAACTAAAAACAATTCAGGTGACTAAAATATGACTAAAACTAATTGGCATTTTAGTCAAAAGACTATGACTAAAACTAAATCAAAATTAACACTGTCGTCAGAACAAGTACTGTCCGTACTGTTTATGTGTGCATTTGAGTGGGAGAGCAGAGAGAGCGGGAGAAAGAGTATGTGATTTCCGTACATTCTAAAGCTTAATTTTGTGGCATGGAAACATGGAAATAATTTGTTTTATCCTACTGTTTACTATATTTATTTGCTTGGTCAGTGCTGTAGGTTTTTGTTCTTTTGCTGTTGTTGGCTGTGAGGACATTTTAAATAACTGAAATCATTTGACAAAGTGATATGGAACTGTAATGCAGTCAACACCAGCCCTGAGCTACTTCAGCTGTGCGTTTCCCTGAAAATAACTGCACACCTTAGAATGTTTGACGGCATCCAATCAGATTCAAGCATTCAACAGCCCTGTATAAGACTTGAACTGTATATAAAGCTGCAAAAAGAAACGGCATTATAACGTCATATTGCAACAGGCTTTAAGGGTAGATATACATACAATCCTTGTTTAAATTTGCTGACATCTGCCAGAGCAGAATATTCCACACCCCTGTATTTAAAACCCATTCTGTGAATAAGGGAAAGTAACCTAAATCAAAAAATGTACATAAGGAAGAGATGAGAGCATAAGCAGTACTGGTTAAATGAAGCACTACACATTGTGCTTAATACCAAGCTTCCACAGGGAATGTCCTAAAGCTCCCTGCACCATATGCTACAGAAATAATGCTGCCCCAAGATGCACCTTATCTGATTATGCATGATTCAGAAAGTCTATGAGAGTCTCATATATTTTCACTTGATTATCATACACGTAAACTTGCTGATGAGGCCTCTCCTCTCCTGCTTTCTAATCTCTTTTTCAGCGACAGCCTCAGGGCCCTGTAGGAAAATCCCCCATTACCACACACCATGTGTTGGTCTGTTTATTTATATATTTTCGAAATATTGTGAAGCCCTGTAAACATCTGTCTACTCTGTGTATAATCTGTCCAATGAAAATGTTCGTGTTTTCTTGAGCCCCTTTTCAATATGTCGCACTCTTATGAGCTTAATGTCGGAACAGTGGAGAGCCAAAGCCCATGAGGACGTCCTCTCCGAATCACGTTGCTCTCAGTTAGTCTTCACTGACCTCCTCATCATGCTCCCGATGTGGGAGAGAACAGACATGACAGATTGGGAGAGTAGGAGAGTGGTTCTGTTGTGGTTCTTTACTCTGGTCAGGTCATGGAACAGACGTTTGAACAAAATGGAAGCCACATTTGTGATCAGTTCAGGAATTGAATAATGATGCTAAATAAGAGATGCAATTAATATATTATGAACAACATAGCCCTAGAAATTGCTTTTGCAGGCTTCACAGGTGGGTTCCCATTTATGGTCTGTGGGTTTATGGTTTTATAAAAACAAAATCACAGTCGACTGTCATCTAAAATCACAAGCAATAAACAACTGAGAATGATGCTCGCAAGTAACTGAATTTAACTGTAAATTGGAAAGTAGATCATAACAAGTGTGGCTTTCATAGTTAAAAAAATATATTTGGGTAATTAACAGAATTATCCATGCTAAATCATTTTACTGTATGTTTCTCTCTAGATATTGGTGCATTTTCACAGATATTCTTAATTCTAAAAATAAAGGCCTACGAAAAAAATAAATACAAAACTGCTGATTTATAAATCCTATAATGTTTTTTTTTTAAATTTAGTGTCACTGTGAGTCAATTTACACCGCATGGTTCAAGTGACCCAATTCCAATTTTTCCCACTCATGTGGCACAGATCGGATATGACGTGAACGTGTTAGCAGGAAAAAAAACACATGAATTCCGATATCCTCAGATCGGATTCAGACCTCACTCATATGTGATAATAAATCCGATATGATTTGGATACGTGCATTTGCGTCTGTAAATGTGATTCGTACGTCATTGAAAACGAGACGGAGGCAAATGAATTCAAACAGGTGGACACGAACTGGGATCACATGACACTAATGGTGCGATGGAAGACGAGAGCAACGTTTTGCTGACCTTTAAAGATAGTGTGGAAAGCAAAACATTGAATAATAATTTAATCTACATCCATTGCAGATTGCACCGTTTTACTTCCTTTTCCGGGTCAGAATGTCTTGGGCTGTTTCGCCAGTGTATTGGAAATCGGATATAGTCACCTAATCAGAATTGTACATCAAGAACTGCAGTGTAAATGCAGCCTAAGATACCTTAAAGATAGACTTTATTTTGAATGCAAAATTGTAGCATAAAATAATACTTTATTCCAAACGTTTTAATGTATTTTTATTTTTGTGTGAGATGTCACAACTCTAAAGTAAAGAACAAGCTAAAATAGTTTTTGCCTATTATTATCAGTGTTTTTGTTTTGCACCAGAATCAAAACAAAAAAATATGTTATTGAAGAAAAAAAACCCAACCAAATATAAGATCAGCAGAAGTCCTGTAGATTGACATGATTGAAGTACGGAACATGATTTAATCCACTCTAAACGTCACTTCAGATCAGGACTAGACTGAAACAGAATTGAAAGAAGATTGAAAAAATCTGGGGGGAATAATGGCCTGCTTACTTAAACATGAACATATTTCTAAAATACATGATAGGGATTATTATGCTGTAAGTCCTCAGAACTGTAAATACATTTAGAAGATGGATTTTGTGAGGTCAATTCGACAGGCTTAAAGCCTTTGTCCTTAAACTATTGTATATGGATTTAATTCCAGCTAAATGGATATGGAATGTCAAAACTTCAAGAGAGGCATAAAATGTCTTGAGACATCAACAACATACATGTTGCGCTAAACAAGACCCATATACAGTTACGTAACATGGTACAATTGGACATCTGGGACACTTTTGAATCCAAAAGAGGCTCATTTTATCTTTGCAGTCAGCACTGTCCTTTTCACTTTGCTAATAGCGATAACTTAGCAGGATAGTTCTCCATTTGGGACTGTGGTTTCTGCCAGGCTATATTCAGACTCAGCTTTTTGCCATTGGTCCACGGATCAGCATGGACCACAGCCAGAGCACATGCTACAGTTTCAGGCCTCCCGACCTTAGTCTATAAAGGGAAAACAGGTACAGCAAGAAATGTGGTATTTTACACAAACTACTGTTGCTATTGTAACTATACACAAATGTATTTACTATAAAACTAAAAGACAATTCACTCAATGGGTTCACATAACGTATTTTCTTCACGTGACACTTTGTCGAGTGGAGTTCCAAAGGCTTGGAGCAGTTTTAATACATTCTGTATAAGAATCCAGTTGGGTAATTAAAATACCTGTAAGATTTATATCAGCAGACATTGAAGGTCTAAAGCTCAGAGTGCCTTGTGATCCGTCTTTCCATCAAAGAGTGAGAGAATGATGTGCGTAAAGCTATTGAATTGAAATAGAAGGCCATGTTATCTTTTCTAAGGATGATTTAATGCCCTGCTTCCTTGACTTTGCCCTAAGCTACACAAGGTTTTCATTTACCTGCTTAGAATATATTTTATTATATATTTGGATTCTTGGATAATTGAAAGCCATGATTCTATATCTTATCCTCTGTCCATCCACTGATCAGTCTGTCTATCTATCTATCTGTCCATCTGCGCATCAATCGTTCTGTCTGACTATTGAATCCTTTCCCCTGTCTGTCTTAGAGAGCTGCATAGCAACACCCTGGCAATCACCCACTGTCCACAACACACTAGTATTGTGACGGATAATTAAATGTTAATATACTAATCTTTATCTCAGTGTATGTATAAGTCAGTCTATGTAAAATATATTTGTCCCCCTTTGTTCATTATTATATACAGTGGAACGTGGTAAACGTGCACAGCAAAGTCAAGCCCTGGAGACCAGTTTCTTTTTAGTAGAGATTGCACTTTGTCATATTATTTCATTTTGTCAAGCAGAGTACATCACATTAAACTATATTAAGACAAACTAGACATTGTTTGGACTGCTCACTTTGACAGCGCATAAATGTGCTGTGAACTTTTCCCTCAAAGCAGGCAAATCTTTTTAGGGACATGCAAGATGTCGCTGATATAGACATGTTGTACATACGCTATTAGTTTATCCATTAATGTCCCTCACAGTGTTCCAAAGACAAGAGCTTTATAATTAAATCAGCACTAAGCGAGGCTACGGTCGCCATAAGGACCTTTGTGTCATGTGTTTTGCTAGCAGTCATGCCACTAAATTACACATATAGCAAATGAGTTGCAGGGCATATTTTCACATTAGTCTTGGGGAGAGAAACATCTCTTGCTCTTCACAAGGGATCTGGCTCCTGTGATTCAGATGCGTGTGATTTGCTTTGAGAGGTCAAGCCCGGAGATGCCGGTTTTTTGTTGCTCTGTTGTGGCTGTGCTAGTCGGGCATTGCATGGCACTATTCCCTGTAGACTCAGGTGCCAGATACTGGGTAATGGGAGGCCGGTGGGTGAGGGTGAGGGGGAGACGGAGGACCATCTGCCAAGTTTGAGGAAATCACTACAACATGCAGGTGCTGCAATATTTTGCACAGCATGCAAGGCAAAAGGAGCTTTGCAAGTTGGCTTAACCTAGTAGACAGTGGACGTATGTATATGTATACTACGGGGCGGTTGAATGCTTGAATCTGATTGGTTGACAAACGTTCTAAGGTGTGCAATTATTTTTAGGGAAGCACACGGCTTAAGTAGTTCCAGGCAGGTCTCGACTGCATTACAGTTCCATAACACCTGGCCAAATGATTTCAGTTAATTAAAATGTCCTCACAGCTGACAACAGCAAAAGAACCAAAACCCACAACAACCAAATTAATATAGTAAACAATCAGATAAAATTGACTAATTATTTCCATATTTTGCGTCAAAATTACATTTATTATGTACAGAAAGCACACACACGCACAAGCGCATCTGGTTCGCTATCTTTGTGGGTTTTCATACCCATCACAAAAAACATTCAGCAAGTTTGTTTCCTCATGTTTCCTCAATTTAGGGTCAGTGCAGGTTGAAGTCCCCACCGAGGATGTGTTGGACACAGCATGATTCCTTGGATTACATTTTCATTCCGATGAACATGCAGGCCTGATTTTGTAACATATTACATCTACCTGACTCACATATGGGCTAAACAGTGTGTGCTCACAAAAATAAATGTATGCTGCTCAAAAATAATATTACATCTGATGCAGATGTATAAATTCTTATGCAGATGTTTGGCTCTATGTCTGCGTTGACAATCAACTGTTTCTTTGTAATCCTGTGATCAAAGAGAATGAAATTAAACAGATATGCTTATCTAACGTATTTATGAGAAAGGCGGAGGCCAGAACTGAGATATAAAATCTAAGCTGTAATCCTAATATGTTATCAAGGGGTAGAGATTGTGATGCAGTCGTTCAGGTGTACCAGACCCAAAGTCAGGGGATTAGTGGAAAGGTTATTGTAATTTTTTAAATAACACAGAAGCAGATTTTATTATTAAAAGGCTGAATGTACCATCTGTGCTGGAATACTTTTTTAGCTTGTAATGCATTACATCCCAACCACTCGCAATTCTGCTTTTCATCAAGTCAGATGTTCTGCTACAGGGGAATTGTGAAGTGGTCAAATGAATTATGTCTGATACACTCTGAACATGTGTATGAAAAGATAAACGTTAGCCTCAAGTAATTACATCAGGCCATTGGAATTAAAGTAATATTATTTTTGTGTAATTCTGTTGTGCACTCACTTTCTGCCTTCACGTCCAGAGTTAAAGACAGTACATGATGTTCTGAATCTATAGATAGATAGATGGATAGACAGACTGACCTAATGTCCCCACTTAACTTATCTAGCCTACATCTACTATGCCACAAACAAAATGCTGAAAAGCTGACCTGGACAGTTAGCCATTCAAAACTATTCTCCTGCCTGTGTGTGTTTGTGTGTGTGCACGCTCTTCACCATGTCACCATATGCCCTCATGTGGCACTAGCCTCTTCATTTTTGAAGTGCAGTTGCAACTTTCCATGACAGGTATGCCAGCCAAAATCAACACATCCAGCCCCGGTGTCTCATCAGGCTTCCTCTGGACTCATCTGTCCTGACGGACATTTTCTGTTTGTTGCCTGAGGGATTACAGTGTGGATAGAACAAAGTAACAAGCATAATGTTCAGTGCTACAGCAGTTTGTATCTCCTGTCCAAAGGCATAGAAAGGTAGAATATGTAATAATGTTTCTACTTCTATAGAGACGATGGACTTGCTATTACAGGACAGTAAAGCTTATTTTGGAATGAGTCTTTGCTAATTCTTTGTTTGATATCACAAAACAGTCTGAATTTACTTATTCTTTACATAAAAGTACACAATACTTTTTTTGTGCTTGTCAACGGATTCAGTACATACACTACAGTCCCTGACAAAGGTTGTGTCGCTTATCTATTTTGTAGAAACACCTGCTATTAACCTGACTTTTAATTCATCAATTGGTGTTAGAAATAGCTTATATGAAAAGCTAAAACCCTCCCAAATGACGTTTAATGCACTAAAATAAATTTGTTTCACTGAAAGAAGATTTCTTTTTTTTATCATTTAATCAAGACAGAAAGGTCAAATTTTGGCAAGACAAAAGTTTTGTCGCCTATACAGAAATTGAACAAATTTACTGCAAATACAAAAATATGTCAGCAAATTAAGTAGTGGTGCTGTGAGATCCAAATTGAATATCTTGTATGACTTCCATGAGCTTGAAGGACTGCATCCATGCGGTTTGGCAAGGACTCATACAATTTATTGATGAAGTCATCAGGAATAGTAAATAAAGCAGTCTTGCATGCCTCCCAGAGTTCATCAATATTCTTTGGTTTCGTCTTCCATGCTTCCTCTTTCACCTTACCCCACATATGCTCAATAATGTTCATGTCTGGTGACTGGGCTGGCCAATCCTGGAGCATCTTGATCTTCTTCGCCTTGAGGAACTTTGATGTGGAGATGGAAGAATGCGATGGAGCACCATCTTGCTGCAGAATTTGGCCTCTATAATGGTTGGGAATATAAGAGGTATAAGATTTCTTGGTATTTTAGACTATTGAAGTTGCCTTCCACCCTGCAGATCTCTCGCACACCCCCATACTGGATGTAACCCAAGACCATGATTTTTCCGCCACCAAACTTCACTGTTTTCTGGGTGAATCTTGGATCCATGCTGGCTCCAGTAGTTCTCCTGCAATATTTGCAGCGATTGTGGTGTAATTCAACAGAATATTCATCTGAAAAATCCACCTTCTGCCACTTTTCCAGCGTCCATCCTTTAAGCAGGCTGTGGGCTTTGGCAAATGCCACGCGGTTTTTCAATTGTCTTTTATTTAGTGCTGGCTTCTGGGCACTGATTCGACCATGGAGGCCATTTCGAGACAGAATCCGACAAACTGTTCTGGTTGACACAGGGACTTCAGGTGACCAGGTCTCGTGGAGCTCTGCTGCAGTGGAAAATGGGCTGGCCTTGGATCTCTCGAGCAGTTGTCTTGCAGGGTCTGCCTGACCTGGGTTTGCATAAACGTCTCCAGTCTCTTCAAATCTTTTTTTTTATCCTCTGTACTTGATGCTGAGACACATTGAAGGTGTCTGCCACATCAGCAGTGGATCTGGTCTTCAGCCTCTTGATAATCAAAACTTTAGTCTCAGGGTAAATCTTAGGCATGTTTGCAGAGTTATAGTTGCAGTTGATGTGAAGGTCTAGTGCACTGGGGTTCTTTTTATACACACCTGAGATCTAATTGATCCATTATTAGTCACAGGTGAAGCTCATATGACAAGGCGACAACACTTATGTCTTTGCAAAAATTCACTCAATGGGCTTTACCAAGCTGTAAATATTAGAATATTTTTTGACAGTTTCATTTTGCACTGAAACATTATTACAAAAGCTGTTGGGATTAAAATGAGCCATTTGTTGTAAAAAAATCTTGATAAGAAATATATTTGAGCGGCACTTCAGTTCAGTTTGTACACAAGCAACAAGACTTTTGTCAGGGACTGTAGATATATACAGTAAAGGCAGCTGAATTTTCACCATCATTACTCCAGTGTCACATGATTTTTCTGAAAAATTCATTCTAATATGCTGTTTTGGTAAACATTTCTTATTGTTATCAATGTTTAAAACAGTTGTACTGCTTAATATTTTTGTGTAAAACCACAACAGATTTTTTTTTTTAGGATTCATTGATGACACAATATTTATTTGAAATTAAATTTATTCGAAATTAAATAAATTTATAATATTACAAAAAAAAATTATTTAATGTGTCCTTGCTGAATAAAATTATTAATTTCTTAAAAAAATGTTTGAACAATACAGTGTATAAGGCAATGTGGCAGCCTGAACAAAAAAATCAATACAGTTCATTTCAAAGCATGTACAACCAGGCAAACAGTGCTCTCTCACACTCCCTGTTCAACATACCCAGATCATGAAAATCAAGCAGACGTTTTCCTGCTACCAAAACAGCCGTGTCTGTGTCTGCCGAACTGTGACCCTCTCTGCCACCCTGGAGAGAGCCAGAAGACGGCGTTTCTGGCTCTCTCCAGGGTGGCAGAGACTGATGGTATTTACAGTTGAGGAGAGCTCTCATCGGGGGGCTGCTGATATATCCAGGGGAAGCCACAAGCATGCATCAGTAAGAGTAATTCAACAGACTCCACGCAGTGGGGTCCTCCTATCACTGAGGTGAAGGGCCTTTGTGTAAAGGTCAATGACACAGCCCTCCCTTACCTAAGCTTCAAGAACAGAAAAGGTATTTATTAAAGTGGAGGCTGAGACAAGAAAGACCCAAACAAAGATGTGAAATTCCTTTAAAATTCCATCATTTCTTAAAGGAACACTCCACCATTCAACTTCTTTCCTATGCATTTGCCGACATATCTAAATGTAGGAAAGATGTTGAATAAGCCCTATTTCTAAAAACGGTGGAGTTTTCCTTTGAAGGAGAAGGTCATCCCAAAATTAAAATGCTTTGACAATTTACTTACCCCCTTATTGTTTCAAAGCAACACTTACTTTATTCCGTTCTTCTCAACTGAGCTGTTTACTACTGCAACCAGATCAGAGTCACTGAGTAGTCTGATTAGTCAGGGACATGGGTGTGAGTATATAATAGCACTCACAAAATTTAAATTTTGGTGTGAACAGTCTCTTTAAGCACAAAGGAAATAATTATTAAATTACATTACCATAAACATTTTGTAACAATTGCATTTGCAATTGTAAATGAAATATTAAATAAAAGTTTGACTGAAGTCAGCTGCTTATATCAGTAAAAGAGGCTGAATTTGTGGGTGTCCTTTTCTCTGCCTTTCTCCTGTACTCATTTAGCATGGGAGGGGCTGCATTCATGTTCTTCACAGATCAGTACCAGTCCTGGAGGCCCGGTGCTGTTCTGATGATGTAATTATTTCCCAGTGGCACCTGGGAACAGGGCAGCTTAGGAAGGCATCGCTCACCGCCAAGTGTGCAGATGTTTCTAATTGCTTTCCATTACCAAGAATAACAGCTGTTTATATCTATCAGCAAATAATTCAGCGGAGTTCCAGACTGTTAGGATAACATATCCCACCTGGTGACCATCACCAGTTGTCAGCTTTAGGAGAAGGACACTTTGCCATGCCTTTGTTAGAAAGTGCTCCTGATAAGCTATTGGTAGTGTCACCTTCAACCATTTTATTCAGAAATGTTTATTCCGTTGGTTGTACACTCTTAAGAAAAATTATTCTAAACGGTAAACATTTAGGGTTATTTGGCTTTGGTAACAATAGCAAAACCCTTTTTGGTGCTATAAATAGAACCCTTTTTATAAGATTCCATATAGAACCATGCTTTAAAAAGTGCTATAGGACTTTAATGGTGTTACCTTTTAAATAATAGTTTATTTCATTTATATTAGTATCTTCATTTTATTAATGTTAGTATTTATTATTATTTATATTTTATTTATTAATATTGTTTTTTTTTTAGTCCTCAATCTGCCTGGTCTATATATTGTTGCCTCTATCATCCCGAGCACGTTGTGTCAATTAGTTACTTTTATTTTTTATTGACATGGCAAAAATGACAATGCTCTAACAATGACAGTGCTTTTTAATTTATTTTTTTATACTGTTGTCTGAGTTTTTTACATTAAAAAAAATAATAATATCCTGGTTTTGAGCCTAGCTCTTGAAACGCTTGGTTTGTGTGGGGATGCCACACTGAAGACTTGGAAGTTCAATCTGGTTTAGCTCAACTTAGGCCTATGTTTTTTATCTAAGGCCCTGTACCAAATGGCACACTTCATGTGCACTTTCGGTCTTGTGGTTACACAGGGTACTTCATTCTGGCAGTCAAAGCGGCATTAAGTCGTGAAAATGCGGACTCAGAGGAAGACTGTGAGGGTTTAAGGTGCCATTTGGGACAGGGCCTAACATGTCAGGACAGGCACGAGTCGGTGGATGGGGCTACAAAATGAGGTGTTTGTCTTGAGGATATTCTTATATTAAGATGACCTTTTATGTATCAAAAGATCAAGGAAAAGTTGATTTCTCATGCAATTCATGAACCCTTTAATAAATAACAATTGACATCATTACATCACAGCACGTGTTCAGTCTGGCGCATTTTCAGTTCATGTCTTTGGAAGCTTAACTTTCATAGGAATTAATTTGAAAAGTTGAAACACTCACTTTGCACCGCACCGCTCTGTTTACATGAATCTCCGCAGCTTCCCGAGCCGAGTGCTGTGAGTGCGATGTTGAAAACATGCGGGAAATAGCGCCCACTGCTGGCTGTATCTTTAGCCTCTGGCCAAAAAAAAATCCTCCGATGATGCAAAATGACGATATTTGGGTCATCTGATGATTTTTTACAGAAATAGAATACATAATTAGGGGATATGAGGGATCAGGGGGATATGAGGGGAGAAAGTACAATAATTTGAATATACTCCCAGGTTTCTACTGATACAAAGCTTAAAGCTAATCACTGAAGTAACCCTTTAAAACACACTCAAACACACATGTATACACAAACTCACACACAAAAACAGATCGGCATGCGCGCACACACTCACACACACACACACGCACACACACACAAACACACACACCTGACAGAGTGCTCTGTCTCAATCGAGGCGTTATGGGTTGCCCTCGTCAGTCTCCACGACGGGCTGAATCTGAAATCGCCACCCTGTACCCTTAAATAGGGCTCTTTTTGAGGGGACAGCCATTTGTAATGCTGTCCGAGACAGAGTTTGAGTGCACTCATTCAATCCCACATTTCACCGCAATAACGAGTGTAGCCTACAGCTGATACGCTCAATGGCTGTTCCGACTTCATGCACTCATTTTCATTCACTCATACAAGTGAACTAAAGTAGGGAATAGTGAATGAGGATTTAGGGGGCGATTTCGGATCCATCCATGGAGAGTGCTGGCCTGCTGAACCAGGTGACGGATTAGGCAACACACACACACACACACACACACACACACACACACACATGTTTGTTTTTGTGAAATGTGGGGACATTCCATAGGCATAATGCATTTTATACCGTACAAACCGTATTTTCTATCCCCCTACACTGCCCCTGCTCCTAAACCTACCCATCACAGGAGACTGCGCAGTTTACTTTCTGTGAAAAAAACCTCATCCTGTGTGATTTATAAGCATTTTGAAAAGTGAGGACATGGGGAACGTCCTCATATTTCACCCTCTTTTTGTAATACCTATGTCATACCCATGTCATTATACACATTTGTGTCCTGATATTTCACAAAAACATGCCCACACACACACACACACACACACACACACACACACACACACACACACATGTATAACATTACAACTGATTGAGCTTCTGTGTGCACGTACAGTGCATGTGTGTGTCTTTGTGTGAGTGTGTGTGTGCTTGCGCATAGTTTGTGGATGTGTGTGTGCGTGCCGACCTGTTAGGGTCTGTGTGTGAGAGAGAGCTTGTGTGCATATGTGTGTTTTAAATGTTACAAAGCAATGAATTGTTTTTGTTTAAATATGACACCGTTTTGGGAGTTGTGTTGTGGTTAAAATAGCTACGGGTAGTGACATTAACCACAGAGTGCAACCATTCTACGTCATCATCGCCCTAGAACGCAAACAAAATGGTGCCGCCCATTTTCCAAATAATGGATTTTTTAAATAATGCAGATCTTTCATTGGTTTTCTATTACATATTTCAGTAAGAGACACAATTTATGATTTATTAAGCCATACAAGTCTTAACACCAGGGGATCCCTTTAAAGACGACACGGTTCTAAATTCTCTGTTACTACGTTTAAAGAACCGTTAAGGGACTTTTTTAGAGTGTAGTTGCAGCTCTTAAAAGGACATTTCTGTCATCATTTACTCACCCTCATATAGAGATATGACTGATTTCTTATGTGAAGCTCAAATGTAGGTATTTGGAAGAATGTTTTCCATCCAACTAAATAACAAAAGGAGACTGGAGATTTAAAGCTACTAAAAAGTAAACACATCATTATAGTGTCATAAAAGGTCTATACGACTCATTCACTAAATTCCAAATTTTCTGAAGGTATATGATAGCTTTAAGTAAGAAACAGCCAAAAATGTATTTCACTGAAGTCTTGAGATTTGCTCTTCTTAGTGTGTTGATGAAAAAAGGTAATTATTGCCATGCCTATTCTTTATCATTTCCTGATTAAGACCAACTACTGTAAATCTGAAATTCTAATTTAATTAATTCTGAATAATAATTCAGATCTGGTGTCTTTAGTGGCCCGGTACATCATTTACTACCCTCCTCCTAATTCATATTTTAAAATTTAACACCAACCTTATTCCTCAATCAATTCATTAATACTCAAGTAATAAAACAATGCTTTCCCATTATTATTATTTTTTGCATTGGTTTGCTAAAAACCCAAGGTGTGTAACAGTGTAAGTATATATTTTTTCTGCACAACAATAATTGAATCTTTGATGACTGAATAAGTGCAATTCACCTTTATTCAGCAAGGTGTCAATGTCTGATACACAATGATGAAGTGACATTTCACTCATAGTTACAGCAGGCAGAAAACAAAAGTTAACAAAAGCAAAACTTAAAGTGGCTTAGCGATATTCTGCAGAACAAGTACTAAACATTCAAATATTAGTGTCACTGTCACTTGATGGTGGATCTGGTGAAGAAGCTGTCAGTTATCAAAATATTGATTTTGAAGATGTTGAAAATGTTATATTATCGCGACAGGTAGAGATCCATCCATGTTAGATATACAGTAGATCCGGGTCACTAAAGATACAAGTATGTGATAATGATTGGCGAAACATTTGAGCATTTAAGGGTTAAAGGCATGAAACCTCCTTCAGAGTATAAAGCCCTGATATCAGGCAGCTGGACAAGTTCCTTGCAAGTAAGGGCCATGTTCTGCTGAGCTAGGCAGGAGTGGACAGGACAGACTTACAGTGTCCATAGACTGTTTTATTTCACAGCGAATGACTCTGTCCTACAGCCTTTTGGAAGTTATTGGCTTCGCCCTTCCTCATACATTTCTTTTCATGGGGCATCAACCTTAATTTCTTCCATCGCTGACAGCCTGATGCTTATGAAGCTGTTTTTCCTCACTATCGCTTTTTTCTTTCACCGAGATGAAGTCAGTTCTCCTACTTCATGTTCACAATACTGCAGTGAGATGTCTTCTTCCATTACTGTAACTGTGCAGCCGAGGCCTTAGGCTTACAGCTAAGCATGCTGAGCAACGCCACTGACTTAACCACGGTGGGTGCAGTGTGGTGCTAACAGTGCATTGTGGGCACAGTTATATATTACTTAAATAATAATAATAGTAATCCTCTCAATAAAATGTTTCCAAATTAAATTCTTAATATTGTTGTTGTTAAAAATAATTTTATTTTGGCACTTTTATTGAAAGGTAATTTAATCAGATGGGAAGGGGGGCGTAGCTCAAACTACCATTGCCTGTATGAGCACCACTGTTAAGTCCACTGTGCACAAATCACTTGGACACAGCTGTATCATACACACGGGTAGCAGCACTAGAAAAATTTTAATAACTTACTCTTTCCCGTTTTACAGACAGATAAGCTCTTCACTGTATTCAGTGGTGCATTGTCTGTCACTCAGATGGTTTAGAGTGAGCTATCTGCACAGGAGTCCTGCCAGAGAGAGCAGAATGTCATTATGTGTGCAGGCTGCAGCGAACTGTGCCACCATCACGGGGAATTCATCACCAGAAGTGATGATGATAATGGACTTTGCTGCAAATGACTTTGGATGAGCTGCGCTTCTGGCAAGCTCTGCAGAATCTGCAGCAATATTTATGAATACAAAAAGATGGAAGGAGGGAATTTTTTTTTTTGTCTTTATCTTTTGGCTGGATCAGAGATAAAACACTTACTGGACCTGGTGTGGGTAGAGAAGTAATGAAGGCCTAGAATATACCGGAATGGAGATGACACAGCTTTTACAACATTCATGAATCTGTTTACATTAAATTATTTATTTTTTTGCTCTTGTCCTATAAGCACTTGAAGGCAAGTAAATACAAGGTAACTTTCACAAGTCTAATTCCAGTTGAAACAGGATAATCAACACTATCAGCTACTATCCCTTACGCAAAGAAAATATATTTCCCATATGAATGATCAGTGTAGTTTTAAACGATTTAACAGTATATTTGAAAATATACATAATAATATATTGTGTTAATATATTACAATATATTGAAAAATAAAAAAGCAGAACTGCTGCTTTTCATATATTGAAAAATATGTGACAATATATTTACTAAAATATCATGTTATTTTATTTTCAGTAATACACTTCATAATATATTGTATATGTGATCAGATATGGTACTGCATGTGTAATATATTGCAAATGTATTTACTCATATAGTATAAACACAGATGGAGAAATATATGAAGACTTCCAATTCAAAAGCCTCTAAAAGCCACCTCGGTCAAAAATGAGATAACAATACTGAGTGACTCCTCTCCACACATAGTATACTTTCATCAAATACTTTCACTTCAAACCGGCTAAATCCCAGCCTCAGCCCATTCAGAAGTACTTGAACTTAGGTAGAAACCTATACATATACAAGCCTGACAAAATTCCTAAATTTATAGGGTCCATGAATTGAGAAATCAACTTTCCCTTGAGCTTTTGATATATAAAAGGTCATGGTAATTTAAGAATACGTATTAATAAGGTTCATTAGAATCACCATTTTACAATAAGGTTCATTAGTTAACATAAGTTAACTACATTAGTTACCATGAACTAATAATGAACTGTACTTTTGAAGCATTTATTTATCTTTTTTAATTTCAGCATTTTACTAATGCATTATTACAATCTTGTTAACATTAGTTAATGCACTGTGAACTAACATGAACAAACCATGAACAGCTGTATTAAAGTTATCAAATATTAACTAATGCTGAATAGATGTGTTATTCATGGTGAATTAATGTTAACTAATGCATTACCTAATACAACCTTATTGTAAATTGTTACCAGAATATCAACATTTTCTCTCCTTTAACAGTCAGAACCAAAGCATGCTGGGAACTAGAAATCTGTTATAGATATCTGTGATAGTAACTCATTCCGTAAATGTGTATACACTTACCTAAAGGATTATTAGGAACACCTGTTCAATTTCTCATTAATGCAATTATCTAATCAACCAATCACATGGCAGTTGCTTCAATGCATTTAGGGGTGTGGTCCTGGTCAAGACAATCTCCTGAACTCCAAACTGAATGTCAGAATGGGTAAGAAAGGTGATTTAAGCAATTGTGAGCGTGGCATGGTTGTTGGTGCCAGACGGGCCGTCTGAGTATTTCACAATCTGCTCAGTTACTGGGATTTTCACGTACAACCATTTCTAGGGTTTACAAAGAATGGTGTGAAAAGGGAAAAACATCCAGTATGCGGCAGTCCTGTGGGCGAAAATGGCTTGTTGATGCTAGAGATCAGAGGAGAATAGGGCCGACTGATTCAAGCGTATAGAAGAGCAACTTTGACTGAAATAACCACAACCTAAGGTGTGCAGCAAAGCATTTGTGAAGCCACAACACGCACAACCTTGAGGCGGATGGGCTACAACAGCAGAAGACCCCACCGGGTACCACTCATCTCCACTACAAATAGGAAAATGAGGCTACAATTTGCATGAGCTAACCAAAATTGGACCGTTGAAGACTGGAAAAATGTTGCCTGGTCTGATGAGTCTTGATCTCTGTTGAGACATTCAGATGGTAGAGTCAGAATTTGGCGTAAACAGAATGAGAACATGGATCCATCATTCCTTGTTACCACTGTGCAGGCTGCTGGTGGTGGTGTAATGGTGTGGGGGATGTTTTCTTGGCACACTTTAGGCCCCTTAATGCCAATTGGGCATCGTTTAAATGCCACGGCCTACCTGAGCATTGTTTCTGACCATATCCATCCCTTTATGACCACCATGTACCCATCCTCTGATGGCTACTTCCAGCAGGATAATGCACCATGTCACAAAGCTGGAATCATTTCAAATTGGTTTCTTGATCATGACATTGAGTTCACTGTACTAAAATGGCCCCCACAGTCACCAGATCTCAACCCAATAGAGCATATTTGGGAAGTGGTGGAACAGGAGCTTCGTGTCCTGGATGTGCATCCCACAAATCTCCATCAACTGCAAGATGCTATCCTATCAATATGGGCCAACATTGCCACGTAGAATTAAGGCAGTTCTGAAGGCGAAAGGGGGTCAAACACAGTATTAGTATGGTGTTCCTAATAATCCTTTAGGTAAGTGTATATGTGCGTAAATACATTCACATTTATATGGGAACATATGTGCAATATACAGTATAAGGCAAGGCAATTGGCAAGGCAAGTTTATTTATATAGCACATTTCATGCACAATGGCAATTCAAAGTGCATAAGAAATAAGAATGCCATGTGTAAGAATTAAAAATGAAAACAAGGATAATTAAAGTTGTAAAGAGAATTTAAAAAATAAGAATAAAATGATGATAAATAGATCCCTATCTGCCTGGTTATCTAAATGCGGGTACACAATAAAGGATAACACTTAATGAATATTACATTTAATGCTATTCTTTTATTCGTTTCTAAATATTTTATATGTATCAATATATAGCCATACATGGTCAATGCATTTATTGCAGTATATAAAAAAATATATAAGCACTAGTTTCCCATATATGGAAATGTAATATGTAGCATTATATTTTGCAGTGTATTATATTTTTGTTCCATGATGAATGCCCTGAGTGTATTGAATCGGTTTATAAAAAAGGCGGTTGCTAAAACAAGACCTAAATAGCTATTTGGCTATTGGTAAGCATTTGCACGCTTGTCCTATGTGATGTCAGCAGAAAAGTTGTTTCAGAGGAAGTTATTAGATTTAATTTTTAGTATTGTTACACTTCAGCAGATAAACTCCTGCATTTAAATGTTTTCCAGTGTTAACTCATTTGAAATAATTGGCAAAAATTCAGAAAGCATGCTAGAAGCCATATCATAATATAATGCATTTAAAATAGGAATTGCACACAAGATAACATAGCTATGGGGTGTTAGCTAAACAATAATGACCTACTCAATTAATAGAAATATAGAAATAAAGGCATGATAGTTTGCTCATTATAAAAGAATGACAAATAATGCTGAAGAAAAATGGTGCTGTGTAAATTCCCCAATGCTCTTCTAGCCCAGAGAACAACTCCAAATGTTCTGTGCCTCATTAAAACAATGCACTTGAAAGCCTTAGGTTTTCACTGTGAGATCAAAAACGCATGTTGCCATCATAAAGGCGAGGTTTTATGTGCAAATTAAACGGAAGGTACAATGGCATCATGGCAGACTGTTGACCACATAATTAGCCGTAGTATTTCCCCCCCTCCTAATCTGCCATTCTGTCATGCATATTAAAATATGCACTCTGCTCTGCCATTTTAATTGGTTAAAGAGTTCAAACAGACAACAGAATGCCGATTTGTCCCCCACCCCCCACCACCTCTCAGTCCTGGCCTCGCCTGAAAGCGTTAGCGATTTTCTGTCATGCAAAACATCTTTCGGCTTGCTAGATATTTTCTTCCTTTTATTTCCTCCAATTTGTGTTTACAGCTCAGAGCTGTGGAACACATTTCCTTGGCTTGTAATGTGACAGTTGCACTCTGGCGCTCAGTTGAGTGGAGATGTTGTTTTGGAAAGATAGCAGGAGGATGCTGCCCAACTTATCTGATTACCACCGATGTACATCACACGTCCTGGAGTGCAACTTTCAAAGAGACACATATCAGTGAGATCAGAAAGAGGGGAGAGCGCACGAAGGTCGTGGAGAAGGGAAGATCTGTGTTCTGGAATAAACAAGACTGTTGGTGAGTGACAGCAGACCATACGATGCGTGAGGCCTAGCTGAAGATTCATGCCAACCACATCCCACTGTCCATGCAAGGAAATCAGAGAGGACGTGAACATGCAGTGAGCAAACCTTCTTGGACAATGATCACTTGTGTAAACCTCTCTGTTTCAGTGCCTCTAACTACAAGCAAACCCAAATCCCACACACAATATTTTGCTTCCTCTCTCTTTTTGTCTAAATATAATATAATTAACAGTGCTCCACCACGTGCAAATAGCCCACCCACCATTGTCTGATTGTGGTGCAGAAACTGAGGAAGATGACTTTAGCTTTCTTTATATTAAATTACGAAAATATTGAAAAGTTGAAAATAAAGTGCTTAATTAAGTACAAGTAATGTCCTATTTAAGCAAGTATAAATAGCGTCTACAAATAATTACACCGTGCAAAGAAAATACTACTTGTTGCTATTTGCAGTGTAAAAAGCATCTCTCTTTTTCATAATCAGTGTTTACTTTTAAAGTAATGCATTACATTAATGTGTTACTCCCTAAAAAGTAACTAATTTAGTTACTTAGTTAAATTTTTGGACATTAATTTTGTGTTACTTTTTCTTACCTGGGCTGGCTTACTTGTTTTTTAATAACAACAAAAATAATGTTTTGGCAAATGTAATGGCCCTTTCACAACAAAAATGAAATGAAAAAAGCTTGAAAGAAATACAAATTTGCACCTTTACAGTAGAGGGCACAGTTTTAAAAAACATTTTAAGCTGTGCTGCCATTCTGGACTGGAGAAGAATACAGAATGCAGGAGGAAAATAAAGTTTTACTTGACTAGTTTTCCTTTTACTTCAACAAAAAAAAAAAAAGATTGAAATTGAAATGTGTTTTTTATCTACAGTAATTTTTGCTTATTAGTATGATCAATGAAGGTCAGCTGCAAAGACATTGGTTAAAAAAGTGAGATTACATACATAAAGTATATTTGTGTAATATAATATATTTAATTATTGCATATTTTCATAATATTCTGAGATTGCATTTGTAGTAAATTTGAGTAATACTGAATCTGTTTTTTTTTTTCAAGTGAGATGAGTAAATGCCTGCTCACATTTAGTCCAGAACTACAGTAACTATGCGCACACAACAAGTCTGCACTTGCTCACAATTTCTCTCAACATGGGGACAGGACAGCTGATAAAAATAAATGAAAAAGTAACTTGTTGTTTTGTTGTAAATTGAAAAGTAATGTGCTACATTACTAGTTACTTGATAAAGTAATCTGATTACGTAACTCAAGTTAATTGTTCTACGTTACCCCGTAACACTGTCCATAATGATCATCATATATATATGCTTTCCTCTTTAATTCATTATTTCATGGTTATTTCTGAACTTTTCGACCATAACAACCTATATTTGGTCACTTGCCTGGGAATGCTACAGGTATACCTAGCAGTAATCTCAATTTACAATGCATATGTTTTTAGAAACAGTCCACAGTTAATTCATCCCAAGCCTCTAGGGCCATAATTCAGGGGATAGCCTCCTGTGATTGTGTGTGCAAAAGAGGAAAAGGGCCATTAATATGCATGGCTTTGCTAAAAGCTTCAAACTGACCTACATGACAAGGTTCAGTATACACTCATACTGTGTGCCAGCTCTTGAGGGACTCTGTCATCCATGTTCCCCACCCTAATTAGTGCCTTCTTTCAGCCGGCCAGCTTTTCGGAGTGGCTGTTGAACTTAGCTGAGCACTCATGTGTTGGGGTAGATGTAGGCCACAGAGGTCACTCCATGAGTCCCAGCCCTTCACAGTCTGGGCGGCTCTCAAGCGCTTTGTGATAGATGCATTAAGTGGCTGAAGAAGACTGTGGATTAGCCATACACAGCACTTTCGACTCTCAGAAGGTGTCCCGGTGCCTGTTGATGACTCTTCAGGCCCTTTCAGATAATCCTCCCAGCCCTTTTTAGCCAGGATGTATTAATTAACAGATTTATTTTCTTTTCTCTCCTCATGCCTCATCTGCATCGTTTCCTACTCTCCCTTCCTCTCGTGCACTGATCAAGATCAAGAGGAATATTGATGCAGAGGGAAAAAAAACTCTATTAGCATACATATGAGTGCACTACGGCTTTTGTTGATTTAAAGTATCAGCCTGAAGTGGTCGGGGATATGAAAAGTTAGAAGATGTTAGCCATGGCTGTTGGTAAATCATTGTTGACACTGATGATCCTGTTTTGTTTTTGTCAAAAGGGAAGTTAGCATCTATGATGCTAAAGGACAGCTGTTGCTAGAGGGATTAGCCCGATGGCTCAGGCTAAACAGTAAGAGGGAATGTAAGCTGTCAGTGCTGGCTAGCCTAGTCTCAATCTGAGTCTTTGGGTGACTGGGGAATGTGTAGCTCTGGGCACTATGCATAGTAATGAGACTAAACAGATGTAGAGCTCCAGAGTGTGCCGGTCACTGGCTAGCTCATAGCATTTGTCAGAAAATATATGCTAGGTGCAGGATTACACAGGGAAAATGCATATTTAATATGAATGGTTCCCTTTTTACATAAAAAAATACAAAACATATGCAACATTGGAGGAGTAGCTCACTGTACTGGTGGTTTGTCATGGTATGAAAATACTGTAAAAATTTGAGAGAAAGAATCTGGTGAACAATGCATTTATTTCAATAACAAATAACAAAATGTCATAGACCTCCACAGATTCTTAATAGGCCTACGTTTATTTTTTGAGTACGTTTAGGCTTTCGAGTCGTTCTGTTGTTGATATGCGTAATTATACAGTAAGCAAAAATGCTACTTTAAATAAACAACAATGGTGCCTTCAAGCCATGTGCTGTTGCATGAAAATTGCTAAAACAGCTAAAGTTTTCTAACACCCCCTTTAAAGAGGAGAGATGTCCGTTTAGATTATTACTACTGTCTTGTCCACATTTTAAAAATAAAAAAATTCAATGCAGCATTATTTATTTATTTATATTTTATTTATATATATATATTTTACATCTATACTATGTTGTATAATTTTCTATAAATATAATTTTCAACAAACACTGTAGTTTCTGAACTTCACACCAATGATCTTCTCCTTGTTCAGGCTTCCTCAGTTTTCTTAGACCATCCATCTCAAACAAAGACAGAGTGTATTGGCAGAGCTGCCAGTCACACAAAGCCCACTCATTCTCCACTGAACTCATCTCCATCTGCTGATGTGTGACCATGTCCACATATCCGTATTGCCTCTACTCAAGCTTATAACGAGCACATGAGCTGTGACTTATGAACCGGAAGCCTGTAGGTTGAAGAACATTCACAACATGTGTAATGCAGGAGACTCTTTGACAGTCCCATGTGTTTTGCATGTTGACATTTCCCTAATTATGATGGAAAATATAAGGGCCGAGCATAACTATTGCTTTAGTTAGATTTTTCTCAGACAGTTTCTTTTGAGAAATACCAGACATGCTGTCTGTGATTAATGGTATGAGCTGCGGTTTGGAATGTGTGAATGCCACAAAATGGTCTCTTCCGTTGCTGTCTTTGAACCATAAACACACTATTCTGAATAGCTCACAGCTGCACTCCTATAAAATGTATAAGCACTTTGATGGATTCTTCCTTTATATTTATTCCTGTTCGATGCACTTTTAGACTTGCACTCTAGGACTTTCATAAAATATAAAAAAAAGTTATATATATTATTTTTATGTGTAAAGAGCCCTTTTGAGAAAAACAAAAGCACAGTATGTTCAACATGTTGTTTCCAAGATTTAATAATTTCCTTTTATATTGCCATTACAGATTTTTTTTTAAATTATATTGATTGAAAAATATAATTGGCAGCGGCTGTAGATGTTATTTACTAAGTTTAATAGCATACTTAGTTGATATATTCGATTTAAGTTGTTATATTCAACACCATATTAAAGTAGCAGTTCTTTGCAATATGTGTAAATAGTAATTACATGCAATTTATACTTTATTTTGACAGATACATACTATTTGCACCTCGCTATTGTTGTACATTAACAGGATACAATAATAACATTGAGTGTAAATTATTATATTCATTAAAATTATTAAATGGATGCCACCTTCAAAGGACAATAAAAGCCCTCCCTACACCGACACCCAACCCTACCCAATAAAGGCTTTTATTATTATTAAACATTTCGTTAGGCACTTTATTTCCACATCTAGAACATTTGCTTAATTTTTATTGAAAGTAAATGCATTTCTGTTGTGACTTGTGATGAAAAAAAGAGAGAAGAAAAAACTCAAGGCAGATTCGAACCCAGTCAATCGCTTCAAAATCAAGATACTTAAACCATGCACTTTACTGATTGCACCTAGCCTGGATGCCAGCCTAATGTAGCCCCGCCCACTAAATGTTTGCCCGTGCAATTCGGTCTGTACTCGATCGATTGAGGAGTAATTATGCCCGAACAGAAACTGTTCGGACCAATGAAATTGTCAGGGCGGGCTTTAGACGATGATGGACAGATGATCAACAGTAACGTAATCATCCACGTCATCAAAGGTGCTTGGGTTGAATTTGCTCTTATCCTGAACGGAGAACTTGTTCGTATATGCATTCACCTTCTCTATTTCTCTCAGAAATGATGATCGTGTTGGTAAGTACTCTGTATATCTTTAATTAATTTTTTTGCAACACTGGAAAAGATTGTTTACACTTATCTTTTTCTTTTAACGTTACTTAATCCAGCGTGCGTGCAAACAGGGTTGCCAAGTTTTTTTACAATGTCACGCACAATTGCTACTCAAAACTATAGCCCAAAACAATAGCTTTCCAGGGGGGTTCTCCGGGGAAAAAATGGTGTTTGGTTGGCAAAATGTGTTATTTTGGGACGGTTGCCTGCTAAAATTCTCATTCCTGGGTCTATATATCAATGTAATTGGGGTCGCTTCAACTCGCTGATATGGAGAAAAACATGGACTTGGCAACACAGTGCAGTTGAGTTCTGTGAGTATGAGGTCTCTGCGGAACAAGAGTGGGGGTTTCTAAATTAGTGGGTGTTTTCAAACTGATGGGTGTTTATAAATCACGCAATAAAAATTATCCCCTTCACCCGACCCCACCCCTAAACCCTACCCACACTGATCAGGTAAAAATCAGGTAACACAGTTGAAACCGTCCCTCTGTTTATGGCCACACCCACTGATGAGGTAACTCCTATTACTATCCTGCAGAGACATATACTTGAGTTCTGTTGATATTTGACAACTAACGTTATGCGTCGCTCCATTGCTGTGATTGGTTGTAGGTCTATCCAATTGAGGTCTTTCCTGGTTCTGTTGAAACACGCCCCATTATCAAAGCCCAATGGAGTGGTATCAGACTCATATTCTGACTAAAATTGAGTATGACCATGTCAGGCTAGATTGCACCACTGCAGATGTTGAAATTGAAGTGCTTTTTTAAATCTTGTTTGGCCCAACCAGGCATTGTTATGCGGAGCTATTTGCACTTAGTGTGAATAGAAACTCCGAAAATGATTTACTCCAGAATGAAACAATACTAATCACCATTTGCTTTAAACACAATTTTTTCTTAAACACTAGCCTATACAATGTGCCCATAATTTTTATTACAAAAGTTATAATAATATTTCTAAATATTATAATCATACTACTACATAATAATCCTTCAAATAAAGTGTTTAAGAAAAAAAAATGTAGTGTGTTAATTTGATGCACATATTTTAAGCTTTCATTCAACTGGACCTTCACCCTATTAAAGTGTTTCATATTGTTATCAAGACGGTAGCAGACAAACAATGATATACCTTTAAATGTCGGCCGCCTTTTTTCCTTAACATGATTCCCTCTAAACCTAATGAGCCAGCAGAATGAAGTGGTTTGTTGTCTCAACAATGTAGGCAATGATTAGGAGCAATTTCTTCGCCCCTAGAACTAAATAACTCTCTGTCATTAATGTACATATTTTACACCTCATTAGAACTAACATGATTGGACGGGGAGGGGAAGCACATTTGCATTTCAAATTAACAATATGTTTCCTACGAAAAAAAAAGAATGAAATGGAAAGAAAGAAACACAGCGAGTGAGTTTGCCACAGTGACTGGGGAAGACAGAAATCTAGAGAGTGGGTTAAATAATTCTGAACCACATCTGTGCTTACTGAATTAGCTTTAGGAGGCAACACATGATTTCTCCTAATTAACGATACACATTCTCCCACTACGTTTTTGTAATGTAAATGGCAGCTGCAATCAGTTCTTGCACACTGAAATGTGCATCGCAGGGTGAAACGGGCAAGATGTTAACTAATTTTATTTTTAATCTTCCTCTTTTTGCCGCCGAGCGTGTCGTTCGGGTAAGCATCATGTCTTCTGAAAATTCCTCGCCTCTTTCATAGAAACATATTGGGGCAGCATTTGCCAGATGTCCGCTTCCTCTGCCTTCTGCTGCCATTATCCTCAGGCACCACCCCACCTTATGGCTGGCCAGCCTGCCAGGAGAATGGGAGAAAGGGAGGGCAAGAGAACAAGAGAGAAAGAGAGAGAAAAAGAGTAAAAGAGGATGAGTAAGAAAGATAAAGGGTCCTTCCAAAATAAGAGGGTGTCTCTTCAAACGAGGCCATCCTGGCGGAGTACATTTCGTCTCTGTTTTATTGTGATTGGGAAGAGTGCTCATAGTTTTCACATCTGTGTAATGTCAACTTTAGAGCCTGGTAAACTAATGTCACTGCCAGGTTTATATCGTGTTTTTTTGTTGTTGCTAAATATTTAAAACAGATTCTATGAACATGAACATCTATGCTGGATGCTGAAACATGTTCCCTGGGAAATCATTTTAAAGTTCAGTTTAATATACATAAGCTATATTTAGGATTGCCATGTCCAGTGTTCCTCTTCCGCTTGTTGATCTTACTGGCTCCCAAAACTGTCTTTGACCTTTATTACCTTATATACCTGCCACTTAAAGGGATAGTTCACCCAAAAATTCATATTCTGTCATCATTTACTCATCATTCAAAACCTGTTTGGCTTTCTTTATGGAACCTAAAATAAATAATTAAAAATGTCTCAGTGGTTTTTGTCCACACAAAAGACTCATTTACATTCATTCTATGGACATAAACAAGTAAAACATACTTAACAATATCTTCATTTGTGTTCCACAGAAGAAATCCATACAGGCTTTGAATGATATGGGGTGAGTAAATCTGCTTGTTCCTATGTACTGTAGGGTCATAGGGATCCTGGAGGCGGTGAGTCAATGAAGAAAATTTAAATTTTTGGGAACCTTTCACTTTCATTTTTGGGTTTGTTGGATTATTCACAACCTCACACCCTTCTGTGATGAAACCAACTGAGCAGCTCTGTGTACAGAGTCCCATTAAATGGATTATTGCAGATGGGAGGGCACATGTACCCTCTCCGCATAAACATGCACAAATGGAGGTGTGTTGCCGGCACATCCTCATTAGACTGTTTGTTAGCCTCATTTCGCCACTGTCACAGACAATCTCGGCTCTTCTACTCCATAAACAAACACAGATAGAGTCACGTAGGAGCATCTGGGGGGAGAGGTCCCAGCTGCTTTACCCCCTGAAACGTGACCAAGCTCAGGGGACCAGTTAAAGGAGCATCACACACATTTTTCAGAGTTTAGATTGTCAGTATATGGATTGCACTGAACTGGTGTAGAAACATTTTTTCACTCAGGAATTGCTAGTAAATTTAGCAAACAATTACAGAAATGGCACGTAATTTCGATGTAAAAAAAAAAAAAAAAACTGAAATAGTATTTTCTAAAACATACTCCAATAATGTTAATTACAATTTAATTACAAAATCAAAAACAAATTAATTTTAAAAATGTCAAAGTGAAACAACGTCTCAGGTTACGACTGTTACCATGGTTCTCTGAAAAGGGTCATTCCCAGACACGGTGTATAGATATTATGGGAACGCTCTGCGTGAATGCGTCTTGAAATCAGTTCAATGGCTGTCAACTTGTAACATCATGACCAAGCTACAAAGCGCGCCTGCACCAAACAATGTCAGCTTCTCTGATTGGCCTAAGCAAGTTGATCACAGGCATGCAAGAAGTATGACAGGGTGACGTAATATCTTGCTCCCTTTTCAGGGAACCATGGTTAAGCTCATAACCTGAGACGTTCCCTTTCGAGGGAACTCCACCCTGCGTATGACGTAGACACTATGGGAACGTTAATACCCACTACACCATATTGATCAGTGCCTGTCCTAGTGTGAATAATGGCGAGTACAAATCTAAGACATCAGCAACTGGGACACCGGAGTGGAGTCCTGGTTGTAAAACCTCACAAATGTGTGTGGAGAGGACCAGCCCATTGCATTACATACTTCTTATTATAGGGACACCACTGAAAAAGCTTTTGAAGCCACCACACTCCTCAAACAGTGTGCTCTGAGAGCCATAGGTGATGGCTGACCACACTTTTCTTAGGTCACCCAAAACAGACAAACAGTCGTTCAAACAGGGCAGCACTGTGGACATACGTTTAGCTTCTCCTGGTTCAATGTTTGAAAGGGAGGAGGGCAAAAGGCCTGCAAGATTATGGATTGTGCAATGTTAATGGGTACTTTAGGCATGTAACTCAGTGTGCAAAAAGCTTTTACCATGCCAGGAGCAAATTCTAAACATGAAGGGGATACCGACGGAGCCTCTCTCTTAAGAGGTGTAATATCCAGGCAATAGGTCCTAGAGTAGACAAGTCCTCTAGTACTACAGCCAAATCCCAAGCTGGAACCCCTACATGGCTTGCAGCCACCAGTGGGTTTCTCTCAAGTGACTCCCTGCTCAGGTGCATGGTAAGCTGCTATGGCCAGCATGTACACATTCAGAATGCAGGGGGGTACTCCTGCAGAAAATCAATCCTGAAGGAACTCCACCACTGCACCAACCAGGCAGTTAATTGGGTCCAACTGATGATCTCTGCACCATGAAGTGAAAACTCTCCACTTCAAGATGTATAGTTTCCTTGTGGAGGGAGCACATAGTTAAGGATGTTCTTAACAACCTCAGTTGAGTAGAGTTCAGTAGTTGGTACCCCTCAGGGGCCAAATCCACAGTTTCCATAGGTCTGGGTTGGGGTGAACAGAGGCCTGAATGCCCTCATCAAAGAGCGCCAGGTGGGAAAAACAATAAATAATACATACAAACAACACATAAATTGTGTGTATTACCACCCATGATGTATAGCGTGGGCAAGGAGGAACACTTTTAAAAATTGCCATTTTCTCTGAACTAAGATATAGTTTCTATGGGACAAACAATAAATAAATAAGACTCACAGATTCACATAGAGCGCTTGCTGAAGTTACAGTAGCTAACATTATTTGGTCTGGGTGCGCTTCATAGCTTCCTGGTCACGATGTCCCGTGCACTGATTTCACAATGCTTTAAAGTGCAATCGTGCAAAGGCAGTCCCATAGCATCTCCTTGAAAAAGGAAATGTCTTAAGGCGATTGTCCACTCTAAACTTGTATTCTTTTTTCTGCAGAACATAAAAGAAAATATTTTAAAGAAGTTACACAGGTTTACAACAACATGAGTGTTGGTAAATTATGATTCATAATAATTTTTGGGTGAATAATCCCTTTAAGACAATAATTCAGAAAAATAAATTTTCATTAAAAGTATAAAAAATACATACAAATAAAAATAGCTTAGCAGATTAGAATATATCTATGTACAATTGTTTGCTACGTTTTTGTAGATTTCAAAAAGGCAGATTTATAGTTGAAATAGACATGTTATATTATTAATGAACATTGCGTTTCACATTATATTTATGAAATAGATGGAACAAAACTTCCTCTTTTTTTCCTAGATAATAAATGGTGTGGATGCTGTATTGACTTGGGGGGGGGGGTTCTTTGTGTAATGCAGCTAATTTTGACTAAAGCAAAGGGCTCGTTAGTCGTAATCAGTCGTCTAACTGTGCCCTGTTCTGTCAGAGCTTGACCTTTCCTCGTGCACTGCCTGCAAAATCTCCTGCTAGGGTTTCACCGTTTCATGCCTCGCTTAATTGGATATGATTTGCGTTTTGTGCTTCTGCTTTTGTTCGTTTGTCCAATTCAGCATGGAGCTAATGGCTAAATGTCACTGCGAATCGCGAGCTACGTTAGCCTAGAGAGAGCTTAATTTTCCTGACAATGTACACAACTAACAAGACCCAACATCAACATCTCCTCATTACTGATGTTGTCGCAAGCAACAGCAACAGTTGTGAACATGCAGCAGGAAAAAAGCAAAGGAGACGATAAACAATATTATTCAGGCCTCTGTGGTTGCTGTCATTAACCTATGGCCCCAACATCTTAAACTTGGCTAATGAACAGCAGTGATGGGGTGCGCGATTGGCACACAAAGATGAGACGGCGGCAAAACTGTGGAGTTTAATTATGCTTGTATACCTCAAACTGCATGGCATTTGATGGAAAGGTCAAGAGAACTCCGTCGACTTAATCTGTGGAACCTGTGTCTTCAAGCCCTCTGGTGACGGCTGAGCAGATACATGGACACAATGAAGCTACAAACACAAAAATAATTTCAAACCAAAAATAGGGTTTTAGATGAATGTGTTATATAGATTTAGTTTTAGACAGTAAACTGATATATTAAATAATGAGGTGTTCTTTTTGTCACCAATTCCTGGTCGATTTTGGCCGCAACTCTTAGCAGTCACAATAGTTATTTCCCTTAATATCCTGTGGCCTGAATCTGAGATCTTTAATTGGGTTAGTTAAAAAAAACACATAATATCCTTCATTGATCTGTAAGCTTTGCTCATTTGTACACAAAACAATGTAGCCAACCATATGATGTTACCAAAAATTCACTGAGCTTTTGCTGGAGAAAAAAAAATCATATCACTCGATTTACTGCTCAAGCAGCACTCCCAATAAAGACATAGAGTATGCGTGTTGGGTTCAGAGAGCAGAAATCTTGCATTAAACGATTGCTTGGTTTTTCCCTCATGAGAGTATCTTACTATATCGAAGACCTCTAAGAGCTTTTACACAGTCTATTGAGTTTTGCTTTAAATGCTCAATTTTTCAAATATCTACCTAACCCATCACCCATAAAGTATATAATCTGTCAGAAAACTGATTATATTTCTGCAGTTAATTTGAGTTGTTGGGAAAAACAGTGTGAGCGTTGCTGAGATGAGGAGGATGGGGTGGGAGAATGGAAAGGACGTTCTTGATTAAAGTAAGATGCATGTGCCTCTGTTAGTGGGAGAGTGCTCACTAAATCAAAAGTCAGTGTGGCACTATGAACATCTGTAAGACAAGAGTAAACAGATCATTAAATTTCCTCATTCACATCATCATGCTTTGAGCTTTTTCTAAATATGCTGTAAAGTACACTTTCTTCATATACACAGAATCTCAGATTTTTCCATAATTTTTGCTGTTTCAATTTACGTAAGTAAAATGAGCTAATGCAACTAAATTCTTAATTTAATTACATGCAATCTACTTACATGTGTTAAATGAAACTGGGCAGGGGAATTGTATAGTTCCCAGAATGCTTTTCATGGGACTTAATGGAAAAAGTAAATGTTAAAAATGAGTTCTATCATACGGAGCCCTGCACATGACATGCAGGATAAAATAGAAAAATCGTACGCCCAATTTAATAATTAGTTCCCGTGATTTTCTAAATTGTGGCACAATTTATACAATGAACAAATTATAAATTGTGTGGATGGTTTAGCAAGTTGAAGGAACGAAGTAGTAAATCGTCTGCACAATTTAGTAAATTGAGGGAACGAAATAGTAAACTGTGCGCATGATTTATAAATCAAAGGTACAAATTAGTAAATCGTGTGCACAATTTACTTTTTTTCCTTGCACGTCATGTGCGGGGCTCCGTACTATCATGACAACTCTTGGAGAGATTAATGGTTATGGCAGTGTTAATGTATTTGGTCTCGGCGGAATGGATCTGCTGCTGCTGCAGAGCAAGTATAGAGACTTGCTACTGCCAATACTTCAACAGACATGCTGCTGTGAGCATTGAAGACATGCTGCTGCTGCACATATAACATGCAGGAAATTACCCCCCAACAAAGCAGAAGACGAGAAATAGACAATACAAGCCAATGTATGCATTGTTCTGAGTATAAGAAAACAAGCTGCGGCTTTGGTATGTATATCTGCACATAAGGATGAACATAGACAGGACAGGATAGGACAGGACAGGACATAACGGTACTTTTATTTATTTATGAGTTGAGCAAGTTGAGAAAAGGAAGAGACTAGTGTTTAAAATTCAGTTATTTTGTGATTTAGAACAATTTCTGTTTTGCTTATATTATTGTGGTGGAGAGTGAAGATTTTGATTAGGTTGAGGTTTCTATAATCAGGCAGTAATTGCTATTTAGCAAGTCAGTGTGTAATTCTTAGGTAGTAGTTTCAGAGTAGAGGCGTCCAAGATATCAAGCTATCATTGAAAGAATATTTGAGTCAATATTGATGCATCAACGCTAATTGCATTGAATTAACATTGCAAAGTGATACTGGTTCAATAGGCTATCACTTTTGCACCCGCAATAAATGTTGAAACAATGGTAAGATCAATATGTAAACAAAAAAATCTATGGTAATGTCAGTGAATCAGCTTTACACTATGATGTTGATTCACTTCTGTTGAATCAATATTGAAATGAACTAAATGAATCA
The DNA here is from genome assembly GCA_023029165.1 of Gobiocypris rarus. Taxonomy (NCBI): domain Eukaryota; kingdom Metazoa; phylum Chordata; class Actinopteri; order Cypriniformes; family Gobionidae; genus Gobiocypris; species Gobiocypris rarus. Next base: position 33,812,434 of record CM040916.1, on the reverse strand, counting down.
GTTGTTTGATGCTACAATGTGATGTTGATTCTAAATCACTTTTTGTTGCACAACTGAAATGTAATGTCAACATAAAACAACATTGCCATCTGATGTACCAATTTAATGTTGAAACAACATTAATATTTCAACTACACTTCAGTGGTATGTCAACAAATTCCAGACCATTTTAAAGTTTGGGGGAAACCTTTTAAAATATAAACCACACCTTTAAAGCTGTTGAGTCAACTTTTTTACCAGTTTACACAACCACTGACAAATTCTTTAAAAAAAAAGAAAAAGGAAAACGTGGGACAAAAAGGACAGAAGATTTACAACCTTTAAAAATGAAATGAGTTTCAGAAATCCGATGTCATTCTAAAGTCTAAAGCCCTATTCGGATGGGACTAGTTTTACATGGGGGGTGGGGGTAAAGTAATTATTACCAGAGGTTCTCTGTGATTTTAATCCCGTCCGAATGTGCCATCTCGGTAATCATTACGGACAATAGCCCTATTTGGATGGGACTGGTTTTACATGGAGAGGTGGGGGTAAAGGACGTCTGTAATATTAATGGCCAATTTGCACAGGATAAGACATATCAGTAAAACTAGCAGAAGTGGGAGGGGTAACTCGCATATGACGTCGCTTCCTGTTATCACGTGCATATACGGTGTATATATATAAACATGCACATGATGACAGGAAGCAACGTCATAAGCACATGACGACAAGGAGGTTACAGTGGTGCGTAAAGCGAGTTACCCCTCCCACTTCTGCTAGTTTTACTAAGATGTCTTATCCCGTGTGAATTGGCCATTAATATTATAGACGTCCTGAGGTAAAATTACTTTACCTCCACCTCCCCATGTAAAACTAGTCCCGTACGAATAGGGCTTAAGCCTGTGATTATAGTATCATTAAATTCTGTTTCTTTATAATCAATTTTCTAAAATCTATTAATGCTTCAATATCAGATGAAAGCTTATAGTAGGGGTGTCCAATTTTTCCAGCCCAGTTTATCTCCAGCCCTAATTAAAAACACCTGAACCATCTAATCAAGGTCATTAGGATCACTGAAAACTTCCTGGCAGGTGTGTTGGAGCTGAACATGAAGAGGAATAAACACCTTTGAGCTATGGCCATTACTATAAACTACTGTACATCTTCATTCATCATTTTCCATGAAACTATAGCATTCAGGTGACATGTTTTAAGAGTTTAGGTTTTTAAAAAGAAAAATTCTTTAAAGCACCTAATGTAGACCTTAATCTCTTTAAATATCACAAAATAGCCATGTCAGTCTCTTTCTCATAAACATAAGGGGTTGGTTTTCTGGACACAGATTAAGTCTAGTCCTGGATTAAAAGTACTTTTTAAACCAGATTATCAGAAATCTGCTTTCTCTGTCATGCTTTAAATAGTCCTAGACAGTCTCCTAGTCATTCTAGTCAAAAGTTTAAGATCATTTCCTGGAAGATGTTTAGCTACACCAGGACTAAATTGGGGCTTAAAGGGTTAGTTCACCCAAAAATGAAAATTCTGTCGTTAATTACTCACCCTCATGTCATTCCAAATCCATAAAACCTTCGTTCATCTTCGGAACACAAATTAAGATATTTTGATGAAATCTGAGAGCTCGCTGAACCCTCCATAGACCGTTATTTAATTAACACTTTCAAGGCATCATTAAAATAGACCATGTGACTCCAGTGGTTCATCCTTAATTTTATGAAGGGACGAGAATACAATGACTTTATTCAACAATTTCTTCTCGTCTGTGCCGGTCTCCTATGCTGTGAATATAATACAGTGCAGCATTTTTGAAGCACTACAACAGAATGCTGACGCTGCTCGCGTGAGCACCACGGCACATGCGTGTTAAGCTGACTCGGAAGCACTGCACTGTTTACACTACATCAACATCTTAGGATACTGGCTCAGAGAAGAGATTGTTGAATAAAATTTTTATTTTTGTTTGTTTTTTGCGCAAAAAAATGTATTCTCTTCGCTTCATAAAATTAAGGTTGAACCAGTCACATTTTAACTATGTTTTTCCTACCTTTCTTTGCCTTAAAACAGGTAATTAAATAGCTGTGGAAGGGTCAGAGAGCTCTCCGATTTCATCAGAATATCTTCATTTGTGTTCTGGTTTTATGGATTTGGAATGACATGAGGTGAGTAATTAATGACACAATTTTCATTTTGGGGTGAACTAACCCTTTAAATTAAACCTACCAGGAGACAGGTTTAACTTCAGGTTAACATTGTGTTGCAAAGAAGACAAATGTATTATTGGCACCCTTGGCAAATATGAACAAAAAATTCACAAAACAATTTAGAAAAGCCTAACCTTTCATTGAAGTAAATGTGGTAAGGGTTCCATACAATTTTAAGCTATTCTTGTTTCATTCCATGTTTTATAGGTAACCTCTATCATGTTAATGACATGTTTTTTTTGTGATTGTGTTTCATTGGGAACAGCCTAAACAGAATGGAGATCAGTGACATTCCTCAAGTTTAATAGTGATTTAGGAATATGAATAAAGCAGTAATCAGGGAGCAGGAGATAAGCAGCATCCGCCTTCACTAAAAGAAAGAAGGCAAGCATTGATTAGTTGGATGCAAGGGACGTGTAAAGTGTGTCATTATTGCTCACGTTCATGTCACTTGCACTTCAAGAAATCTGTTATGTAGAAATGTTCCTGTTAAATCAGGAAATTCCTTATAAACATTACTTAAGAATGTAGAAAAATTTATGTATCTATTTACAGTCAGTAACAATACAAATCAAATGCAAATAACAAACATGAAAAAGAAAGGAACAGAGAAATAATAAGGTAGATCCAGCATTTGGTTTAAATCGTTCCAGTGAAGTCTTGTGGATATGTCATGTGGTTCAACACACAAGACAATATAGGATGCACCTGTGTTTTCTCTCTAATGAGGAAGCGTCAATTAGACTACTGAGAAGTGCACATGAACAACCAAAATGGGCGTTTTCCAATCAGTGTGCATTTTCTAAACTACAACTCAACCATTTTTCAACAGACTTGCTAAAATCATGAAGGCCCACCCTTAAAACAAGCCCCAGTGGATTTGAGCAAATCAGGTAAAGCGTCATCGTGATATTGGGTAAAGCGCCATGGTGAAAATGCCTCACTGATTGAGAAACACCCACTGTTCTGCAGAAATACATAGCCAACCTGCATGACCTTGTGGTCATCAACGACAAATCACTGTTAGTTCAATGCTACTGTCTCCACCCATGCGTGCTGTCAGCTTTCATCAAAATTTCAATGCTGATCCAACACATCTCAGCCAAAATGATTGTTTGGATCAAAACTCAACATTGTACCCCAGATAGATGATTGATACAGATTTATACAATGTAGTTGCATGAAAAAGGTTATATAAATATGAATATTATTATAATTATGGAGCAGCACAACCATTTTCAACACTAATAATAATAGTACATGTTACTCGAGCACCAAATCAGCAAATTAGAATAATTTATGAAGGATCATGTGACACTGAAGACTGGAGTAATGCTTAAATTCAACTTAACTATCACAGGATTAAATTTTATAATATTTTTAAATAGAACACTGAGAAAGAAAAATATGTTCTTGAACAGATGAACAGATTTACATGACTTAATCATGATAATTCTAAGCACTTTTATCAGTGGATAATGTAACCAAATTACTGTATATGAGAACGTAATATGGTTCCTCATAACAAAAAGAAAATGAGCTCCTACATATAACAGAATGAGTAATGAGGGAAAGAAAGCAGAAGAGTGTTCAATACCTTAAATTTAGTCTCCTGTTTGTCTCTCAGTTGAAAGCTGAAGTTCTGCTACAGCGGCCAAAGATCTCACATTTAGACAGTCAGCAAGACACAGTTCTCTAGCTTCAGGTCTGACATCACCAGAGGACTTAAGTCACTCAGGATCTTGTTACTGCACTGACAAGACAGATCCCAGTCTGAGACAGATCTTCTAGGCTGAGCCAAGGCCTGAGGATTAAAGCTACAGTTTCTCGCTAGCTATCTTCATCATAATGGCAAGAGGTGCCATGATCCCTAGGTGTTTCCAGGAGGCTGAAGTGTCAATCACGGCTAGTCAAAACGGTCAGGTGTGAGACCAACGCAAGGCCGATGGATGGGAAGCAAAATCATCATGACAGCTTTACAGTGTCAGCAGTCACATTTTGCCAAAAGCAACATTCATTGAGACTCTTCTTGTGTGGCGTTTAGAAATGGTTTGCTGTGGCGGGTAGTGTAGTGTAGGACTAGATAGGACAGATTTTGAAGATGTTTAATAGCATATACACAACTAAATCCCCACTCTTCTCTGTGTTAGCTGAAATAATAGTATTTCTGCAACTAAACACTTCTGACCAGGGGCAGCACCTATTGCATGTTTATTTTACTGATGGAAAAAAACAGTTGGCCATGTATGACATCAATCGCAATCAAAAGTTTGCTAACCAGTGCACAAAATGAACACTCAAGCAGTAAGCATAAACTTTATTATTGCAAGCACTCACCTACCAATGTCTGCCTATCAGCATATCATTTAGGAAGAATGTCATATAACATAATTTATATCATAAACCAAGCCACACATAGCACAGTGGTTGTGACTGAAGCTTAAGGCAACTGCCTAGTCAGTCAATAATTATAGTTTTTTTTTTTTTTGTTCCAGACAGGCTTTCAAGGCATCATGTTATTCTATTGAGTAAATCCATCTGTTTACCTTTTACTTATGTAATACATTTATCTGCATTTCAACTTTTGAAAAGTTTAAAGTTTAAAGACCTGATCAAATGTACTTTGAATGCAATAAGTCGCTTTGGATTAAAGCATCTTCCAAATGCATAAATATAAATGTAAATCATAAGAAAAGGAAGGTCTTCTGATATGACACTCCTCAAATCAATCTTTTGGAAAAGAGGCCTGAATCCCTATTAACTGTAGCGGTAACATGTTCTGCAAGACTGACAGCAGTACATGTGGCGTTGACTACTAATTAAAGAGGGCGCCAGACAAATGCACAGAAATAGAGAAAGTGATGAGAACTGTAGACAGAAAAAGAGAGAAGGTTATAGAGATGTCAGAAGTTCCAGAGTCCAGAAAGAAAAGGAAAAAAAAACTGTGAAAGAGAGATAATACACTGTAACCAGCTGGATAGTGCTCAGAGCAACAGCATGAGTGTGATATTATACATTAATGATATTTAAGTTAATATTGAGTATAACTTACTTTTTAAAGACATTTTTAATTTTACTTTGACAATGTATATTACAAAGCGCAGCACATGATATGTTTATTGTGGTCGTGGCCACATTGTAATAATTCTTTCCCTTGTTTTAGTTCAATCAAAATGAAGGAACAAAGTAGTACAACGTGGCAACAATCTACTAAATCATTGAATCATTGTGCGCATGAATTACTGAAAAAGAGAGAACAAATTAATATATTGTGTATTATATATATATATATATATTTATATATATATATATATATATATATATATATATATATATATATATATATATATATATATATATATATATATATATATATTTTATATACAGTGAGGAAAATAACCATTTGAACACCCTGCTATACTTGCAAAATATATATCTATGTGTGTGTGTGTGTGTGTGTGTGTGTATATATATACATATACATATATATATATACGTATATATATAATATTTACCATCCCATGAGGCCACGGGAGAAGATTTGTAAACACTGCTGTTCACATAATAATGACAGCATGGTAAATATAGTATATCTGGATTACATTCATACTACAAACATTCATAATATATAGAAGATACTTTTTTTTAGAACATAATTGAACATAAGTACCTACTCAAGAGAGTATACGATTTCGGACGCAGCCAGCGTCACTTGTTTTATTCTTCAATGCATCACAGTATTTGAACAAATCTGTTGAGTGAATGAATTAATGCCTCATTTATAAAGAAATTTGTCCCCACCTACTGGCTTATTGTTGTAACCTACAGAGTTACAGAAAAATCCTCACCACTAATGCATGGACTAATGGTCTGTCTGGACTGACAAACACAGATAAATGAAGTGATACAAACGGTATATTGGATTAAATATCAACTCTCTTGGAACACTGCTCAGCCAAATAAATCAGAGAAACGGACTAACTTTTGTATGACATTAGGCACATGTGAAGTGAATTCATCACCAAGCCTTTATCCAGTGACTAGTCTTTGTGTTTCAGAGCTATGTAGCTTTATGTGGATGATTATCTGTTTGGGTGGGTTTCAGAGTGGCTGGGTCCCATCACTTCTCAATGTGGGCCTCAGAGAGACAGAGCTGACAGAGTGATGCAGAGAGCCTGTCCCTGCTAATGGCTGCTCCATTCTCCATCATTATCCCCATCATTAGGAAATTAGGGGGACAGAAGGTATTTACTGTAAACCTGCCACCTCCCCAGAAGAGATAAATAGAAACTGATAAATGTGACTCTACTGACGTCGCCCGTCGATTAACCTTCCAATTACCCAACTCCAGCATATGCACATTTAATAATCATTAATACTTGATTATTGGTACTGATCTCTGAATGTCGCTGGTGGGTGTACGTGTACAGTTTTGCTGAGAGACACAATACAATTCATCTTTTTGTGTTGCTCTCTTGTTTTTAATCTGGAAGATTCGGTGAGGCTGGTGTTGTTTCATGGAGCGGGGTGATTCAGCACAAGGGCAAAGATCTTGTCGGTTTTAGAGGGAGCATCACGTTAATGTGCAATCTCAGCATTTGTTTTACCTTTGTACTTTATATTTGACCTCTTAATGAGACATTGCTGGGGGCAATGAGAAACACTGGCCACACACACATATATACATACAGAATCACACTGACATGTCCTTGAATAAATGGATCTATACACAGCCCTAGATATTCAATCATATCCACGTCTCTCATCGCATCGGAACAACACTAACATAATGAGATGTTTCGTTGCACGTGAGAATAAGTTGATGATTACTTGCGCCTCTATTGAGTTTGCAATCGAATAATCAAGAAACAGATCAAGATGCTCTCAATGGATCCATTTGATTGATGCAAATTTTCAAACAAACACTTTAAGAAGCATAATCACTGCACCTGTTTAATGAAATAATGCTTAGCGGTGATTATGTTCATATTATGGCTACAATTCGAAAAGCAGTCCCTGTCTGGATTTACCATTGAGTGCCAAATCCAAATTCTAATTCGTTCCTTTATCAAAGGAAGGGAAGATCTGCCCGACCAAATTAGATAACAGAAGAGTCATTTTATAATAACAAACAAAAACAGGCTTTGCATGGGATGCCGCAATTAGGAGAGCCCTAATGATGGTAATTTAAGTTTTCATTCTGATCCCTCTAGTGACAGACAGAGTCTATCAATTACTGCATTAAACCACAGAGCAGCTGCAGCTGCAGTCGCCCAAATTGTTGTCTAAACTGCTGTCGTCTCCTTCCCTTCCGTCTGCCTTAATTGCAGTTCAAGCAGTTCATCATAATCTATTTGCACACAGCCAGTTATTCCTCTTTCTAGGAAGGGGAGGTTGGAGGTTTCAGTCATTAGCGTGCTAGCCGTCAGGTAGAAATGCTGCAAATGAGGTAGAGGGATGAGTCAAGCTAAGCGTGACACTTCCTGGGACAGTTAATGTGTGCATCTGTACAAAAAGAATCTGCAACAAAAGTCAAAAATGATTTCCTAATAAGATGCTTTGCTGTTTAGCATTAGCCCACGTAAGGTGGATTGTTTGCAGTCGCATTAACATCTTGCCAGGGCCACGTTCACCATGCCGAGCTGGGGCTAAATCGTGTGAAATCTCAAACCACGGTCTGACTGCGACAGACAAAAAAACAGGCGCTAGCTGCCAAACACTGCTTAAACATGGCCTTTTCCCTCATTTCAAGCCACAGCTTCTGCCTTTTGTACAAGCACTGATCTGTTGTTGCAGGGTTATCAAGTAACAGATTTCTGAAGCCTGTATTTGACTCAAGGGCTTTCTCCCTACGACTTCCTTCCCGAAACGCTCCGGCCCAGTAGACCATGAAGCTCTCAAAAATTCAAGCATGTCCAAAAGTTTCCAAAGGAGCAGATGAAGGTAGCCGGGGAGAGGATCAGCTGGCCTGCGGTTTTCTTCTGCGTGCCAGACCGTGGGATTGGCTGCAGGGCTGGGGGGCCATCTTGACTGGCTGGCAGGCAAGAGGCTTGAACAGTTTGCTTGTGAAGAGCTGTGGAAAAAGAGGGAGAAGTGTGTGGGTGTTTATATGTGCAGATCTGCTGGATTGGCGAGCTGCAAAACGAAACAAAGCAAATGTTTGCATGTGCGTTTGACAGTGCTTATGATATTTTGAATATAGCTGATTTCAATTTGAAATGTTCTTATCTTATAATGCCATAAGACTGTTTGATCTGATGCAAATCTAATTGCTTGTTTTTTCTCCGCTAATTGTAATATTAAAGCTGAAAAATTGTGTTATCAGTTAAATCACCACATCAACTATCTATTAAAGCATGAATGAATATAAGCCTGTGTGTGTGTGTGTGTGTGTGTGTGTGTGTGTGTGTGTGTGTGTGTGTGTGTGTGTGTGTGTGTGTGTGTGTGTGTGTGTGTGTGTGTGTGTGTGTGTTGTGTGTGTGTTGTGTGTGTGTGTGTGTGTGTGTGTGTGTGTGTGTGTGTGTGTGTGTGTGTGTGTGTGTGTGTGTGTGTGTGTGTGTGTGTGTGTGTGTGTGTGTGTGTGTGTGTGTGTGTGTGTGTGTGTGTGTGTGTGTGTGTAAGTGTGTGTGTGTGTGTGTGTGTGTGTGTGTGTGTGTGTGTGTGTGTGTGTGTGTGTGTGCGTGCGCTAGTGAGCTTGAGTCTCAGATGGTCAAGCACTGCCGGAGGAGAGATTGTCAGTCTGTGGACTGAAGCAGCTTGCCAGAATAGCAAGTGCAAGCTTTAGGCTGTAAGTGGGGACATGGCTTGGGCGAAATGTTAAACCAAGGTCCTTTGTGTTATTGCTGACACTGAATTTCATCCCTCCCCCTGGAGGTACAGGCTATGATTGGTAAAACATGGTCTAAACATCCCAGCAATATGTAACACAGACACTCAAGAAAGAGTCAGTGTTCGGATTTATACAACAGCTACTGTATATCTTCATATCTCGTGTGCATCTTGTGTCAAAATTCTCTTTAAATACTTTTTTTGCATTTCACTTCTGATGAGGTTAGTTTCATTTCTTTAAAGTGCACAAGACATGTTCTTACTTGACCTTTACTAACCCAGTTGTCAAAATTCCTGTCAAAACAGAAATGTTTTAGATGAAGGCAGAAAGTATTACAATCAGTAACTTGCAATAGTTTCCTTATTTTATATTTAACCTAACCTACCTAACCTGCTCATATCTAATCTACCAACTTTTGTTTACGTGCAAATAATATGTTTTAAGAGCCACCATTTTCACGACACCACCTGAATTATGTAAATCGTAACATTTACTTGTAGAACAACTAGTTGAATAACAGTGGTTGATGAATTTTGGACTGTGTCTAAAGGCTATTTATGCAGCGAAAACTCTGCTATGTGTGATTGTTCTACTTGCCCTTGTGGAAGCTCTACAGACTGAGAGCCTACTAGCTGCTGGGGCCCAAGATGTTTTCAAATCTCCTCTGTTCATGTCTTGCTGAGGGTGGCCATCTGTTTTTTCATCTCCTGGTGAAACTGAATCTGTATGCTCTCTCTCACAGTGTTTGTCTCTCTGTTTTTAATTTCTCGCTGTCTTTCAGGTTATGAGGACTTTGTTAGCACACAGCTTCTCACTTTCTCACAGCTATCATAGCTGATGAAGCTATTCTCTTATTCTTTATTCTCGTTTTACCTGCCTTTGGTTGCATGGGACAGTTTAAAAAATACATAAAACACATGAATATTTGAAAACACTTTTCTTTTTTTATGTAAAACACAAAATATGCTATTTTCAATAGCTGAAATGCTATTGTATAGGTTCTGTTTCCTTTTGTAATCATATTAGATCATCTCAAATATGTATTTTTGTTTTTATGTACTTACAAGATTATATCATGTTTCAAATGTTTCAATGTGCTATAGTTTTAAGAATTTGTAAAATAATTGTATAATCAGATTCTGTATCCTCTTATATGGCCTAATAAATCAGCATATACTAGCTATCTGATGAACCTGAGAACATTATGAGCTTGTCATCCCTCACAAAACTCCTTTTTCCACATGAGAAGATTAAGCGTCAGGGGTTGTCCACTTGAAATGTTCGACCTGGAAAGTCAATTAATTACTATTCAAATTAATCAGGACATTAAAAAGCAAAAGCAGGGTCACAGTCAGGTGCTTCTTTCAGTAAATGTGCTGATTCCAATACTAATACATGAAAGGGTGACTTCAGCCATAGATCAAGGTAATTGCTGTATTAGGCAGCAAATTGGAGCTAGAATAACCAGATGCAAAGGAGATGGCCATATCCCACTTGTGTGATGGTTATTCTAAGTTCAAGGAGAGTTCAAGCATAGAGGAGATAATCACAGAGGGTCAAGTGCATTGAGACACAGAAGAAATTATCTTCTGCAAATACATGATTTTCCAAAGGGAATAATTTTCTTTGTGCTTATGGCAGTTCATACCTCATTTGATTTTCCATAAGTCTTTATTTTCCCTTCTCTATTACAGACGGCTTTCTATAGCATAGGTTAATGTGTTTCCATTTCAGCATGCGGAATTTCCATCCATTGCATATGTGAGCTGTAATATAAATATATGCATTGAGAGCACGCTTGTGTCTGCATGAAGGTTGGTGTCACTTCACCGGAAACACGTTAAACAAGATATCGACCATTATACGGTCAAAAGTCATGGTCTTCAGTGCAAATGTCTGAATATTATCTAATCTAATGAATACACAAGGTAAATATATACCTTATATATGGTTTGGTATGTACCTCGGTTTTGAAGTCACGGTTTGGTAAAGGTCTGGTACAGCAGTTTTACAAAATATATATAGGCTAATATAGTGTAGTTCGAAAGCGCAAATCTCTCTAGTGAACTAACCAACCAGCTGTGGACACTGAATTACTTCTGATGTAGCCTAAATGCTTCGTGACATTCTTTACAGGCTGTTTTATTGATCTCTTAAAATATCTGAAAATTCTGACTGAGCGATTACACGACATATGATACGTTTCAGTAGGTTGTAATCTATCCTCAACATACCTTGTTAAGTCATGTTTATTCTTTGATTAGGAAGAAGTAATCATGTTCACTCACGCCCGCTTGAACTAACGTGCCTATAGGCTACAGCGATCAGTCACGTCACATTAAAGAGCTACAGCATTTATCATTTGAATTTCGTGATAAAATGGACTGAATACTTAAAGGGTTACTTCAGCGATTAGCATTAAGCTTTGTATCAGTAGAAACCCAGGAGTATATTCAAATTATCGTACTTTCCCCCCTCATATGACCCTGAGATGAGAGAATTATGTATTTTATTTTTGGAAAAATTCCTCCGATGGCACAAATATCGTCATTTTGCATCATCTGAGGAGTTTTTGTCCAGAGGCTAAAGACTACAGCCAGCAGGAGGCGCTATTTCCACATGTTTTAAACATTGGACTCACAGCACTCGGCTCGGGAAGCTGCGGAGATTCATGTAAACAGAGCGGTGGAGAGCAAAGTGAGTGTTTCAACTTTTCAAATGAATTCCTATGAAAGTTAAGCTTCCAAAGACATGATCTGAAAATGCGCGTGCTGTGAATACCTCATCTTACCTCAGCTCATGTGATGAATGTAATCCGACTCCTGCTGCGTTTGTGCCATGACGGCCGTGACATTCAATCGACTTACTCATATTAAAAATAGACAGGTTCAGTTTTGAATTGTAGCGTCTTTAACTGAACTGATTTCATGAAAATGAACGCGGTGGGCAAGTAAACCAGTAAGCCGTGCCTAGAGCAGCCTCGGGCAGCGAAGTGCATTCTGGGAATTGTTGTCTTTCATCCCCATGAGCCAAAAATACATTTTCTGTGTTTTCTCAGTCTAGAAGGCAACAAATTCAAAAATAATGTCATATTTCTACTACATTAATGACCGAGTTGAAATACAGATTCATCTTCCCAGCGCTGAAGTACCCCTTTAATACGTTCGTGTGGGAACTCGGACTGAAGTTCCGTGCTTAAAACAAGCCTAGGGTTAACTGTACACACGTGCACCGTACCGAAAAAACCCTGTACCGAAACGGTTCAGTACGAATACGTGTACCGCTACACCACTAATAGCCTATATAACATTTTGAAAAATAACATTTTGACAAACTAGATCTTATTTCACATCACATTGACATTCATATCAGAGAGCAAGTCAAGCTTTACAAAAGCCACTTGGAAGAGAATTCCTACTGTGAGGTGCGACTAAACACAATCAACCTCTCCGCTTCCTCCCACATCAGCATGCCCTTCAGTCTCCTACTAATTAAAAGTGATACAACATCTCACAGGCCACTGCACACATCTAATGGTCTGTGTGACACAATGAAGTCCCTCTTCCTCACATTCTGAATTTTCTGTATTTAGATTTCAGTTTCTCTTTATCTGTGATGGTTGACAGTACCTGCATGCCGTGTCCTAGTTTAGAACTAATCAAATTAATGGCACTTTCCATGATTTGAGGACATTTCTATGTGTTTCTATTAGTTAGATACAATGTTTTTTAAGCTTAAAAAAATATATATATTCTCAATTATGTACACAATGTTGAATTCTAATGTTGAATACATTTTAGTTATACTAACTAACCCCGTAATTTACTTAATCTAAATAAATTATAATAATAACTTTGAATTTATTTATGGCATATATACATGTATCAATAACAAAAATTTGGCATGTGGCTGAAAATTATTAAATGTAAAAATGATTTGTAATAATTAAATACTAATATTTATTTTAATCTTTATTGTTTAATAAAAAAAAAAAAAACACAAATCAGGATTTAAAACTACATGTCCCACATTTGGATAAAAGGGTGTAAACCAATTAAATATCCAACCCGATATCATTTTACAAGGTGGCTAATTTGTACGAATTTTTACGACCTCACTCGTACCAATTGGTAAGATTTTTGCTAAATCGTACATATTTCATGAGTTGCCCAATTCGTATGAATTTGTATGAATGACCTACCCCCAACACTGCCCCTAAACCTAATGGGGTTTAAACAAATCTTACAAATTTGTATGAGTGAGGTTGTACGAATTAGCCACCTCTTAGTTACATTTAATTACTCAAATAAGTCCTAAGTACTATTAATTAACTACATTTACTTACTGTAGAGTTACAGCTAGGGTTTAGTTTAGGGTTAGTTACTTGTAATTATGCATAATTGAATGTTATTACAATAGTAAGTACATGTAGTAACATAGTAAAATAAAGTGAAAAAATATTATGATATTTAGTTTAGTCTCCTAAGGTTGACAATCAACATTTTCAAAGTTAATTCTTATATTCCCAAGGTACATATCAGTTAATCAGGTGTTGCTGTTGCCTGGGGAGCCAGTCAAATCTCTTAAAGTACCAGCTCAGCTTCAGTGTAAGCTACACTGAACAGAGTGACCTACTGTATATGTAATGTGTCCCTGACTCACCATTAACTTTGCTGAGATAACAGTTTTGATTGTATGACTAAATTGGGCCTCAGATTAGAGCAAGTACCGACTACAATGTTTTATACCCTCCGTCAGCGAGGTTCCACCACATCAGCCTCAAACAAAGGGAAGGTGATTTATCCACCATTTAAAAAAGCCAACTAGGAATTATCTGGAAAGGTCATCCTCAATTTCAGTATAGAAATGATCTTTTCCCACAATGTAATAAACATTTATCTGATACTTTTATTAGCTTGATTAGAGATGACAGCTTAGTTAAGCCGTTTTGCCTGGCCGTGCAGGGTCATGACAGTTAACGTTGCGAAAAGTTTCACTGGCCAGGTTTGGTATTCATTGAGGTTTGGAGAGAGAGTGAAAAAGGCAAGGACAGCGGCCCGACTCTCTATTATTACTGATATGGGCTGAAGGCGCTGCCTGACCTGGTCATATTCATTTAGATGCCAATAAATATAGCCTTTCATCTTCACCTGATGCTTGCTCTCGTCTGCAGCTGTGTGTGTGTATGTGTGAGTGCGTGCGTGCGTGTGTGAGAACAGGATGTCGCCATTTCCTTGTGTTAGTTCAAGGTTTTATTACATGATAAATTCTCATAAGCATCTTAAATAGCAAACAATGTAATAGGATTCTGCGATGTAGCTAGATTATATCTAAAGCGTGTGATTTCTGTGGCATTAGTATTACCAAACAGAGCTACCAAAATAATTGCTTTCAAATAGTTTTTTTCCGGACACGGTGTCCATCTTCCAATGGTCAGACAAAGAGAGAGTCTCAATCTTTAATAACAACATTGGGTGTGCCAGTGTTTCTGTGTCAGGCTGGTCTGTTTGCTTGATGGAACAGAACAATCTTGAAAAAGATCTGTAAAGTTACAAGCACAAAGTCCACTCTATAGTATGCACTGTTGTGGAAGTCCCTAAAAACGCCTCGATAGTCTTGAGTTTTCTTCTGGGAATGCACACATTACATTATCCCTCATTTAAATAATTCCCACCCAAGACATATACAAAAAAAAAAGGATGAGGCTTGGTTGAGTTGCATTAGTAATGTGTTGAAACTTGTGGTTATAGTTAGTAACCAATCACAGCAATTGACCTTTTCGGAAAGAGAATCTTCAAAGAGACAGGAACTAACCAGAGCACTACTGACAGAAGTGGAAGAGCGGTGCTACAACAATGTAAAATATGTGAAAATAATGTTGTTGTTTTATCATTCAAGCATTGTTGTAGGAACCATACTGTGGTAAAGTAACCTTTATGTACACAATTCATTGTACACAGATCAGGCATAACATCATGACCTAATTTTGTGTTGCTCCCCCTTTTGCTGCCAAAACAGCCCTGACTCGTCGAAGCACGGACTCCACTAGACCCCTGAAGGTGTGCTGTGGTATCTGGCACCAAGATGTTAGCAGCAGATCCTTTAAATCCTGTAAGTCGCTAGGTGGGGCCTCCGTGGATCGGACTTGTTTGTTCAGCACATCTCACAGATGCTCGATTGGATTGAGATTTGGGGAATTTAGAGGCCATGCAAGTTAACACCTCAAACTCGTTGTTGTGCTCTTCAAACCATTCCTGAACCATTTTTGCTTTGTGGCAGGGTGCATTATCCTGCTGAAAGAGGCCACAGCCACCAGAGAATACCGTTTCCATGAAAGGGTGTGCATGGTCTGCAACAATGGTAGGCTTGCCTTCTTCCCATAGTTCATCCTGGTGCCATATGTTCCCCAGGTAAGCAACGCATATGCACCCAGCCATTCACATGATGTAAAAGAAAACGCAATTCATCACCTTCTTCCATCACTCCGTGGTCCAGTTCTGATGCTCACATGCCCACTGTTGCCGTTTTAAGCGGTGGACATGGGTCAGCATCGGCACCCTGACTGGTCTGCGACTGATGTTTACTTGCTGCCTAATAAATCCCACCCACTAATAGAGTCCATGATGAAGAGATAATCAGTGTTATTTACTTTGCCTGTCAGTGATCATAATGTTATGCCTGATCGGTGTAGACCTGGGGTCTATACCACAAAGCCTGTTTAGGTGGCTAGCCTGGTATGTTTCAGTTTAGTTTGCCCCAACCCAGGGATTTAGGGACCATGAAAGTGGTTTGGCTTTTAGCAGTGTGCATCGCCATAGTAAATTACGTTCCATGGATAACCTGCTCCGGGGGGGGGTTATGTTCCAGGTAAGATAGGGTGATGTGCTGCTCAAACCAAAATTGAACCAATCAGCAGTGAGCAAAGTGACACATGACTGATGCAATAAAGTCACATCCATCTTCAAATTAAAGGTCACCATAGCAAATGATTTTCAAAGACAAAATCGTCTGGCTTTTAGCAATGCTTATTTATCATCATATATTTGTGTGATTTAAATAGTATGTCATTTTAGTTTATCAATTATTATTAAGCACTTAGTAAAAATAAATAAATATAAATATATTGGTAATTTAAATAAGCTTTAGAATCAATAGATAAAGCTATAAAAATGACTACATGTGAGCTTAGATGTTCAATTCTTTCTATACCTATGAACTATATAAACTAACTTACCAACTGTCACATGTCTTTCTGTTTAGTTTAGCTTTCAGTTGTGTTTTGACACTGTCACATGTTCTTTTGTCTTAGTTTCCCGACACTTGTCTGTTTCCTAGGTTACCCTCATTAGTTAAGTTTGGTTCAGCTGTGTTTAGTTAATTATATCGTTTCTTCCCTGTTCATTCATTATTTTTCTGGTTATGGTTGAGTGAGTTTTCTGTGTCGTTCTTCCGTGGTCCTGAGAGTTTGCATTAAAATGTATGTTCAATTGCGATATTCTGTTTGTTCCTGTGCTACACACCGTTACACCAACTTTTACTTGCACTGATATAGCAAGTTTTCTTTCTTAGTTGTCATTTTTCGCTCTTTTCTTCTTGCTGTGTAAATTTGTTTAAACTCTTAATATTTTTAAATCGTCTAATAGTCAGTTTCACTGTTCCACAGCATGTGAGTGACACTCTTAAACTCAGGATCAAAGACTGAGTTGACAGAGAAAGTTGATGATCATTGTCATGGTACCAACAAAGCCTGATTTAATTGGTTTGGTTTGTCAACTCAAAACTAATCCTGTAACACTGAGTTTGTTCAACTACCTTAATGGTACAGGCCTTTGGGATACAGCCAAAAAAAAAAAGAAAAAAAAAGATTGAAACAAACCAAAAAGAATTACACCTATTATGTGCTTCTCAGATAGTCCCCTTACCATTATTGTTATCGTTTGAGAAGATGTAATGGTACGGCACAGCTTTCAGTCAAAATCAGTGGCTCACAGGGGAGAGGAGCAGTGACGTGGGATCATTTACCTTGGAAATAGATTAAATAAACCTTTCATCTCTTTTCATGGCTCTATCCTCAAGGACGTCTCCCTCGCCTCTCAGATTAAATGCATTCTGTCTCCTTTTCTATCATTTGCACAGATGAATGTCAAGAAGCCTTTGAGAAGAGCCATTATTTGTCTGTTTTAATGTTGCAGTATATTTATTCAGCTGTCAGGCACAAAGTCAAATGATGAGCCCATTTTCACGGATGTGCTGATAATCAGAGTGCATATTTTAAAAACCTATAGCACAAATAGCATAAAAGCACAAGTGGATCTGCGTCTGGCCTCTGTGTTCGTATTTGAAAAAGAGCCACTTAATGAGATTTATTGCAGACCTTGCCACGGTTGTAGTGGGTGAAGTGTCAGAATTAGTCATTGCCCTACAAGGTTAATTAGGTGATCATGTCTTTAAATAGCAAGATCACATTGCTCTTCGTCATAGCTCCTTTCTCCCTCTCTCACCCTTCTCCTTCTCTCTCCTCCATTCTTCTTCCTTCCCTTGGCCAATGCCAGAGCTCGGGGAGCCCCCACTCAGAGAACCTGTCAGGCACTTTAAGAATGCTTGGCGCCCAACGCAGGGCAAACGGGTAAGTTAGTGTGAAAGTGAAGTTGTCACTCAGCGACAGCAGAGGTGCAGTGTGGGACGGAGGAGCTAACGGCTCCTGTGCTGCTCTGAATCCAGACCATCTGTGGCCCCAGCTGGAGCTCCGGCAATGGTCTGGCACTTGTTCCGTGCCATATTTACAGATCTAAACACAAATGGCTACTGCCTGATTGTTTCACGATTCATTAGTCAGACAAGCTCCAGTCTCTCGCCAGCCCAGCTGTTACAGAGTGAACCTTTGTCACTTAATAGGGCTGATTATAACTTTCCATCAAAAGTATTGATCTGTGGCTCCGGAAAGGTAAAAATAGGTGAAATTATACTGTATGTGTGTGTATATATATATATATATATATATATATATATATATATAAACTTGTACAGCATCTTACCTAAATGCCTGTGGCTTCTCCACCTAAAACAGCGAAGGGAGCAAGAAAGCATATCTTCAGGTCAAGCGTTTTATTCCACAGGGGCCTATTGATTTCACATTAAGGAACAATAATGGCCCACAGTAAAATAACTCACTGATCTGGGACTCCAGACATGAGTTTGTATTGGCTTTCTGCCATTCTTGATCCTGCTCAACACTATGTGTTTAGATCTCTGTGTCAAAAAGGAGCAGGAAGCATATGGTGGTTTAAATGCCCATCTGCAGGACTGATCAAATCTTCATTTATTACCACTTTGCTTTGCTAACACACTATGATTGATCAGAGCTGAGGAAATCAGGCGACACACTTCAGGGGACGGAACGCGTGTTTAACATTATGAGAGAGAATACTTCAAAGAATCTCCTCCTCTCTTTCATACTACTTAGACAACAGCAAGAATGCCTTTACGCTGCCTGAAGACTGAGGCTTGCACGCTAGACTAAGCATTTCATGCCTCAGAACCTTAAATAAGAGATTTAATTAACGTTATCAGCTAATTAGTTCATATTGATTAATGCACTATTAATTTTCTCCAGACTCAAATGAGTCTTTAATGACTACTGGACATCAAAGTACCGGTTGTATAATTAGTGACACAAGGCTTTTTCAGTCATTCAAAATGTTGGACATAAAATAGCATTAAAAATTCAATTATATTTTATACACAAGGGAAAAGAATGCCAAAAAAAAAGATTAATCTAAACTAAAGTTTCTTAAAGAAGAAAATACAACTTTTCTTTTATTATTTTAATCTGGCCTGTCAGTTTGGTTGTAAAAAAAACACAAAAAAAACACACTATTAGTTTTCAATCTGTCTTCATTTAGTAATCATTAAATAAATGATTTGTCCGCACATAACTTCACAGTTAAAGAAGCGGGCTATCAGTCATCAGGTGCTGGGTTTGATCTTCAGGGACAGATGCATGTGACAAATTGAATCCAGTTCTGTCCACTGCCATTGCACACTTGAACTGGGCTCTTGTCCCTCATGTAACCCCAGAGACACTGAACTGGTCGCTCTCTGCGTGCATATACACAGCTGGAGGAATCAAAAATACAGACGTGCAAAATTACCGCTCTGACCTCTTTTTCTCTTAGTGCTGAAATCAAAAATGCATATATTGAAGACATTCTGCATCTGTGCAGTATTTTGCACTGTCAAGCTTGAAGGGGCATCACTTCAGGATGGCTTACAACCTCATCCTTTCTTCTTCTTCCATCCCACGTAAGTGCCATGGTCCAAAGTGCATTCTACTGGGACCCTTCTGCCTCCAGTGCATCTGTCATGATGGTGACAGTTCCGGCCCCTCACACTGTTCTAAGTGATGTCTTCAGTATGGCTGCTTAGGAAATAATTGATGGGGTGCTTGGGATTTTTAAGGCGAGGAGCCGTTAAGCATCCACTGAAGGAGCCGTTCTAATGTGACGCGTGATTCACTCTTTAGTGAGTCATAAAGGCCGTGACAGAATAACAGAGATCCCTCGCTAATCAGCCACTGATGCATTCCCTCAAATTTAGCCTAAAAAAGGAATGATGTTGTGAGCGTCTGCACATGATAATGGGTTTGTTTCAACGAGTTGCTCCGTGCCACATGAATATGAATATCTAGAGCTCAGTTAGACCTTTTTAAATTGCCTGATACACTTTTTGGTATCAGATTAGATGTTAACGTGAAGTATATTTACCAACATAATAACTTCTGGATGTCATTTTTACAGAACAAGAGCTACTGAGGAGTAATTTGATGTAAGATCCAGGACATACACTTAGCACAAAAAAATATGATTGACTGAAAAAAAAGAACAGATTAACAAATGAATGAATGAAAGAATGAAATAGGCAAATAAAAGAACATTTTGCTCTATAACACCAATCAGCCCCCACAGCACCCGCATCACTACATCCTGGCCCAGTGAAAACATGTTCCAGTGCAGAGGTGTAGCCTACTGGCACTGAATCTCATTGCCTTCCATTGGTGTTATTGTCCATCAGGCCGAATGGAAAGGAGGAAAGGCTGCAGTACCTTCCCAGCAGATGGACACCAAATATGTGCATGATTTATCTGCCCAGTGATTAACTGTGAGAAACAACACCCCACCACATGGGTGAGATATATTCATGAAAATGCATTTATTAAAAAAAGAGCAGAAGATGAAAAAAAAGGAGAGAGAACGATTATTGTGTTTGAAGCCGAACTCAACAGATGAGTCAATAAAACAGCTTAAATTGACAAGCGCTTGTTATATGGACAGCATTAACTCTAGCAGATGGAGCTACAACAACTCTGCATCATGCTGATGGACTGTGGAAAGAAGAGTGGGAGTCCCTGAAATGTGTTGTATTGCATTTGAAATATCACAAATGCATCTTAATCAAAGCAATCAACTCAGAAAGTTTGTCATTGTAATTATTTATTATTCTGGGTTATTTGTTAAGTTTAATTTATGTAATCAGTTAAGAAACATTTCACTACCTGAGGTGTTTTTAAGCCATTGACAGGTTGTAACAGGGATTTGGCTACTGCTGAAACACAGATAAATATCCACCATTATTTCCACCAGTGTGTCTGGCTTTTGGATGTGAGATGCTTTGGTCTTTGGCAAAGTATCAAGGAACATCAGCTCGAAATGCAAATTAATCATTAACTAACAATATCCAACTAAAAATGAGAGGATTTTGTTTCGGCTGTTGTTATTTGGAGAAGTAGCAGGGTCCAAATGAATGAGATGGAAACCTAAGAAAGTGATGTCATTGAGGCCCTGCATGTGGATTTTTAACCTGGTATGATCAGTGCATGGTAACTAATTATATGCCATCTAGATCATATTCCAAAAATACTTGTAGTAAGATTATATTACTTTTTAAAATACTTATTGTTTATATGATTATTTAATATTCATAAAATGACAGCCAAGTATTCAAAATTTTACTCTCCCTAATTATTTTCTATCTTTAAAAAAAAAAAATTGTTGTAGTGTAGTGCTTTTTTATGATTTATTAACTTTTCATAAATTTGTGAACCCCCTGCATTTCCTTCCCAAACACTACAGGGAAACCCTTACATAATGCAAAGTTTAAAGCACTTCATGTTGTTGATCACAATGTTTATATTTTTTTCTTTCTTTTTTATCATTTAATTTGTATTCAGCATTTGACTACAATTGTAAGTGATCTACCCAGCACTGGACACAACAACAATATCCTGAGAGTATTTAGTGAACAGTATGTGTGTGAATATGTGTTTATTATTTTAATGAAAACATTTTGTCCTATAAGTTGATGTGTTAGAAGCAGGAAAAATGGGCAAGCATAAGGATTTGAGCAAGTTTGACAAGGGCCAAATTGTAATGGCTAAACAACAGAGTCAGAGCATCTCCAACACTCCAGGTCTTGTGTGCTGTTCCCGGTCTGCAGTGGTCAGTATCTAACAAAAGGGGTCTAAAAAAGGAGCAATGGTAAACCAGCAACAGCGTCATGGCTCATTGATGCACGTGGGGAGCGAAGGCTGACCCGTATGGTCCGATCAAACAGACGAGTTACTGTAGCTCAAATTGCTCAGAAGTTAATGCTGGTTCTGATAGAAAGGTGTCAGAATACACAGTGCATCACAGTTTGTTGTGTTTGGGGCTGCATAGCCACAGACCAGTCAGGGCGCCCATGCTGACCCCTGTGAGCATCAGAACTGGACCACGGAGCAATGGAAAAGATAGCCTGGTCTGATCAATCACATTTTCTTTTACATCACATGGATGGCCGGGTGTGAATGTGTGTCGCTTACCTGGGGAACACATGCCACTAGTGGAGTCCATATATATATATGAAAGTATTCAAACCCCTTTAATTTGATCACATTTGCATGTTGCAACCTTATAATTTATGACAAGCAAAAAACTGATTTGTGATAACAGATCTCTCAGATATTACTCAGATATCCACTAACCCTTCTTATACTCCTGCTGAACAACAGGAAACTGATTTTATTCTTCCCCTGCCACCACCACCATCATGCTCCTCTCTAAATATCCATTGGATATTGGCTGCCAAAATGAGGGCGAGAGAGAAAGCATTATACCTAATGGTGCTTCCCTCAGAGTTGCTGAGTGTGAGACTTGGCGTGAAACAGAGATATATGACCAGCGTGTCTGTGTTACTGAGACGATGCATGAACTCAACTGTGAAGATGGACCACCGCATGAAGGTCAGTGCTCAACCCCTGAGGTCCAGCAGTACTGCAGACATGCCACCCTACTGCCCGTTCCAAAAGTCATTTGGAAGGAGACACCTGCTATTCGCAATCATATTACAGGCATGCGGTGAGAATATGAATATTTCATATCTTAGAGTTGGTGTCAATTATTCAGATAACCCCCACTTGCAGGCTAAATTAATTATGTTGATAGAACAAGAATAGATTTTTGGAGGTTAATATGATAATGTTTATATTGAGTGTGGCGTGATGGATACAAGTCATTACTATTAATTGAATTAATGACAGAACAGAGACATGAGGGTCATTTATACATTGTCTTTGCATGTTAGAATGTAGCCTACTGTGCTGTATGTCAATATTGTATTACACAGCTTCTCACCAAATAAATATATAAATATTATTTGAGCTGAAATTATTTGATAAATTTTCTCATTATCTTAAATCTTCCAGCAAGAAAGAAAAACCTGAAGTAAAAAAAAAAAACTTAGTCTGCATTAAAGGTGCACTATGCAACTTTTCCATCCGCTAGATGGCGCCTTTTCAAAACAAAGGCATAGTTTGATTTTTTTACGCCAAGTTTGAGCGTAGCATCTTGGGACATGTGGTCTTCACCTCAGAGTCGGTGGAAAAGAATCGGGCAGAAATCATGTTCATGGATGTGATTATTGACGTTACTGTAGTATGAATCAGAGCAGGACCGAGTGTTGTGGGAGTTGAGGAAGGCCGCTGGAGCGATTGTTATGCAACAAACGGTTCGCATGCTGCGGGACTTTTATTATGACGGGACACAGTTGCTGCTCGCCGGTGCCATTTCCGCTTTTCCGGTCATGAGTATGAGGTAACGCAGCTCTGTTCATCATATTAGATTCATTTAAGTGTGTTGAAAATTATGTTGTGACGTTACTCTGTGCGTTCACTCTGCGGCTGCTATGACACTTGTTGCACACTGCAGTACGAGTAAAGCGTTTCTGCCAAATAAAACCGGAGACCGAGGGTAACGCAGATTGGTTTTTGTCATGTAACTCCATGCCCTCATGTGTTTCTGCTATGTGTTCCTGTGTCTTGTTGTCATTGGTTTATTGGTTAATCATTGTTCACAGGTGTGTCTTGTCTAGTCCTCAGTCTTTGTGTATTTAAGCCCTCATGTTTGCCATGTGTCTTGGTCTGTTATTGAATATTTAACCTGCTGTGTTTCTTTGTCAAGTCAAGCAACGGGAAGTTAGTTTGCAATGTCTTTGTTTTATTTTTGGATTTTGTAAATAAAGAACTGCACATGGGTTCAGCAACTTGCCTTCTCAGTGGACTTTGTTACAGAATAACAGACCTTAAAAGATGAACCCAGCAGTTTCTCACTTCATGTGCCTTCGTCAAGGCAACCGCCCTATTGAGGACTACGATCTGGTTGGTTTTAATGATGTTGTCCTCAAGGATATTTTTAGAATGGGGCTTAACGAACCAGTTCATTCAGAGTTACCAGGGGGGGAGATTCATAGGGGTCTTGAACGATATATTGACTATGCGCTATTATTGAGTGGCTCTGCATTTACTGTGGGACCGACGGAGAAGCCCCACAATTCCACACCAGCGAGTTCAGCAGTGCCACCTGTCCACCTCTGGAGTCAAGCCATGTCTTCTGTCCCTGTCAAGAACAAAGCTATGTCCCCAGTCCATGTCCAGAACCAAGCCATGTCTTCTGTCCATGTCCAGAACAAAGCCATGTCTTCTGTCCACGTCCAGAGCCAAGCCATGTCTTCTGTCCACGTCCAGAGCCAAGCCATGTCTTCTGTCCACATCCAGAAACAAGCCATGTCTTCTGTCCACATCCAGAAACAAGCCATGTCTTCTGTCCACGTCCAGAGTCAAGCCATGTCTTCTGTCCACGTCCAGAGTCAAGCCATGTCTTCTGTCCACGTCCAGAGTCAAGTCATATCTTCTGTCCATTTCAAGAACCAAGCTATGTCGCCAGTCCACATTCAGAGTCCAGAAACGTCTTCTGTCCATGTCCAGAACCAAGCCATGTCTTCTGTCCACGTCCAGAGCCAAGCCATGTCTTCTGTCCACGTCCAGAGCCAAGCCATTTCTTCTGTCCAGGTCTAGAGTCAAGCCATGTCTTCTGTCCACGTCCAGAGTCGAGCCATGTCTTCAGCCCACGTCCAGAGCCGAGCCATGTCTTCTGTCCACTACCAGAGCCAAGCCATGTCTTCTGTCCACGTCCAGAGTCAAGCCATGTCTTCGGCCCACGTCCAGAGCCAAGCCATGTCTTCTGTCCACGACCAGAGTCAAGCCATGTCTTCTGTCCACGTCCAGAGTCAAGCCATGTCTTCAGCCCACGTCCAGAGCCGAGCCATGTCTTCTGTCCAAGACCAGAGCCAAGCCATGTCTTCTGTCCACGTCCAGAGTCAAGCCATGTCTTCGGCCCACGTCCAGAGCCAAGCCATGTCTTCTGTCCATGTCCAGAGTCAAGCCATGTCTTCTGTCCACGACCAGAGTCAAGCCATGTCATCTGTCCATGTCCAGAGCCAAGCCATGTCTTCTGTCCACGTCCAGAGTCAAGCCATGTCTTCGGCCCACGTCCAGGCTCCAGCCCACGAGGCCGCCCCGGCTCCAGCCCACGTCCAGGCTCCAGCTCCAGCCCACGTCCAGGCTAGGGGACAAGGGGTACATTGAGGCCACGAAGGCCACGCCTCGGTGGCCCCCTGAACTGCCGTTACCACCATGGCCGCCCACGGCTCATGGTCCAGGTCCTCCCACGCCTCATGGTCCAGGTCTGCCCACGCCACAGGGTCCAGGTCCGCTTTCGCTCACAGGCCCATCCATGTTGCACCTGGGTCTGTATGCGGTGCCCCTGCACAGGCCTTGTCCGCCATCGCTCCCCCATGACCGATCCCCAGACTTGTGTGGCTGTTTTGGTTTGGGCGTCGGGAGCCGCCCAAAGGTTGGGGGTTCTGTCACGGTGTGTTTGGGTGTTGGTTCATGTTCATGTTTTGAGGTTTTCATGTTCACTGTCATGTTCTGTCATGCACTTCCTGGTTTTTGTCATGTGACTCCATGTGTCTTGGTCTGTTATTGAATGTGTAACCTGCTGTGTTGGTGAGTGTTTCTTTGTCAAGTCAAGCAACGCCAAGTTAGATTGCAACGTCTTTGTTTTATGTTTGGATTTTGTAAATAAAGAACTGCACATGGGTTCAGCAACTTGCCTTCTCAGTGGACTTCGTTACAGATAGAAAGACATAGGGCATTTAATTAACAGCAGGGTGTAAAAGATGGCTTTAATTTCATTTCAGGGTGAACTATCCCTTTAACATTAAAGGCAGTTAAATTGCTTGTTACAATCAAAGATCCATGACAACTTAAATTTTATTTGATTAAATTAGTAAATTACAGTCAAATTAGACTGGGTAAACCCAGCCTGATCTGCCGGCGGTATGATTTCTCCCTGCGACTCTGGAAACCCGTACACTCATTTCTACTGCTTCTGTTACACTTTCGCGGGAACCAATCACAGACTGGCTCATCCACCTGGTGGGTTTAACACAATGATGGACAGAGAGAATGGGTCATTGCCTGTTGATCACGCTTCTTGTGGTCTGATTGGTTGAAGGACTGTCCGATTGCGTACAGGGTCATTTGAAAAATGCTCATATATCACGCCTCTTGAGCAGTAAAAAATACAGAGCAGACTCCCCAGACCAATGTTCAATCTTAAATTGAGCTTGATCTGGTGATAGCCAGACAACAGTCAGATAGCCAAAAAACAGTCAGAGGATAAACTATTAAAAGATCGCATATATGAGCTGTGCTGCTTCAACTCATAGACAGTAAAAGAAATGGACACAGCTACCCCATAGACTTCAACGGAGAGAAGTGAAGTCAATTAGAAGCCTCAGGCTGAGCCTGATGACGTAGATGTGATGTGAGCAACCTGTCTGACAGTTGGAAGTCTTCTAGTAGTTGTGCAAAGTGAAATTTAAATCACCAAATGCAGTGGCAGAGAGCGTGAGCAGGTGCAACTTTTGGTAAATATTCTGATTCATTATTTTGTCATTTAGCATAGTATTTATTTATTTTAAAATGTAGTGTAAAAGATTGCCTGTGAGCTTCTCCTCCTGTCTACGGGTCTATATGGTAATTTCTCTTCTGTGCGACAGAGAGTCGTGTAGTTATGACACAATTGTTAGCCTATTTTTTTACAAAAATGGCTTCTACGGGGCGACAGTGTAAGATACAAGGTCATAGAGCATTTTATACAACCCCAAATCAGAAAAAGTTGGGACAGTATGCGCCGACTTCTCTGGGCTCGGAGGCATCTGGGATGGACCATCACACATTGGAAACGTGTACAGTGGTCAGATTAATCAGTATTTCAGGTATTTTTTGGGAGGAATGGACGCCGTGTGCTCCGGACCAAAGAAGAAAAGAATCATCCAGACTGTTACCAGCAACAAGTCCAAAAGCCAGGGTCTGTCATGGTATTGGGTTGTGTCAGTGCCCTTGGCAAAGGTAACTTGCACTTCTGTGAAGGCACCATTAATGCTGAAAAGTAAACAAAGATTTTTGGGGCATAATATGCTGCCTTCAAGAAGACATCTTTTCCAGGGACGTCCATGCATATTTCAACAAGACAATGCAAAACCACATTCTGCACAAATTACAGTCCTGGCTGCGGAGGAAGAGGGTACGGGTACTTGACTGGCCTGCCTGCATGAAATGTTTTGTGTTCATATTGTCTGCAATGAAAAACAAGTCAAAGTAAATTTAGAAATCACTTCTTTTTTTTGCATTTTCCATATTGTCCCAACTTTTTCTGATATGGGGTTGTACATTGTTGTGTTTTTTTAGAAATAAACAATGGACAAATGGAGTCTTTAAATGCCTCAGATGCCAAAATGAATGAGAGTCAATGGAATGCTAACAATGGTGATTGTTTGGGCTGCCCCAATGGAAGTAAGCTTTCCGGGTGCTAGATTACCCCCTTGCGTCAACTTCATCTCCTTTCTGAACGTTCTAGAACATGTGCATTTATGCGATGTCAGATCGCGATTACAAAATAAAAGTCCTGGTGTACTAATTCACAATACAGGTCCTTCTAAAAAAAATAGCATATTGTGATAAAAGTTCATTATTTTCCATAATGTAATGATAAAATTAAAATGTCATATATTTTAGATTCTTTGCACACCAACTGAAATATTTCAGGTCTTTTATTGTTTTAATACTGACGATTTAGGCATACAGCTCATGAAAACCCAAAATCTAAAAAAATTTGCATATTTCATCCGACCAATAAAAGAAAAGTGTTTTTAATACAAAAACAGTCAACCTTCAAATAATTATGTTCAGTTATGCACTCAATACTTGGTCGGGAATCCTTTTGCAGAAATGACTGCTTCAATGCGGCGTGGCATGGAGGCAATCAGCCTGTGGCACTGCTGAGGTGTTATGGAGGCCCAGGATGCTTTGATAGCGGCCTTAAGCTCTTCCAGAGTGTTGGGTCTTGCGTCTCTCAACTTTCTCTTCACAATATCCCACAGATTCTCTATGGGGTTCAGGTCAGGAGAGTTGGCAGGCCAATTGAGCACAGTTATACCATGGTCAGTAAACCATTTACCAGTGGTTTTGGCACTGTGAGCAGGTGCCAGGTCGTGCTGAAAAACTAAATCTTCATCTCCATAAAAGCTTTTCAGCAGTTGGAATCATGAAAAGCTCCAAAACCTCCTGATAGCTAGCTGCATTGACCCTGCCCTTGATAAAACACAGTGGACCAGCAGCTGACATGGCACCCCAGACCATCACTGACTGTGGGTACTTGACACTGGACTTCAGGCATTTTGGCATTTCCTTCTCCCCAGTCTTCCTCCAGACTCTGGCACCTTGATTTCCGAATGACATGCAAAATTTGAGCGACAGTCCAGTGCTACTTCTCTGTAGCCCAGGTCAGGCGCTTCTGCCGCTGTTTCTGGTTCAAAAGTGGCTTGACCTGGGGAATGCGGCACCTGCAGCCCATTTCCTGCACACGCCTGTGCACGGTGGCTCTGGATGTTTCTACTCCAGACTCAGTGCACTGCTTCCGCAGGTCCCCCAAGGTCTGGAATCGGTCCTTCTCCACAATCTTCCTCAGGGTCCGGTCACCTCTTCTCGTTGTGCAGCGTTTTTTGCCACACTTTTTCCTTCCCACAGACTTCCCACTGAGGTGCCTTGATACAGCACTCTGGGAACAGCCTATTTTTTCAGAAATGTTGTTCTGTGTCTTACCCTCTCGCTTGAGGGTGTCAATGATGGCCTTCTGGACAGCAGTCAGGTCAGCAGTCTTACCCATGATTGCGGTTTTTAGTAATGAACCAGGCTGGGAGTGTTTAAAAGCCTCAGGAATCTTTTGCAGGTGTTTAGAGTTAATTAGTTGATTCAGATGATTAGGTTAATAGCTCGTTTAGAGAACCTTTTCATGATATGCTAATTTATTGAGATAGTTTTCATGAGCTGTATGCCAAAATCATCAGAATTAAAACAATAAAAGACATGAAATATTTCAGTTGGTGTGCAATGAATCTAAAATATATGAAATTTTAATTTTATCATTACATTATGGAAAAAAATGAATTTTTATCACAATATGCTAATTTTTTTAGAAGGACCTGTATATACAAATAAAATAGTAAAATAATAATAAAAAAATATATACAATTTTGATTTCTAAGAGCAACACACTCCCCTGCATGGTATAATGAAATTATGCCACTATTTATTCTTGCATTTAGTCTTTCAGAAAGTCTCAACATTTCCTGAGAAAAGTGAACAACTATTTCTGAGATTGGTCTCAGAAAGAATTTAGTGGTTCCTTGGTCAACAATTTTCAGTTCTACTTTATGAACCTTTTTGTCTGCACTTGGAAAGGTTTTCACAACAAGTCCAACAAGCCAGTTATTCCTTGTGCCTGACTTTCTTTCAAGAGGACGACATCACCAATTTTTACATTTGGTTTCTCATCAAACCACTTCTTGCAATTCTGCAGTGTTGACAAATAGTCCCTTCGCCACCTTTTCCTTTTGTGAAGCATGGGGTGGATTGAATATCCATGTGCATCCTGTATTGCTGAGATTGTTTCTGCATAAATGACTTTCACATTGATTGTAAACTCTTTGCAGGTACCTACAAAGTTTGCACCTCTATCAGATCGAAGTATTTTTGCTGGAGAAAAATCGTCGCAATGCATTGATGAAAACTCGACATAGACAAAGATTCCATCAGCTCGATATGCACTGCTCTGACAGACAGGCACAAAAAAATCACTGACCAGCTTTGAATCTGCGCTGCCACCTCTTGTACGACGTGTGACTACACTCCATGGGCCAAACACATCAATGCCCACATTAGTAAATTGTGGTTCAGTAGATAGTCTATCTGCAGGCAAACTTGCCATCTTTTGAGTCTGCAACCTTCCTCTTAACTTGTGGCAGATAACACAGTTGTGAATTATGTTGGAAACGAGGCATTTGCTCCCTATTATCCATACTCCAGCAGCTCTGATAGCTCCATCAGTAATATGGCGTCCCTGGTGCACTACATGGTTGTGAAAGTGTCTTACCAGGAGGGTGGCAATATGATGTTTCTGTGGAATAATGAGAGGATGCTTTTCTCTTTGAGACAGGTCTGATGAAGATATGTGACCTCCAACAGCAAACCATCCTCAA
Source organism: Gobiocypris rarus (assembly GCA_023029165.1). NCBI lineage: Eukaryota > Metazoa > Chordata > Actinopteri > Cypriniformes > Gobionidae > Gobiocypris > Gobiocypris rarus. The sequence goes on along the minus strand of CM040916.1, from coordinate 33,782,431 downwards.
TTAGTGGATTCAATTTTTTGAGGAGGCTTCGTTTTGGAAGGACTGCTCCATTTTCAAGGCACTCAAACTCTTCCATAAATGTTTTGTGTTGCACACCGCTCATGATTGTATTCTGTTTGTGTCAACTCAGGATTTGTTGCAGTAATGCCAACCTTTGAAATGAACCTCATCTGTTTTAACACAACAGGATCTTGCCATATGGATTAGTTGAGCTATTGACTTACAGAGAGTCTTCCAGTTAGAGAACCTCTCAAATCTGTGAGGGCTTAGCTGAGCTGCAGAAATTTTTGTTGCCAGGACTGAAATGTCAGGTCGAATTTCAGCATCAGGTTCCACCAATTCAAAGGTCTCAGCAAATTCTTGGGCATTGCTAGCAGAAATTGTGGCCCAGAAAACCAACAGGTGTATTGCAAACGCTCTGCTGATACAGCTCTGGTGGCAAGGTCTGCTGGGTTGTTGTTGGTATTCACATAACACCACTCTTCAGGATGTGTCGATTTCCTTATCCAAGCTACCTTATTTGTTAAGTATACATAGAACCTCTTGGTGGCATTGTGGATATATCCTAAGACAATCCTGCTATCTGTGAAGAACCTGACTGAGTTTAGTTCCTCATCAATCTCATCCCTGATAATTTCATACATTTCTACTGCTAGCAAAGCCGCACACAATTCCAGGCGAGGCACGGTGTGAGCTGGAACGAGGGGCTAACTTTGCTTTCCCTGTGACAAACCCAATTTGGCATTGGTTATCAGCATCAATTACCCTAAGGTAAGCTACTGCTCCTATTCCAACTGTGGAGGCATTTGAGAAGAAGCACATTTCTTTTCTTTGTGTGGCAGATAGTGTAACGGTAAATACGGTCTCTTAATCTGCAAATGTCCCAATGTCATTAGAGAATTTCTCCATTCATTCCACTCTTCTTGTCTTACTTTAGAAAGAGGTGCATCCCAGTCACAGTTCAGATGAAAATTCTCTGAGTAAAGCTTTTCCTCACACTACAACTGGAGACAGAAATCCAAGTGGGTTGTAAAGGCTATTCACTGTGGATAAAATGCCCCTTCTTGTAAATGGCTTCTCTTCTTGATTCACTTGGAAGTTAAAGCTATCAGTCTCCTGGTTCCAAGAGAGACCCAGGCTGTGTTGGACAGGCAAATCAAGTCTTTGGCATGATCCTCTTTGGGAAATGCTTCCATAACGATTTTGCTGTTGGATGCGATCTTGTGTAATCTAAGATTTGACTCTGTGAGCATCTTTGTGTGTTTTTAAAGAGATTGACGGCTTCCTCAGAAGTGGAGACTGAAGTCAGTCCATCATCAACATAAACATTTCTCACTACAAAGTGCTTTGCATCAGAGTCATGCTTGTTTTCTCCCTGCAGAGCAGCTCATCGCATGCAGTGAATTGCCACGGCAGGTAAAGGACTGTTTCCAAATACACAGACTTTCATCCTGCACTCAGTTACCCTTTTGTCTAGGTTGTTGTCTTCATACCACAAAAACCTTAAATAATCTCTGTGGTTTTCGTGTACTACAAAATAGTAAAAGATTTGCTGCACATCTGCTGTCACTGCAATGCTCTGCTCTCATCTCGGAATCTCATGAGAACTCCAGGGAGTGTATTGTTCAGATCAGGTCCACTGAGTAATACCTTGTTAAGTGACATGCCTTCAAATTCTGCACTCGATTTTATTTTATTTGATCAGGTTTTTGCAGGTGGTAGACACCAAACATGGGAAGGTACCAGCTCTCTTTTTCCTCATCTATGGGAGGGGCATGCTCTGCGTGGTCATTGTCAAAAAGTTTTTGCATGAATTCAATGAACTAACCTTTCATCTCATGTTTTTTATCTAGCGTTCTGTGCAGTGATGTGAGGCGTTTCATTGCCTGATCTCTGTTATTTGGCTATTGAGACCTTGGAGAGCGAATAGGTAATGGTGCGACCCAGGTTTTCGCATAATCCTAGAAGACATCACGGTCCATGACTTTCAGAAAAGCTTTGTCTTCGACAGAAAGACCAGGTTTGTCGTTGTCTTGCTTTGTTTGGAACACTGCACAGCCTAAGTTATCAGTAGTTTTTCTTAAAATTGATTCCATTGTTATCTGGTAACATGTAGTGTTGCTTTAGTGTTCCATCTACACATTCCTTCACTTGAATCTGTTTCGCTGAGCATATAGGGCATAATTGTGTCCATTTATTTGCTTTCTAACTTTGTGCTGCTTCAGAATGTCCCTTCCTAAAAGTAAGAGAATATGAGCATCGGGATCAACCCCAGGGATTTAATTTGCAACTGGCCGTAAGTGCGGATAATGCTGAGCAACATCTGGAGAAGGAATCTCTGTTCAATCATCTGGCAGCATATCACACTCTATCAAGTTTGGCAGTGAGAGTTTTGTTCGTCCATCTAAATATTCTACCATAAAGTTGATGGCTCTCCGTCCAGATTTACCCCAGCACAGGTCTTAATAGTGTATGGAGAGAAGCTGGCTTCGATCTTGAAAAGATTGAAAAACTCTGTCTTGGCTAAAGTTCTGTTACTTTGTTCATCCAAGACAGCATAAACCCGGACTGCTTTATCTCTTTTGCCAGCAGGATACACGGTCAAATTTTGGAACATGATCTTGCATGACTGGACTCACCACATATCTCGGTGCATTTTGAAGTAACTGAGGTGAGTCAGCCATCAGTCTGCTCCCCATGTTGTTCTTTCTCCTTGACAGGCTTATCTGAAGTTAGAAATGTTGGATCTGGGTGCAGAGCGGTAACATGTCTTTCGCTGTCACATTCAGAGAATCTAATCTGAGTTTTGCAATTTTTCGTTTGGTAGTCACAGCATCTGAAGCATATACGTTTTTCTTTTAGAAAGGATTTGCGCTCCTCTATTGATTTCTCTCTAAAGGCTCTATACTTTTTTGAGTGGGTAAGGTTTGCGGTGAATAGGACATTGCCGATCAGGGCTTTCAATTCGTGTCTGAGACGGTTTAGAGATGTCTGAGATGACACTTCTGTTCAATGTTCCATTACAGAACTCCTTCCACTGAATTTGTTAAGTTCGGCTCTGCTTGATTTTAGTTGAGTTCTTGAGGTGGAGAATGAGAAACTGGAGTCATTCCTTATTTTAGCTTGAAAAAAGGCAAAGAGTGAGAATCCTCCTTGTATTTGGACCCCTGAACTATCCATTTGTCTTGGAGGCTTGTGGGCAATTTCTTTGGATTAACCCCACATGGAGTGTCGAGATAAGCAAGGCCTGGAAGATACCCATCAGCTTTTGCACACACCAGTTCAAGAAGAATATCTCCTAAATCTCTCTTAATTTGTGGTCTTTGTTTCACAGTTTCGATAGATTCTCAATTTTCTTTTGAAGTGCGTTTTCAATCACTTCAGGTGCTTCATTAAGAACATGCACAAATCTTATTCTTTTTACTTGTTCAGAGGAGTCTTTTTTTTCTAGCCATTTTACCATCAAATCCAACTTCTCTCTGGCTGTTAGATTCATTTCTCTATAGTTGAATTAACAAAAGAAGCTTTCCATGCCCAATAGTTCTCTGGGCAGTCATCAGATTTCAGAATACCAGAGCTGACCATTTCACGTCTAATCAGATATTTAGTTAGATCTGATGTCACTACTGTCTCTGGTACATATTGTGAAGAATAATAAAAAGCTGTTTGCTTCACATCATTCTCATTTTCTGTCATTTGGTTTGTGAAACTTGTGGCAGATAACTACATCTGCACTAGGTGGCGTCAGCATGGTATAATCAACACCTGCTGCAACTGAAAGCAATGGTGACTTAACTTTGGTTTCTAATGGCTCATCATTGAATTGGAGTTCTGTGAAAGGTTCTCTTAAGTGCTGTTGTACATACTCACAGGTACACTGAGCAACATTGAACTGGTTTTACGTGAAATTTGCAACTTTCAAGCTCTTCCTCTTCTTCTTCATATGCTGCTGCTTCAGCTGAAGCGACTGCTGCTCCACGTTCAACTTGTAAGATGTGTAGACTTGCATCCAAGTCTGCTTTTTGTTTCAACATACTTGCTTCAAGTTCCGCTTTTTGTTTTACCATATTTGCTTCTTTCTCAGCATAGGCAGTTTGAGTGGATGCTGCAACTGCTTCTGCTCTGACTCTCATAGCTGCTGAGCTTGTGCTGGAACTTTTTGATGATGACCTGGAAGATCGAGATCTTGTTTCCATCTGCTGAAGAGGCTCTGTGAATTTCTTTATATGCTCTGTTTTCTCAGTTGGTTGATAGCTTGCTCTTTGTTGTTGCTCCATTGTGAGTTGCACTTTATCTTCAGGGGGTGGAACTGTCTTGGAAGTATCGCAGTATCATGAGCTGTTCATGCAGGGATCTTGTTAAGCTCATCGCGCTGTGATGTTGACTTTTTACTATTCTGCCCTCATAGCACGTGATAGTGCACCATTAGACAGATAGCAAACATTTAGAATAAAGTCCCAAGGCGTACTTGGTAATTATTCTTTACTTTAAAACTGCAAATACAGAAAATATAATATGTAAATAAACATTACAGGAAACCATGAATGCAGTAATGCTGATCAATCACAGTAAATTGTTTGCTCTTATTTGCAACTATTCTCTATTCTCAATCACAGTGTACAACATTTTAACATTAAAGGCAGTTAAATCGCTTGTACAAATAAAATGGTAAAAAAAAATACACAAATACAATTTTTATTTCTAAGAACAACACAATCTGTGTATATTTACTTCATACAATACAGTTTTTTCACAAGTAGTACCTACTTTCACAAGTAGGCCTACTGTAAAGTGTAGTTTATTCTTTCATATTTTTTTCTATTGACTCTTGTCTTTTAATGTTTGAACTTATTAGTTAGGCTAGTAATAGCTTTTGCTGTAATCGTAAATTGGAATCGAATATTTCACTGGTGTCTAAAATGTTGGTTTTGTAAAGTTAGAAACAATGAAAGCAATAACTATTTATTTATTTAGGCAAGTCCAGTGAATGTTTTAGCAGGGCAAGTTAATAGTGATACTTGTTAAAAATAATGATATGATCACAGTCAAACAGTAGCATATATGTGTACTGCATTGAACTGAAGAAAGACTGGTAAAAAATGTTGTATTGAATTAGTACCAATTTAAGTACCTTTAGGCTACTTTTTGAGTTACATAGTGATATATTGGTGTTGTTTTAAAGGGGAAAAATGATGCCCCTTTTTACAAGATATAAAAAATAAATCAAAAAAGTATATGATGTCCCCAGTGTGTGTATGTGAAGTTTTAGCTCAAAATACCACACAGATAAAATTGCCACTTTTTGGGGGTGAGCAAAAACACACTGTTTTTGTGTGCGTCCCTTTAAATACAAATGAGCTGCTGCTCCCTGCCTGTTCTTTCAAGAAGAGGGCAGAGCTTCAGTAGCTTGTGCATCAACAACAGAACATGTCAGAGACTAATGCTGAGGTCACACTGCACAATTTTATCCCCCAATTGTGACTTGCTGACAGGTATTGTGAAATTACAGACAAATGCCTGAAATCACAGGCAGTGTGAATAAGCAGATTAGTTGCCTACACCCGCATGCTAAATATCTGGATCTGGTAAACTTTATATCCATAAAACAACTCTGATGAACTGTACTAATGTGCACAGACAGTGTACAACTCGTTCTGGGTGGAAATTATGGTAATATACGGAACAGTTTGTCAGCGCTGTGGGTGGAAATGTGCAGATTAAGAAGCTGTAATATTATAATGGCTTCCCTTCCTACGTCAGAAGGGGAGAGAAATCTGAGTGGCTCGTTTGTTCACATGCTTGAAGAAAAAGGCTTATTAAAACAAAGTTACTAGGTTGTGTTTTTTAACGTTTTCTGATATGGAAGATGCACCGGGGACCGGATTATAGTACTTAAACATGGAAAATGTCAGATTTTCATGACATGTCCCCTTTAAAGATGCACCACTTAGGCAATGGTCTCTTGCTACAGATTCTCCCTGAGGGCTAAGCCCCCCTGAGGATGAAATCCTAGATCCACCCCGGTGTATATAATGCTAAATGTAGGTCCTCTCTGCAAGTATTTGATCAATGGTCTTGCTCAGCTCATAGTGCAGTGATAGTTCAAAGCTACTGAATGTTTAACCTGCTGGGTGGGAATTTCTGTCCCAGAAAAGCTTAATTAGCTAATTAAAGCTCTTCTTCATTAAACAAAATGAGAAAGGAATAGAGATGGAGTGGTTGGTGTTACACAGATGTCCCCCGACCTTATTAACTGCCAGTAATCCCACATGTAGATGCTGAACAAGGAATTTTCTGGGGCGTTGGAGCATCCGTCCCCTTATAAAAGCTTATACTTTAAGGGTCTGCGTAGTGCATGGAGGGCAGGAGAAGAGAAGATTTTTTTACAACCCCTACGCCAACATGTTAGATCCTTAAAATCCTATTCACCAGCCAGATCCTGCATATGTATTTCCTCTCTGTCTCATCACAGTGCTATGCGGTACAGCCTCCTCTGACTCATATTAGCTCATCATACTTAATCTTGAGTAAAATTTCCGAGCCTGTGCTAAATGACTTGCAGCCTTCATAGAGAAGAGATATTTATTTTTCTCAGGGCTAATGACCTGTCCCTTGGACCCACCCTCTGATGGTTATTTACTAGGGCCCAGATGCTTGGGCTCAAAATGAGTGGTTATGTCAGCAGGGGCCATCCGTCATGGCTGCTTCCTGATTGAATCTGAGAGATCCCATTGACATTGACTCTGTGACTTTTAAGGCCATTACCTACCGCCACTGCAAAATGATCGCCTCATCATCACTTGTGAGCTGACAGCTGATTAGCAACAAATTACCATCAGGACGGCGCTCTGACATCCAGGAGGAACAAAGCAGACGAGAACTAAACAGTCTGAAGTAATAGGCTGCATCTGGGTTGCAACGGTAGGTGTTGTATGCGTCATGAATCTTATCATAATGTTGTTTGTTTACAGAAAGAGCTTGCAAGCAATGCTACTGTTGTTAAAGTGTATTCGGTATGCATGCCTGTTTTAGATTACTGGTGAGAGACACAATTTACAAATATTATAAAATTAATACAGTCAAAAAAAGATAAAAAATCATCAATGTTTTGTCTCACACTGTTTGAAGGTTCATCAGGAGTCAGGGGAAAATTTCAATAAATCATTATACATCAAGTTAGTTCAGGTCTTTGTTGAAATACATAAAAATTCCACATGTAGGAAAGACATATACTCACTTCTGCACTCATATGCTTATGTGTGTATTTATGCTTTAGTGTATTATTGAAGTCTTTTCTTAACAGCTGTCACAGTTTTCCTCTAGGAGCCGTATGATCTCTGATGAGTGGAGATAGTCCATTTAGTGGCTGGGATTCATTTTTGATGCCTCTGGTGATCTGAAACTCTTTTAATTGCACAAAGCTCCCATTGCCCCTAGAGTGGAGAAGTGCATTTCACTTTTCATCTTACTTTCAGAATCTGAGCTGAAGTGATGAAAAATACCTTGATGGTGATTTCATGTCCTATTTAAAGCCCATGAAGACACTTCACTGCAGTTAATCTGCTTGTATACCCACCAACCAACTGCTTTATCCATAAAAACAAAAATCCGTTGATTTGAGCTGCCAGTTATCAAAAACTGGTATGTGAACACCAAATTGGTAAATGTGATTTCACCAAGTACAACATGTTCCTGGATCAACATCCAACAATCAATCCATCAGATTTGAGGGACAAGTTTACCATTACGAAAAAATGAAACCTATTCAAGCATGCTATTTATTATACCACATTAAACTAAAAATAAGACTTTAAGTCTACTTTTTATCTACTTCTCAGAAATACTTTATGTGGTTCACATACTTAAAGTTGCACTTATGTATACTTGATTTACACTGACAGAAAAGTATATTTGGCCTATAGGCTGCTTGTACTCTTTTCATAGAGATATACTGAAAAATATAATTTAAAGGGTCATGAATTGAGAAATCAACTTTCCCTTGAGCTTTTAATACATAAAAGGTCATGGTAATATAAAAATTAAGTTTCAGAGCTGAAAACATCCTTGTTAGTCAAAGAAAAGCTTTTATTGAAACCAGGCCCAGCAAACGATCGATCGATCTCAGAATGTACCAGGCTGTGATATCAGAGTGTGGTGAAACACCGCCAGAACATAAGATGAACAACGCCTGATTCTGTAGCCCCGCCCACCAACTCGTGCCACTGACATGACAGGCCTATGTGGAGCTAAACCGGATCGAACTTATAAGGAATAAACATGCAGCATATTATCATTCAGATTCCAATATTATGAATGCATGGGTGAACTTTATTTTCAATGAAGATCCAGCTCACGTGGGGAAGACATGTGTTTGTTCTTTCATTTTACTATAGATTCGTTTGTAAACAAGAGACTGGATTTGCATACAGGATAATATACATGAATGAAAGCAACACACTTATGTGAGTAATTTTATATGTGATAGTATTGCATTGTTACAGATTGTTTGATATAGGTCTATTGATTATGTGTACGTGTCTAACTGAACATACCTTAGCACGCTGTCAAAAGCTGTAGAATTCTTTATTTGTGGTGGTGTTGGTTCATTGTGATTTGGGATCAAATTTGGGACCAAAGTCCTGGGGCTATGTGTTTTCCAAACAGGCTACCAAACCGTATGACCGGCCTGCCGACGGGCTATCTTAAATAGTGAAATAACATTCCTTTCTTGATGTGCATTGTTCACTCTCTTGACTTGATATTTGAAGGAAAAATACAATCGTGGAAGTTTTGATCATGCTGTCTGCAATGTACTTGCCGCGTGTGCGCTTGCGCTTATGTGTGTGCACGAGCATGTGTGTGTGTGTGTGTGTGTAATGCACGGTCTACACTTATATACACTGATCCGGCAGGCCAAGTAATAACAAAATAACATTCCAATCAATTACGGCTGGTTTTGAGATAAATCATTGTGTTTGTTTGATGAAGACGTCCGGATGCCGTTTCTCCACACGCTTTCAAAACAATTCCCACATGCACTGACAAGGAAGCTGAAGCTTATTAAATATGTAAAGCTGATCCATTCCTTGCTGGGGGCGTTTACTTCCAAGTCTTCAGTGTGGCAGCCCCATAATATCCAAGCATTGCAGGATAGAGCCTCAAAACCAGGGTAGAAAATGGCCTATTACTTATTCATTATGATGTTTTTGAATGTAAAAACCACGCAAACGTCATAAGTTGTCCTCAGACAACAGTATACACATTTTTTAAAAGTCAGTTCATGACACCTTTAAAGGGGACATAACACCCACAGTTTCTTCAATCTCATATCAATCTTGAGTACCTATAGGGTAGTATTGCATCCTTCATATCTCCGAACAGTCTTTAGTTTTATCATATTTATAAATCCGGGAGAAGTGCCCATACAAGGATTTCTGCTCTTTATGCTTTAAAAAAAAAACATTCCAAAACTTGTTTGAATCCTGAAGGAGTGTATATGGCACAGAAATACTCCGTTCACGAGTTCGCACTTACATATAATTTTTAGAGAGTAAAATTAAAGCGTATTTGGCGTGCTGTCCAGGGGGAGTGCTTCGAGCTCGGAATTAGGCCTGAACCCAGAGTACCCACCGTATATGTAAGTGGTTAAAAAGTGTGGAGAAGGGGTGGTGGAGGGATGCTGATAACTGTCAATGGAGATAGGACTGCTGCATATATATACACCTCTATTGTTGATTGGCTGAGTGCTTTCCACCTGTGTCAATTATCTGAACGTGCTTCTCCTGAACCTTGTTAATAAAACATCATTTATATGTCCAACTCTTTTTTTTTCTTCTTTTTTTTTGCCATGTTTATCATGAGAATCCATCTCTTTAACAGTGTAAATAAGTCAGAATGCATGAAATAGCATTATACCCCCAAATTTAAGTATTTTAAGTTAGCATGTAGTTGTGTTTTGTATATTAAATACATTTTTACATAGTTTTACATACATGATTACGCACCTTCTGAAAGAGCACAGAATCTAAAGACGAAGCAGAAACAAGTGATGAAGATTGCTTACGCAAATTTAAAATAACCTGATTGTAACGGAAGGCAGGTAGTAGTCGCTGTGCGAGTAAACCTCACTCCTCTGATCTCGAGATGCTCTAGCGAATGATGCTAGAGGTTTGTAGCCTTTAGCCTCCTTGTTATAGTGTCCGACTCTCATGGCGGCGGACCAGAGTTGGGTCCCACTTGGAGTGGGCAGTTCGAACAGAAGGGATTACAGGATCATCAAACATTAAACAGCATAAAAGTTCAAAACCTCCTACCGAATGAAATGTTGAATTTATGAAGAGGAAATTACTGTGAAGCTTTGGGAGTGTTGTTGAACACAATCTACTCCATCTGTGTTTTGATTATTGCTCTGAATCCCATCCGGTGGAGGGTCCTATTTTAACAATCTGAGTGCATGGTTTGAAGTGATTGGTGCAGGTACACTTAGGGCATGTCCGAATCCACTTTTAGTTTAATAACAGTTTAAGGTCGGCACACCAGGTGCATGGTCCAAAAGGGTTGTACCTAGTATCTCAATGAATCATGGGTGTGTTTTGGACATTAACCTGCAATAAACCAATCAGATCAACAATGCCCATGGGCGAACAGATGGGTACAAGTGCATTTGCTATTTAAACAACACTGGACGTGTTATAACTGTGTCAGGCTAAAGCTAACAAAAAACACAAGCGTCGCATTGAGCCAGGTGTATGATAGGGCCCGTAGTCTTTGACAATGTTTTTCTCAGTTGATAAAAAAGGATGCATGAAGCTAGAAAAAAATGGTTTTAAAAGGGAAATACTTAAAGTACAGTTAAAGGTATGTTTCAAGTATATGAAATTAATACTTAAATAGCTACACAGTATAATTAAAGTGTAAAAATAATATAGTAAACTATAAGTATGATTGTATGTTCCTTTAAAAAGTATACTTGCAGAACTAGTTGTTTACTAAGAGTATACTTCAACCGGTACTTTCATAAACTAAAAAAATGTGCTACAAGAATTTGACTATCAGTATCAGTAAGTTCACTTGTATAACAGTATAAAAACTTAGTTGTAAATTAGTTGTGTACTCAACGTTTACTTTTACACTAAAAAGTGGGCCAATTTAGTACCAAGTAGTATTGACACAGTCAAGTATACTTATTTTTTTGTAAGGGGAGGCTTAGGTTTAATGGAAGGGAGAGGGTTAGGAGGACTACATTTTTGGACAGGAATGTTGGAAATAGGATGGAGGAAAAAAGTTTATCTGATGTTTTGATTTTTTCTGAATGGAGGTAACTTTTACAAGCCTGATCCAAACCACCTTTGTACAGAAAGTGCTTTGAACTTCTCTAGCTGTGGCTCAAATAGTATAGCATGAATGCTAAAGGTCATGGGTTCAATTACCGTGCCATGCATGCATGCATGGAAAAGCCACTTTGCCACAAATCTAATTAATAAGATCAAATTATATACACTTTTATCATCACTCAACAATGCAAATGCCTCATTAAAAGACTGCATATCAGCCATTTCAGTTTTTAACACTATTTTCTGTGAAGAATTTGGATCCTGCCTTTATGAAAGATCCATTGCTGAAGTCTTACTCATGATGATCCTACATGAGTTTTCATCATTACTATGACATTGGAAAAGCAACTACATTTAACAGAATCTGGTCAATCTAAAAAAAATCACTCTATCAATCAGTCAAAAAAATTCACAGCACAGGATGCATTTCAGATAATTTCCTGCCCACTGTGGCTCCTCAAGCACTGCTATGCATCTGCTGCCTGTTCAATAATTGTTGGCCCTTCATGGATGGGCTTAGAGAGGCTTAGGGACGAGGGTCTGTCTCAGGGCCCCTTGACACCAGTCAGTAGTTGGAACAGTGATGGAGTTCCCCATAGCATACAGTACACTGGCATGTCTGACACTCCATCAGGGCTAGGCTTGCCTTAGTAAAGCTGACAATGTGGCCGCCGTGGGACTAGCTGTGCACATGCTAAATTTCCATTTGTCTCTCTCAGTGGAGATCCTGGGCTGTATTTCAAAACATAGCATCACTGTCATACCGAGATTCTACCAACAACACGAGGCCCCTCATAAAACATCATATCCGAAGGAGTGCAGCAGATACAGCAGAGGAGGCCTTGTCAATCCAAACGGCCTTCTTTTAAGTGACTACTCTGTCAGACACTGGACAGGCACCACATAAACACATTTCAGGGGCGAAATGATAGGTTGCTCTGTTAAAAAAAAAAAAAAACACACAACATGGACCTCGATACAAGCTGCACAGGGGGTAATAGAGCTGTAAATACAGTCCTACATTATGGTTGATTTCAAGTCGTCCTTGTGGCCAAAGGCCATTACTAAACATTTATGTGGGGTCTAAGCCCATGTTGTAAGGTAAAACTATGCAGAACGAAGACATATCTGATGTCAGCATAAAATAATAAATTGCAATCGTCTTTTTTTCCCTTTCTACACAAGTCATCAGAGAAGAGATGTTGTTGTGAGGAGAAGGGGATGTCAGTGTTTTTGATTAAAGATTATGAGGGCACACTATTTAGTTTTTTCAAAAAATTATGTGGTAATTAGTCATAATGCATTGCTTAGATACATGCATTGCTTGTCAGAATATGTTAAGCAATTTTCACTTTTTTATGTTATACAAGATTCAACTAATTTTAATAAAACTCAATTTAATATAATTCAATTATATTATATAATTAATATAATTCAACTCAGTTTAATATCATTTAAATTGAATTTATTCATACAGCCTGAGCCAATTTAAAAAAATAAAATAAGAATGGTCCATTTTGATTTCATGTGACTTTAACAAAATACTTATATTTCACGCATCTAACTGGTCCATTAATCTGTTAATTGGTGCCAAACAATCATAGTATACTGAATATTAAAGTATGTGCATGTTCTATATTTAACATTTATTTAGACTTATAGTAGATAATGTATATTTAGATATATGATATCCACATATAGAAGCATAACATAATACATCTACAAAAATCCATAAATATTTTGATGTTTAATATTATCATAAAATTCTAATTAGATTTTAAATGCATTTTATTTTATTGTTATATCAATGATGCAGTGTTCCTAGATATTATCTCAATCCTTGTGCGTAGCCATTGTCTTTTTTCTTAATATGGAAATGAAGGTCCCAATTCGAATGCCTGGTGAGCTCTGGGACAGAATCCCTCCCATCATTTCAACCCCAACAGAGAGAGAGAGAGAGAGAGAGAGAGAGAGAGAGAGAGAGAGAGAGAGAGAGAGAGAGAGAGAGAGAGAGAGAGAGAGAGAGAGAGAGAGAGAGAGAGAGAGAGAGAGAGAGAGAGAATACTCTGAATGCGTTATGTCCACATTGACGTGTCAAGTGTTAGATTAACTGCCCTCTCAAGATCCTTTTATTTCCCTTTGCAGGGCAACGCTCATTTACATAAACAGATAATCCCTGATAAAAATTTCCATTAGACAAAGGTGAAATGGATCAATTTTGTCTGCCAAGATAAATCTTACATTTTACACCGACAGGGTCATTACCCAGGCCACATTTCAGAAATAATGTATTTAAAAATCAGCCGATAGCAGCCATTTCCAGGTTTCCAATTACCTTTAAGAAAAGCTTATTCTGTGGACAATAAAGCACATTACGGCACAATATGATACAGTCCATAAAGATCACACTGTTTGATGAGAGGTGAGAGAAAGCTCAGCATATTTAGGGGGAATGTCACAACCCCGCGTTCCCGCAGACGGCTCTCTGCAGGTGCCAGGCAAATGTTCTATTACCCCAGTCCAAATAGATTAACAGTCCTGTTAAAAAAATAAACAGTATTTTTCCTCCGTTTTTTCCCCCGCCTACACCCCTCTGTCCTTCTCAGCTGATGAAAGGTGGTAGATTGACAGGGGGTTGCAAGGTGATGCCACCAGCGCTGGAGAGAAAGAGAGAATGAAAATCTCATTAGTCTCTCCTTCCACCCCAATTCCCAGACCCCCCTAACTGACCTTGAGACACCCCCACCTTCCCAGCCATCACTCCCCTCCCCGGTTGAGGTGAATCCCTCGCATTGCCTTGGGTCTTCTCGGAGCTCGGAGCGGCGCTGCCGCTGAGGTCAGACGCTGGCGCTGCTGAATTAGTGCCAATCCCGCAAACAAGCCTGGGCGTGAGGTAGTCCTGTGGCGGGAGGAGATACAGGGCCGTGGAGGGCAGACGGCCCTCCCTCCCTCCCTCCCTCCACCGTACTGTCTCTTGCTCTCCCCTCCATATCAGGGAAAAGCAGCAGGTCCTAGACAATCTACCTCAATCACGGCCTTTGACGTGCAAGGATGCATCAAAAACATCAGCGTTATTCGGTCGCTCAAGACAATGCTGTAATTTTCAGTGGCATCTGTGCTAGATGGAGTTATCGTCCACAAATGAAAAAAGAATCATCATTTATGCCCCGTGATGGAAGAAATCCATTAGGTTTGCCAGCTAATGCTAATCTGTGCAATGAGCTGACCCCTAGAATAAAAACAATTCAGTCATGGTGTTGGAGGCCACAATGACAAAACACATTTCTGTGAGAAGGGTCAAAGCTCTCAAATAAGAAATGTATTTCAATTCATAAACATTAAATGCCAGAAAATGTGTTTGACAAACTGAGCTCGTCTGAGCTATAGCTACTCACATTAGTTATATCTCATTTACAAACTAATTAATACATTTAGTTTCAGATCCCCCATGCTGTTTGATAATGTTTCCATGGGACTGTGATTGTATGAAATATATATACAAAAGCGAAGGAAAGATTTTAGGCCATTTATACAGCATAGATGAGCGGTGACGGTTAATAGAAACAAAATGAGTTACCACAGTACCATCTAGTGGATATTCTTAGATCTACAAATCCACATTATCACTGGACTTCAGCTCGGCGTTGACAACACGATAACCGTCATTTCGTTTGAGACACTGTTTTTAAATTACTGGTTTACTTTTTTTTTTTTTGCAGGATTGTGTTGATTTAACTGTATTAAATAAATGTATTTAAAGTGATTAAAAAATTAAATTATCAATGTCAAAAATTAATTCAGTAGCATATAGGCTATGCTGTGCTATTAGCTTTTAATGTAGATAATAAATGCTTAAATGCTGTTTATCGTCTCCGTGAATTTATTTTAGAAATACAAAATGTATATAGCCTACAGCCTACATTGAATAGCAATTTAGAAGGCGAATTATTGTAAAAACAGTTGTGTAACAGAAAATAGATACAGGGTGACATCTACAGGAGGAAATCACTATTCTCTTTTTGCAAATTCTAGCATTTACGGTACAATACCAAATGTTATTCAAAAATGTACATTAAACAAAAGAGTTCAGCATTTGTCAAGCATTTTATATATATATATATATATATATATATATATATATATATATATATATATATATATATATATATATATATATATATATATATATATATATTTGTTTTATTTTATTTCATCAAAGAAAAAAAAGGCTTCGTAAAGGAAATATATAAACAATAATAATTTTTATAAAAAGTGCACATTTGGCATTGTTAGAGGGGTTAAAAACGAATAATAAGGACACAGTGCCAAAAAGCTTAGCATGTCTGCTTGAGTCCCATAGCCAGGCTTAAGATTTTCCCCATAAATGAGGATTTAGTGTATTTTATGCTGACAGAAAAAGTGACACACGGCAAACAGTCATTAATATTACAAGATATTAATCTTGTTTCAGCAAATGCTAAATGCAGAAGAACAATTGCATTGTCCGGCCTAATCTCTTGCTTATTTTGGAAATTGTTTTCCTTTTCTTTTGGCCTCTGGGGAATTATAGTCTTGGGGCCAGATGTACATCTTATTGAAGAGATAATTGTAAGTGAAAAAAGAGGATGCCTTTATATTAAAGCTCAATTCCTCCCAATATTGTTATGCAGATGGAACTTTCACTAAGCTGAAATCTCTGATCATTGCCCCAATTGAAATTCTGTGAAGCAGGGAAAAAAAAAAAAAACACAATAAAAGACTGTTACTAAACCCTTAAACTATTTCATGTGGTAACACTGTTCTTGATAAAGTCATAATTATTATTTCATATGACTGAGTTCTTACTGACACCATAAAATAATTATTTTGCATGTTAATGTATAATTAAAGTGTAACACGGACACCTTAAATTAATGTGTAACCCAATTGTTTCTTATAGGTATAACAACCACACATATCCACTTACAATTGAAGTCAGTGCACTAATAATAGACATTTAGCTTGTTTTACGATTTATGTGTGAAATCAGATCTGAATAAGGGAAATTTAATAGTAGGCTATATGTAATCTCTGGATAGGTTTAAAAAAATTGTTTAGTTATTCCTATGAGGAAAAACATGGCAAGTGGCATTTGAAACTGCATGTGGTCTTCTTTTTGCTAAAAAACACAAAACTGCCTGTACCATTTTGCATCAAGGCCGGTGCAGTGGCCTGCTTGACTTCCCACTGTTCAGGAACTGGCGGCAAACTAGGTCTCGTCAGATGGCTCCAGAGCTCTCTCAAAGTGTCAGCTCCCCAAAATAGTCTTATGACCAGACTACAGACACCAAACAAACAAAGGCACTCTGATCATGTACGTATCAGTCTGAGTGCTCCCGAAGCCTCCCTCCGTTCCCCGTATCGTGTTAATCAGTCTCCAGGGAGCGGGATCGGACACGACACACATCCTATTGGAGCAAAGTGTGGTGTCTCCCGCCTGCGAGCTGGACTTCGGTGCAGGTTGCGGTGGAAACGTTGATGTGCACCCTCTGTGTGGACGGCAAGGACAGAGGCACGGCGGCAGCAGATGTCTCGTGGCGGAGATTATAAATAAAAGCGACCAGAGCAGGGAGCACTGACGGGCCTTAGCGAGGCCGCTGTCAGGGTGGCAATGTCTTTTACTCGCTGGATAGTTTCTCAGCAAGACACTTGGCCAACCTCTTCTAACAATGACTGTGTCCTTGTTATTGGACTTGATGCCTGCTCTTGGTTGGGGGCCATATCATGGGCACCAGTGGTGAACCGTGTGTGGCGGTTGGCTTGCTACAAGAAACATGAGGTTGAGAGGGTGGGATGTAATGGGAAAATTATTGAGTGTAGCTAGTTTGAAGAAGGTCCAGCTGTATTTAGAGTTGTGGTGTCTCCTCAGTGACTATTAAGTTAATTAAATCCAGTCAGTAAGGTCAAGACAGTGAGACAGTTTAAGCCGTTTTTATTCCCCCAAAAGGTTCCATTAAAAATACGTAAATATGTAAAATGTATGGAAGCCTATTTCCACCTCATAATAAAGTCATGCAAATTAGGAAAATTGAATTAGGACATAAAACCAAGTTATAATTATGAGGATTAAAAAAATAATTTATAAAATCAAAAAAGTCATAATTATGATATATAAAAATGTCTTTATTATGACAAAACTATTTTGGCATTTAGGCTATAATACTTTGGTCTTTTTAGCCTATATCATAATTAAGGTTTAGCCTACCAAAGAATGATTTTCTTATCTGGCTACCAATTAGACTGGGGAACAAACCCAAACTAGTTATCATGGACGTTATCATTTAATGCAAATAATTTAGATATAAGACACTAGAACCACTCTTGCTGACATGGAGGATTTTCTGCAGTCAGGCAAATTGCCTTGGCATGCTGTTGACAGCCTGTTTAAGAATGAGTGCTGAAAGGTGAATTAGGAGTGCTAATGAAGAACACATTCCCACTTGAGAAGGTAATTATCTTGGGTGTAATAGCTGAGGGAAGATTAAGTGTGATTCTAGCCCCAGAGGAGTATCACACAAGATTACACCTGAGATGTTTATGAAGAGAGAAAGTCTTCTTCAAAACGTGTTGACAGCAGTCTGCCACCTACAGGTCTCAATTCAGTCGACGAAATGAATGAAAAAAGGGGTGCTATTGTGGCCGGCTGGTATTTTCAGTGGATAAACACTACCAGTGATTAAACATTCAGCATGAAGGAATAATTTCGAAAGATAAAATTAAATTAATAAACAGAGAACAAACCGTGACAAAACCCCTTTTTTTGGATTGTATTATCCTAGTACATTTGAAAAAAATGAATATCTATTAAAATTGAAAATGTTATTATATTGAATGCGAGAGAATTTATAAAAATAATCACTGGATAGAAGACAGGGATTAATGCCTTAGGTTACATGTGGCATGAAATAATCTCTCTATTAGCTTGTTAGCAGCTACAACAGCACAACTTCCTGCTGCTCTCACCAGGCTAACGTGAGTCGGAACATGGGATACTAATATTACTTATGAGCCTTATAGACACAAGCGCGTATTCTTCGATGCGGATAATTATCTGATCAATGGTAAGTTAAGGATTAAACGAACACTTTAATCCGTTTCTGAAATAAATCCACGAGATACAGTAGATGTGATTAGCATTTAGCCGTTTTACCACAGTATTTTTCTGAGTACTGTGAGTTTGGTAGCTAATTTAGTGATAAAGGTAACGTTAATTATTTGGCTAGTTAAGGTATTGGTTTTGCTTAAATTAAAAGTTTGATAGCTTAGCAGGTTTATACGCTGTTTTCTGTAATTATTTAGCTATAAGCTTTGTCAACTTGTTGGACAGGAAAAGACACGTCTGTTTCTGTAACGTTAGCTCAGTTTAAAGCTTCGTTTCATGTTATTTCACAACATTTTTCGTTTCAAATAAGGTGTGACATTTGTATTATATACAGCCTCGATGCTTTGTTTTTTCCCCAAAGTGGGCTAACAGTGTAGACACGAACAGAACTCATAGGACAAAACATACCCCCAAAAATTCCTCGCCATTGCTATTTTTAACATATTTACTTTTAAATGAATAAAAAATTTAAATAAAAAAAAATGTACTAGGCCTACTACCAGTAGTATGCAGTTATTTTATATATTATTTTATATTATGTATATATTTTTAATTGTTCAGTTTTTATATTTTTTATTTCTTATATTTTTGTTTAAATTTTAGTGATTTTCTTTTGTGCCCTTGTCATTAATATTTAATAATTCTTTTCTTTTATTGCTTTATTTCAATTTAAGTTTTTTTTTTTTGTTTGTTCACTTCAGCTTTTTTTTATTTCAGTTAGTTGCCAAGGCAGCATTTCTAATTTAAAGTTTTTTATCTTGTACATTTATTGTGGCTTTATTTCAATTATTGAAAACAATTTTGAATAGTTTTAGTTAGCAATAACAACACTGATATTATGGCATTGCATTATCATTCACTACCCCTTAAACAATCTGCTTTCAATACTTACTAAAATAAATAATGAAACATGCTATTAGAGGAGGTCAATTAAAACATTTTTTTTATGTGTCCACTTTTTGTCAACATTGCAAGATACTTGTGAAAACATATATCCAATAAATGTTGTGTGTCTGAAGGAGATTGGGTGACATTATCATCATGCCATCAGCGAAGGTGCTGAAGAATACCCAGTACATTGAATTGGGCAGTTACCAGTACTGGCCTGTTCTAGTGCCCAGAGGAATCCGCCTGTACACTTACGAGCAGGTGCCGGGATTCCTACGGGAAAATCCTTATATCACTGATGGCTACAGAGCCTATCTGACCTCTAGACTGTGCATTAAAAGGTAAGTTCAGGTTTTTATGTAACCACCTTCTAACTGTATTTATGCAGCGTGTATTTTTTCAATAGCAATATTCTTTGCATAATTTTAGTTATATAATATAGATGCATTGCTAAGCCTGTTTAGAGACCTTAGCTTTGGAAGATGCCTGATATAATCTCAACTGTTTTGTAGCATTTTCATTCTGTCCAATGAGACTGTAAACATCTGGAGTCATCTGTTGGGGTTCTTCATGTTCTTCACACTGGGAGTTTATGACTTGTTGGTGGTGTTGCCGACTTTAGGAGCTTCCAGAGAAGATTATGTCATCTACTCTATAAGCCTCTTCTGCTTCCAGGTATGTCTGTGCTGCTTCCACCATGCCCTCACAATATCACCTTTTAGGTAGAAAACTCAAAATTAGGAAAAACCTAAGCAGTTCAGAGGTGCATTAAGTTCACACTTGGCATGTTTGTTAGTGCGGTTCATTTGAACATGTGAGCACTGCCATCTGAACCCTGGTGCGCATCAAGATGGGTCTCGGTCCGCTTCCAAACGAACTCTGGTGCGGTTTGAATGATATATGAACGCAACACGGACCAAAGACATGTAAACAAACCAAAAAAACAGGAAGTTGAGCATATCGGTAGTCATGATGTTGGCCATCACAGTTCAACACAGGTATCATAACCACATCTCCTCGCAGATCTTCGTTTGTGTGTCCGACGGAGGGATTCCTGCCACTGTTTTGACTCCTTTTACGTATTTTATAAGCTCTTCACGAGTTCTAAGCTGGTCAAAATACCATCATATGCAGGCTATGCACGCACAACAAGCACATTTATCCCTGCACACAGCATTGTTTTGGATGTTCATAAGTTCCGTCTCAAAATAGGCAATACGTCATAAAAGCCGCCCAAGCAGGTTGTGAAAGTATCCCTATGCCTTTAGGTTCGGTCATAAAAATGCCATTCTGAACGCTTTCAAACCAGGACTAAATGTTTAGTTTTTTTGTCCGGACCAAACGAAACAAGCGAACTGAACTACAAATGTGAATAAACCCTTAATAGGCTCTGTTTGAACTTGAATAGTTAACACAGTAGTTAGCAGTGGATAAAGTGTTTCTTTTTTTTGGCATGACAAACAAATCATTAATTAACCATGGTTGCTTGTTTGGATCAGCTCCATCCTTTTCAATAAAAACTGATCTTAGATCAGCACTCTCAATCAATAAGTCTTCTTATGATCCTTGGACTGTTGAAGGCCTTTGCTAGCAGGCTTCCCACATTCACTGTTGCCAGGGTTTAGAGTTAAAACTTATGATTTATCACCTAAACTCAGGGCCGTCTAATTCTAGATCTGTTATCGGCTGTTCTCGTGCCATCGTTAATAGAGAGAAATGGAAGCTTCTATCCTTGGCATCCTTTCCCTAAAGCATCAGGATTAGGCAAAGTGCCTCTACACCACCCTTGCTTATTCTCTCATGAAGACATAATTATTATAGCATCTTTGTTTGGCTGTATAGGTTCATCATGTGAGTTTGAGCTTGTGTATTTTAATGTCAATCTGCATATATGGCCTACAAAATCATCTGTATCTGAAGAACACTTCACATCTTCTGCTCAGGTGTGCATGCTGTGTTCTGTGGGCTATCACCTGTTCTGCTGCCACCGATCCGAAAAAAACAGCCGCCGATGGATGGCACTGGACTACGCGGGGATCTCCATCGGAATCATAGGCTGTTACGTTCCAGGAGTGTTCTACGCATTCTACTGCAATAATGTACGTGCAGGGGGCGCTGCTCCAGTCGAATACTCATTCACAAAAAAATGTTTTTACATAATTGCCCTCTGGTAAACAATATAGTTCACCCGTGTGCATTTTTTTTTAGGATGTATTTTATGAAGTTGCATTGTCTAATGATACAAAAGGATTGCAGTTGTTGTCTGCTTACTGATGAAAAAGTCACTAGCATTGTGTATGTATTGTGGAATGGAAACGAATGGTCACTGGTCAGTGTGTATGGGAGTGCCATTAGTCAAGACAAATTTCCCTTTGGGCACAATGAAGTGTACTGAACTGAGCTAAACCATTCTGGCTCGGGGAGGTGGCGGCAGTACTGGAGGTAGGCTTCCCACAACTTCATAAATGAAGTAATAAGTGTTTATTGGTGGAGTCTGATCCAAGTAGGACACATAGGGTTTCATAAGAAAGACACGAAGAGTCTCTACACTGTGTGCGATAGGCGGTCATGGTCAATGTGGACAGGGGTAGATTAATTAGGTTGTTTGAGGTGCATTGTCCCACAGTGGTCTCTAGCAGCAGATGGTTGGCCTGCTTTTGTTGTGGGCATATGTTACCTGTGCAACAGATACAGAGCAAGAGTTCACCTATTCCTGGGGAAAACAATCTGGTTTGTGTGTGTGTGTGTGTTTGTGTGTACTTATTTATATTACATTTTGGGGACCAAATGTCCCCATTATGTAATATATACCTGAAATCACCTTTATGGTGGGGATCACAATGTAAATGGAGTAATAAACTAAATGATGTTTTTTTTTAAATGTAACAATGCAGCATGTCTCCTGTGATGGGTAGGTTTAGGGGCAGGGGCAGTGTAGGGGGATAGCATGTACAGTATAAAATGCATTACGCCTATGGAAAGACCCCACAATTCACAAAAACCTAACTGTGTGTGTGTGTGCGTGCTGTGAATACTGCATGGAGAGACTGGCTATATGTGTTTATTAAAGAACAATTGCCATTATTCTATTGGAGTGCACATTAATATTAATTCCTTTATCAGATGATTTTATAAAAAGTGTCTGAAAGGAGTCATGCACCCAAAAAGGACGCTTGTCATAATTTGCTCACCCTCATGTTGTTATGAACATGCATGACTACTTTTTTCTTGAAAAGAAGATATTTTAAAGAAGACAGGAATTCAAACAACATCGGACCCAACTGACTTTCATTATTATCACAACCAAAAAACATTTTTAACAATATCTTCTTTTATTTTCCACAGAAGAAAGTCAGGTAGGTTTGGAACATCATGAGGGAGAGTAAATGACTCATTTTGTGGTAAACTATTCCTTTAAAAACGAGGAAAAGTATGAACGATTTAATAGGAAAGTTGGAAGTGCAGACACCGAGAGCTGTCGCATGTTGACTTTTCCCATGAGATTACTGTAACACTATGGTAGATTATCTTTGATTTATGTTGTACGATAGTTTATTCCTCCCTTCCTGTTGGTTTGCACAATGGACCCCCTGTGGAGCGGCTTTGTACTGCCTGTATAAAAACGACGAGGTGCCGCTTGGCATGAAATCTTCTTTGTTTCAAGATTTTGGTGCAGTTTTCTGAAAGCTTGAATCTTGGAAATCCTGAGCAAGCTGATTGCTCTCGTCCCCTCTCCTCCCACTTGCTGTTTGCTGAGCACCAGCGCTTTTGGCCACACTGCTCCACATGGTTCTCCCCACATATTGGAAGTGCTGGCTTATTGTGCCCCAGAATGCGGCAGAAATCTGCTCCAGCCCAAAGCAGATGGCCATGTTCGTGGACCCACTCCGTCACTCCTGTTCCCCACCATATGACATTCACACGTGGGTGAGCCATCTCCACTCTCCCCCTGCCAAGTGTTTAGCTTTGCTTTTTGGATGACTACTCAATCAGCCAAGCGCCCCAAGAGAAAGAGAGACTGATTTCTCCATTGCTTTTTTTTTTTGCAGTTTTTTTTTTCTCGTACAAAACAAGGGATTTTTTTGTGTGTGTGTCTGTGTTGTGCACATGAATATGACTTCCATGTGTTTGTGGTTCATGTTGTTTTGTCTGGTTTGTGTAACTGTCTGTAGTACTGGCGACAGGTGTACCTGGTAACCGTTCTGGCCATGATGCTGGCAGTGTTCTTCGCCCAGATACACCCTCATTACTTGACCAAGAAGTGGCAGAAGCTTCGCTCTGTTATATTCTGTGCTGTAGCGGGATACGGCCTAATCCCCACCTTTCATTGGATCTGGCTCAGTGGGGGTTTCAGCTCTGACATAGTCCAGGTAAGAGTCCACTTTACAATAAGATTGCATTAGTTAACTACATTAGTTAACATGAACTAATAATGAAGTGCACTTTTACAGCATGTTGATCTTTATTGTTAAATTCAACATTTACTTATATATTATTAAAATCAACATTAGTTAATGCACTGTGAAGTAATAAGTAATTTTTAACTAACATTAACAAAGATGAACAAATACAGTAACACATGTATTTCTCATTGTTAGTTAGTTGGGTTAGTTCACGAAAAAATGAAAATAATTTTTGCGCATGACGTAGGGCGCTCCGGTGAGAATATGCTAGTTCTTGCAAGTTCCAAGTTTAGTTTTGCTCTATCCTCTGCACTTCCGTCACCAGAACTTAGGTTGCGCCTGTGTCCTACGTCATACACTGGAACGCCAGTCTCTCGTGAATGCGTGTATGATAGTTAGCGGAAGTTAGAGATTACAGTTTGTAAAGTTTTAAATATGGATATTTTTCATACACAAACATACACAAATATTTGTTTCATACACAAAGGCCTTAACTAACCCCCCGGAGCCTTATGGATTACTTTTATGATGGATAGATGCACTTTTATGGACTTAACATAAACAGTCATTCACTGCCATTATTAAGATTGGAAAAGCCAGGATGTTTTTTTAATATAACTGAAAGAAGAAAGTCATATACACCTGTCATGATAACCTGTTTTTGTTTTGCGATATATATCGCCCCAGAAATAATTACGATAAACAATATTATTGTCATTTTAAGACTTTTATGCCTTTAATGCAGAGGTCTTCAACCCTGCTCCTGGGGACCCACTGTGTTTTCAACAAGTGATCCTGAAGAGCTTGAGTAGCTTCACCTGTCTTTAATTAGGGTTGGAGCTAAATTCTCCAGGACAGTAGGTCCCCAGGAGCAGGGTTGGAAACCCCTGCTTTAATGCATTAACTAATGTTATTAACAAATGTTAAAGGGATAGTTTACCCAAAAATGTAAATTACCCCATTCCTGAAGATGAAGATTTACCCACCCTCAAGTCATCCTTGGTGTATATGACATTCTTCTTCCAGACAAATACAATCAGAGTTATATTAAAAATGTCCTGGCTGTTCCAAACTTTATAATGGCAGTGAATGGCAGCACAAAATTCTAAGCTAAAAAAGTGCATCCATCTATTATAAAAGTAATCCACACAGCTCTGGGGGGTCAATAAAGGCTTTCTGAAGTGAAGTGTAATTGATTTGTGTAAGAAAAATATCCATATTAGGTAAAATATCTAGCTTCCAGCAGACTGCCTTCCGTATTCAACTTACAAAGTAAGTGTAATGTCCAACGTCGTTACGCCAGTTACGCTTTTTTTTTCTGTAATTTAAATTCACTGCCATGATAAAGCTTGGGGGAGTAAATCATGAGCTAATTTTCATTTTTGGGTAAACTATCCCTTTAACAACCTTATTGTAATGCGTTACTGCTTTGAGTATTTACAGTGAGGGAAAAAAGTATTTAGTCAGCCACCAATTGTGCAAGTTCTCCTGCTTAAAAAGATGAGAGAGGCCTGCAATTTTCATCATAGGTACACTTCAACTATGAGAGACAGAATGAGATTTTTTTTTTTTCACATTTAAAGATTTTTAAAGAATTGATTTTCAAATTATGGTGGAAAATAAGTTTTTGGTCAATAACAAAAGTTCATCTCAATACTTTGTTATATACCCTTTGTTGGCAATGACAGAGGTCAAATGTTTTCTGTAAGTTTCCACAAGATTGTTGCTGTTGCTGGTAGTTTGGCCCATTCCTCCATGCAGATCTCCTCTAGAGCAGTGATGTTTTAGGGCTGTCGCTGAGCAACACAGATTTTCAACTCCCTCCAAAGATTTTCTATGGGGTTAAGATCTGGAGACTGGCTAGGCCACTCCAGGACCTTGAAATGCTTCTTACGAAGCCACTCCTTCGTTGCCCGGGCGGTGTGTTTGGGATCATTGTCATGCTGAAAGACCCAGCCACGTTTCATCTTCTATGCCCTTGCTGATGGAAGGAGGTTTTATCTCACGATACATGGCCCAATTAGGTCTGGGCGATATCTAAAAAAAAAATTATATCACGATATTGTCAAAATTTTTACGATATTCGATATATATCTCAATATGTTTGCAATTGCTTTTAAATAAACAAATAAAGATGTATTTTGCCCCCATTAAAAACAACAAATACTATTTAGATAGAACCAAATTAAATACAAAATGTTTAAGTTTACTGAACAGAAATGTACTAATTACAATATAGATTTTTAATTTTATATATATATATATATATATATATATATATATATATATATATATATATATATATATATATATATATATATATATATATATATAATTTTTTTTTTTTTTTTTTTTTTTAAACATAAGCAAAACATGCAAATTACAAACAAAATGACAAAAACAGTGCTTTATTTTCAGCTACACTGGGTCTATTTAACATTAGCAAGTCAAGAAATAGACCAAAAATCTAATATATATTAAAAAAAACTTCTCAGTCTTCACTCTAAAAATTAACTATAGGCTACACTGATTCTTAATAAATATATCAAAGTTGTTTAGCCAAGCATGGGGTGGTTTTCTATATTTCATTGTTGTTTGATGAACATTAAATCACACAGAATATGAGCTCAGGCCCTTTAAGATCTCCACGGACCAAATTCATTGTAACACACGATTTCTCACTCAACTCTGTACGTCGTTCACTAAAGACAAACACTACTGTGTTTACCTGAATACTCGCCAGGACGTGCATTTTTACATTTGTTTGACCATTGAAACCCAATAATCCATGAAAGAACTGAATCGCAATCATGTGTTGTCTGAAAGGCATGTGCGCGCGCTTCACGTCAGAGTCTGGCAGCACGTGCACGTCCCGTCTATTATTTCTCTCATGCGCGCATGTTTCTGTTGCTTTCTTTGTCATGCGCTTCGCGTATTTATTTAACTCTTCTGCTTCCAATGTTTACTGAACGGTGGAAGCAGACTTCTGCGTTATCATCTGGTAATGTTTTTTGGGAAAGTATGCATGTTGAATTTGAAATATTCGATATTCACGTTATTTTTCAAATTTTACATCGTCGTCAAAATTATTGCGATAGTATCGCTAATATTCAATATATCGCCCAGCCCTAGGCCCAATTCATTCTTTCCTTTACACGGATCAGTCGTCCCAAAGCATGATGTTTCCACCCCCATGCTTCACAGTATGGCATGGTGTTTTTTGGATGCAGCTCAGCATTCTTTCTCCTCCAAACACAACAATTTTTACCAAAAAGTTTTATTTTGGTTTCATCTGACCATATGACATCCTCCCGATGCTCTTCTGGATCATCCAAATGCTCTCTAGCAAACTTCAGACGACCCCGGACATGTACTGGCTTAAGCAGGGGGACACGTCTGGCACTGCAGGATAAGTCCCTAGCGGCATAGTGTGTTACTGATGGTAGCCTTTGTTACTTTGGTCACAGCTCTCTGCAGGTCATTCACTAGGTCCCCTTGTGTGGTTCTGGGATTTTTGCTCACCGTTCTTGTGATCATTTTGAGATATTGCGTGGAGCCCCAGATCGAGGGAGCTTATCAGTGGTCTTGTATGTCTTCCATTTTCTAATAATTGCTCCCACAGTTGATTTCTTCACACCAAGCTGCTTACCTATTGCAGATTCAGTCTTCCCAGCCTGGTGCAGGTCTACAATTTTGTTTCTGGTGTCTTTTGACAGTTCTTTGGTCTTGGCCATATAGGAGTTTGGAGTCTGACTGTTTGAGGTTGTGGATTTTATACTGATAACGAGTTCAAACAGATGCCATTAATACAGGTAACGAGAGGAGGACAGAGGAGCCTCTTAAAGAAGTTACAGGTCTGTGAGAGCCAGAAATCTTGCTTTTTTTGTAGGTGACCAAATACTTATTTAATTACATAATTAATTTCCATCATAATAAAAGCAAACTCTTTAAAAATCAGACAATGATTTTCTGGATTTTTTTTTTTTTTTTTTCATTCTCTCATAGTTGAAGTGTACCTATGAAGAAAATTACAGGCCTCTCTCATCTTTTTAAGTGGGAGAACTTGCATAATTGGTGGCTGACTAAATACTTTTTTGCCCCACTGTATATGCCAGTATATTTATATATTTGTTTTTTATATATACATTTTTTTTTTTTTAGGAATTTATTCCCAGAGTTCTGACAATGTATATACTTGCTGTAGCTGCTATCATCTTCTACGTGTCCAAAGTTCCAGAGCGTTATTTTCCAGGTACTGTAAAATATAATATTTCTTACTATTTCAGCCTTCACATTTGGAGAGCTCATTGTGGCCTTCTGACATAAAAGCCGGGCTGCATGTCACTTGTCAAATTTGATACTATATCCAAAGTAATAAATTGTTTAGAGCGATGGACTAAACCAAAGGCCACACCTGCCTAACCTAACCTCAGACAAGATAATTAATGGTTTACTACTTTGTAATCTCTAGGTCAGCTGAACTACTTGGGCTCCAGCCATCAAGTCTGGCACATATTGGTGGTGCTCATGTTCTACTGGTGGCATCAGTCTGCACTTTTCATAACCAACTACCGTCACTCTCACCCTTGCCCAGACTACCATCTTCGCTCCTAGAGGAATGTGGGATCAGAGGAACACTACTGAAGACTTGTATTTTAAATTATCTTTAAGCTGGAACACATTCATGTTTATGAAATGTTATTGCGAGGTGTATTTTTTTTTCTTCTTCTTCTTTTCTTCATTGTAAGTTATTTGGACACTTTTTATTCATTTTGTATAAGTGCCTAGATGTGTAAGTCTAAATACAAATTATAGGTACTTGATAAGGTAAGCAGTGTTAGGCTTTTAAAAGCACTTTTAAAAATAAAGGTTAAACACCATTTTACAGCATCGGGATGTTTTTCTACATCTCTTGGGTAGCATGCAGGTTATGTGGAGTAAAGCATTCAGCATTATGTCTGTTCAGTTGTATTTGTTGTTTACTGTTCCTAATTAAAGCTAAAATTCAACGATTCACCAGCTTAATAGTACCACATTTTGATTTGTTTTGGGATTGTGTGAACATGAATTTTTAAATAAATGTATACAAAAGTCTAAATGAGACTTTTAGTTATAGTCTTGTTTACAACATTGAATAAACCAAAGAGATTGGTTCAGTATTAGTGAAATAAGCACGTCTTAAAATGATGCACATCATATTTTGCAGGTTGCCGCACAGCATTGCCATGTTGTAAATACACTCATCAGGATTATTTGTAACAATTTTGGCTTCTGTTTATCATTACTAATAATGGCAATTTAAAAATTCTCTCAAAAAAAAAAATCATTACTAATAATGGCAATTTAAAAATTCTCTCATGCATTTAATGTGTTAAAACAGTACTTCATGTGCTGTTAGTCATTTTTGTTAGCTGTTGATTCATGATGCTGCATAATGTAACACTATTTTAACTTACTGTTTTTTACAATGTTGGTAATATGTTGGGATATGCGTTTGGAGATGAATAAACTTCCACTTTGTCCTTTTCAACATAAGTTGTAATGACAATTCTTTTAATGATTGTCTGAATGAAAAACAAACAAACACATGGACTCATGATCTCCAAAAGAAGCTTTTATTGCATTGTTAGAGTGTAGTACTATGTAAGAAAAAAAGAAATCTTGCGATGTTTGAAAAACAAAAAGCTTTTTTTGGTCTTGAATGTTTCAACTGCAGATATTCAGTGACAATATAAATGCATCTATATGGCCCTTTTCATCAGTTACATTGTAATACCCTTCATGCGTCACACCTTTAGTGACTAAAATTGAATTTTACATTTTCTTCAGACAAACGACTGGTATATAAATACACAAAACTGCATTTTGCACATTCTTTTCCCTTTCTACAGGAGCTCTAATTGTTCATGATTGTAGGTAATCGGTAAGTACATACAGGCGTAGTGGAACATCTGATTATTGATAACACCAAAGATGTAAGGTTATACTTGGGGAATTCTTTCTACAAAATCATAATACAAACAATGACCGTTATAACAAAAATGTCCAATAAACGGCAACTTCCTGGTGTGGTCAATTTACTAAAGGGAAAACAATAATAAGTCCCTTTTAATGCATGTAGGAAGGACATTGTCACATTATACAAATTTAAAACATTGAATGCACTTAAAAATGTAAAAATATGCATAAAATGGTCTATGTGAATTACTTTAAAATGGAGAATGCTTACACTCAGATGATTCCATTGAGAAAAAAAACAGGCTACAGCCATTGTGTATTTGAGGTACTGTTAAACAGGGCAGGGAATACCCAGATAAGGCTTCATGGTGTTCATGTTGGTAGATTTACCAACTCAGTGGTCAACGATGAAGTACAAACTTAATCAAAATGCTGTTCTAAATTGGCATTTTTCCTCTAAATCCTATTCAAATTAAGGATTATACACACACATCTCTGAAATGTTTTCCTTCTTTTTTACTGAGCACAGCGCTTATTGTAATGCATCATAGAAGGCTTTCTAGCGCGTAAAGGCTAAAGAATATGCCTCAAAAGCCTATCCAAAAGCATCCATAAACCACAGGTTTAAGTCACCAAAAGGTGTTACAGCTGTCCAGTTAGGTATTAAAATACTTCAAAAACTACAAAAGTTGAACGTTATCTAATTTAAAGGCCTGCGTCCCAATGGGCTGCACATACACAGAGATCACAGCACAAAGCTGCCGTCCATTAAAGACATTTCAAAAGGCTGCAAGTACTTTGCATAATGTAGCAGTGTGTGTGTGCCGGAAGAAAAGACATTCACTGCTTTGAGGGGAAAGGTGCTGCTCCGAAAGGGTCGAGATCCATTTGTGGGGTTTGAGGAGCTCCACTTTGGACCACCATTTCTGTGAAAGGTACAGCTCCAAAGTCATCGATCTTATTTCCGTCGAACACGCTGTGCAGGGAGCTGGTCCTCTGCCTGCCATTGGTTGAGTTGATCTCACTTTTGTTGTCTCCCAAGCTCTGGTGCTGACCGTGTCGAGTGCCATCTTGCGGATGAAAAGGCTTGGCTCCAAACGGATCCAACAATACCTCCTCTGGGGGCAGTGCAGCTCCTTTTTCCATCACCTCGCCCAGGGAAATACTGATGTTCTCTTTGGAGTCGGACGTGCTGAGGAATTCGTTGCTGCTCTGCGAGTCCCGTCTGCCTACCTTCTTGTGCCTTCGCACCCGTTCGGGGGTACGGAAACTGGGCTTGTTGCTCTTCCTGCCTCCAGTGGGTGTCCCATGGTGTCGCTTCCCATTGCTGCCACTGGCCTCTTGCTTGGTGCGCCTCTGCCGTGAGGACAGTTTCTGAAGGCTGCGCTGCTTCTGCTTCTGTTGGGGACTAGCTGATTCATCGAAAGGTGTCTGGTCAAAAACGTCCTCCTGGTTCTCGGAGGTGGGTATTACGTGGCCAGGCTGGAAAGGTGAGAATCCAAATACATCCACGCTGTCGGGGGAAATGGGTGGCGTCTGGCCGCTGGGTCCATCGCCACTCCTGCTGGACCTGGATAGGTTTCTGTTGAAAGGAGCTTTGGTGAATACGTCAGGCTCTTCCGCAGCATTCTCCTGGCTCACCTGTCTAAAAGGGGCTTTGGCAAAAATATCTGTGCTCTCTGGTGACATTCTGGGCTGACCACTGCCAACAAAAGGAACAGCACCAAATACATCCATAATGCTCACGGCAGGCATGGTGACACTTGGCGAATTGGGAGGAGTGATCACACTGTCTCCAGATTCAGCTTTCACAGTTCCCAGAGGAAAAACCGCAGCCTTCTCCTCCGACAGCCCAAGTTTTGCTTTCCTAGACTCACAATCTGAGTCTGAGCTGTGTTTGTCTTCCTCTTCCTCTATTTCTTCCTCAGAGTCCATGAGTAACGGCCTCTGACCCAGGTTCTCAGGTTCGGTGTCTTCATGTTCACTGTTGAGACCTTCCTCCTCTTCGGCCTCCTCGTCTTCACTACTTTTGGGAGAGGGCGGGTCTGACTCAAAATCACTGTCTGACTCCTCGCCTGCTTTCTGAGGCAGTGAACTAGTGGAGCTACTTTTTTTTGTCATTTTGTGTTCCTTGACAGATGGCAGGGTTGTGTCTTGCATGGCAGGAACAGCCACAGCAACACTGGGCTTCTCTACTGGATGCTCCGCCGTCAGCCCACCAGCTCCTGCTAAATGAACACACACAGTTGACAGTGAATGCCTGACGTACACAGCATGTAAATTTTACGATGCTCTCGGTGGGACTGGTGCCTATGCTGCAGTTCTTCCATTGAAAAGGAACTTTTAAAAGAAAGAGACCTACAAACCTACTGCAGAAGGTTTAAATATAACAGTAAATTAAATGCGTGTACAAAAGTGTTGATTTAAAAGCTGGAACTAATAGCAAAATTATTCACAAAAAAAGTAAACTTTACTTTTACAAAATGTGAAATTTCTACACAATAGATTAAACATGACACTATATAGAAATAACACTAAACCAGTGCATTAAATTTGACAACTCAAAAATAGAAACACGTAAATAAAGCGAAACTAGAAGACTTTAAAATGACAATGATAGAAGTATTAAATGAGAATGAAAAGCAACTGAAAAGACAAAAAAAAATAAAGAAAATTCTAAACTATAATAACCCTGTCCAAAAATAAAAAAGGCATCCTTGTAAAATGCATTTAAAGCTATTATCATTTTATTCTAATTTTGTTTGTGTAATGAAGTTTTATATCCTATATAAAGTCATTTTACAATTGCAAATTTTAGGACAAAGCAAATTTGAAAGAGTTAAAAACAATTACATTTGATCCTAAATATGTACTTCTACTGCAGTCTCACCAGTCGCCGTGTTCAGAGCTCCAAAGATAAATTCCCACACTCAGGGAAGATTTTGAGATTCTTATTTGATAATTTAATAAAAGCATTAAAACTAATCATAGATATTGAAACTGAAATAGACTATTTATTATTTGTTCCTCAAGTAATTAGTTTAAGCTAGTATATCTTGCTACATCATATCACAATATTTGTCAACATGTATAATTATTGAGATATTTGTCTAATTTCAAAAGAGTGAAATCTCGACATGCTTAGGCACTGCCATCCTCCCCCTGCTGAGCAGGCAGAGCTGCGGATCTGTTATCATCAAATCCATCCAAACTGGCAGAGCAAGACACAGGATTAGCCAAACCCAGTTCTATGTATGAGATGTGTATGTGAAATCCAAAATTATATAAATAAAACTAAGTTAAATAACTTCCACTACAATTATTATAGTTAATAGTGGCTGGGGTAAAGAGAAGAGCAAGAACAGCACGGGAGGAACGAAACTGTGGTGCTTTTCGAAGAAATCTGAAGCTTAGAGGGAAAAAAATATACGAGCAGACTGTTTAGGCTGTCCGGATTACAACACATCTAATCACGCCTACCTCCTGGAATACAACAATCCACAGCACGGCATAATGGAACATCCTTAATCATATAAGAAGATCGTAAGCAGAAGAAGAATATTGAGTGTTCTTTTCCAGGCCCATCCGATTACACGCTGATGACGGCTCTAGTAAAAACGGCCAGAGCAAGTAATGTCGAAGCATGTGGCTGTCCAGACCTCTCCCTGCTTTGCTTGAATAAGGAACATAATGGCAATGTCATATTGCTCTGAAAGCCATATATCCATCCAGTGGATTACCCAGACCTCCATTCACCCAGCTCAGCAGATGCTAAGCCGATTGTCTTTCTTTCTTCACAGTATATGCAAATGATTTACGGACACAGTCGGATATGCTTCAATAGTTCATTGACTCCTACCTCATTACGTCCAAAAAAAAGCCTGTTCTACATGCAACTTTACCAGGGAGTTCATAAAGAGATGGTTTATTCTATTGCTTAAGAGACATTTTAATACGTTTCCCCCTCTGAAGACCAGTTACCTGCTAAAAAAGGTTTAAGCTTGAGGTCCTCATATGTAATCATAAGCTTAGCATATATTAGTCTTAAGGGGGTTTTCAAAATCAAATTTAAAACAAGAGGTACTCCATAGGGTCCCATTCAACCATGGTTCCAGAAAGGCTACATTGTATGGAAGCTTTTTACTGGGTTAAAAGGAGGTTGTGAAGTCCTGCAAGATTCATTACTCAGGCCACCAACCTTTTGCTGCTGTCCATTGTAAATATTCTAAACACATGTATAAATGTACATTTAATGTTAGCATTAAAAAGTTTAAATTAAAACCTGTGATTGGCTGGCGATACAGTTGACCCCCCACACCCCAAAAACAGGTCCGTGATAAGGTCACTTAAGTGAGCAGCAGTCTTTATCCCTTGTATATCAAATTTTAGTATGAAAAAGGTGTTATCATTTTGCTTTTTCAAAAAAAAGAAAGATCAATGTCATTCAGTTTAGAATACAATTGTTACGCCCGTTTCACACATACTCCGTCTGCAGTGCCTAGCCTATGCGGTGCGTGTTGCGGTGTGTATTCGGTGCCGGAGCAGCACGAGCTGTTGTGCTTTCACATAGGCTGTGTTTGCAGTGCGCAACTGATCAGCTGTTATATCCCACAAACACAGCATTTATTAATCATTTTTTATTTCAAATCTAAAAGTTGTCACTGAACATGGCTCACCAGAATTGCAAATCTCTTTGTTTACACTTTCATGGATGTCAGGTTTTAACGTAGCCTACTACATTTAAACGTTTATTTAATTCATTAATTCATATTTATATAGCCTATACTTTAGATGTAGCTCACACAAGTGGCAAAACATTTAAACATAGGTTATAGCCTAAAATCACAAACATTTTAAATTAGAAACTTACAATAGGCTTTTCAAAAACAGCCGACTCTCGTCTTTTCTTTCGTTTTTAAACCCTTTTAAAATGAATCCCGCAGATCATAAATAACTTTATTTTTTAATCAACAAGAAAGGACGAGTGCTATCCATTGTCACATTTTTTTTTTACCTAAATGTCAGGTAAGGTGTTGTTTCCATTCCTTGCTTTACCCAAAAAAAGAGAGAGAAAAAAGCCATGTGCAGACTTAGTAACAAGTAGACTTTAAAGGGGGGGTGAAATGCTGTTTCATGCATACTGATCTTTTTGCACTGTTAAAGACTTGGATTCCCATACTAAACATGGACAAAGTTTCAAAAGCTAAGGTGGACGTTTGATGGGAGTATTTCTTTGCCAAAAATTCTACTTCCTGTTAGTCATAAGTTTCGGAAAGTTTTTTTTCGATCATGGGTCCGCTTGACGTCAACAGGGCTGAATTTCCTTGTATGGAAATTCTACCGAAGAGCGTGAGAGCGAGAGAGAGAGAGAGAGAGAGAGAGAGAGAGCAATAGGCTACTCCCATCTGGCTCGTAAGCTTCGCTGCACAGGTGATGTGACTTCAAGAAATTAACAATGTTACCAAAAAAGTGTGTTTTTGGTTGCCAGGCCAAGACAGTCCTGTACAGATTGCCAAATAACCCCGCGTTAAGGCAACAGTGGATGGAATTTGCTTTTCCGGATCAGCAACAGAGTTGCGCAAATGTTTATGTCTGTTCCCTGCATTTCGGTGCCGATTGTTTAATAAACAAGGCCCAGTTCGACGCCGGATTTTCAGATCGCCTGAAGGATGGAGCGCGGCGAGTAAGACTGCTTCAAATGTCTGTGTTTTTGCCTATGCCCATCTAGTAGCCCAAACATGATCACGTATTGATCAATGGAGCATGCGATGTATAGTGTGTGTACATTTGTTTAGCTGGCCATTATATGTGTATGTTTGTGTATTGTAAAAGCACTCCAAACAACAATACACAAAGAGTGGGGAAATATGTTGAACTAAATAAGTGCGCTTCTTCATTCAAATGCGCTACTATTCCATGTCTTTCTATGTAAAATCACTTTAATGCAGCAGTGCAGCACAGCAAAAAATAGACTCTGTACGGAAACGATCGCTGCACTGCTGCAGACGCACCGCACCTGGAGGACAGCATCCGCGTGCAGTGTGAAAGCTGTAATCCGTTAACATGGGTACGAAAAAAAAATACGCACTGCACACGGAGTATGTGTGAAACGGGCGTTAGACAAAGACAGCCATGCTATTATATAATAGGAGGAACATCTTGCTCTCGTGGTATAAAGGTGGAAGACATCAGAACTTCTTATACTCAAAGCATTAGTCAAATGCTCCTGATATGAGGTTCTATAACAAAAATCAACAAATGTAACATTGCTTTTAAATAAGCTTTATTTATAATTAGCATTGTATAAAGAAACATACATTATGATACATGATATGATAGTATTTACATCAGTTTGTCAACTGCAGACTGAACATTAACAGCTTATGCAACTGATGTTTTATGTTTGCAAGTATGTACAGATGAGTTGTCGCTGAGGAATGGTGGGGCTATGAACTTTTGTCATCTACAGGAACATATGCAACAAAACAAACAGTGTGTTACACAGCTCGGACACCGGTACCATGATCTCTGGGGCAACAGAAGGCATGAATATTAAAAGCTGTTATAGGAGAAACTTTATGTATTAGCGTCAACAAAACTATTAAGAAATATTAAAAACAAAAGTAACCTACAACTCCAATATGCAAGTGGATTTAGTCAGTCATTCTAAACAAATGTTCTGCTTACACTTGCTTAATTACAATATGGCTCAATAGACTTTTAATACAAGTTGTGTGTTCACAAGTCTGTCAGTTTTAACTGTCCACCAATATCCCACTCCATCAAGATGTCTCTGAAAATGGCTGTCTTTATCTAATACAAAATGGTAACAAGCACATTAAACTTTAAAAATAAACAAACATAAAAATGTAAAAAAACAAAAAACAATGTTACCAAATGTGTTCTGATAAAGCATTGATAAGCATGATAAAGTAACTTGAGTGGGTGATGAGATGAATGAGTACATAAAATTAGGAATCCAGAACACGGATTCGCTAAACTTTATGGTCAACTTACCGTTGGGAAAACAAAGGTTCAGTAAACATTATGGTAAGCCCTTATGTAAACTATTACTAAATGCACAGAAACAGTACCTCTAAATGCATGTGACATTTGCTATTAATTAAGGCTCAATGCTGCCAATATGAGTGAGACAGCAACAAATGGCATGTGATATGTCTGTGGTGTGGTTACCGGTGCTAACATGTAAAAAGGCTCATACATTATTAGACATAGCGTTTTCTAAGGAAAACATCATCTGTGACCAGAAGAGTTCTAGCATAGGCTACATAATAAGAAGCCATCACATTATGCAAAAGAAAGAAAAGAAATAAAAAGGGCTGCCAACTCTTAGTTGCTTTTGTAGATGCAACAGTTTCTGATTATTCGGCTAACCTCCCTCAAGTTAACCTGCCAATGTTCCCTAAATTGGCAACTTAAAGTATCTTCACAGTAAATTACAGAAAGGAAAAACAAGTCTCAATGAGGAATTTAAAGCCAACTCTAACACTGGAAGAGAGAGACTTGTGTTCAAATCCATGAAAAATTGGCATGTTTACAAGTAAACAAAGTGAATACGAGGATCGCTGAATTTTTCTATGGTCTGAGGTCCATAGAAATTGTACCTGAGAAGTTTTGGCACTCGCTGTTGCTATCAACAACTTGCTATCAAGCACATAATAACTGATCTGAAGAAAAGAAAAAAAAAATATATATATATATATCTAGTAAGTGGAAAATTAGGTTGCTCAAGAATCTGAAAATCTATTCTATCATGCCAACCTGATGCCTAAATGCCAAAATATTAGGAACAAAAAGAAAGAAAATTCCCTTAAACTCTTACATTTTCTCCTCCTAGCTAAAGGAAAACCACTTTTTCTGCTCTGTTCATTATAAACATATTAACATTAAAATATGGTTCCTGAGAGAGAAAAAAAAAATCTAAATTGACAGAGCAGAGTACAATCCACACTGATCATGAGATTAGACTTGCACATACATCCCGCAGTAACACTACATCACTATATAAGAGTTAGCCCAAACTATTAAAACTAAACCTATTAAAATATTTTTAAAAAGATGGAGATGTGAAAAGAAAGAGCATAGCATAAATGTACAACTATAATATTGCATGTGCACAGACAAACAAAAGCTTACAAAAAAATCTACAAATAATAAAATCAAATACAAATACAAGGCATGAGCAACAAGCATGGGGTTGCTATAAAGCTGTGGTTTTGTGAAGTAAATAAATCCCTAGAAGAAAATAAACCCTTAAACCAACATATCATGTGAGTCTATATTTATCTCTTATAGTTCTAGGTGTATTATTTTATAATCTGAAATCTGATTTCTATGCTTGCGTTTTACTATTTACTATTTCCAGCCTGTCTTATCTATATATAATATCTAAATCTATGCATGTACCAGATATATAGTGTCTTATTTAATTCTTATCTTATGAATAGTGAGAAATGGAATCAAAAACAGTGTTCCAAGACATATAGGGTTTGTTAAAATGACAAGATTGTAACTGTCTAAATGTATATATTTAAAGTGGTTAAAGGAATAAATGGTAATATTGATTCTGTTTCTCTCCCGGCTCCAGATGTGACAGCGATGTTTGGTGTGGAGGTGCCACATCCAGCGAGCAGAGAGACAGAAAGGGGTTCGGAAGGAGCAGGAATAGGGGAGCACAGATATGAGGAGAGAGGAGGAGGACGGTAAACAGGGAACTTTGGTGAGGGTCCTTTGACAGCCGGCTGCTAGAACTTGCCTGCGTTGGCCAGGAAGGGCACAGAGCCAAATGGATCCTCAGGGAGTGAGGGCTGCAGTACCGGCTGCTGTCTGTCTATGCTGCTGGCCTCCATGCTGACAGATCGCTCTACTGGCTTTTCTACAAGGGAAGAAGACACATAGAAAGTGTTAATGTAGCAATAAATCAGGGTGCGTATGCCCTCTGCTGGAGAGGGTGTAGAAAACTAGAAAAGGACAGCTGTATGGATGCAAAGGACTCAAAGAAAGAGTGATGGAGAGAACTGCATTGAGACCATTTACAATGGTCAGGATCTTTAAAAAAAAAAAAAAGACACACAGAGACACTTGCTTGCTCTTAGAAGGTCAAACTCTCGATCGAGAAGCTCCTCTTCAGTGAGTTTGGAGAAATTGTCTTCTCCAAATGGGTTCCATCCAGACATATCAGGAGGGTTATTGACAGTCTGAGGAGAAGGGCTCAAGACCTCCACAGTGGACACTGGGTTTCTACTACAACAGAAAAAGGAAAAATGCCAGACATTTAAATAGTTGTACTCTAATGGGC
This sequence comes from Gobiocypris rarus, assembly GCA_023029165.1. Taxonomy (NCBI): domain Eukaryota; kingdom Metazoa; phylum Chordata; class Actinopteri; order Cypriniformes; family Gobionidae; genus Gobiocypris; species Gobiocypris rarus. The sequence goes on along the minus strand of CM040916.1, from coordinate 33,743,389 downwards.
ATTGGTTTTACCAAATGGGCATTGGTATATATCTAAATCTATGCATGTACCAGATATATAGTGTCTTATTTAATTCTTATCTTATGAATAGTGAGAAATGGAATCAAAAACAGTGTCAATAGCCAATGCCCATAGTGCTAGATTTAGCACTATATATATATATATATATATATATATATATATATATATATATATATATATATATATATATATATATATATATATATATATATATATATATATATAGTGCTATTCAAACAACTCACTGATTATACACTACTGTTAAAAAGTTTGGGGTCAGTAAGATTAACAGAAATTAATACTTTTGATTTAAACGCATTCAATTAAGAAAAAAAGTGACAATAATAGACAAAAAAAATCTATTTCAAATAAATGCTGTTCTTTTTCAGAATCATTAAAAAATCATGAAGACCGTAATAAACTGCTGGAAATTCAGCTTTGCCATCACAGGAATACAAGTACATTTTAAAATATATTCAAAAAGGAAAGTTATTTTAAATTGTAATAATATTTCACAATGTTACCGTTGTACCCTGGGAGATCATAAGAGATTTTTTAATGGTAGTGTAATTCTAAATTCTATGACAGGACCAAAATGGCAAACTAAGACTTATTCGGTAGTGTGACGGTTAAACTGAATCTACATCAGTAATAACGTCCAAGGTGCTTGCCTGATGTTAGTGAAAGGGGTCTCTACTGGAGAAGGTCCGGCAGGGTTATAGGAGGTCAGCGGGGCCTGGAACTCCAGAGGGGAGATGTAGGGCACCTGGACTGGAGCACACTGCTGCTGTTGAACAAAGGCCTGCTGGTACTGATGCATCTGTAAGAAGACAAACAAAAGAATTCAGTTAAACTGGTAATCCGTGGACCTATTTTCATAGGTATGCGGTTGTGTGCTAGAGCTCAGAACATATACAAGAGACATGAAGAAAGCAACAGTATCACTTCGCAGTTATAATATTATTGCAACATTTGTTGTGATGCTAGGATAATTGTTGCAATGTATAATCCTGGAGGACGCTTTATGTGCATTGGTTTATTTGGCGTGTAGTTGTGTAATAAACAGGATATAATGTGCATTATAACAAAATAAAACTCTTTAGGCTAATTCAAGACATGTGGTCATGCTGAATATTTTGTGATCATGACTAGAAAGATGGCTGTTTATCATCCCTTACTTAACTTTCTGCTTAATATAAAAGTGTGCTTTCTTCATACAAAATGACCATGAGGACAGAGGGAGATAGAAAGAGAAACACAGACAAAAAGAGCGCCACAGAGGCCCTTGAATTTCCCTACACTGTAATTGCCTCATATGTTACAATTTAACACAGAGAATCGGTCGATTTCACCACCACATTCAATCCCCTGATGGTTTTGCATGGAGCAGATTGCATCTGAAATTAAACAGATGGTAACCATTCGGTGGAAAATGAGCTAAAAATTGCTCCGCCTTAACATTATGTATTTAGCGAAAGTCAGTTAGCAACATTTCCTCTTTTAGCATAAATACAATTCAAAGAAATGATTGACTGTTACGATTAGGCAACATTCACTTGGATGGAGAAACAGTTTGGCACTGCTTCATTAAGTGAGTGGGGCCAAAATTAATTAAATACAATATACAACATAACCTACTGACATACGCATAGTGGATACATTTACTTTTTAAAAAGCAGCACCATCCTTCTCAATGCATTTTACATTTCTTCACAACATTTATTTATAAATAAATCTATCCTAAATTAGAACTGCATGTATTTAGAATTTGGCAAAATTCCTCTTTAAGAAGCGAACAAATGGCCCTGCCACTAATGTTCTGGGTCTATGAGGCGTCTCACCAGGGCAGTGTAGTGAGCCTGCTGTTGCTGCTGGGATTGATATATGGGCTGCTGCTGCATCATCATCTGCTGCTGAAGCATATGCTGCTGCTGCTGCATCTGAAGACTCTGTTGCATGGCCTGATGATACTGCGAAAGAGAGAGCGATGTCAGTGGACAGTCGTGATGAGCGTGGGAGTGTAATTTATGCTTCTCAATATGTTCAGTAACACAGTGCTGTCATAGAGTTTATACCATCATGTGGTATGGTATAAACATTTTTAGAATATTCTTAACCACTCCCCTCCAACCATCAGTCTGCATGCGATTTTGGAGCCATCTGACTGCGGGCAGGAATGTAAAAATACGCAAGTTCAACCTGTAGTCTTATCAAAAGATCTAAAGATCTCAAAACTCCACCAGATGACGCAAACCACTTACTTATCTTTTAAAATTGCTTGTAGTTTCAGAGTTGGCCAATTGCCATCTGACCCATTAAAGTCGGCATTAAACAAATTCAAATGAATTCATCCACTCGTAATTCTTAATCAAAACGTCATACCTTCTTTCCGTGAAAATAACTTCTATCTGGTAACATATGCTGACTTCAATAATTTAACCCACCTAAAAACCCTGCCCATTTCCTAAAATCAACTGTATGGTTTCATCTAATTAACAACCGATGGACAGAACCAATCCATTTCTCGAATGTCTGTCACAATACGGAAGAAAAGAGCTGCCGCTACTTGTTACATTGTGACTTGGAGAGATGCATGATTAACCACAGAACCAGCAGCTGTGCTTTGATAGTCAAATTAAAAACACACGGCACCACCTGTGTGTGTAGCAATGCAATGCCAAGAGACAATACTGACATATGTATTATTGTAGATTCACAAAGTATATTATAGATGACCTATTTAGGCAATTTCTGAATGTAATACCAATCAAATTAATGTTCTCAAAATAGTAAGTCATTCCTTAAAAACAAAATGGAAACATGATAATGTTAATCAGACAACTAAAACAACAAAAATTAACTGTTCCGCCATATTCTTGGTTGGTTTAAACATATCTACGAGGTAAGACCCAAACCTGCAGCACCCTGGGTCTTGACCTCCTGAGCCACTCATTACCTGTTGCATGTACTGTAGCTGCTGTGCGGTGACTTGCTGTTGGTGGTGGATATTGTGCTGTTGCTGCTGCTGCTGTTGTTGATGATGTAGCTGTTGCAGTCGAAGGTCTCCAGGCTGCAGTTGCTGTAACACTCTGTTCTGTTGACTGTTGCTTGGCATCTGCGCAGCCGACTGCTGCCCATTTCCAGGAGCTGAGGCAGGAACACATACCGTAAACTGTCAAAGCTCATTTCTTCAAAATACAGAACACAGATCATATTTAAGAAAATATGGATTATATTGTTCACCTTTCTGGCCGTTGCTAACCGTACCTGAGGATACAGTCATTTTCACAGGAGTTACAGAGCTTGACAAGGGCAAAACATTACTATTTGCAGCTTTGGGTCTTTGCCTGGGTGCGATTGATGTTTCTGTTGGTCCAACTGAATCGGTTATTCTAATGAAAAAAGAAAGGAAAACATGCTACTTAAATGGTTTGTTGAATTGAAACCATGAAAGTAACACACAAAGCTCTAATATGTTACCTGGCTTTTGTCAGGCTCTTCTTAGCAGCAATATCACTAGCAGTAAGGGGCTCCGGCAAGGAGGTGGGAAGGGGAGAGTTCTGTGTGGTGGAAAACAAAACAAAAAAACACTCATGAAATAATTCAAATTCTGAATCATACTAGGGGATTAACAAAAATAACTAATCAATTCACACTGTCTGTCCAAATCCGTTTATTTGTGCATCCGATCGTTTATCTAAACGATTGATTATCCTTACTGTGTATCACAACTGTTCAGATTAGATCCAATTCATGTATTTCTCTTGGTGCTCTGTTTTTTATTTTAGAAAATCTGTATTGGCAATGATGTTGTGTAGGTATGTATCAAAAACAACAACAACAACAATACAGATGTTGTCTTATGTCAACATGCTGTCTCTTGTAAAGTCTTATGAGACAGCGGCAGAAACGTAGGAGGCTAGAATTTGCAGCTTTATTTTCTACCATCTCCAGTTGTGTAGGACAGATGTGATTTGAATGGGATTTCAAATTTTTGGGGATTTTTAATTGTTTATTTGTGTTTCATGTCATTTTTTGCAGCCATATAGAATCAGATTACAGTATGATATGTACAAAAATTGAATGATTTGGACTGACTTTTGTCTCAGAATTGCGAGTTATAAAGTCAGAATCTAGAGATCGCAATTGCGAGTCATAAAGTCAAATTCTGAGGGAAAAAAAATCTCAGAATTGCAATCTAGCATTTGCGTGTTATAAAGTCAGAATTGTGAGATATAAACCGTGAGAAAAAAAAAGGTCACAATTACTTATGCATTTTTTTTATTCTATGGCGGAAATAAGCTTCCATACTTATGTGTCAGTAACTTACGAAAAGATTTGGCACTGGACACTCCTTCCCAGCTAACCGAAAGGCAAAGTAAGAAACTTGATAGATGTCAGGTCTCTTTTCTTGATCAGGCTCTAACATGTATCCTGTGGAATGACCAAAAAAATGGCCATTATCAGTCATGAGATGAGTTAAGGTTGCTTATATTCTTATATTATAAATGCACTTTCAAGAACAGATCACCCAAAAAAAGAAAATTCAGTCATTCATAATCGAAAGGAAAACAGCGTACAAGTAATATGAACTCATTATAATACTATAATGCCTGGAAAATGGTGATAAAACAATCTATAAACAATATATTGATATATAAACAATCATAGACTCCCCAGATTCTAACAAGCCCAACCATATGCCAAGTAATTAAAACATTTCTGAAAATATCTTTTTACGTTAAGTTTGGAAAAACCTAATAGTGTGCAGTACTTCTATACTACCAGTGGGTGGAGCTATTGTTTAGCTTAATTTGAAAACTCCACAGCACAGACCCACATTAAACCATCTTACACAAAATCATTTCAGTCTCTTGGGAATATTTGAAAGCTGCTTACTTATTAAACAGTGCAACTTAGAGGAGAATTTCGAACCGTCCGGAACAGCAAAGGTTCCGTCACATATGGCAACTTGACTCTCCCCAAATGGAAGTGTGAAGAAACACAGCTTGTACAACAAGCATCCAAGCGCCTGGGAAAAAGAGAAAACAAGAAACTGTAATTCCACACAAAGACATTCAATACATCAGGTTTCACTGCTCTGACAAGTAAATACTGCACTGTGACAACACTTTTAATGGCTGACAGCTGCTCTGTGGCGTATGAGATGAATTCTGAGAATTTTCTTCTATTTTCAGACAGAGCAAATGGGCAGGAAGTATTGTCATACATTTCCTCTTCCTAACCGAGCAAGTTCTGACACAGTGACCATGAACTGCTACCATCTGCACTGGTGAAATTAATCACAATGTGAACTTTCCACCAAAGGATGTTCATGGGCTCTGAGGGCAGACTATTTCTTTTCTTTTTAGTCCAGCATTTGTTTGGAAGGAAGAGCTGTGAAATTAGGCTGGGCTACCTACCTTTTACAGCATGTCAAGTTAAAGAGGAAGTTTGCCTTCGTGAGGCCCTCATTCCTGTCTTTACAACACTGCCAGAAATCAGGAAACTCTTTTCTTTACTGCTTTCCATCAGGCCCACATGCACATAACTGCTCCTCAGCTCTAGTAAACATGTCTGAAATGTGTCTGATTGCATCAGTATAACTTAAAATCTACCAGTACACCTTGATACATGCCTCAATTTTTCATGATACAAAAAAAACATTAACAAAAGGATCAACTTTGAAACAACTTCAAGTATATCTGTAAAGCACACCCCTAAGAGCCCTCATTTATGGAGGAAACCGGTTTTTCATTTGTGTCTGCTGTGTCAATCTGACCAAACCAGCTCTCCAGCTTGTTTATGCGTTGGAGATTGACATGGGAGGGAATCAAAGAGGGAATGAAAGAGAATGAGTGGGTGGAGGTGAGAGGGAGAGAAAAAAAAGAGAGAGAGAGTGTGTGTGTGTGTGTGTGTGTGTTCATTGCCTACCCAGATATCAGCCTTTGTGGTGATGGCTTTCCCTTGGTACAAGTTAATCATCTCTGGGGCGCGGTATGACAGAGTCGTGTACCTAAGCAGAGAAGAATGAAAACAATGGAAGGATTAGACGCATTAATACCCTGGCACCAGATCTAGTAACAAGAAATTACATCATCTAGACAAGCTTAACACATTTTAAAAATGTCTTTATATTACATGGACAAAATGTAAATTTGCTGAAAGTCATTTTGTCCACTACAATATGCATTAATGTGGTACTCCCTAGAACTGCTCAGAATTCAAAAATGCACTTCCGTAGAACAGTTTGAGGTCAGTTTTTTTTTTTTTTTAAAGAACAATTTAAAAAAAAAGTCCATGCATAACTTAAATGCTAAATGTAGTGAAGCGGACAATCATGAGATCCTGCCTTATACTTGTATTTCAACACGGTTATACTACAAAATAGAATTTTATGAACAAAAAAAAACATCTTAAGTTTCTCACACAAACCATGTATTGAATAAAGACTTATAGTACTTTAATGTCCTGAGAATCCTGAGTTTCCACAAAAATATTAAGCATGACAACTTTCAACATTGATAATAATTACAACGGTTTCTTAAAAACCCAATCAACATCATATAATGATTTCTGAAGGGTCATGTGACACTGAAGACTGGAGTAATGATGCTAAAAATTACCATCACAGGAACAAATTACATTTTGAAATATATTCAAATAAACAGTTATTCTAAATTGTTACATTCCACAATATTACAGTTTTTACTGTATTTGTTTTATAATAAATGCAGCCTTTGTGAGCATAAGAGACTTCTTACAAAAACTTCTAACCAACCCCAAACTTTTAAACGGTAATCGCTTGCACAATACCACATTTCCGGGCAGGGAAGGGATTCAATTTAATTTGTCATTTGATGAAATATAAAGTAATGTTATTTCAACAGTAATATTAGTTTAGTGTAAAAAAAAAAAAAGTAATTATTAATTACAAAACATCTGTTACTGCCAATAATGGATACTGAACACATAAAAACTGGCATAGTAGTGAAGGAAATATACAGACAAGGGTTTATCAAACAAAACATTTGATTGGAGAATGAGTCCAATCAGAATCAAGAAGTCCAAAGAGCTGTGTAATGATAATAATCCTCAAGTCCTCGTGCTTGATGTTTTCCCAAATTACACAATCATTGCAAGTTTAAAATTAAAATAAAAAAAACCCTGAGAGTACTATTTGAAAAACCCCCTGTAATTCAGAACTCCCCACTGTATTGTTGAAAGTCTTACTTCTTGATCTCATCCTCCACAGCAGCTATACCCTCTTTATGTGGAAGCAGAACTTTGTGTGTGGCACTTCCAAAATCACACAAGACGTAGTTTCCCTGGTCATTCAAGAGGAGGTTTTCTACCTGTAAATACAAATTTGTTAGTGATCTTTGTTAATAGGTCCAACTACTGTAAATTCCAACAGTCAAGAGACAAAGGCAGGAGAGGAAGGACATTTAATGAAGTACTCATGTTAATATTGGTACTGATGTACTTCAAGCACAATAACATTCTCAGAATATTCTGCATACCAATAATCAACAGATGTCAATGCATTTCTGCCAGCTGACAGACATCATTTTTTAAAGGATCATCTTTAATTATCAGCTCTAATCATGTGGCTACTTACGCCACCTTTTTATAATTGACAACAATTAAAAGCGGTTAAAATACACAAAAAGAGGATGTAAACTAGTCGCAACTACTTCATTTGGAACATGTTAAATATTCAGTATTATAACAAATGCTTATTGGAGTGGAGTGGACAATCATCAGATCCTGCTGTATATTTGTATTTCAACACGGTTATACTTACAAAATAAAATTATATAAACAAAAACAACATCACAAATCTTGTCTTGAATGAAGACTGGAATGGACTATTCTTATAGTACTTTAATGTCCTTTTTGGAGCTTGACCACCAGTGGTCCTCATCCCATTGTTACATGAAAAACAACATCCCTGCATGAGGAAGCCCCTCTATGACAAATTAGTAAACAAACACATTTCTTCCGCTTCAGTGTTCAATAATTTCCCAATTATTTTAGACTGTGATTGGTTTTGACTGGTGGGAAAAAGTGTTCGTTTGAATGGCATCATTGGCCTGTTCCCACACTTTTCTGCCAAAAGGGGGGCCTTGTTTCTTTCAAGCACTACTGTTTTTTATAGACACAGCATAGCATGCCCGTCTTTGCCTGGGCTTTACTAATGCTTGACACTAATAATGTTTGTGAGCAGAGTAATTGGTTTTGAAGATCATGTCTGGTATCACGGTGCTGAACTTGTAAGGTGAGGAGTGTCCTAAAATCACCCTTTCAGCTAGTCAAACAGTCAGACAAAAGACAATCAGTGATCAGCCAGAGTGCCTTATATTTCTTTCCAAGAGTTATGAAATCACATACATGTAGATGAAAGTGCAGAGATGTCAGTGCTTGTGTCTACAGCTTTACACTTGCAGTGAACTAATTTAAATGGCTGAGGATGAACTGCAAATCATTTATATCCAGGGTTTGACAAAATAAAATTTGCTCACCAGCCACTGTGGCTAGTGGTTTTTCAAAGTTACTAGCCACTCAGCATTTTCACTGGCCACAATTTTTGATGGGGAAAAACTTCCATATAGATATTTTTCATATCTCAATTTGGCAGTAGGTATATTAGGCTGCTGTCACCTTAAAACCTGACACGTGGATCCATTATACTGTTACACATGCGTTTTCTTTCTCAACGGTTTACATTCACTTAAAACATAACTGTTTATGTGAATACTTGCCAAGACCGGCATTTTGACATTATTTTGTGTGTATTTAACTGTTTAAAGGTACACTATGCAACTTTTCCGTCCGCTAGAGGGCGCCTATTCAAAACATGTCCCAAGATTCTGCACTCAAACTTGGCGTCATCAAACTACACTTGATGACGCCAAGTTTGAGCGCAGAATCTTGGGACATGTGGTCTTCACCTCACAGCCGGTGGAAAAGAATCGGGATAGGACTCAGGCAGAAATCATGTTCATGGATGCGATTATTAACTTTACTGTGGTATGAAGCAGAGCAGGGGCGAGTGCTGTGGGAGCTGAGTAAGGCCGCTGGAGAGATTGTAAAACACACGCCTCGCAAGCAACGGGACTTTTATTATGAAGGGACACAGTTATCAGCGCAATCTCCGCTTTTCTGGTCACGAGTCTTAGGTAACGCAGCTCTGTTTATTATATTAGATACATTTAAGTGTGTTTAAAATTATTTTATGACGTTACTCTGTGCGTTCGCTCGGCGGCTGCTGTGACACTTGTTGCACACTGCTAAGAGTAAAGCTTTTCTGGAAAATAAAACCGGAAACGAGGGTAACGCAGATATGACACAATTGCCAGGCGACTCCCTCACACGCTATGCTCACACGTCCCGGTTCATTGGTAAAAATAGCGATTCCCTCACAATTTACAAATAGTTGGAAACATTTGGAATATTGTAAGAACTCAACTGAACAAAATATATAACACTGGCCTGGTGGTTTTTGGATATTTGAAAAAATCCTACATAGTATACCTTTAAGTGCCAAAAGCGGTGAAAAAGTCAAATTAGTGCTGAGAGGCAGCTTTATGTGCACAAACTTCAGGTGGGAATGAGTAGCATTATGCGCAATAAGCGCAACTTCACTCACAAATTCAAGCCCTGTAACACCAACAATATTCATCCAGAGCAAATTAAATGAGTGAGTGAGGGGAGGCGGGTTTGTGTGCCAGCTCCATAACGGAGAGATGAGAAAGTGAGAGAGCAGCTGGTATCCTGTATCTATTCTGTGGAAAATGAGTATTGGAAGCATTACAGATATTTCAATATTGACATGTATCAAAAAAAAAAAAAATTTTTGAATATATGTATCGAAAAACTACATTTTTAACAACACTACATTGCACTTTGTGTATTATTTCAGATGCCTTTATAAAAATGTAAAAAGTATCTATGTATTATATGGGTGTAACGATACATTGTTAAATCGAGATCAACGGTACATATCACATTTTATGAAAACAATATGATTTGCGATATAGAGTTAGAGTAATCCAAGGCTCAATTTACTGTATTTATATGGTATAATTCACCCAAAAATGTCAAATGTCATCATGTACCAAATCCAAGTCTTCTGAAGAGACATGATGGCTTTATACGATGAACAGATTCAGAGTTGTGTTTTGTATCTAATCGTGACATGAGTGAATCGTTACACCCCTAATATATTACAAAGAAGATTCAACCCATCAAAGTGGCTAGCAGAAGCGACTGCGTTACACACCGCTGTTTATATACATCTGGAATTGCTTAGAAATATCCTGCAGTTGTCTTGCTAATGCAGTGACTGTGCTGTACCTTCAGGTCTCTGTGGATGATTGGAGTTTTACACTGGTGGAGTCTGGCAACAGCTTCACATGCATCACAGAATATGTTGAGCACCTCCTCTTCAGTGAATCCTACGTGCAGCCGTTGGTTCATCTGCTTCACCACCTGACCAGCTAGATGGCACACATTAATTCAGTCAACATAAGTAGGATCAGATTAGGAACATCATGGAGGGGTTAAGGAAAACCAAGGCCTTACATAATCCATTAAATCCAGATTTGTTTAGTGTTATTTTAGTATTATTTATATATTAATTATTATATATCTTGAATTTGCTTTCATTTTTTATAATTTTCATTTTCTTTTTAGTGTAAGTTTGAATAATTTTGTTATGTGATGTCATATTTTCTATTTCTATTTAGCTTTAATTTATTTTAACTTTAGTTTGACACATTTTGCTACTTACAAATTAAACATTTCTAATTTTTAGTTTTCTTAGTTTAAGTTCCTCATCAGACATGAATATTATATTTTTAAGTTTTATTTCTAACATATTTTTTTAATAGTTTTTGTTAACAATAGCAACAATGTATCTGGTTTCTGCAGGCAACTGAAGTTAGACAACAGTTATAATCTTCTAGATAAGAACATCTTACAGATCAGTTTCAAGGCGTCAAAGCAATGCGTCACTAAAATTGGGAACCAAGAACTGGCTCTTATTCGGAAATACCAGAAATTGCAGGACGTTCAGTTAACAGTTCTCTTAAACAGCTGCCTTTAAAACTGGATGTAAAAATCAGAAAAGGTAAACAAATTCAAACATGTATTTATTATTCGTATTTACAGTTGTAAAGGTTTTTCACTTTAAGATTATAATGAGAGTCAAACAACATTCAGATGGACTTACGGTATGAGCTTGTATTTCAGGAAAATAAAAATAAAAACAAAAACACACAGAGATAACTTTAGATTGCATAATGACCACAGTTTAATATGCATTAAAGCTGTATTACCCTTGCAATACTCCATCAGAATCAGAACCTCCCATACACTGTCTCCCACTGCACTAGTGGTTGAGTCCAGATACCGCACAATGTTCTTGTGACCCGACAACTCTTTCTATGGGGACATAAAAAAGATTTTATATGTGTGATGTACTGATGAACTTCATCCAAAAACACATTTCCGCTTGACTCACCATGATTGTGATCTCCCGCTTGAAGATGTTCAGATCGTGGATATTGTTCACGTACATCCTTTTCAGGGCACATCTTACACCGCTGTGCATGCGGGCCAAAAACACCATGGAGAAACCTCCTGGATACACACACACACACACAAATATAAACAGAAGGTTAGTTCAGATGTTTATCTGGTCAGCGATCTCAATTTATCAATCTTAATGAGCAGCTTGACCAGAGATAGACATTAAGCAGTTTAAACGAGATATCTCGCAACGATATACATTGTTATATTGAGATATCGTAAAATAAAAATGTGACAATATGCATCTTTGATGTAAACTATATGATTCACAATAGAGAGTTAGTTTTAGCCAATGCTCGGCTTACTGTATTTATTAGGTATAATTCACCCAAAAATCAATATATTTGTTATGATTTCAGAGAAATTTCTGTCCCTCCTTTTAAAGTCCATTCCTCTATAACTTAAAATATTTTTTAAAAGTGTCATAAAAGCATCATAAAAATAATAATTTGAGTCAAATCCAAGTCTTCTGAAAAGACACGATGGCCTCTTAGATTTACAATGGCGTGCATACACAGATGTTCAAATTAGGGCTGAAACGAGTAACTCGAGTTACTCGAATTGAAAAAATCCTCGAGGCAAAATCATCTGCCTCGATGCTTCGTTTAATTCATTTAACTACACACGGATGTTGCAGAAATATTTTTTTTGTGTATAAGGACTCTTGCGCGGATTGCGGTTAAATCCGCGATTCAGGTGGGTAAACATCCCAAAAATTGCGGGGGGGATGAGAGAAATCATTGATGTGTTGATTTTAATTAAGACAAGGAAACTCATTTCACGGGAAAACGCAATGAATGTGTCGCTCTTTAACTTTCGTTTTCAGCTCATGGCGAGATCAAAGACCGCATGCGAGAGAGACTGGCATCAGCACTGCTAATATCATTTAGTCTCGCTATTTTTAAATGAAGACAACTGTGTGTTGAGCTTCAGGATACGACACTGAACATTTAGGCTTCATTTGCGGCAGTTCGCGCGCCAGCTGAGGAAATACGAGCAATATTTATAGCAACTTAATTAAACAAGCTGTTTTACAATGATGAATATGAGAAGCTCAAAATGTAGATCGCGATATATGTATCGCGATATGTATCGAATTGGGACCCTAAAGAGAACTATTTACACACACTTAACAATAGACAGCTGTACACAAATAAATGCATATCACATAAAAAGTTTCCCAACAAAGGAATTCAAAGATGAATTTCAGGGGAATTCTGAAATTAAATAAAAAATTATACTTTTTCTAAACAAAACGTAAACAATCAAAATATAACCTTCATGCTGAAACGTTAGAAAAAAATATTATTAAAGTAACAAAATTAAATCTCAAGGAAAACAAGGCACTGCATGAAAATTGTTTAATACTGTTAGGCGATACTTTTTCATATAAGACCATAGACTGTAAAAAAAAGATTGATTCATTGAAGATTCATTGTAGAAAAACCACCAATCATCTTGACATCTTGCGCTAATCCGGGCATTGGAGAGCAGGAAGTAGAGCTGCGATATCAAAACCCCACCCACACTCCCGCTGGATCTGTTATGATATTTTATAAAAACATTTTTTATAAAAATTTAAATCAAACAAAAAAACAAAATGCTGAAATGCCTTTGTAAATGACAATGCTGAAATAAGCTAAATGGCTGATATCGCTAGAAGCACCTACACTGCCATTTACACAGAACAGTTGTGGGAAACACTGTGCACCAGAAATGAGAATCGCAACTGAACAATTTAAAACCCATTACAACAGCCCACCTCTCATTTTTGAAGAAAATGGAAGACATCTTTTGTAATAGAGTTCTGTCATTCTGATGTAGTTTTTTTTTCTCTCTCTTTCATTAAACTAAAACTGGAAGACTTATGCTCCCTGCTGAATGAGTGGACTGAAGGACAGAAAAGGCTGAACTACATATCAACACAAGATGAGTTAAGGAATCATTGTGATCTTCTGTGACTCTGGTTCATGTTTAATACTGGTATGAAACAAGATGTTCTCCCAGTGCGAGCCCACTGATATTGCTTAGTTGCTCAATACATAAAATGTATTTTCCAGAGGAAAATATAAATGTAGAGAGGCAGTCTTAAGCCAAGTTAGGGATAGGCTCACTGTTGGCAGTTGCTTGTGAACAAAGTTAGCCTTGGGAGAAAGACAACCTTATACGGTTGGTTCACCTGAAATTGAAATTCTGACAAGTTTACTCAACCTCATATTGTTCCACACTCGTATGACTGGCTTATTTCTGTGGAACAAAAAATGACCATGCTTTTTCCCATAACAGGGCCGTCAAGCCTTAAATTAATTGAAAAAAGCACATTACAACTTCAATAAAAGCAGTTTATACAACTTGTGCTAAACTCCAACTCTTCTGAACATAAAACATATCCTTGTATAGGGAAAAATACAGTCACGTTCCAGTAAAGGTCACAGAGATACTAAAACATAGAACATGCACTAAATTGTAAAAAGTGATAAAGGTTAAAAAACTGATTCCATATGGGACAACAACAGCAGCTTAAATTTAATATATAAAAATGCTCCTCATTAAAATGTTACCATTATTTTTAATATCTAGCCACCTTGCTTAAGCCTCTGTGCTTCAGTGAAACTCAATGAATGTGTGTATTGACCGCCTACACAGTGGTGAGGGGCTCTGAACCAACATGCAGCAAAGAGGGGCGCCATGCCTCCGCAACACTTCTCCCATCAGTTCCAGGGTGAATGAATCCTGGCAACGTATGACTGGTGAGCATTTTCTCATTAACAGCATGCTGAGTCACGGAGCGGTCTGCAGAAAGAGAGTGCCCTGACACAAAGGAGGACCCACAATGCTGCACTTGTTGCCTAACAAACTCATGCTTGTTTAGTCGCCCTGAATTGAAAAAGTAAAGAAAAACAGCGTTGAAGAAGAAATCTCAACACAAAAAAACGTGGAATATGTTTAAAGAAAATATTTTATTTGTTTATTTTGTAAACGAATCTTGAATATCTTATTGTGAAATATTCATCATCATGCATGCATTTCTTTTTTTTGACCTTGTAATTTTCGAACGTCATAACGTCTAGTGAAAAGATAGACTTCTCTCTAGTGACATATGCCAGACTTCAATAGTCTGCTTAAACACCACTTTCTTACGATCACCCTCATACCCCCCTCCAATTAAATAAAAAAACAATGGATAGAACCAAGCCTCCACCCTACAATTTTTGATAATTGATAATCCATTTAACTCGGATATACATCACAATCTGGAATAAATTACCTGTAGCTATTTCTGCTACATTTACATTGCAAATTTTTTTTTCAGTTCAGTCAGGGCCACTTTGAGAATGAAATTTATTGACAATCTTTGATTTGGCGAAAGGCTTAGGCTCAAAGTTGCTCGAGCTGCCATACATCCTTGAAACATAATCCCCAGCCTTCATAATAACCAAAAGTTTCTTAGCACATATTACAGAAAGAGATACAATGATAACAAGTGTTCTACACAGAATCCAATACTCAATAATGAAGATACTAGGAGGTGAAAGGGTGGAGGTGGGTGTAAAGGTCTGTGCGACAGACTGAGGAACATGAGTTTGAATGAGCTTAAATACTAGAATTGATTAGAGTAGGTGGAGTAACAAATCAGCTGAGCGTCAGCTGACATCGTTTAGCGATCAGTGGTCTGCCTGAACTACGCTTGAATTCCATTCGATCACTCAAGCTCCATTTGTGATAACTGGATAAAGGTGCATTCACATTGCAAGGGACTTTGTCGCTGTATGTCGCCAGTGGCTGGTGGTGAGGTCGCTAGTGGGTGTTCCCACTACTGGTTGCCGTAGTAGCATTTGTGAATGGCATTCACGGATGTTATGCCATGGTGTAGACAACAAATCAGTTTCTACAAACAAACATTTTGGAAGAAAAATATTAAATATAAATGGAATCAGTACATAATATTAAAGCTAATATTAAAGATGCTTCCCATCACGGCTATTTATCTGCAGCAAAAGGGCAAATGCCGGTCTATATGGGCTCGGAGGTCACTGTCGCTCATGTTGCCAGAAAATCACCCACTCTCCATTGAAATTAATTGGATTGTGTTACTTTGTCACTGTGAGCCACTGGTAGTGTGGATGAAATTAGTAATTTGCAAACACAAAGTGCAATCTTACCTTGACAAAATATTTTAGAGCTGAGCATAATTGGAACGAGATTATTTATTTAACAAAGAAATTTTCATGACTTTTGAAAAATTAAATAAATAATTAAAACATTTTTAAAAACCATCCAGGTTTTCCATGAGCTTTGAATCCAAGTTGTAGTAATTCCCTTTTGGTGGCACTTAAAGAAAACCATTTAACCTTTCAGAAAGCATTTTGCAGTGCTCAAGCCTCCAAGCTTACAACACTGGAGGGGCTGGGCAATGCTATATGGCCCTATTACCTAGCACAATCACTGACCCACATTCAGAGGTGTGTCCCAATTTGCGTACTTAATATGCACTCCAAGTCATTTTGTTGTATAAATAGTGAGAGTAGAGTGTTCACACGAAAAATTCCAACAACAAAAAAAGTGCATTTAAATACCCAGGTATTTAATCAAAAAAAGGAAGAGAGAAATGTTGAACACTTCATGCACTCAACACTTGCAGCTTTCGCTACATGGCCAATGGGGAGGGGCTATCAGACTCCAATACCGGATGTCAAAACAACCTAAACCCCCTTACACTAGATGGTTAAGTACATACTATAGCATGTACTTAACCACTTAGAGTATATAGTATGTACTTAAAGTATGTATAGTACTTAGCAAGAGTGCTACTATAAAGATAACTGCCTGGCCCTCTGTGCCAAATATCCCCTTTGCACAGGCCCACCTTCACGTCCACTAGATAGCTTTGTGTGAAATCTCTCATTCTTCAATTTAAAAAAAAGTTGCATATGCAGCATGGATCCCGCAACAGTTCCACTAACCATGTGGAAGCACAAAGAATGAACAAAGTGCACAAAATGGAGATCTCAGATGCAGCTCAGAAAGTGTGTCATGGTTCACCCTGTCATTGAGCAAGGAAAGCAGTTGCATGCAGCTGATGACAAATACAGACAAAGAACAGTTCAGTCTCAGACTAACATGCTTCACATCAGTAAGCCCAAGTTCTTCCAGAGGTGCAGAAATGCACACACAATTGGAGTCTTCACCCCAAAAATGACAATTCTGTCATCATTTACTCACCCCATGTCAATCAAAACCTATAAGACTTTCTTCTTTGGAACATAAAAATGTTTTGAAACATGTTTTTGGTGAAATTCGTAGGGTCCAATGTTGTTTTGGACACCACTGATTTTTACATGGACAAAAATAGTCTTCCATTATTCAAAACATCTTTTGTTCTGCATAAGTCATACCGTTCTGAAAGACATGAGGTTGAGTAAACAATATTTTTTTGGGGTGAACTACAGACCCACACACACTTTTCTTTTGTGTAAGCAGGACAATAAAGAAAAAAAAAAAACCCTCACAGGCACTGATTGAAAGAGTCTTGAATCACAAGACAAGACATGTTGTGTTAGCAAGGCAAGCAGTTTTTTTTTAATGAGAAACAGAAAGTGTAGTCAAGCTATAAAATCATATTTGTAACACTGGCTTAAATTACACTGGATTATTACTGATATAGGTCAGGTGCTATTCTGACATACTTGTCACTTAGTTCTTCCCATGATCTAGAACAGTATCAAGACACACATCACTCTGTTAACCTAAGGGACACCAGACAACGCAGCTGTCTCCTGCCTGAATGAAGGCAGCCTCGGATTCCTTACACGAGGCCTCTTGGTAAGGAAAGCGGTGTAAGAATTCCAAAATGTTGGAAGTGTTAGTGGCATTGATGTCCGCTGATGGTGCCCATATGGTGCGGGCTGAAGTTCTTAAATTAGGCCATAGGTTTAAGGGTAGGGACACACCAAATCTACACCAAAGAACTAGTGCTGATGAAAGCCGCACTTTTTCAGTGCACTTGTTTTTTTGCGCTTGAACACACCGAGAACTACGGCCGACTCTCAACTAGCATGCGCGTTCTGCACCTGCGTGTAAATGAGACAACTATATATTTCTATTCGTCCATATTCGTCATTCAAAAGGGGAAACTGACACTGTAGGCTGCAGATACACAAACCGTAAACAAAGCAGCACATGCTTAGCATTTTGAATATCAATCACGCTGATCACTTTCTTTATTCCACTCCGCTCATGTTAATATTAAAATATATATAAAATATTCAATCAGCAACACTCACGTAAGATGACAAAAAATTAGAACAGCCTTCTATCTGTACTGTTTCTACTTCTTTGCTCACTGTTTTGCTTTTATTCTTGAGCACTGACTCACTAAGCTGAACAACATCCAATCAGAGTTCTCTCTCAGCAACAGCATTGTCTACAGCCAACGGTGCAGAACAGACCCAAAAAACGTAGTTAGCCGACTTAAATCCTCCAAGCCAAGGCTCGAAATTGCGTCCATTTTGGTAGCATACGTGCCGAAATGTAATCGGTGCAATCTCAAAAAATATTTGGCCCCATTTGTGTGAGTGCAAATAATTGTTGAGATGCGACCTGTTTTCATGTCTCTCTACAACTTTAAAAGCAGACTTTAGATTGGGTATGAGTCGTTGTTGAACGTGCACTCAGTCAAATGGCATTTACAAAAAATGGAGTTAAAAGGTTGGGATTGATATGGGATTGATATCATTGTTAATATCAATTCCAGTCTCACGCGAGAACTCCAGTCTGACACAGGTGTGCTCTCACGTTGTTTACTTGTCACATCACACGTGGGTTTGGATGGGAATGTTGGGAAACGTAGTTTGCGCACCGGAGAGAGAGAGTTGTCAGCGATTCTTCCTCGTGCAGTCATGTGGTGTGAAACCCCCTTTCGCCGATCCATCGTGCAGTGTGAACACAGCAGTGACTGAATGCTACCCCAGCTAGTCATGCAGTGTGAAAAGAACAGTGATCCGACGAGTTTGAAAATCGTGCAGTCTGAACTAGGCTTAAGAGAGGTTAAAGCCAATATATGATGGTAATACCAGGTGAAAACACTTTGAACATTTGTATAAGGCAGCTCCTTTTGAGCTCTGTATTTTAAAAAAAAATTACAAGAGGCATATTTAAGCATTTCTATCGAAAGGTATACCAGACTTTGAGATATATGCTCTGGTGAAGCTCACGGACTTTAATTATTTAATAAACAGGATGAAACTTAGAATGGAAATGACGAAAAGAACAGGATGCTGAACAGGATGAAACCCAACAGGATGAAAATAAAAAGCTAAACTTCCCATGGCTCAGTGAGGGTTTGAGAGTTAGTATGAGTGAGTGTGTCAGCTTCAAGACAGCTTAAAGAAATGTTGACTATTATATCGTGTAGATATCTGTAATTTTATTGAACAGCATGAAACGTTTAAAAGCAAGACATATGAAAACGTTTACTATTTATTCTCTACATGCCATCCTCTCAGAATAATTCAGAGGATTTACAAATCTGGAGGAACAATAAGTACCCTAGCAAATGGCATTGTCCACAGGGATGTTCCAGCAGATCTAGCCCAAGTTTAGACCTTCTCCTCTCCAGTAATGGAGCCAGAAATGGAATCCCCCCCATCAGTGGCCTGATGTGCTGACGATCACAAATGTTGATACTGCTGTGTATAAGAGGGTTAACTGAGGACATTTGGACAGAGGACTGTTCTGGGTCATTCCTACAGCTCTGAAAATACTGATGACTGAGCTGGGCAATAAAACTTACGATATTGATATTTATGTACTGGTCTGAAATGCCTTAAAGGTTTTTTGTTTTTTTTTCATTTTCTCAACCAGATCATTTATAATCAAACAGCCGCTGAAACAACGTAGATTCTAAATGCTCAGAGCAAATAAATATTTCATATTCATTTAAGCTATTGAAATACATGAATTCTCACAAATTAACTTTGCATGTTTTTCCCTTTTCACAACTCCCTGACATCTCACAGGTTTGGAAGTTTTATCTTATTTTAACAAAGGCATCTTTCATGAACATCAATGACCCACATGCAGCTAAAAATATCTAGGGATGCACTGAAATTTCAGCTACCGAATATTTGTCTAAAACAGCTATTTTCAGTGATCAAAATCAGTGATACAAATTATTTTGTGGTGAGTAAGTAAACACTACAGAAAAAAACTAATGTAATTTCTACATGAAAAAGTTAGTTCAGGCAAGAATTAAAAAAAAAAGTAAGTAAATTCTACATTAGTACTCAACTCAAGCTTGTAGAAATTAATGTGTAAATATCAGTGTTTAAAATTAAGTAAAACTACTCAAATGTTCTGATACTGGTGTTCCCATCATGGGTTTTGAATAATTAAGGAGGTTGATTTTTCACTGTTTTCCAGCTTTATTTACACTGTTTTATCATTGAGCTCTCTGTGTTCAGAAGCCGTGTTATTTCTAATGTAGTACACAACACAGTATCTACACAATATATATTGTTTAATTTACTTGTCTGCAGGTAAAGCATACAATTTATTACTCTGGTTTAATTCAATGTAATTTTTTTTAGTAAAATGAATCGCAAAAGACACTTTAACAAAGTAGAAATTACTCAAACTTTTACTGGACAAGTTAAAATTACTTATTTTCTTTGTTAATTTTACTTAACTTAAATAAATAGCGTTTACCTAATTCCATATGTGAAACTTAGTTTTTTTTTAAATATGCGTGCAAAAGCTTATTAAAGAAAAAGTAAATCTTTTTTTCAGTGCAGACGTTTAATTAGTGCTTCTCCGATGGCATGGTGATCAGCTGATTTCGTTTCTTAAATCTAAAATCGTTGTGCCGTTTTTTGTTGAAGCGCGAGCAAAACTTTTGTAGCATGCCTGCCATTCAAAAGCTTTGTGCCTTTACTTTTTATATGAAGCAAAGTCTCAACTTTAAAATGTCAATTTTATTATGAAATTGATTAATAAATGTCATTTTGCCGCTCTTTAATACAGCACAGTTTAAGATCAAGTGCGTGTGAACTGTTCATCTCCTCTTTACTAGTTCCAGCACAAAATAAACATGGGTGAACAAATTTAAAAAAGTTTAATGTAATGGCTCAATCAGTGTTTAAACTGGGGGCAGAAAAAAAAAAAAAAAAAAGCCTTGTAGGCTATACAGTGCCACTTAATGTTATGTTTACCTCTAGAAAGCTATTCATATTCAAAAGTTCTAAACTCTTATCTAGTAAAAATTACTAAGAGCATTTTCCTAAATAGATGCACTATTACATATTCATTAGGCTATATTTTGACTTAACGTGTTAGTAATGTCTTCATTTAATATATGTTTAAATGAATCGGTCATGAAAACAAGTTATTACAGTTTAGTCATTTAAAGGTAGAATTGGTTAAAAAACTTTTTTTCCCAAATTTGTTTAAACTTTCTTTATACATCAATACATAATTAAAATGTAAGTACTCTGAAAAAGAAAGTATAAAAATTGAGTGTCTGTAAACCTCTCACGACTGTTTTAAAGACAGCTCATTATTTCCATTCACTCCACCTTCTCCCTTCTGGGCTCTTTCAAAAGCCACGACCCCAAAACACATGAACGCGCTACGCCGACTGCTCAGCTGGAAGACGCATTATTTACCTGAGACGAGCGGAGAAGAAGGAGCGGAGTGCATGTAGTGAACGAAAATAATGAGCGGTGTTAATTGCAGATTAAAAAGTCTAGAGTCACTCGATTTTTATACTCTCTTTTTCAGAGTACTTACATTTTAATTATGTATTGACATATAAAGAAAGTTTAAACAAATTTGGACAAAAGTGTTTTAGATAATTCTTACCTACCCTACCTTTAAATGTTTATATTTCACCAACAAAATTGAGTAGAAGCAATTGTGTTATTTAAAAGTTAAAGAGCACCTATCATAGAATTTTTTTATTTACCTTTAATGTAGTGTGTAACATAGATCTAAGTGAACAAAAACATTCTGCAAAGTTTGAAATATGACAGTGCACCGTATATAAAGTTATTGTCTTTCAACAGTAAGAGTTGACTCGGAATCATTTTTATGAATCGTTAGAAGAAGCTTTTTCTCTGACTAGATGACGTCAACTTGTCAAGTTATTTGAATACGATACGCCCACTTATTGCGCACGCCAGTGAAAACTAGAAAACATCATGGCGACGAGACGCTGTGTTCTCAAGTGCGACTCAAAAGCAAACTTTTTTCATCTGAGCATTTGAAGACTAAGTGGCTACAATTCATTTATACAACTGTACCACAGGAGTATAGTCCGAGCCTTGTGCTTTGTTCACGCCATTTTGAAGACGATTGCTTTACCAACTTAAATGCAATCAAACTTGGATTCGCGAGCCAGCTGATATTGAAGGAAGGTTCTCCCCTGTATCACAACCTGTAAGTGTTATTAATAATTGTTGCTTTTATGTTTTATGTAGCATGCTTAATAATTGTTTGGTTTGTTGTGTAAGCACCGTTTAGCTTCTAGGTCTTCAATGACAATTGTATTGAGATATGTGAATTGTTTGTTGTTGTTTTCGGAGTTTTCTTTAAGAATAGAGTCATACCTTGTAGTAACGTAACGATACTGCATTTTTATTTATTTTTGGGTAAAAACTTAATGTTTATACATCGAGTTAACGCTCCATTGGCCTGAAGTGACAACTAACGTTACATCGATGCGTACCATTGAGAAATATCCTGCTCCAGTCGTGGTGTTTGCGATTGAGTTTGTTGATCATTCGCATCTCCAGACGTTTCCCCTTCATATTCAGGCTCGAATTGATAGGGTAAAATTGATGCCATGTTTGTTCATACACTTTATACGCGTTTAAACTTGTTAAACCGAAAACCATTTATGGTGATGGGTGTTCCGTTTCCGAAAATATCTGCACAGACTATACCAATCACAACTGACTGGGTCATCGGACCAATCACTGCAGATTAGCGTCATGTAAAGGCGGGGTTTTGAAAAGTGAATCACTAAACGAATCATTTGAGAATCGCTATCAAAACAGGTAAAAATAAATGCATATTATAAGAAAACTAAAGTCTTTTTTGTCATTGCATGCATGCAAAACTGTTGTTGGGGACTTCTAAAAAACAATATTTGGAACATTTTAAATGCCATAATAGGTGTTCTTTAATATAAAAACTCATGTCCTCAATTTAAATGTTTGTACAACTTAATTCTAGCTATTTGAGTGTTTAATAAATATTTGGTCGATTCATTAATTGATTATTTATTTTTTGGTTTCAGCCAAGTGTACCCTGAATTTTAGATTTTGAAATAGAATAACATTTCGGTGCATCCCTACAAATATCTGTTAAAAGAACACTGCCTAATCATTTTCCCTTGAGTCCTCCAAGTTACACCACAATGATGCTCACAAATTTATCTCTGGTACAAGCTGACCCTCTAAAAATAGAGACACGTCTGCTTTTGGAGAGAAGCTTAGAGATTCCACACTTTGCAACAACCTCTTTAATGGCAACATGAGGTTGACTTCTCATTCTTTTTTGGAACATTACAGATGGTCTTCATTTTCTTTCTCACAAACTTGAACTCAAGTCCGAACCCAACTATTTCTTTTTAAAAAGCAGCAGGTAGGAAATGCTAAATTTGCTTTGTTGTTAAAAAGTAAGAATAGCAAAACAAATTATATGTAAATAAAAGTGAAAAACTTTTTTCAGTCAGTCACTCTTCCTTTTCACCTGCATTCCACACCAGAGCTTCACATCAGGACATTAACAAGAACACACATCCAAGCAATGCACAACACAAGCATGCATCCATTATTTTTAAAACTACCTGTACATAGAAATTTTGCCATAGAAAACATACCAGAGAAAAAAGAACAACTGCCTGATGATTAATACAATTTGAAGTGCATGCAATTAATAATTTTAACCCTTTACTTTAGGGTCCGACACTTGTCTGCTCCAACTCCCCATTAATATATATATTTATATCAAATGTAAAAGACATTTACATGTCTTTTACATCAAATGTAAAAGACATCTAATATAAGTCTCACTCTGCCGTCTAAACAATCTGCATTACTTGGGACGACAAGTGGATCTGGTCAGATGCCAGACAAAACAAAACAGTTGCCAAAGAACATTCACCACATGCAACCAGCAACATACTGATTGAGACAAAGGGATTACAGCTAAATCACAGTTAGATAATCTTGGAGTACTAGTGTTTTGACAGAGAATTGCTTAAGGAACACTTTTGAGCCAACACACTGTGTGAGATGCCAACCCCGCTCTGGCTCACAAAGCTTGAGTGACCTATTTTCTCAGAGCAGGGTAAGAAATGTGTGTGTGAGGTACAGCTGAAATGTTAAAAGACAGAAATGGGTCCTCAAAGAAGCGTGAGGAAAACCTGACTATCGTGTCTTTGTCATCTCTGAAAAGAGCCACTGGCAGAATATCGGGTTAGGCCAATGCAGCCAGACCACAAAGAAGTTTCGATCATTTTTAGATTAATATAATGAAGCAAAGGGCGATTTAATAGATAAAGAGGCCACACTATTGGTTTCAAACCTACATCTCGGCAGGTTCCTTTGCATGACTATTTTAATCCACATGCTGCCACTGGAGGAGTGCTAAATGTTATGTCAACTGAAGATGACACAGATATTACAAAGGGGAGGTGATACACCAAAGAGAAACCATAACATAACATTCAGCTGTTGAAAAAGACAGCAAGCAACCAGTAACAACAAAAAGCACAGGGATGAGGCCTGCAAAGAGGTGATTTTACAATCAAGTGCTGAATGAAATTGCATTTTTCTAGAAGTAAATCATTTTTTACCATAAATACTTTTACAATAGACTAGGCCTGCTGCAGAAGTTGGTGTTACCAATGTGACACTACTTAGAAGAACAAGTCTACATTACTTTGACATTTAGTTCAGTTGGACAACGGGCGCTACAATTAACTAAAAGTGTCTGCACTGCTCCATACAGCAAGAGCTGGAGAGTCACAGCCCAGTGCAGGAGTCAGATTTCACTTATCACGTGACAACAGTAAAGGAAAGATGACTGACAAGATGACGGCAGAGGATTTGGTGTGAAACAGATTCTGATCAGCCTACCGGTCCTCTGGTCGACGCCTGCTTGTACACACTTCCGTGGGTTTTCAAACGCTCCCATGCGTTGATCATTGTAGACAATCACAGGCACAGCCGATGAGCGTGTGAGCACAGTCAGACAATTACAGCTCAACAGTGCTCAAAGAGTCACATTTTTTTAATTTCAGTACAGACTTCGGTATCACGGTGGGTACTTTTGACAACACTAGTTCGATAAATGTTTGATATAAAGTTTAAAATATTTGAAAATATGTATTGCATTTATAAGGGGAGGAGGCTCAGACCCCCAGGGCAGGCTCTTTCATCTATTGCCTCAATGGTGTTGTATCTGTACACCATACTTTTAGCCTTAAGATGTTTTGTGAATACGGCCCCAGATTTCTAAACTATTCTCAACTATTTTTTTTACCCTCATTTGGTGCTTTGAACCCTGGCTAACTGTACTGCAGATTGCACCATGAGCTCATGCAGCACTGTCAGAAGCAAACTATCCATGAAATAAATGTATTAGAAAATGTAAAATTTTTCAGTTTATTTATTAATTGTTATTTAGTAAAAAGGCCATTTCGTGATTTCAATCAACATACAGTAACCAGCCAATAGGCCTACATTTTTTCTCTTATTTAAGCAATTAGTATGGGTCATACTTTTAAGGTATGAAAACAAAATAAATCGATATCAGAGATTAATTCATGTTTAAATGCAATATTTTTTATTTAGTCACATCTCAATCTTTAGCTGCAGTGTTAATTTCATTGACAAATCATTTTCGTCATAATTTGTGCAAAATTTTTTTTAACTGATGACAACGAGACGATAACTAAATAATAACTAGTTTTGAATGACAAAAACTATGACGAAATTCTACTGTTTCTACATTTTCATCAACAAATAAAAACGAGACAAAAATGTTAGGGAGGGACGATTAGGGAAGAGATCCTGTCAGAACTGATGACCTGTGTAATAGATGCACATTTTAACTGTAACGTGCTGACCATTTATGTCAGGCAATTGTTTAAGAAATAATGTTGATGAATAATGAAAATGTTTACTTTACGATGTTTATATGGTAATATGGTTTAGAGACGGTTTTAACAATGCATATTTTTATTCCCTCATCTGAACTTGAATGATCAGCCTGCAACTATATTTTAAGGGGCAGATATTTCAAAATAAGAACTTTAGCTTAACCTGATAAACTAACTGAAACAGAAATTAAAATGTATATAAACAATAAAAAAAGACTCCTTGGGAAAAAAGTATGCATCAAGCCCTGAAAAGTACTGAATTAAGCTGTATTTAGCTGAATTTTGTGTATTTTTGCTATTTAGCGGTCAAAATCATACAATTTTGTCAAAATGTTTTAGCACGTATTCACATAACAGTGAGTTATATAATGCTTAAATGCTTAATAAATACATTACAATTTAACTAAACTCATAAGATCTTAATTTTAACTACAATTTTATGATATTTAGTCAACTAAAACTAGGCTAAAACTAAAACATATGACAAAAATTAAATAGCATTTTCATCAAAACAAAACAAGTTACCAGTTCGGCAGTTCTATAAAAACCAATGAGAAAGTTCATAGTTATGCTTATTTCGTCGGTGCACATGTGACAAGAGAAACCAGAAAAATAAAACTGACAGTGACTGTTTAGACCTGTATTGATACTGAAAGATACCTAACCGTGTGACAAAACACATTCGATGCTGGGAAACTAAAAGGACACTTTCCAATAACTAAACACAATAGAGGTCATAACATCAACATCATTTTGTCAAGAGACCAAAGCTGATGTAACTGCGTGACAAAATGGACACACATAGACTAACGCACACTTTCAACTTTCAGTAGGACATAAAGGCCCTATAGCAGAGTAGTAAAGGAGATAAGGAAATCAGAGTGGCAGTTCCACCAACACATGCTCAGTGAGAGGGGCAACACCTCTGTACACGACTCCTTCAAGGTCAGTCCAGTAGCGCTCTTATCGAAAAATGCAGTAGAATGTTACGGCACCTTACATTAGGAACCGCTCTCTACCGGTTTGGTGTCAAAGACCAAAGCAGATTCTGCCAGTCACATATTGAAGAAGTGAAACGGGAAAATACTGAAGTCAGGAGTGGTTTGTTGACAAAAGAAAGCAGACCTTACAGGGTTTGTTGACAGAAAAATGAGCAGGTGGCCGGCCATTAAGTGACCACACAAAGCTTATTGACACATTTTGCATTTAATACAAATTAAAACTAAATTACTCTGACAATTTTCAGACACAAAATAATTTTATTCTGTCCCAACAGGTGAAGAATCGGCTGTTTTACAGCACAACAGACTTCACTTCTGTTCAAGCCTCATAAAACATCTCATTACACTACAATCACATGGACAGGCTCTTTGAGAGCTACTGTAAAGGGAGCGAATGACAGAATTAACCACCCATCCAGAATCGTAGTCCCCAGCCCAAATGCCAACCCATCCTTTGCCAACTCCCCAGCTGTCTCTAATGAGTTGCTTGAAATAATTTATTGAAATAATAAAAAGGGAGCATGGTGGTCATTCAAGAGGGAAAAAACAGTCAGGCCCAATAAGTAAAAACAAAAGAAGCAACTTCCACCACAGGACGGTGTTCTGCATTGTGCCACCACATTTTTAACAGGTGGTCAAACACAACAACAAAAGGGCCACAAACCACCTATCCATCTCTCAAACAGCATGCAGTTAATGTGGATGTGGATGTGACAAAAAAAAATCTGTAATTTTCAAAAGCACTTGAATTTCTTTTGTGGAATACAAAATGTTCTGCAAAATGACTCATTCATTTTATCTTTTTCCATAAGATAAAAGTGAAAAGCAAATGAGACTGTCACCATCTCCTGTTGTGCTCTACAAGTTTCATAGAATTGAGCTTCAGTTGAGTAAATAAAAGAATTTAGATTTTTGGTTAAACAGTCAAATTAACAGTAGGCACTAGCCACTCAAAAACAGAACAGAGCAACAGTCTATCTTTTCTCAGGTTTGCTGAGAGAAGTAATAGAACTGAAAGAGGCCTTTGCAAGTATTCATGACGAAAACACAAAAAAAACATTAAAAAAAAACAGTGAACATTTACTGCTGGGATATTGAGAAGGGGGGGGGGGGTAGTTATTTTGCCCAAATGGACAAATCCAATTTTAACAAACACTATTAAATATAATTAGAGTATATAAAAAAAGTGATACAACTATTTGATAACATGATACAAAATTGGATAAAACAATCCAATGTGAAAGTAAGAATAAAAGCCCTTCAAACTCAACAGCTGTTCAAAACTAACTAAGAGTTGTTTGTGAGGGTGAACTTTTGCACTAATGGCAAATTATATAATTGTATCCAGTCAGCAGTTCAAGGCTGCCAACTCACAGAACTGACAACATCTACATGGGAAACAAACACCCTAGCACTTGCATTACAGTCACATTATATGACGGAACTGTGAGAATGATTAAGTATTTTAGATGACGCCAAGCAAAACACTAAAACAGACTAACTGACATACTGAACTTAACAGATGAACATGCCATTAAATAATGTGCAAAAAGACAAGAGAGCCACCATACAATGTTTATAACTGACCGGGAGACATTATCAAGACATCAAACTACTTAAATCTCTGAAGTGAGAAAAACTTAACTCTAAAAAGCTGTGCCCTGTAGAGGGAGGGTGAAGATGACAGAAGTGATCAAATTAGTATCTCAATATCTTTGTGCCATGGCTAAATGTAGTAATTGTGTGGCATTAAAACAATTGAAAGTTTGGGCCTGAGCTTTCACTAAACTCTTGTGCTTAGTTTAACAAGGACAAGATGAAAGACACTGGCCATTTCTTCTTTTTGTTTTGTTTACAGTGATAAACATTAGGTCAAGATTTGGGTCAGCCCAGACCTCCTGATCCAAAACCATGTGATCAGTAACAGTGGCACAGCCAAGAAATGACATTAGATTATATGGAAGCATCATCACACTGTCAATTTGTGGGAAGGTCAAGCACCAAGCAAGTTCCTCTTTTCATGGCAAGGAGCTACACTGCTGTTCTAAAGCGTTGATATGGCGAGCTGCAACCTGCAGTAAACAGCCTGTTCATCCTTTCTGAACTGCTTATTGCTCTATTAAAGCAGATGTATGTAGGGTTTTGGGGGGGCTCTTTATACATTCCAGTTAGGTTTTCCCATTTCATTTTTATTGGCCTAAACAAATACATCCATTACCTTCAGCGATCAGCTCCTCCACCGTCACTTGGTATCGACCGACAGCAAACACCTTCCCGATGTAGTTGCTGCTTCCAGTACCAGATCCAGACCCACCCCCGAGACTTCCGCTCTCTGACTTCGGCATACGCGAAAACTTCTTCATTCTTGCCTCTTGTGTTCCCGCCTTCCCTAAACGGACAGTTCCAAACAAACCAAAGACGATTAAAACGCCAATCTGCTCATCTCCGCTCTTTTGTCCAGCATGCTGAGAGATCTGCTCTCCCGAGATGCGCCAGGCACTTCAGTGCCCGAGGGACGCAGAAAGGCGTAGCTGAATGCTTCCTTATTTCCCCCAAAGCCCGATGAAGCAACTGCATAGAAGAAAACCGTCAGGGCAAGCGTGTTGTCGTTAATGAGTAACAACAACACGAGTGATAACGTCCACGCTGCTGTATTTTCAGGCCGACTCCAGTTTCGGCTGGCTAGCTAACCTGTGCGGGAGCTGGAGAGACCATTCGCCTCGCTAGCTGGCTAACAACGGCGAAACGCTCCGTTTAGCCAAAGCATGCTTTTGAATTCAGCCGAAAGCTTGAGTTGGTTGGAGTCCAGGTTATTTGAAACCAATGTGAACAACAAATAGGCAGAAAGTGGGTGTGTTAGGCGGAAGCTACGCTAGCGAAACTCTTAAACGATGACTGCTGCCACTTCCCCTTCGGATAGTTTAGTTAGCCAGCTCGCTAGCTGATTGGCTTCCTCTATCTGCTTGAAGAGGACACCGTGTATCATAGGAAAAAGTACTAATACAAAATAATCCTGAAATCCTCCTAGCGGCCGAACGTTTTTGGTGTGGTGAGCAGCGTCTGTTATTTATGTTATTTAACGGCAGAGCGGTTCCTCGTGCTCTGGAAGTCCCCGTCACACTGATAAAGTTCGAACTCTCGTGACTCGCCGGAGAATTAGTGGGAGGTTTGTTATTACCCAATCCGACTGTCCGACAACCTAACTTTGTTTTGTCTAATTTCTTCCTATTGTCATGATTGGTGTGAGCGTGACGCGTCCTGTAGATGCTCTTCTCTGATGGGATGGAACGGATGACCGTCTCTGTCTTTTTTAATCAGTTTGCTTGATAAAGATCTTAACACAGTAGTCCGTTGAAAGATGTGAATGGATTGTTTGGGAGTACGAGCTAATGAAATACTGTACACTATTTTGTCCTATGTTTTTTTTTAAGCATCAGAGACACAAATCCAATGTTTGGTTGTTGTGAGATTTATTGAATAAACTACCCTTTAACAAAAAAATAACCTGCGACTTGATAAAAAACTTGCCCTTAAAAATAGGGATTCAATGAGAACTCATTTCAATTAGCAATATACCAAAATATCACGTTCCTTTATTTTTTATTAATAATATTTGTTTTGTTTTTTATGGTGTCCATTATGTGGACATTTTGTACAACATGGTGGGATGACAAATAAATTATCTCATTAAAAGTTGCCGATATTACTCAAGTTAATCCATTCAAATTATTGTAATAAATTACCAAGCAAACATTTTTCTTTTTAAATGCCTACTTTATTTATTTATTATTTAGCCTAATACATGTCTCATTTTGAATTTGGATGCTTATTTAATGTCTATTGTTAAAAAAGAACAAAATCACATAGATAAGGGACCTGACAATTGACCATTAACATTTAATCGCCTTTTTTGACTGTCTATTTGTCCAAAAAAAAAGTGAAGCAGACGTTTTGCACAGTAAGTTGCAGATTATACTATTTTACTATCTAATGTGCAATAGTGAATTGCTTGCATTAATAGCCATCATTTAGTATTTTTCTAATAAGTTTGAAAAAGGTTGAAGTTGAATTATCAACTTGTTTTATAATACTCTAAATAAATGTATCTCCCACCTATCATTTTCAATGATGACACTCGTAATTAAATTGATAATTTATTATGTGTTTAACGGTGCCCTGATTCATCTCATATAATGTTGACAAAGATTCCGTCAGATTGAGACAGTCACATGAAGTTAACTGGTCTGGACTGACAACACAAGACCCTTTGAGGGTCCTCAGGTATGTCTGTTAGTCAGTTCATGAAAATGCCCTGCCCTCTAATGGTCAAACACTGCCTAATGAGCAGGTGCTTCCTCGTCCCAGAAAATAACTAGATATTAGATGTTAAGATTGGTACTTTCTGTAATGTTCAAAACACTCACACTTTTATATTGTAGTTTTGAATAAATAGTATTATCAGGCTGGACTACTGTAATGCACTCCTCATCGGGATCTCTGGCAGGAGCATCCAGAGACTCCAGTACATACAGAACAGCGCTGCCAGGATCCTGATGAGGGTGCGCAAGCATGACCACATCACCCCCATTCTGAAATCCCTACACTGGCTCCTTGTCCCACTCAGAATTGAGTACAAGGTCTCCATCCTCACTCACCAGTGCATTCATGGACATGCCCCCCTTCACCTACAGGAACTCCTCACCCCCCAGACCTCCTCACACACCCGGTCTGCAACCTCACACACCCTCCAAACCCCCAGAACCAAGCTTTGCAGTATGGGTGATAGGGCTTTTGCTTCTGCTGCCCCCAGGCTATGGAACGTCCTCCCTGACCACGTGAGGGCCCCACAGACAACAGATGTTTTCAAAAAGATTTAAAAACATATCTCTTTAAAAAAGCATACAACTGACATGTACAATTTACTTTTAATTTCTTAAACTTAATTTTAATTCTTGACCCTGTAGCACTGTTCTAAATGTAAAGTGCAATATAAATAAAATTGATTATTATTATTATTTAAAATGAACTAAAATGTGCCCTGTTAACTGCAGATCATCTACACAAGAAAATCAAGAACTATTTAAATTGGGATATTTAGAAAATAAAAATGTCAAAGGCTGTAAAATGAAATGCATATAATGCTTGTACAAATGTGACGGCTATCCGATAATAGCTACAGATGTAGGTCGATGGAGAGGTAGAGGACTGAATTGGAGTCTGGGATTATTACATGGGATTAATGAGGATCTGCTGTTCCCTCAGGCGCTTCTCCACCTCAATGCAGATCAACTCCCCTGACTGTGCAAAGTTTCATCAGCAGCAGGTCCCTGAACAGATGACTCATCGAGTTATCCTTATCATAATGCATGCAGAGATGATTTGTATCGTTGTTGCTGTTGTTGTTGTTTTTTCAGACATGGCATATATATGCTTTTTTGACTGTTCAGGGCTTAATGCCAATGATGTTTTATACTGACACACACACACACACAGTATAGTTTAATGGTAAAGAAATTGTTAAATGTAAAATAACACTACATATTATTAACTTTATTAATTAAATATAGATTACTCCTTATTCAGAGCAGTGAGTGTTGTTGTTGTTGTTGTTTGATTAAAATCAAACAGCAGCAGACATATACATGCTGCTGTCAGTTTAAGACTTAATGCCCGGATCAAATATAGTGCCGGATCATATGCGTTTTATTTCTCAACTGTTTATGTTCACTTAAAACATAACCGACTATGATGCTTGCCAAGATTACATAATTTTCTGTGAATTTGTCAATAATAAGTCATGAAAAATAACTCAATGCAGTATTTGTCAATGCATGCTTCGGATGTGTGTTGCGCACACAAAACGCCCCACACAGCACAGGTACCGAATCGATTTTAAATTTGCATCTTCTTGCTCTTGAATATTTAAATTGGTAAGACTTAAAAACTAAAGATAACCTTTCGTGATGATGTAGCACTGGCTCGATCATTTCCAGCAACTGTCCAAAGTGTAGGGCAGATCGAATATGGCTAACTACTACTCTAGTACTTCAGAGATCCCTTTAAAAGTATACATGTGAATTAAACGTGGCACAATGGCCTTCATTGTAACAGTACATGCTAATGTATATCCAATGCAAGGGATTCATCAATATGCTGCTTGAGGACTGTTGGGACACTCCAAGCAAAGGGCGGTTCTGTCTGGAGCGACAGAGCTGTTTACATATACCTCAATGTCACATCTGTACTATTTTATTCACAGGACACGAGCATTCTACTAAATACTACTTATCTACTAGTGTGCTCTAACATGCAACTATGTCATGTTTGGTCTTATCTGACAGCTTAGAAACTGAACTTAAAGGTGGTGAACTTAATAGAGATATTAAAGTATCCTAATGTGCAATCTAGGTATTATTGCTTAAAAATGCATTGAGGAGAATATGTTAATGAATTTCTCCCCTTCTTGCCATATCTTTTGGTTTTCAGTCAGTTGGTTTTGGTGTTGGTATTTCACTCCTGTTTAACAATGCTTTTCTCAGGGTATAAGAAGGAAAGGTAACTGTTGATCTAAGGCTTTAAACCTGCCACTCCCGCACATCGGCACGCAACCTCATACTACAAGAAAGACTTTTGCGGCCTCTTCTGCACAGCAGTGCATTATTTGATACAGCTAAATTTGTCTATAGAGTATGTTGATCCTTTTTACTGTCTGTATATTTAAACATGTAACTTAATAAACAACCTTGCCTGCTTTAAAGGCTTTGAGAATCTTTCCTTTTACCACTGATAATGTTGAAAGCTGAAGTGATTGAATCTAAGTGATCTAGGCATTTAAGTTAAAGCCTACGTTTTCCTATCAGTTCTAAGAAAGAATAAGAGGTTAAAGAATAACAACTTTGATGGAGTCAGATTAATTATTTTAGAGTCCGATAAATAACTGACTCAAAATATCAGTGTAAGCTTCTCGCCTTACACAAGCGTCACTCATGCTGCCCCTAGGGCTTATTACTGCCCTTATTGCCGAGCCCTGCAGTGTTTTAGAAAAAAATGTATTTATTAAAAAGGTTATAAAACTTTTTAAAGTATTTGTTGACTTAACGGAGGTCCAATTTTTCTTTTTTTAAACAAAAATCTACAAGAAAGTCTGGCTAAAATGTAATAGAAAAGAGGAAGTTCAGCTCAAGCAGGAACCATGTGGACGAGGAAGGCCATTTAGAAAGTACATTTGAAAGCAAAAAGGCTACCGGAGTCTAACAGACACTCAATCAAGTTTTCTTAATGACATTAAGGCCTACGTCTGGCAAACTGTGCCATCAATACTTACAGATTAAAGTGCGGCAGGTACATTTTATTAAATAATAGAGACAGAAATAGACATGAAAAGAAGGCCAATGGTTAAGAAATCAGTAAGTGGAATATATCAGCTTACTATTATGCCCAGACAGCATGTAAAAAACACTCTGCTGCAGTGTATGACAAACAAAATGGAAAAAAAAGTCATATGTAATTTTACAAATAAATGCTGAAATGCCGAAATATGCATAGGTTTTTTTTCATGATTTATCAGAATTGCAAAATTCCAATGGGGTTTAGTCTAAATCACTTTTTTTTGTAACTTTACATACTGTGAATGAACCAGACAGATCAATTATATATTTCTTGAAAGAAAAAAGCTTTAAAAATTGTATTAAAGAAAACTATTTTATTAAAGATTAAGGCCTGGTTTCACAGACAGGGCTTAGGTTAAACCAGGATTAGTTCATTTAGGACAGAGTAGCTTTTATAAACACGTCTTAGAAAAAAACATTACTAGTGTATATCTTAAGACAAAACAATGGCACTGACATATTTTAAGATATGTCAGTGTAAGTTGCTTTGAGTTAAAACAGCTCAAACATGCATTTTAGCCTGGGACTAGATTAAAACCATGTCTGTGAAATGGGAGATTTTAAAGTTTAACATTCATTGGGCTTGCCACACAGGTTACAATGGATTGACCTATTATGAGAGAACAAAACAGGGTATCTTCAGTGGTATTGTTGGGTTAGTCTTCTCCTCCACAAATCAGCTTCAGACATTCACCAAAGCTGCCAGACACATCGGACTGAAATGAATGAGAGCAAAGTCACCCACAGTCAATCAGGACGGGCTGTACCCCACATCAGATATAAACTCTCAGTCATCACCAATGCATTAGTTTCATTCACATGGAATGGTATCACAGAAAAGAGAACAACTCTGACACACGTGAGAACTGAATCTTGAGAGCAGGCATGACTGTGGCATAAATCCTCCACTTGTCCATGTGTTTGTGAACTTTTCTAGTGATAATATATCATCAATGAATTTTAGAATCTCTTGGGAATGATTAAACAAATAAACCTGAGGATCAGGAGGTCAGCGGCTACTGGGCTCAAGCATGATTCAAAGAAAGATGGCAGATGACTAATATATGATTTATATCAGCAGAGAATACATACATTTATTTCCTTGTGGAGTGAACACTTATAGAGCTTCTTGTATTCAGCTCTGATGTCCAGCATGTCGACCTCTCCACGGCTGACCATTACTCTGGTCAAAGTGGTTTCATCTGTACCTGCTCCCTGCAGGTTCACAAATATAAAAACAATCCTATTTTTAATACAAACTTCAGTGTCGTACAAACACACAATGATAGAGAATAATGTGCTTTTGGCAGTACCTTCATGCTTTTGTAGAGTTTTTCAGCAAAGTATGCAGGAGTACTCATCACACACTTTACTACAAGAAAAGTGTGTATTTGATTACAAATATGTAGAGGTAAAATGATCAAATATTCAAAAAAATTGTATTTGCATTCTTAATTCATAATTAAAAATATACCAATGGCAACCAGCAGCATCTCCAGGTTTCCAGACATTTCCTTCTCGATGCTCTTCTGCAAAGTCTTGCCACTGATGTTCTTATATTCCAATATTGCTGCAACCGGACATGTCAAGTTAGATTTAAAACACACCTGTCATTTCAGTTCTTATATGAAATGCTTGTGTTTATATGGATGATTGTGTTGTTACTTTGTCTCAGGTGAGGGATGCTCCTTTTACAGAGGATCTCAATGAACTTGGACTCATCAGTTCCCAGTTTCTTCTCGCCTGCTTGATAGAGGGCCTGTGGAGGAAACGGAGAACTTGTAGATACCGGTACTCACATCTAATCATAGAAAACAATCTTCAACATTGCTACAGGTGAACAAGTTTTGGCTTGCTGTCCATCATAGTGGGCCTAATTATAGAAATAAGGACAAAATGGTGAGAGATTCAAGGACGTATTGTTTATATCTTGTCATTGTGATTAGCAAGATAAATGTATACTTGATATACCAAGCCTGTCTTGAGAAATTCTTATGCAAGATTCAGCACAAAATATAGTGTTATTTTCATGCCACAGACCGATTTTCAGGGCCCGAGCACCAAAGTGCAATGACCCTCTTGGAATTGCTCTGTATAGTATTATTTACCCAATGAAAAGGTTTTCTGAAAAAAATTAATTCAGTACAGGATAATCAGATTTTTCTGAGATTTCTGTACCTTTGCGTCCGCTTTTGCCTGTTCTGCGTTCACATTGGTGCTCTCGTCCCTCGCACCCTTACAATGAGAGACAAATGAAAACGTTCATTTCCAGAGTATCTGCTGCATTCATTAGAATAAACTGCTATACATGTGTATTTAATCACCTCAGCAAGCAAAAGGAGGGCTTTGCCAAAATGTCTTGAAACTTCAGTCTTTAGGTCCTGTATCAGTGTTTTCTTTGTTTCTATAGGGCAACGGGAAGAGAAGCAATTATAATACATTTATGACACTTAGATATTTTGTTACTACAATAGATTCCACATCTTACTCTCAGAATAAGCTGCAGACATCTCCTTGATTTGTTTATTTGTCCGTGAGGAAAGTATTTCTATCAGGATACTTTCATCTGTTCCAGCCCCCTAGAAAATAATTCATGAATGTATATGGAAAATAATGAAAAATATGTGGTAAAATACATTGGTAAATAACATGGAAAATACACTGATCAGGCATAACATGATGATAATATTTTAATATTGTGCCAGCCCTGTACCCCTTTTGACAGCCCTGATCCTTCGAGGCATGGACCCCTGAAGGTGTGCTGTTGTATCTGGCACCAAGATGTTAGCAGCAGATCAATTTGGAGGCCAAGTCAACACCTCAAACACATTGTTGTGCTCCTCAAACCATTCCTGAACTTTTTTTGCTTTATGGCAGGGCCCATTATCCTGCTGAAAGAGGCCACAGCCACCAGGGAATACCGTTTTCCATGAAAGGGTGTACATGGACTGCAACAATGCTTAGGTAGGTAGTACATGTTAAAGTAACATTCACATGGATGGCAGGACCCAAGGTTTCCCAGCAGAACATTGCCCAAAGCATCACGCTGCCTCCGCCGGCTTGTTTTCTTCCCATAGTACATCCTGGTGCCATGTGTTCCCCAGGTAAGACACGCACATGCACCCGGCCATCCACATGATGTAAAGGAAAACGTAATTCATCAGACCAGGCCACCTTCTTCCATTCCTCCGTGGTCCAGTTCTAATACTCTTGTGCCCACTGTTGGCGCTTTCGGTGGTGGACAGGGGTCAGCATGGAAACCATGTCTGGTCTGCAGCTATGCAGCCCCATACGCAACAAACTGCAATTTGAGCTACAGTAGCCCGTCTGTTTGATCGAACCCCATGGGCCAGCCTTTACTCCCAAGACGCATCATTGAGCCTTGGCTGCCCTTGACCCTGTGGACAGTTCACCACTGTTCCTTCCTTGAACCCTTGGCCCTTGTCAAACTCGCTTAAATCCTTACGCTTACATTTTTCCTGCTTCTAACACCTAACTTTGGGGACAAAATGTTAATTTCCTGCCTAATATTTCCCATTAACAGGTGCTGTGATGAAGAGATAATCAGTGTTATTCACTTCACCTGTCATAATGTAATGCCTGATATTATTAATGTCTTAAAAAAATCAATATTCAAACTAAAAAAAATAGAAATATAACTTACCTTCATTGCTTTGTTTAGCCATTTAGCATCATTGACTGCAGGAGGTCTTGCAAGCGCAACAAGAACCTTTTCAAAGTTGCCGGATGTGTCACCCTTCAAGTCATTTACAAGAATCTACAATCAAGACACAAAAATTAGACAGATTTTCATCATATGCATACACATACAAATAAGTATGAGCAAGTTCACATATTTTACCCTCTTTGTGGTTTCTTGGTATGCCTTTGAAATAGCCTGCTTTTGACTGCTACTCCTTTGGGTCAGTATCTCCATCAATGTCTTCTCAGTTGTACCTGGTGATATAAAACTCATTGGTGATATAACTCATTCATTCTCAAATGTACAATATACAAGGCGATTACAACAACAAGACATTAAGGGCCTAAATAGATACTCACACTTAATAAATAAACATATTACAGTATATAATGTAGCCTACTTCAGGTATGTAGATCATGTACCTATGCCTTCAATTGCTTTGCGGAGAGCTGCAACATCTTCACTGACGTTGAAGTTAGCTTTGGCTTTAATGGTACCCCTCTCCCCTGGCTGAAGAAGTAATCCATAAATCAATCAGTTGATCAATAATAAATAAATAAATACAACAATATTTAAAAGTGTGACATATACAGCTCTGGAAAAAAAAAATAGGAGACCATTTAACATTGGGAAATCAAGAACTAATATCAAAAAGAACTAAATCAAAGTTATTTGTTTGTTTTACCGCTGCTGTGAATGAAACGGGAGCAGCATTCGCAACACTTTGCAATTCTTCCTGTAACATACGAAATTAAACTTCGATTAATACTCTTTACTAAAACATAACCTTCACAGATGAGTGAATCTAGCTTTAAGATTTTACTTACCCACAAATCTGCCATTTTTTATGTATTCTGGTGTGAAAAACAATTCACATTTACAGTTCAGAATCCATTATTTTCCACTTTCTTTTAAAATATTGTACATAAAAAGCAAAGGTAAAAGAATTCCCTTCATAAATAGATCTTAAAGACTTGACAGAAAAATAAGCTTCTTTGATAGAACACTCGTAGCATAATTAGCCTATCGTGATTTCTGAAGCAATCACATTAATGCAGATCTGTATCTCAATCTGCTGGGCATCGATTGTTTATCGAAAGATAAATTTAAGTTATGTCAAGATTTAGCTTGTAAGTACTACCTGCGATTTATTTATTTATTTTTGTCTACTTTTATTCAGTTTGCACATACCTTTGCGATACAAATCTACTCTCAACGTGGCCCTCCTCTGTCTGGTTTAACTTCTCCACCTGCTTCCTCAGGGCGTGAGTAACATGATGTCATCAACACAATAGGTATGCATTCTTACTGAGCCTCTCCCTTCGTGAATATCCAACGAGCTGCTATGAAGTTACCATTTAATTCATAAGAAAATGGTACATTATTTCCTTGTTGCAAACTAATAGAAAATAACCAAAATAATTCAAGGTTTCTATTTAACACCGTGGCTAGACTAACAATTAAACAAGCATCGCCTGAGCAAAATATTCCGTTACAGTTTAGTAGTAATGATTTTATGAATTTCTTCACTGAGAAAATAGAAAGCATTAGAAACAGAATTGTAAATGTACAATCTTTAATGATGTCTTATGATTCAAACTCCATTATCGCCCCTCAAGAACTACTACACGCTTTACAACTATAGGACAGGAAGAGCTAAATAAACTTAGCATTGCATCTAAATCAACAACATGTTTATTAGATCCAATACCCACTAAACTACTGAAAGAGTTGTTACCTGTAGTGGAAGAGCCTCTTCTCAATATTATTAACTCGTCTTTATCTTTAGGTCATGTTCCAAGAATATTCAAGTTGGCAGTCATAAAACCTCTCATTAAGAAGCCACAATTATAGATCATAATAACCTAGCAAATTACAGACCCATTTCAAATCTTCCATTTATGTCTAAAATACTAGAAAAAGTTGTTGCTCATTTATGCTCTTTCTTGCAAGAAAATAAAACCTATGAAAAATTTCAATCAGGATTCAGGCCGCATCATAGCACAGAAACTGCACTCGTTAAAATCACAAATGATTTGCTTCTAGCTTCTGACCAAGACTGTATCTAAATACTAGTTCTACTCGATCTTAGTGCTGCGTTCGATACTATAGATCGAATTTAAAATTACACTGGTGTTCAGGGACAGGCATTAAACTGGTTTAGATCGTACTTATCAGACCGCTACCATTTTGTCTGTCTAAATGGGGAAAAATTTAACGTCAGTAGACTATGGGGTGCCGCAAGGATCTGTGTTAGGCCCTCTGCTCTTCTCAATATATATGCTTGCCACTTGGTAATATTATAAGAAAACATGGAATTAATATCCACTGTTATGCTGATGACACTCAATTATTTCATCACGACCAGATGAAAATGCTAAATTATCCACCTTAGAAACATTGCTAAGCTACGTAACATGCTATCTATTTCTGATGCAGAAAAGTTAGTTCTTGCATTCATGACCTCGAGACTAGATTACTGTTATTCTTTATTAGCTGGTTGTCCTGCATCCTCAATAAACAAGCAACAGTTAGTTCAAAACGCAGCTGCTAGCTAGGTCAAGAAAATATGATCATATAACACCAATTTTATCATCTCTACACTGGTTACCTATTAAGTTCCGTATCAATTACAAAGTATTGCTACTGACCTATAAAGCCCTAAATGGTTTAGCTCCAGTGTATTTAGCGGATCTTCTATCGCCCTACAATCCATCGCGCTCTCTAAGATCACTAAACTCGAGGCTTCTGGTCATTCCTAGGATATCTAAATCCACTAAAGGAGGGAGGGCATTTTCACATTTAGCTCCTAAACTCAGAAATTGTCTTCCTGACATTGTTCGAG
This sequence comes from Gobiocypris rarus, assembly GCA_023029165.1. Classification (NCBI taxonomy): domain Eukaryota; kingdom Metazoa; phylum Chordata; class Actinopteri; order Cypriniformes; family Gobionidae; genus Gobiocypris; species Gobiocypris rarus. The sequence continues at coordinate 33,702,669 of CM040916.1, read as the reverse complement.
GTTCGGACTCGCTGTCCCAGTTTAAAACTAAATTAAAGACGCATCTCTTTAGCCAAGCATTCACATTATAATTACCTTTTATACTACAGTTAAATCGGATCAAAAGGATTAATATTCTGAACAGCAGCTATGCTAATTATTTCCCATCTGCTTTTCTGTTGTTTATAGTTCGTCAGCTCCAGTTTGTATCCAGCCTCTCATGGAGACTTCAGATGCCCCAACACCTGTGATGAGACGACTCAACGCCTGTGATGAGATGACTCAATGCCAGCTTTGTTATGGCCTAAATTAATACATGATTGATTAACCTTTTCTAACATTTCTTTAACATTCTCTTTCTAACATTTTTCAATGTACATTTATGAAATGCACTTTCTGTAAAGCTGCTTTGAAACAATGTGTATTGTGAAAAGCACTATACAAATATGTATTTTGAATTGAATTGTTGTTTTGCAGAGATTTTAATGTAACACACATCAAGGCCATATTAGAATTTTAGACACAATTCAAACAATCAACAACACAATTAAACACAATTCAATTACAATCAACTAAAATGATTGCTGTTAGTATTACATAATGTTATTATTGACACTGAATAAGACTATTGCACACAAAATCAAGTCTCCTTTTAATTAAAAAAGGGCCAAGTTAATGATGGTAGATTAATCATGCATTATAAATACATTTAGTTGTTTAGTAAAATAATACACCTTTTAGCATTTCAATCTTTCATTCCAGTCTGTTAATACAGTCTGCTGATGCACATAGGCCTAATGTATGTGGGACTTTTTTAGGCTAGTCCTCTCCTCAGCAAATCATCTTCAGGCTGCCAGACACATGAAGGACAGCAAAATCATAAGCACTAAGACAATTAAGACGGCCTGCACCCCCACGTCAGATACAAACTCTCAGTTATCACCAATTTTAGTTTCATATGCATGGTATATAGAATCACAAAAAAGAGGACAACTGTGACACAGATGAGTAACTTAGTCATTGTCAGATATGAGGAACTGACTCCTGTTAAATCATCCTCCACTTGTTCATGTGCTTATGAACCTTTTTTTTCAGTAACAATATATTATTAGAGGGATGTTTCAATTCAATTCAATTCAATTCAAATATATTTGTATAGCGCTTTTCACAATACACATTGTTTCAAAGCAGCTTTACAGAAAGTGCATTTCATAAATGTACATTAAAAATTTTAGAAAAAGTTAATCAATCATGTATTAATTTAGGCCATAACAGCGCTGGCTTCACAGGCGTCAAGTTGTCTCATGGCTGTTGGGCCATCTGAAGTCTCCATTAGATGCTGGATACAAACTGGAGCTGATGAACTATTTACCTCGGGACTAGTGTCCCGAGATCACAACAGAAAAGCAGATGGGAAATAATTAGCATAGCTGCTGTTCAGAATATTAATGCTTTTGATCCGATTTAACTGTAGTATAAAAGGTAATTATAATGTGAATGCTTGGCTAAAGAGATGCGTCTTTAATCTAGTTTTAAACTGGGATAGCGAGTCTGAACCTCGAACAATATCAGGAAGACTTTTCCAGAGTTTAGGAGCTAAATGTGAAATATTTCACTCCAAAATGAAAATACTGTCATCATTTACTCATTTATTTATTGATGGGCCCCGTTGACTTCCATAGTAGGCCTATGGGGGAAAAATTATATGTAAGTCAAAGAATGCCATTGTCATTACATACTTTACTGTAACAATTTTTTATGCATAATTATATATAATTTATTATAATTGAATTATAAAAAAGTGGAAACTTTTCAGAAATGTCAGTACCCTTGCGTCCACTCTTGCCTGGTCTGCTATATAATTAACTTTTTATTTGCTTTGATTAGCCATTTAGCAATCATTGATGCAGGAGGTCTTGCAAGCACCTCTTACTTGCCCTGGGTGTCGCCTTTCAAGTCTATAGACAAGATTTACAAGCCTTACAATATTTTTGTGTGCACACAAAAACACAAACATACAATTAATTGAGCAAGTACACATATTGTACTTTTGTGCCTTTGAAATAGCCTGCTTTTGACTGCTGCTCCTGTGGATCAGTATTTGATATTGGTGACGGTAAAGTTAGCTTTGGCTTTAATGATACACCATGATCTCCCCTGGCTGAAGAAGGAAGGGTAAATAAAATCTAAACGCTTCTGTGTAATGGAGGCTACATGGGGAAGTTGTTACAAGTTCTAGCCTATAGTAACAGTTTTGAGTCAAAAGTCCACTAATAGGCACATTTTTATTTGTTTGTATTAATATAGTATAAATAACTTTTCTTTTAAAACGGTCTGGCCATGAGTTGTATATCCAAAACAGAAGCTACGATAATTAAACAAACATTTAGAAATTGTGCTACCAACAGTTTTTGTATAGCCTACTTTTAAATAGTCTTTTGCTCTTACCTCTGTAATACAAAGAAATAAACAACATGGCCCTCTGGTTTAAGACATGATGTCATGATCTCAAAAAATATGCGTTCTTAGTGAGCCTCTCCCTTCATAAATAACATGCTGCTAATAATTTTTTACAAATAATAAATGAATTGTGTTCTGTTCCCTATCTTGAAACCCAATTATATTTGAAATGCATTTAAAACTATTTTATTACCACCAAACATGATGTCTCACACTTCATAAAACTTGGCCCAACCTTTGCAGCTATAACAGCTTCAACTCTTCTGGGAAGTCTTTCCACAAGGTTTAGGAGTGTGTTTATGGGAATTTTTGACCATTCTTCTAGAAGTGTATTTGTGAGGTCAGGCAATGCTGTTGGACGAAAGTCTGGCTCACAGTCTCCGCTCTAATTCATCCAAAGGTGTTCTGTTGGGTTGAGGTCAGGCCAGTCAAGTTCCTCCACACCAAACTTACTCATCCATGTCTTTATGGACCTTGCTTTGTGCACTGGTGCGCAGTCATGTTGGAACAGGAAGGGGCCATCCCCAAACTGTTCCCACAAAAATGGGAACATGAAATTGTCCAAAATGTCTTGGTATGCTGAAGCATTAAGAGAAAAACAACCCAACATCATAATCCACCCTCCATCAAACTTTACACTTGGCACAATGCAGTCAGGCAAGAACCATTCTCCTGGCAACTGCCAAACCCAGACTCGTCCATCAGATTGCCAGACAGAGAAGCGTGATTCGTCACTCTGGAAAACACGTCTCCACTCCGAGTCTAAAGGTAGTGTGCTTTACACCACTGCATCTTGACCCTTTGCATTGAAAGGCTTGGATGTAGCTGCTCGGCCATGGAAACCCATTTCATGAAGCTCTCTACACACTGTTCTTGAGCTAATCTGAAGGCCACACAAAGTTTGGAGGTCTGTAGCTACTGACTCTGCAGAAAGTTGGCGAGCTCTGCGCACTGTGCGCCTCAGCATGTCTTTACCCCACTCTATGATTTTATTTGGCCTGCCACTTCATGGCTGAGTTACTGTTGTTCCCAATTGCTTCCACTTCGTTATAATACCACTAACAGTTCACTGAGCTCTTGAGAGAGCATTTTACAAATGTTTGTAGAAGCAGTCTGCATACCTAGGTGCTTGAATTTATACACCGATAGCCTTGGAAGTGATTGGAACACCTGAATTCAATGATTTGGAGGGATGTCCCAATATTTTTGGCATTATATTGTGTATGGCCTATACTCACATAAATTATCCTAAAATTAAAATTGATGATAGATTTAATAATCATATCCGATTTGAGCAAACTGTGACACACTTTAGGAATATTCAGTTTATTAATTTATTGTATTGTTAAAAAGGCACTAGTACAGGCATCATGTTGATAATTTCACCATAAATGATAGCACCAAAGACTGACATCTACAAAACTTTCCTTTGTGATAGGCACTCACTTAAACACTTAGTAATGGACAAAACTAAATTACAAAGACAGAGAAAGAAACAGAGGGAGAGAGACATGACTCACTATGAAATAATCATCAGCATTTCCCACACTACACCCAGTGCTTTTAAAGATTCTTGATATTCTTGATCAAATTAGCACCATGTGACATCAAATGAATTGATACAAAATCTCTCTTTACATACATACTATACAGTGAATAAAATCAAATGCATGTGCCTTAATGCATGATGTGACATTAATACAAGACTAAATAATCCAAGATAACATGAGGTGAATAATCTTTAAAAAAAAGTCAAGATTTTTGGTAGTGTATGGTTATATCAGTACAGACAGCAGTCATATAAAACAAAAATATATTTTGTTGTCCAGTGTTGTAAAATAATAGATGCTACAGCATATAAATGCAGTCAGCAGACTGACAGTTTACACAAACTAACAAATGCATCACTTGTGGTATTGTTGGGTTAGTCTTCTCCTCCGCAAATCAGCTTCAGACATTCACCAAAGCTGCCAGACACATCGGACTGAAACGAATGAGAGCAAAGTCACCCACAGTCAATCAGGACGGGCTGTACCCCACATCAGATATAAACTCTCAGTCATCACCAATGCATTAGTTTCATTCACATGGAATGGTATCACAGAAAAGAGAACAACTCTGACACACGTGAGAACTGAATCTTGAGAGCAGGCATGACTGTGGCATAAATCCTCCACTTGTCCATGTGTTTGTGAACTTTTCTAGTGATAATATATCATCAATGAATTTTAAAATCTCTTGGGAATGATTAAACAAATAAACCTGAGGATCAGGAGGTCAGCGGCTACTGGGCTCAAGCATGATTCAAAGAAAGATGGCAGATGACTAATATATGATTTATATCAGCAGAGAATACATACATTTATTTCCTTGTGGAGTGAACACTTATAGAGCTTCTTGTATTCAGCTCTGATGTCCAGCATGTCGACCTCTCCACGGCTGACCATTACTCTGGTCAAAGTGGTTTCATCTGTACCTGCTCCCTGCAGGTTCACAAATATAAAAACAATCCTATTTTTAATACGAACTTCAGTGTCGTACAAACACACAATGATAGAGAATAATGTGCTTCTGGCAGTACCTTCATGCTTTTGTAGAGTTTTTCAGCAAAGTATGCAGGAGTACTCATCACACACTTTACTACAAGAAAAGTGTGTATTTGATTACAAATATGTAGAGGTAAAATGATCAAATATTCCCAAAAAAATTGTATTTGCATTCTTAATTCATAATTAAAAATATACCAATGGCAACCAGCAGCATCTCCAAGTTTCCAGACATTTCCTTCTCGATGCTCTTCTGCAAAGTCTTGCCACTGATGTTCTTATATTCCAATATTGCTGCAACCGGACATGTCAAGTTAGATTTAAAACACACCTGTCATTTCAGTTCTTATATGAAATGCTTGTGTTTATATGGATGATTGTGTTGTTACTTTGTCTCAGGTGAGGGATGCTCCTTTTACAGAGGATCTCAATGAACTTGGACTCATCAGTTCCCAGTTTCTTCTCGCCTGCTTGATAGAGGGCCTGTGGAGGAAACGGAGAACTTGCAGAAACTCAATCAGAAATCTAATCAAAGAAAATATTCAACATTTCTATGGGTGAACAAGTTTTGGCTTGGTGTTGTGATAGAAATATTTTATATAATGGTATCAGAACTGGTCAAAGGGTTATTTACATGAAAATACAGAAACACACAGACTAAGGATGTTCAGGTCAAAGACCATGTAGACTTAATGCCAAAAAGTGTTTAAAACAATAGAAATGTCTCATGATTAGCTTAGATCATTACAAACCAATCCCCAGAACAAATCACAGTGAAGGAAACTTGAGTGACACTGATTTTCACTCAACTGTAAGGTTTAAATGTACATGCATCTTTCTGTTCGAGAGACTCATTTGGTCGTTGTGACCATTGACCTCCTGGCCATGAATAAAACTTAATTTCAGCAAAGAGAAACTTGGGAATCAGCAATCAGGCCTGGTAAATTCTGCGCAGCTGAGGAATAGAAGTACTAAGGATTCTACGCTCAAAATACAACAGCAGAGACAGTGATAGTGTTGGAAGACTATAGAGCCGCCCTCGGGTGAGGCTGTAAGAGTTCATATTAATGATCCTGTGGGGAAGTCAGATATTCGTATTGAGAATTTCCATGACACTGTCCATCATGGTGGGCCTAATTATAGAAATAAGGACAAAAAAGGTATTCTGAAAAAAATTCTTCAGTACAGGATTATCAAATTTTTCTGAGATTTCTGTACCTTTGCATCCGCTTTAGCCTGTTCTGCGTTCACATTGGTGCTCTCGTCCCTCGCACCCTTACAATGAGAGACAAATGAAAACGTTCATTTCCAGAGTATCTGCTGCATTCATTAGAATAAACTGCTATACATGTGTATTTAATCACCTCAGCAAGCAAAAGGAGGGCTTTGCCAAAATGTCTTGAATCTTCAGTCTTTAGGTCCTGTATCAGTGTTTTCTTTGTTTCTATAGGGCAACGGGAAGAAAAGCAATTATAATACATTTATGACACTTACATATTTTGTTACTACAATAGATTCCTCATCTTACTCTCAGAATAAGCTGCAGACATCTCCTTGATTTGTTTATTTGTCCGTGAGGAAAGTATTTCTATCAGGATACTTTCATCAGTTCCAGCCCCCTGGAAAACAATGGAGAAAAAAAAATGTACCGAACATTGGTAAATAGCATGCAAAATATGTTCACATAGTTACAGCTAAAATGTGTCACAGATTATTGCTAAAACGTACTAAAAAAAAAAAAAAATCAATAATAATAATAATAAAAAAATATTTCAAAAAGAAAAGCTGGGAAATATAACTAACCTGCATAGCTTTGGTTAGCCATTTAGCATCATTGACTGCAGGAGGTCTTGCAAGCGCAACAAGAAGATTTTCTAAGTTGCCGCGTGTGTCACCCTTCAAGTCATTTTCAAGAATCTACAATCAAGACACAAAAATTAGACAGATTTTCATCATATGCATACACATACAATAAGTATGAGCAAGGTCACATATTTTACCCTCTTTGTGGTTTCTTGGTATGCCTTTGAAATAGCCTGCTTTTGACTGCTACTCCTTTGGGTCAGTATCTCCATCAATGTCTTCTCAGTTGTACCTGGTGATTTAAAACTCATTGGTGATATAACTCATTCATTCTCAAATGTACAATATACAAGGCGATTACAACATCAAGACATTAAGGGCCTAAATAGATACTCACACTTAATAAATAAACATATTACAGTATATAATGTACTTCTGGTATGTAGATCATGTACCTATGCCTTCAATTGCTTTGCGGAGAGCTGCAACATCTTCACTGACGTTGAAGTTAGCTTTGGCTTTAATGGTACCCCTCTCCCCTGGCTGAAGAAGTAATCCATAAATCAATCAGTTGATCAATAATAAATAAATACAACAGTGTTTAAAAATGTGTCATATACAGAAGTGATCTCGTAACTAAAAGTTATTTGTTTGTTTTACCGCTGCTGTGAATGAAACGGGAGCAGCATTCGCAACACTTTGCAATTCTTCCTGTAACATAAGAAATTAAACTTCGAGTAATACACTTTACTAAAACATCATAGATGAGTGAATCTAGCTTTAAGATTTTACTTACCCACAAATCTGCCATTTTTTATGTGACGTTAGACTAATCTGGTGTGATAAACAATTCACAGTTAAGAATCCATTTATTTTTCACTCTCTTATTATTCTACATAAAAAGCAAAGGTAAACGACTTCCCTTCAGAAATAGATAAAGACTTGACATAGAAATAAGATTTGATAGAAAATCCGTAACATAATTAACCTATATTTTTTTGTGTCTGACTAAAGCAATCACATTAATGCAGATCTGTATCTCAATCTCCTGGTCATCGATTGTTTATCGAAAGCTGAATGTAAGTAAGGTCAAGAATTAAGCTTTGTAAGTGCTACCTGCGATTTTTTTGTCTACTTTTTATTCAGTTTGCACTTACCTTCGCGAAACAAATCTACTCTCAACGCGTGGCCCTCCTCTGTCTGGTTTAACTTCTCCACCTGCTTCCTCAGGGCGTGAGTAACATGATGTCATCAACACAATAGGTATGCATTCTTACTGAGCCTCTCCCTTCGTGAATATCCAACGAGCTGCTATGAAGTTTTTAATTCATTTAATTCATAAGAAAATGGTACATTGTTTCCTTCTTTTGCAGCGATTTAATGTAACACCCATTTAGCATTTTAGACACAATGAATTCAAACAACTAAAATGATTGCTTTTAGTGTAACATAGTCATGGGGGGCCAAGAATATTGAGAATGAATTGCACACAAACTCAAGTCACCCTGGAGTCCTAGAGGACAAATACAGGTGATCCAGGTGTTGCTGACTGGCTAGGAAGCCTCCAGGGTGGTGCCAGTCTAATTCATCCCAAAGGTGTTCTGCCGGGTTGAGGTCAGGCCAATCAAGTTCCTCCACACCATACTTACTCATCCATGTCTTTATGGACCTTGATTTGTGCACTGGTGCGCAGTCATGTTGAAACAGGAAGGGGCCATCTCCAAATTGTTCCCACAAAGTTGGGAGCACGAAATTGTCCAAAATATCCTGGTGTGCTAAAGCATTAAGAGAAAAACAACACTACACTATAATCTCCCCTCCACCAAACTGTACACTTGGCACAATGCAGTCAGGCAAGTACCATTTTCCAAGCAACCACCAAACCCAGACTCACCAGACAGAGAAGTGTGATTCGTCACTTTAGAGAACATGTCCCCACTGCTCAAGAGTCCAGTGGCGGCGTGCTTTACACCTCTGCATCCGATGCTATGCATTGCACTTGATGTAAGGCTTGGATGTAGATGCTCGGTCATGGAAACCCATTGGCATTATATTGTGTATAGCCTATACTCACATAAATTCTCCTAAAATTAAAATTGATGATAGATTCAATAATCATATCCGATTTGAGAAAACTGTGACACACTTTAGGAATATTCAGTTTATTAATTTATTGTATTGTTAAAAAGGCACTAGTACAGGCATCATGTTGATAATTTCACCATAAATGATAGCACCAAAGACTGACATCTACAAAACTTTCCTTTGTGATAGGCACTCACTTAAACACTTAGTAATGGACAAAACTAAATTACAAAGACAGAGAAAGAAACAGAGGGAGAGAGACATGACTCACTATGAAATAATCATCAGCATTTCCCACACTACACCCAGTGCTTTTAAAGATTCTTGATATTCTTGATCAAATTAGCACCATGTGACATCAAATGAATTGATACAAAATCTCTCTTTACATACATACTATACAGTGAATAAAATCAAATGCATGTGCCTTAATGCATGATGTGACATTAATACAAGACTAAATAATCCAAGATAACATGAGGTGAATAATCTTTAAAAAAAAGTCAAGATTTTTGGTAGTGTATGGTTATATCAGTACAGACAGCAGTCATATAAAACAAAAATATATTTTGTTGTCCAGTGTTGTAAAATAATAGATGCTACAGCATATAAATGCAGTCAGCAGACTGACAGCAAATCAATCATTGTTATCAAATCTATGATCTATATAATCATACAGCTAATTGAAACACTTGTTTTCTTGTCTGCAAGTACAGACGGATTACACAAACTAACAAATGCATCACTTTGGGCAGTCTATTCAGATTTGGAATTAAATAAAAGCGCACTTGACAAATATTAGCATGGCACACTGGTGATCAGGCCAAAAGTAAATTACACAATGAGGCAGAGCATCAAAACCAGATCAAAATACATGGATGACCTTGTCATCCAATAATTGCACTTAATAAACGTATTTACATCACTCACCAGGTCCAAAGCATTGGCATCCTTCCTTTAATACTTTATGTGTTTTTACAGATATGATAAAATAGCACGTGCAGCAATACAAACTCTCCATTTATTTAAACAAAGTGGCTGAGCTACCACTGAGCCATTGTATGATCCTCATACAGAGTGATGATATAAAACTGAGATTGGAAACATAAGATCTGATGACACCATTATGCGTTGATCATTTATGTTTGAGGTAGCTCAGTTGTGAAATGATTTACACTGCATAGCTGGCAAGCATACTTTCCCTTTTGTCCTCATGGTCATACAAAAATACATTAACATCATATGTCATTATTACAATTATTCATAGAAAATGTTTGTTTTTTCTCATTAAATATTCTAGAAGGTCAGACTTCAGTGCCATCATTCAGGTTGTTGTGGAGTTTTACCTCCAGATTGACCTGTTTGACCTTGACCCCATTGACCTTGTAGGTCTCAGGGTTCTTGTTTAAGACGTTGACGTTTCTTACAGAGCAGTGCTTGCTGTTGAGGTTTTTCTCCAGACGTTCTATGCAGACCTCCACCTTCGTGTTTAAAGGATAATCCTCCACCACCTTCTCAGGCCTCTTCTTTACAACCCTACGGCACTTCCTGACCATAAGACAGAAAGCTAGAAGGACCAAGAAAAGTAGGATGAAAGCAGCCACACCACCCCCAATGGATCCTCCCATTTGGGGATTGAAGGTGCCTGATGGTTCCACCTCAAGCTTTAAGGTCTTCATGTTGGTGCCATTCTTCACCTGGTCACCTTCATTGTCGTAGATCAGGGATTCATCCAGCATTAGGCGACCTGAACGGTCCACCAGATCCCGCCGACTTCGCTTGAGCTCATAGGTCACTGAGCGTTGGATTCTGGGAGCAGATATGGACTCTGGTCCAATAACGTAGATGACCTGGAGGTACCATTGGTGCCCAGCCTCAACCTAAAGAAGAGTAAATACAACAAATCATATTTTTTATAAACGCAACAAAAAAGCTTGTGTCCTTTAGTCAAGTTCCCTATAGTCATGGCAGACTGTTAGTCTGGCGTCTTTCCCTAAACAAACAGATTAAGGCATTTCCCTGAAGGGTACAATTGAATAGCTTTGGCTGTGACATTTGCCAAGATTTCTACTATGTGTCAAAGAGAAGGTCTGTTTAACAGCTTGACTTTTTGGGAGAATCTTGCAGCCACTGACCTTATAAAGGGCATCAACCTTCATTGTGAAGCCATCTACACCTGGCATCGCAGACAAGGACTGAAGGTCAGGAGTGTCAGATGCAAAAATGGCCTCAAAGGGAACATCATGGAAGAAGCGGTCGCAAACATCAGGCTGCTTCCGATCCTATGTGATACATTATTTACAATTATTACATGGGTCTCTGGAATATGTAATTCTTATTAATTAAAGCTACACTGTGTGATATTTTCCCCCATCTAGCGGTGAAAAGGTATATGAGCATCCATTGAATATTAGTTTGTGTTCCTCTCAATTCCGATTTCGTTTGAACTCCTACGGTGGCTGATTTAGTCCAAGATTAATATGGCTTCCAGTTTGATCAAGTGATTAGGTTACTTTAGAAAACTATTATAATTTGCAGTTATTTAATTTGTCAGTTAACATGTAGATTATGACATCTATGTAAAATGAATAATAGTTTTACCTTTTCGTTATTTTTTACCATTTCATTGCTAACATCAGCGATCAGGTTCCCAGACGAATGCAAGCTAATCTTAGTAAAGTAACTTTTATCAGTGCTATGGTTATTCTGTATATTGTACTACATCACTAGCGTACAGCAAAGTTTACATTGTAGGCTACATCAGTCTCAATCAATCCCCCTCTTCAAATTCGACACGGTGCCATCGAGTGTTAAAACGCGAAAGGCGAAGCTTGAATTTACGGGCATGTCCCTCTTTGGCTAATGTACTTTCAAGATGGAGGGGCAACAAGGCGACGCGCATTCGAACCCCTCACCCGTATGTATTTTCAATGGCATATTATACACTTACGAGAATACTTTATTACTTGAAAGAAGTAAATATACATTAATGAGGACATATATTTTTGAAAGAACTAAGTGTTTTTAGCTAAGAATAAACTAAAAAAGTTACACAGTGTAGCTTTAAGTCAATTATGTCATCTTGTGATCTATTATTTCTGAATATTCACTGTCACATATGGCAACGCTTTATAACAGACCGCTCAACTGGAACTGGCGGTATTTTATGTAATCCAGGGGACTCCAGTGTTAGCCTAATTATTATTGTAATGTTGTTGCTGTGTTTGTCTCGGCCGATTGTTTTTATTAGTGGAAGCTTTAAAAGGGTTAGTTCACCCAAAATGTCATTCCAAACCCACAAGACAATCATTCATCTTTGGAACACAAATGAAAATTGCGTTTTTAAGGAATCTGAGAGCTTTCTGTCTCTCAATTGACAGTCTATGCAACTACTGCTGTTAAGCTCCAGAAAGGTAGTAAAGACATTTTAAAAGTAATCCATTAGACTCCACTGGTTTAACCTTAAATTTATGAAGCAATGCTTTGTTTGTGCAAAAAACTACTATGCATATTACTATGATTTCTGGAGGATCATGTGACATCAAAGACTGGAGTAACGATGCTGAAAATTAAGCTTTGCCATCACAGGAATAAATGACATTTTAAAATATAATAAAATGTAAAAAAATTAGTGGTGGGCTGTTATCCGCGTTAACGATCTGCGAACTTGGGTGTGCACCCGCGAACCGTACTCGAGTCCTGACGAGCGTGACTGACATAGGCTACTGCAAGCGGAGAGCTTTAGATCTAATTTCTGCTCGTCGTCAGCGTTCTTTAGAGCATTTGCAGTACATTCACGGTAGATAGACGCAAGTGCCATTACCTACTGAAGCTTTGGTAACAAAACCAACGGGTCAAAAACAAAAATATAAAAGTTAAGTGAACAACGCTATTCGTTTTGCCATCTTCTCGCTTGACGTCGTTACCAAGTAACGGGGTAAACAGCTGCTGCTTTGATGATGCAAACGCACCCCGGTTTCGGACCCAAATAATATAATATTAACACGGTCCAGCGGGGGCAGGGGGAGGAGGGGGCAATCGAACTCGGGTTCGGTCCAGGCAATTGTACCAAGTGTGAAAGCACCAAGTCATTATTTGGGTAGCACACATATTCTGAATTAGCCTGATGTAGCCATACTCAATTCTAGTCAGAATAAGAGTTGCCGACCTCAAATGTTGTGGGCGGGGCTAAATTCGGCTGTCATCCAGGCTAATTCTGAATGCTTTAGTCAGAATTCAAATGAGCCATTTTAATCTAGATTAATTCCAAGATCACAGTGAGATTAATCTAGATTAAAAAAAATAATCTATGCCCACCAAAAAAAAAAAATATATATATATATATATATATTTTCTCTTAGTTAATAACTGCCATCATTTTTACCACCTCTTCACTTATCACTTCATTGCATCTTTAAAATTTTCCACTGTAAAATTGTATTACAGCTGTTGTTTCAATATTAGTTCCAAGGTACACAAAAAGAGTATGATCTTCAAAATACAACTTGAAAATTTCCATCCACAAAAGTATTTCAGTTACAACATAACCACACCAAATGAAACTTGTTAGACCAGTTAAACTGGTCTGGGCTTGTTACCATAGACACCTACCAGAAGCAGGAACCTGTGTTTGAGGTGCTTGTTCGGTTGAATGCAGCCATACTGAGGGCCTTCGTTATACAGGGTGCCTGTGGGGTCAAAGAAGGGCACATAGCCATCCCGCCCAGTACACAAATAGACTTTTTCCAGCTGGAGCTTGTAGGCTGAATTCAGGTTTTGGTCAGGATTCCACAGTACTCTACCATAAAGCGTTTGACCTGCGTAATATCAAACAATGAATAAAGGAAAGCATAATGGTGGCAGTAACCATTAATAATTCGTTTTCATTAATTTCCTAATTTTACCCATCGAAAAGGCTCCTTTATAGTCCATCTCAGCCACGGACATGTCTGCGAGAGCAGGATCCATTAGAAATACTTTCTCGTTATTACAAAGCTGGAACTCAGTATTCAGCGAGTATACTACAGGAACAGGCCGGTTGGTCTGCTGGAAGGCGATGGGCAGCAGGAATCTATTGATAGAAAGAGAGTGTTACGAGCCCTTGCATGTTGTTGAATACTGTTGACTCACACAAACAGTCTGCGTCTGATGAAACCAATAAAGCGGAACCACTAAAAGTGGATGTCAACTGAAACATCTTTCAACACTGCTGGCTCCGCTCAGAAAAACATCTCACAAAAAGTCATTTAAGAGTCCTCAAGGAGTTAATGATGGAAAAGCACCAAGGTAACATACTTCTCTGGAGCATGGGCCGTGCAGGAAAGAGGCTTATCCCCAGAGTCAACCCATGCCTGTGTTGGCTGTACTGTGCAGGGGATGAGGAAGACTGTGTACTCCCCAGAGTAGTCTTTCCTAGAGTACAACAACAAGTACACGGTCAGTGGCATTAAGGTAGATACACTTTGTTGATGTGACATTGACATGATCATTAGACTTCATGCCGCTCACCTGCTGTAGGAGCTTGTTGCTCTCCAGAGCTGGTAGGGTGAATCAAAGGACTGTGCGCTCCATACCAGCTGCAGGTCAAATTCAATGCCTCCCAAGTGATCCGGAGCCATCAGATGAGACTTCTGTCCAGGGAGGGTGTGATGTTCAGGGACAAATTGACCTAGAGGGAGATGAAAGTTTTATCACTCATTCAAAATTCAGTCAAAGGCATCTGTCTAGAAAAACGATGGAAAAGTAGTGGAGTGGAATGGAAAAACGCGGTCTGTGTGAATGGCACCTTAAGCCCAATTTATACTCTCCTGCGTTGAGTGTAAGCCATAGCTACGTCATAGGCTGTGTGTTGCATGCGTAGCCTACGACATACCCTGCACCTCTCCAAAAATGTAACAACAGGTCAATTCTATGCGGACCACAAGCGCTATGATTGGTCTGCCAGAACCCCTCCCTCAGGGGTACACATGCTCTCTCTGCATGTGTAACTGCACGTCGACGCGAACAAGGACACAGAAGCATAAATGGAAATCGACACGTAGCCTACGGCATAGAGGCTATGGCGTAGGTCCGACGCAGAAGTATAAATCAGCCTTTAGATGCAACATATTTACATTAAAGTACCGCCTTGAGACTTTAATAGCCTATATATATATATATATATATATTGAAAGGCTGTAAAAAGTAATGCCAGACTGTCTGGTGGAGGACAAAGGATACTGTTTGCAGACGACGTCACGCTGTGTGAATCATGGCTCTAATTTACATGTATTTCTTTCACCTGCTTCTCCCCCATCCTACTTGACCCCCTCATGCCATGACTATCGGAAACGTATTCAAAATCTATATGATCTAAAAGTGAACAAATACTACACAGTATATATGTGTTTGATATCATTGGAAATGTCTTAGTGCGACTGGTACAATTATCTCATCTCCACAGAAGCAAACAAAAACATATTAAAGGTTTTAGAGTTTAAAGAGACCTTGCCTAGTATGGTGGGTGTGGCTTTCAACCATTTGGTCTTTTGTCAATACTACAGGCCTGAGACAGCGATTACATGTAAATTCCCTTTGTTAACATATGTTTCCATTTGAAAGAAGTGACTGGTCTGAGTACTTAAGGTGATGTAGCAGAAAGTTCAGGGCGCAATATTGTAATTTAGATTTGCCCATAACGTTGCATGTCTAGCCAACATTACGTATGGAATGTCAGGAACGCATCTCTCATCTTTACTTCAGAGTATTTGATGTTATGGATCTTTGAATTGATTATTTAATTGGAATTGTACATGTACCCGACTGTTTAATAAATTGTTACATTTTGATTTATTCTGACTTACTCTGGAATTATTAATGGGTACTTTCCACAAAGGGTTAAACGGAATAATTAAATGTGTAGCTAACTATAAAATATAAATGACCAAATAACCAAATAGGCATTCTAATCTAAATTCTAAATGATGATAAAATGGAGTCAGATAAAGAGGAATTGGAATTAAATCCATGTTGCCCAGCTGAGAACACTAAATGAACAAATCCAATTGAACATTTAATTGAACTAATTAGCTATTCATACATTTTTTTATCAACAAGCCCCCTGCAGTTCCCTCATTTGGAAACTCTTAAAAATTAATGAATGTCATTGCATTTGAGCAATGTGCAATTGTGTCCAAATACAATTTGGGGGCAAGTTATGTTCACAAATACAATGAAATGAGAACAAATAGCTAAAAACATACTACAGACCTCTGAACTTGGCATGGGTTTTGAACTCAAGCACCAGTCTTCCGTCATCCCTAATGAAGATCCGAATGATCTGTAATCTAGCTGACAGCACGCTGTCTGTCTGAATTCCTAGAGTAAAGAAACGGTAAGCAATCAGTCAACATCAGCTGCAACATTAACACAGTTAGGTGATGACAGCAGGGTTATACGACACAGATTGAGAATGTGAGTATGTCCATTGGCTTTGGGTCAGGTGATGAAACTACATGTACCTGTTCTCCATAAGACTGTGTCGTAAAAGAAGGAGAACTCCATCTCTGTGTGGTGCTCCAGGGAGGCCCATCCACGAGGAGCCGTCACATAGATATAGGACACATAAAGCGGCACCTGAACTGTCAGGAATGACTGAGCCGAATCTCTGACCTGCAAAAAATGCAATCACACGCTCATTTGAATTACTGTATGGGCTAAATCTGCCACTTCAGATTTCAGCAAGACAGTAATATTTGTACATAATTTACGATGGGATGCAAATCATGTGTTCAAACGAACCTGAAAGTCAGCAGTTACTGATCCTCCACAAACATCAATAAGCTCTGTCATGTCATAATACGCATCAAAGGTCCATATGCAGCTCTTCAGGTTGAGATGTTTGTATAGCTGGATGGTTCTGGGTTCTCGAACACTGGGGTTGAATTGGTATGGACGGTCATATCCAGGACCCAGGGATATGCTGTCATACGACACATCATCCAAGAAACCGGTTTCTGGGGGAGAATTTATAACGTGTTTTTCAGAGTTGGAAAATATGTTCAATACTGCTCAGCAATGTTCTAAAGTCCTTATGTTTAATATTTTACTCCAGACTGAAGCATTCTTCTATAAAGATTATTCCAATAATTCAACATAAAATAGAAGGCAAATTTGCCAACTAATTCATGTAGAATATTAACCTTATTTTTCAACACAGAAAAAGTGAATTTGAATGTGCGAGACTTTCGATTCATTAGTAAATAACTAGAAGAATATCAAAGTGCAGTAAATGGTAAAGCTAACTGCACTACAAACCAAGGTATTTGTGGTTATGATACAAAATTACAATAATATGAACACAAATTCAGGTTTGCAACATCACGCAGCATAACAGTTAAAACACCTGGAAGCCTTGCACATTCAAGTTAAAGATGGCTGCGTCCATTCTTACATTCCAAAAGTGGATAAGACTGGTTTGTATCTGCTATGATCTGATCTGATCTACTGTAGTATGCAGCTACTCTCACCAGAGATGCCATGTAGGTCTTTCAGTGTCACCAGGTTGGAGCAGACATGCTGCTGACGGTAAATAGACTCAGACAGCAGGAAGTGCAGGTTATGCAGAGGCATGGTGGACACCAATGGAAGCATCCCATCCTGATGCGGGATCTGCACTGAGATATGGATCCTGTTCAGAGAGAGAGAGAAAAATAAAAAAGGAGTACTCACTTTATAAAATATTATTTTCTTCTTTGAAGTACTGAACATAGGTTGAGAAATGTGTTGGTTTGGAGCTGCAGTTGTGTAACAGGTTTATCTTTTCTGTTTCTTCATATGTACTTGTACATATGTACATATGTACAAAAATAATGTAGTGCTCTACAAACCTAACAGCTGCGGTTTCAATCAAACTTTATTTCCTGTTCCTCATACCTCTACTGGTACCTGTCTGTTAACCCATTAAAGACTTCTAGGTCTGTACTCAATCATTTGCTAACAGAAATCCTCTCCTGACCTGTTTGGATGCTCTTTGTGTTTGACATCCAGGTACTTTAGAGTGGCTATAAAGGACTGGGCCTGGAAGCCTCGAGCGGTTCCTGTGGTGACGGGGGTGTGGCATATCGATCCCTCAGTGCCAATAGTGGCAATGTTGCTCCTCAGTGGAGTTCCCAGATGCCCGGCTTTATCCCTGGCCTGAGCTACACAACGCACATGGAAGCGTCTGCTGAAATAGATACTGTCCAGGACCTGTGTAGCAAAAATATATATTCAAAGGGAACCCAGGAACTTAAAAGTTGCAAAAAGTAAAAATGATCATATTACATATGTCTTATTAAAAATGTCATGGCTGATTACACTAACTCAATTAATTATAGTACATTTAAAACAATTAGAAAATTATATCTACGACAAACAGTTAACCTATACACAAATTAACAAACTGACCATATGATTGACTGTTGTGTAAGGTGTGTTATCCGTCACTGTCTCAAAGGGTGACCGTGCTCCGCTGGTGTCTGTGGGAGTTGCGACCTCCCAGCTGAAGTGGACAGAGGTCTGGTTGATGCCAGCCTCCTCACAGCGCTCTCTCATGATTGAGTATTTGGGGTAATGGGGGTCGCAGGGAGTCACACAGACCAGCGGATATCCAGGAGATGGAGACTTCTTACTACCCTCTTTAGTGACCTCCTGGACATGGTCATAGTCTGACAGAGACACCACCTGTTAGGAGAACCGGAACCATTAAAGTTCCACATGAAACCGAACTTTAACAGCATGATTCAAAATCAAAAAGACTTGAGATCTAATGGCTTTAATATTAGATATATGGATTAGGACAAATATAAATAAAATAGTAGGATACAATATTTAAAAAAAAAGAATATTTAATAACATTGAAATAATATACTGATTTTTAAAGTGACTTTTGTGACATCTATGCAGGGATATACTTATCTGTCACAATATTGTAGGCAAATGTCTTAAATATCCAGACTTTTCTCACTATATTTGAGGGGGAAAAATATACACTACCATTCAAAACTATATACAGTATATATATATATATATATATATATATATATATATATATATATATATATATATATATATATATATATATATATATATATATATACAACTTTTATTCAACAAGAATGCATTACATTAACCAGAAATAACAGTAAATGTATTTATAATGTTAAAAAATATTTCTATTTCAAATAAATGCTTTTCTTTTTCAAAACAGTTTCCAAAAAAGTATTAAGCAGCACAACCTTTTTCGACAATGATAATAGTTTGAAATGTTTCTTGACCATCAAATCAGATCATATTAGAATGATTTCTGAAGGGTCATGTGAGACTGAAGCCTGGAGTAATGATGCTGAAAATTCAGCTTTATCATCACAGGAATAAATTACATTTTAAAATATATATTAAAATAATAATAATAAATAAAAAATTTAACAATATTACTGTTTTGAGACTGATTTTTTATCAAATAAATACAGTCTTGGTGAGTGTAAGAGACTTGGTGAGTCTTAGAGAACCCAAACTTTTGAATGGTATTTGGCAATTAATTTGCTTAACTATGATGCAATTCAATTAAAACATGTAATCAAACTGACAAGTATTCAGATTTTTTTGACTATATACTAAACTAATATCAGTCCCAAAAGCATCTACTGTACAAATCTTACAATGGGTGGGGCTGGAAGGATGAGACTTCCTGCAGCTTCCTGATCTAGGATTGTGACCGTTGCCATGGTAATCTCTCCAAGCACGGCTTCAACAGGGTCGTCTGGCCCAAGGACTAATGAGAAAGACTCATGCCACTCTCTGTCCTCGTTGGACAGAATCTCTACCTTAAACAGGATGTGGTCCACACCTGAGGACACAACAGAATTATCATAGATTAGAATGAAGGTACAGCCTTAAAAAAAAAAAGTGACAAATATATGACTTACCAG
This sequence comes from Gobiocypris rarus, assembly GCA_023029165.1. NCBI lineage: Eukaryota > Metazoa > Chordata > Actinopteri > Cypriniformes > Gobionidae > Gobiocypris > Gobiocypris rarus. Next base: position 33,682,847 of record CM040916.1, on the reverse strand, counting down.
GGCTGAACTTAAGGACTCGACTCTTGGGGTTATAGTCTACACCTGACTGGGCCGATCCATCCCTCGTGCTGCATCGGATTTTGGAGGTGCGGTCAAGGTCTCCTTTACGAATGACCTTGATATTCAAAACCTCGATTCCATCTGGACCAGGGGGCTCACGAACTTGGTATGAGGCTTGTTCAAACTCAATAGTAGGTGCTGAAAAGCATGATGTGCACTTACTTTTATTTATTTATGCATTTGGCAGACACTTTACATTCTATCCCCCAGAGAATCAAATCCATTGCTTCCTGTTGCTTACGCCATGCTCTACCAGAGGTTTATTTGAAAATTTGAATATTACAAATTCATATTTTTGTGTTTAAGACTGTGTTTAAAGCAACATGCTAACTACTCACCATCTTCATCATTAGTGATGGTCACAGTCACAATGTCGTTGACTCCTATCATAGCTCCAATCCAGTGATCACCCTGTGGGCTTCCAAGGTGGACCTGAAACTCCTCTTCAGGTTCAAACACGGAGTCATCTTGAATCAATATGGTACAATTCTTCATCTGCAAATCAGAAGCAAGAGGTTTGTAAAATTTTGTTCCACCTGTGTTGACCTACTCAAATTCAAAATTGCTGAAGTGATTATAAACCAAGTGATGATAAATCCTATTTTATCGTACCTTCTCCCCTTTTCGGAAAGTGATCCTAGAATCATCTACATTTCTCCTCTCCTCAAAGTCGTCCATTACCATTGCAGACATTGTGCGTGTGAAACATCTGACGGAAGACTTATAGGACAGATCTCCTGTTCTAAAAATGGGGATGCTCAGGACACCATCTTTTTCCTTTATGGTATATGCCAGCTTCTCAAACTGCATGCTAGGTACTGTAAGAAGAAAGCATATGATGTTACTTGGTTGTTAAATCACAGTGACAATCATTGTAATGGACAAGTAAACGCACTGTCTTGGGTGGTGTCCGTGATGTAGACAGAGGCTTCATATGGTTCAGTGAGGACCGCTCCATTAGGAGAGCTAAGAAACACAATGAAGGACTCTTTCCCTTCAATTGTAGGGTTCTGGATGTCATCCATTATGGTCAAACTGCATGTCTACAAAAAAAACCAAAAAAAGATTTCTTGATTGTAATGCAATGAGGCCTGTAAAAACCAATATTCTTACAGTATTGTCAGAACACATGTGAGAACAGTGTATTTTTATTACCTCCTCCGTCTTGCCTGGTTTAAACTCCACCTTTTTGGAACTCGGAATGTAGTCAACACCAGGCGTTGCTGAATCTTGTTCTGCAGGACGTGTGGCACACCACACAGAGGTTACTGAGGAAAGGTCACTGCCCTGCCGCAGAACAGGGATTTCAATGGTGCCTGTGGGAAGATATTTGAGAATATTAATATTGTATAGTCATTGAATTGGACAGATTAAAAAACTGATAACCATAATACTGCCTACGACAGATGATCTCCACCGACCTGCATCTTCACTGAAGGTGAAGGTCCCGTTGCCCAGGAAGACAGTGGAGGCATCATTTGGCCCGTCTATGATGACTTTAGCCACGGTAACATCACCCATCCGTGCATTGTCTGAGGCATCCGACAGCACCAGCTGAAACTCCTCCGAGAGTTCATACTCGCTGTCATCAATCAGCTTTACATCACAGGTGGACATGCTCACACCTGGGCCAAAGATGACTCTGTTGTCGCTGCTCATGCCGCGGGTCTTATAGTCAGAGCCGGACTCAAGAGCGTGAAGGCTGCTGCCCCGGGCTGACTTAGGCACAGTGTAGCAGAGGGCTGAGACTGTGCTGCTGGTGTCACCTGATCAAACACAAGAGAGGACCTTTAGCATATAACCCATGATGATGATGATGATCATTTTACAAGGATAGTGTTAATATCTTATTTTTAGTCCTACCATCAATACACAATTATTTACAAATTTACAGTAGTTTGTACATGTTAACTTTCACTGGCTTCTTGACTTCAGACATTTTATATTTTTGATCTTAAAACCTCTCAGAAGTGGCAAGTTTTTATGTATTAACCATGTAAAGATCAATTTAGTTGAGCCATTTGTACATTGTTAAAGGAATGGCCAAGGTTATATATTAAAAAAAGAACAATATTAAAATTCTGGCTGAAAAATCAATAATTTTAATCATTAATAATTAATATTACAGCTAATATCCGACAAATGGCCAATATTAAAATCTATAGTATTTATACTACTTTGTCTACATAAATATTAAATAAATAAATAAATAAACACATTTTGGTTGATAAGCCATTTTCATGTTATGATTGAAAACTGATCAAAAAATTAGCAAAATGTTATTATATATACATTACTGACTGATACCGATAGACAAAAAAAAAAGCTGATTAACAATATGGCATCGATATATCATGTATCTCTAAATACAATTTAAACGATACACACAACAACCTCAATATTCAGATTATGACAGATTATACTAAACTTAAATATGCAGTTACATTCTTCATGATAACTGTCGGGGGAATATGATTTGCAACATATATCTGAAGATAATTTAAAAGCTTTATTTTGTAAGAATTGGCTCCACTTACCCTTTCTCTCAATTGGAGCAAAGATAAAGCCTGTGCTCTCATTGACGTGGTATGTCTTCTTATCAAATTGCAGGGTGGGTTCATCCTCCGTGTCATTGATATTGACTTTAGCTCGGGTCACTGACCCCAGCAGGGCATACACTGGCATACTCAGTTCCACATTAAAGCTCTCGATGTTCTCGAAGACCTGGTCATCGTTGATAACAATGGTACACACCTTGGTTTCTTCTCTCTCATCAAACTGAACCTGAGGAACATTAAAAAGCTTCTGAATGTTCTAGGCTAATAATTAGTCTATCAAATCAAAGGGAATTTGTTTATCATAATGGGATATTTTGAAATAATGAAAAACAAAGAACATACCTGTCCAGCATACTCAACATAGTCCTGTTGTCCGGCCCGAGAGCCCATGCTGGAGGTGGAGGTGGCAGTGCCTTGCTCGGTACGACACAGCACAATAGCATACTGGTTCAGATTACCGGTCCTCTTTACTGTGACCGCCACGGTTCCATCTTTTTCACTCACATTGTAGCTGCAGAGAGAAGGCAACACATTACTGAGAATAAATATCATTAATTCATTAAATTAACAGGTTAGTTGGATGAATAATTGATCTAGAACAAAATTGGAGGCAAGCACACCTCTTGTGCTCAAAGCTGATAAGAGACCACTGGATGTGGAACACATTGTCACTGACGATGTTGGGTTTGCTGTCCTTCACAAGAAACTTGAAATTGTCCATGGTCTCTCGAACACTGTCCTCAGTCAGAACGTATCGGATAAGGCCTAGGTTTATGTCAGCTGCAAGACAAAATAAATGAAGCTTACATTTTACAACTCCAAATGCACTTGCAGAATTTGATGCAGGCGTATTTAGCATATAACGCCAGTTGCACACTACATGACTGAAGCTTGTCAGTCTGCACACTTTTTTGTTAAATTTTTGTTAAATAAATTAGCCTTGGGTCCCTATCATTCACCTGCCGCAATGCGGTGCCAGGCACAACGCAAGTGTTTTTTGCTAGCTTCAGCCCAACGCAGTTATCATTTTCATGCAAATGCATTGAAACGAGAAAACGTTTCGATTTTGAGGCAACTGAATTAGACTGTGCTATTGACCAACAAATCCTGGTCTAAAGTCAATAGAGCACATTAGTAATATGCACTTATAGGCAAGTCCACTACGTGAGTACACAATGCTTATTACACACACAGATATGCGCAGCAGCACACAAACATTTTTAAATATTAAAAATAAAAGAATCCTCTCTGGAGAAGTGTTCAGTCTGGTGCAAGTGCAACTCTCTTTTTTTAAGGGAATGGGAGATGAGATTCTGATTGGTTTATTGCACATTACACCCAAAACACACCCATTACTCATTAAGAGAATAGGGACAACCCTTTTAGACCATGCGCCTGACGCGATGACCATTTTTCCCGTCATTAAACTAATAAAAGTGGATTCGGACACACCCATATGCACTTGCACCGTGCACTTTAGACCTTGTGCTTAGATCGTTAAAATAGGGCCCCTGGTGTCAAAGAAATAAAAAAATCTGTTCTCATACTAATTCAGCACCAGAGTATATTCTTGAAAACAGGTCAATGAATAAGGTGGAATGCTTGTGGAAGAGGAAACAGGAACAGGAAAAACAAAAATAAAGACAGTGGTTAGGAAGACGTGGACAGCTTTAGTCAGGGCAAATTGCATATCTAATTTGCTGAGGTTGTCACAGAATAGCTTTAGCCATATAGTGTGCTCTTGGCTTGAGGTGTCAATAATACCTTGCGTGAAAGAGGTGATAGGTTTGCCAGGATTGAGTTTGCTCTCCAGGTAGCCGTGTTTTGCTTCTGTAGTGACTTCATAAGTCAGCTGTCCATCATCGGTGTCCGGATCAATAGTGAGAAGCTCCTTCTTGGAGATCAGATTGGTGGCCTAAAATCGCATTTCACATAGTTGAGACGTCAACATCTCATTGAGCGATTGCATGAATTAATTGAGCTCTTATGTTATTATACATACAAAACAGTGTTATTAAAGTGACCTTATTTTCCATGTACTCCAGCCAGTGCAAGCCAAGGTTGGTGACAATACGAGGGGTCCCATCATCAACAGGTGAGATGTCAATTTTAAACTTTTGTGGAGCAGCTGTGACAACCTGAAACAAAATTAAAATATTATTTTACATTTACACAATGTATTACCATAAGAGTAATTGCTTCTCATTTACCAACAATACTCACTTTAAATGGGGTTGTTGATTATGATTTCAGTTACTGCGTTTAGGCATAAACATCTGCAAAGTTACAACTCTTCAAAGCAAAGAGAGATTTTTTTCTTTTAAAGAAATTGCTTTTTTATGGACTAAAACAAACGGCAGATAGAGACTACACAAGCTTCCTCCCAGGTTAGTGACATCACTAACCATGAAATTTACATAAACCGTGCACCAGGGAACACACAACAAAGGGGGTGAGATTATCATGACAGAATATGCTAATCAATGACTTGAAGATAGTTAACTCCACATCAGCTACACTTTATCCACCTCATCAACTAACCATTCAGAAACGTCCTGTCTCATTCTACATGTTGGCACTTCTTCTTGAGTCTCTCCATTATTGTCCGACTCCAGTTTGAACATAAAAGGCTGAACAGTTTCATTGCCTGTCTGCATGAGGTTATCAGAGCTGCTAACTTCTGCCCCATGACCAGCACCTCATTTGCATTTAAAGGGACACAAAAACTGCTTGTTTTTGCTCACCCTCAAAAAGTGACAATTTTAACATGCTATAAAATAAAAATGATCTGTGGGGTAAATTTTGAGCTAAAACTTCACATACACACTCTGGGGACATCAGAGACTTATTTTACATCTTACATCTAAAAAGGGGAATCAACCACCTCTTTAATATGCATTTAATCCCAGATACAACCTATTTAAATTGATTTAAAGTGATGAGTAATGGTGTTCTAGGTCTTCCTGATTAAACAATGTCATAGGGCTTATGGCAAGACGAGGTGCCCTTTTTCAATGTCCACCGAGAGACCATTTACCTATTTTTACCATTTACCCAGAACAGCTGACAGCCAGCTGACGCAGCGAGAAAAGCAAAAAGCCACTGCTGATGGATGGAGTTATTATGATGGAGGGAGAGACTGAGAGCTGACATGCTCCCTAAATGGCTATGTTTAAAAAATGGACTCGATACATTTAGGTGATTTATATGGTAATTCATATTCGTGTCTTTATAAATATAAAGAAATGAGCAAAACACAAATGAAAAAAGGGGGTAGAATGTTGGTAAGCCTCTTATGCTCATCAAGGCTGTATTTATTTGATAGAAAATACAGTAAAGATGTTTTAAAATATTATTGCAATTTAAAATAACTGTTTTCTATTTGAATATATTGTAAAAATGTAATTTACTCATGTGATCAAAGCTGAATTTTCAGCATCATTACTCCAGTCTTCATTGTCACATGATCCTTAAGAAATCGTTTTTTTATATTCTGATTTGGTGATCAAGAAACATTTCTTGATTGAATAAAACAGTTGTGCAGTTGTCTTTACTGACACTTTTGATCAATTTAATGCATCCTTACTGAATAGAACTAATATATTTAAAATAAATAAAATGTTAAAAAAACTTTGTAGTGTACTTTTCATTGACTTTTCTTATTGAAGTAAACATAATTGGTCATTATAATTACCATAGTATAGACTAACGTTAAACCTCAAAGTATTTTATGGTTCTGAAATATGATAGGATAAATGTGTTTATTTATTTTTTTACCAGTAAGGACCATCCACACATAGAGATCACCCTGCAGCTCTCACCTGCATTCCGACTGAAGCTAAATGTAGAAAACTGAGGTTGTTGTTGAAATAGATGTTACAGAGGCCAGAAGGAGGCGCTCACCCTGTGGTCTGTGTGGATCGTAATACTGCAGTATAATATGCTTTAAAAAGGCACTGTCCTTCAGATGACGTTAAACTGCGGTCATGACTCTCTGTGGTCATTAAAAATTCCCAAGGTGTTTCTTGAAAAGAGTATTGGTGACCATGACCAAAATAGTCTCTATAAATAATTTCTATGAGTTTTTACTATATTTGAGAGGGTATTTTCATGCAGCAATTAATATAACACTGACAACAACTGGCAAAATGGACAAACTCAAATAACAGTCTACTGACCTCTTTTCCACCCTCTTCGATGATGAAGAACATGTTGGTGCCATCACCGACAGTGAAGGTGAATCGGTCTTTGAGGGAGTTACTGCCGTCATGGTTGTAACTGATACGGTTCTGATAGATGTCATCCATAGTGAAGGTGTTGGTCTGACGGTAATGTTGACCATTACTTGTGCGCTCGATGGTCCCGTGACGAGGAGCCTGAACGATAGTGAATGTAACAGAGTCCTCCTAACAGAGAATTGGATAGAGAGATTGTCAAACAGGTGTGAAATTAAATTCAATTGCCACTAAGAAGTACATGAGCACTGAAGTTAAATGTGAAGGATGTCAGCTGCATGCACCAGAATATTTGAGTCGAGCAGGGCGACAGTAATTTCTCTCTTCCTCAGAGTGATCTGTAATCACTCTGGGTTTTCTATTTCCATCTCCTCATCCGCTTCTGGCTCACTCTCCGAATCGGTAAAACATGACTGTTCATAATTTTGTATACATATATTAAATAACTGAGAGGAAAGAGGTACACTACTGTTCAAATGTTTGGGGTCAGCAAGGATGCATTAAATGATCAAGCAACAGTAAACATATGTATTATGTTACAAAATATTTCTATTTTAGGCAAATGCTGTTCTTTTGAACTTCCAATTCTATTAAGAATCGGTCAGAATCACAGTTTCCACAAAAAATATTAAGCAGCACAACTCTTTTCATTTAATTGAGAAATGTTTCAGAAAATCAACATATTAGCATGATTTCTGAAGGATCATGTGACAGACTGGAGACTGACTAAACTAATAATGCTAAAAATTCAGCTTTACCAGCACAGGAATAAATTACATTTTAAAATATATTAAAATAGAAAAGAGTTATTTTAAATTATAATGATATCTTACAATATTACTGTTTTTACTGGATTTTTTATCAAATAATTGCAACCTTGGGGAGCATATTGTAAGAGATTTATTTTAATAAAAATCTTACCAACCCCAAATGGTTGAATGGTAGTGTAGTGTATTACCAAAGTCCCTTTCGTGGAAGTCATTTCACTCTGCAACCATCTTTGAAATGCCTCTCTGGGAGCAAGTACAGCTCATATTTCTTTGAATGGGGAAACATCAAATTCTCCAAAGCTGTTCACTTAGTTTACGATTAAATTTCATATTTGAAATCATCAATTAAATCTGACAACAATTCAATGCACATGTGTAGTCCTATCACCCTGCGTCTCAGGATGATGGATGCCTTGCATGCTCTCTTGAGTAGGTACTTATTTTGATTACTTAGTAATTACTTCACAGTCACTAAAAATGTGTGTAGTATGAATGTAACTTGCTGTGGACGTACTATAATTGCCATGTTGTCATTATCATGTGACCTACCAGAGTCAGTAACGTCCATTCACTGCCATTCATAAATCCTCTCCCGTGGCCTGATGGGATATTAAAGTGCCTATCATATGCACACTTCAGAATTTTGCCGGAAGAAGTAGGTCATGACAGTACTTTTTTGCCTGCTCTTATATGAGTACTGTGAATGTGGGCATACTTATGTCAGATACTGTTTTTCACCTACTATATAGTAGGGAAGTATGCCATTTCAGATGCAGCCACTGACTGTAGCTCCACTTCTAACGGCAGCTGCAGTGCCACAATGACATTATCAATCAGCGACTGGCTCTTTTATTTACAGAAGGCAAGATTTTTCCGCCATACACTGCTGATTTCTTTCTGGCATTTAATAGTTGGATTATAAACCAGTAACGTGTTAGGATGCTCCAGGCAAAATCACCCAATTCCACTCTCCACTTCTACTCCACGGTGCAATCTCTGGTCTGCACTATATTACATTTTCACAGAAACCCATTACAGTAACATTAAACATACAATCCACTTTAAAAACTAACATATTCTACTGTAAAAATGTAGTCTTATGTTTATTTGTTGTTGTTTTGTAACACTTAACAATAAGGTCTCATTTGTCTCAAGGTCTCATTTGCATTAACTAACATGAACTAACAATTAGCAATATATTAACCTTTGTTAATGTCAGTTAATAAAAATGTTAGTTAACAGTACATTAATGATAATAGATAATACTTTTGATCTTAAAAATGTAGTAGTAAATACTGAGATTAACATGAATTAAGATTAATAAATGCTCTAGAAGTATTTTTCAAGCATAGTTCAATGTAGTTAACTAATGTTAACAAATAAAGTCTTATTGTAAAGTGTTACCATCATTTAAAAACAAAACAAAAAACAAACCTTTATTAAGAATAAATAAGGCACAACCACAGCATAATTGAAAGCACAGTCGGGGTAAACATTGATACCTCTGTGTCAGCATCCGTAGCCTTCAGCTCAAACTCAGTGATGGTCTTCCTGACCCCCTCCTGCACCCTCATCCCTGGCACCTGCAGCACGGGCAGAGAGTCGTCCACCGGCCGGATGGTGATGTAGAACGTCTGTGAAATCTGGAGGACAACCGCACAACAGTAATGAAATAATTAAATGCACAGAGTACTCAGTAATTAAATCTAGATATGAGCTCAATTGTTCTGCTGCACACAATCTAATTTTCCGCTTATTAGCTTTATGTAATTATCAAATCACATTAGAGAGAGAAAGCATAAAGAAAAGCAGACCACTGCAACTATAACTGAACACACCCTTCGTTAAAGTGTGGTAAGAAAACAGAAAATTTGTATATTTAAGATGTAACAGAAAATTCATACATTTAAGATGTACCAAGTACAATGAATATGAGGTATACTTTTGAAAAGCATGATTAATATAATCTAAAAATGAGATGAAGACTTTAGTCATCGGTAGCCTAACAAAAGCTGTTTTAGCCTATTTTACATGGAGGTGGTCACCTCATGTGGGCTGCCATGTTGAGATCACATGACCAGATCAATACTACTAACTTTATTTCTGAAACCATACTATTACTGGAGACTTTTGCTTATGGGATAAATTACTCATGGCAGACTGTGTCCAAAGCATTTCTATATGGGATCATTTTGCATCCACTCCACTAGGTGTCAGTATAAGTCTAAGATGGATGCCATATGGAATAGTACACCATTAATAAATAATGCATCTTTAATTGAGCAGCACAGCACAAACACAGAGTGTATATTTGCAAATCATTTTCCATTAAAAATGGCAGAAGAGTAAGGTTTCCTACTGAGAGTAGACTCTATTGTGGGATAACTTGAATGCTCCGGTATGTTAATCTCTTTCAGACACTCACTCACAGCTTGTGTTTATTCAAGCTCTTTCGGCCCTAATTAGTGTGTGTGTGGGAGTGTATGCATTTATAATGGAAATAAAAGAGGTGAAAGGAAGAGAGTATGAATAGGCAAGAGGAAGGGTGGGAGGAAGTGTGCTCAGCATGTGTGCAATGAGAAATAAAAAGAGAAAGGTGGGCATGTTCATGTTTATATCAATGTTAGTTAAGGTGAAGGACAAGTATGTGTAATCATTTTTTAAGCTAAATTATATAATAAGCACAACAATTTGAGTGAAAAGATTAATTGAAAAATCACACAAATGTCAAAATGTCTTAGCCTCATTCGGTTTTATGGCAGCAGCCAGCATTATTTTAGTATTTATTCATATTTTTTAATTAGCTTTTATTTTTATATATATTTATTTCTAACTTAAGTGACTTAAACTTATTTCAATTAGTTGCCAAGGCATCAAATCTATATTTTGCTTAATTTAAGTTTTTCATCAAATACTGTATTTATATTTTATTTCATTTTAGCTTGACAAAATATTTAAACTCAATTTAATGAACAAAAACAATAGTTTTAATAGTTTTAGTTAATGGTCAACAAAACTGACCAGCACTCAAACAGCAGGTATTCAACAAATTCTGTATTAAACCTGATAATTATGCATGATTTTAGATGATCCAATGAGCATCTTGTGCTTTATTGGAAGAACAACACCTGTACAAAGAGTCACATTAGTGACATAACATTTCTTTGTTTTACATTTTTAGCACTTTTAGCAATTTTTTTTTTACATTGCAGGGACAAAATTTGTTCCCCATGAGTTTATAAAAAAAAAAATTTGGGAAAATTTTCACTTAGGTTTAGGGGATAGAATGTAAAATTTGTACAATATAAAAATAATTATGTCTATGGAGAGTCCTCATAAAACACAAAATGTGTGTGTGTGTGTGTGTGTGTGTGTATTACATATGTCCCCATAAGGATAGTAAAACCTGAGATCACCTTCATTGTGGGGACCAGCCAGCGGAGAGTCCCCACAAAGATAGTGAACCAGACGTGTGTGTGTGTGTGTATTTACCTCATTTCCTCCATCAGATACAGTGAAGGTGAAGTCATCGGAGTGTGTCTCCTCTTCACTGGTATGGACATATTGAATGTTGCGGGAAGCCAGGTCAGCCTGGGTAAACGTGCTAATGCGTGTTCCTGCAACAGGATCAAAGTGTGAAACTCTCCAGTGATCAGCAGCCCACCACTTCATATACAGCACTTGGTATCAAATAATAATGTAAACTCACTTGCCACCATTAAAAAATACCCCACAGGTCAACTGAAATGGATGAATAAAACATGCACTACTACTGCAGAAATCCCATTGAGCAACACCAAGAAGGACAGAGAGAAAAATGAATACTGATGACACCCTGATAGAGATCTATAGGCTGGATCCCATCTAATGAGTTCTCAGTCTTTATTTGAACATGATGTTTAGATATGAAACATACTATATATCTTCCATGTGATTTGTACACATTTCTTGGCAACTGTGGCCAGCTTTTATAGGTACTGCTCTGCTGAACAGCCCATACAGCATCAGGACTGCAGACTCTAAATATATATTATGATCGCTCAGGCTGTTCGGATTAAATCTTCAATAGAGGCAGGAATAACAATGACTCTGTAGTATGTGTATTTGTGGATGAGCAGAGGTATGCATGTGTATGCAGTGTAGTATGTGACAGATTTGTGACTGTGAGTACAGGCTATATGTAATAGTTAAACTTCCCCAGTGACCAGCAGCCCATCACTTCATATACTGCACTTGCAATCAAATAATAATGTGAACTCATCTACAGCCCTTATAAAAACCCCACAGATCAACTAAATGGCTCTATATAGGCATACAAATAAGAAATAGTATTGGAAAGCTTCTTTCAAACTGTGGACTGCCAAGCTACAAGCTATCTATAATTCAAATAAACTACTCTTTTGAAAAAAAGCTACAAGCTAGAAAAGGACATAACTGCATTGAAGCTACTTAAGTCTTTTTTATGTAGAACCAAGGGCGTCACTACACCTTTTTAGTAGGACACAAGCCCCAGGAAAATACTGGTGGAGATTACCATATATCTACCTGAGAATCATTTTCCCTGATAATATTGCAGCAAACATGTCATGAGTGTATTCTATCAGCTGTTTCAAATGAACTGTGCAAACGACATTCACTAGAATGAATTACACAGACATCACACATTTTAGCTATACAGTACTACATCTATTCAGCACTAAAAATGTGAGCATGGACTTTTTTGGCAAGCGTGATTCTTTCCTAAGCTGGCTTGGGGATAATTCTTCTAATTTGAGATTTAATAGCGATGTACAATTTTGTTGTGCTACACTACTACTTGTTATTGGAACAAGTAGCTTGCTATTGGAAAATCCACATTATTTTGAAAGCTGAGCTACTGTTTTCAAACAGTGTCACCACTTTTGGCTAGTTGGAGTATATTTGTCAGTTTTTGTGTACCTGGTTTGCTGGAATGTTCCAGATGGCCGAGCTGGGGCTGTTTGGCGATTCGATAAATGAGTTCATCTGGTTCACTGTCCTGATCTGTAGAGGAGAGCTGCATTGTTGTAATCTTCTTCAAGGTGTTCTCATCCAAAACCAAACCCTTATTAACCACAACTGTGGGAGGGAGTCTGTCCTCTGCGAGAGAGAAAAAGAGATGGGGATGTCCTAAAATAACTTTCTTCTAACATTCCTGAACATGCATCTTTCAATGTCCCAAAATAAATTCTTGGCTCACCCAGAACGCTAATGAAGAAAGACTGGTCAATGACTCTGTTTCCCTCGGGATCTTCCAGGTTGAACTTGAAAGAGAAGCTGCCTCCATTCTCTCCCTTTTCATGAATGTATTCCACATGTCCTGACAGACGAGGGGCAAAACCACATGAGACAATGCATCTCTGCATAAAAATTCCCTATGGATGATTATGTATGAGAGAGCGAGATAGAGCAATGTAGGACAAACCTTTGTTGATGTCATTCTGGGTGAAGCTGGTGACAGGTCCTTTGACAGATATCTGAGCCTTGTTTCTGCCTGTATTCAGCAGCAGGGAGCCCACGCTCAGATCTTTAGTGAGGGTGAACCGCAGCTTAAGGTTATCTGAATCTATGTCCGTTCCTTTCAGATGCTGCTCTGTGATCTTAGATGAGGAACCTGCCGGGAGGAATGAGCAACAGTAAGACAAAAATGACACATGTATTTAAGTTATTTATTAACTAGATATGAACCTCAATTATTTACATCAAGTGTTTCAATTGGTGCATCATAGTAAATTAAACTGCAGTGGTTCTCAGAGTGTGGGGCGCTTTTCTAGTTCACTAATAAATCTAGCAGAGGGAGATTAATATTGCATAATGGCATAATTTCAGTCTGGACTTCACACAAAACTGTTGTATGGCTTTAGAAGACTTGTGCTTATTTTATGTGACTTTTGTGTGCTTCTCATCCATCTTCTTTTGTGTTCCACAGAAGGAAAAAATACAGGTTTGAAATTATATGAGAGGGAGTGAATAATTCATTTGAATTTTTAGGAGAACTATTCCCCATATATTGCTTCTAGAAAGTGGAATCACTTCGTCATTAATTAATAAATACTTCTTAGATAATTTAAGGGTCATTACCTATAATTAAAACATGTTTGTAACAAAATCATAAAGAAATTCAAAGAACATTGTGGACAAAAAGTTATTTTTTAATGAGGAATGTGACTTTTTATTATTCAACAAGGCAGTTAAACCAGAAAGAACACATGCAATTTTCATTGTGTTTTTATTCTTCAATAAAACTGCTTTTAATTATTCAATAAAAAGTGGCATAAAGAAAAATGTTTTCAACAAAAAAATATCACTGGCGACTTCTTAAATAGCTTTTTTTTAAGATACTTTGGACAAAATCAATGAATTTTAATTTAAAATCAAAGATTTAAATATATTGTATATTTATTTTTCATTATTCATTATTAAGCACAGACAACTGGAAATAATACAAAAAGAAGATCTGCTCATGGTGATGGGTTGAGGAGTACAGGGGACCTTTTTACACTCATTTCAGAAGCAGTTAGAGATTGACAAATTATTCTGTACTAAACTATGGGCCAGACTTACTAAACAAGGCAAATCAGCGTGAGCGCAATTTAAAAAAAGCGGGAGTAAAAATGGGAGTGGAGAGTTCTGCGCGTGATCTACTGACGACGTGCAAATTAATGAACACAGAGCCGGATCATTTCCATAATGACCAACGCAATCTACAATTCAGAAACTGGTTTAAGACTTTTATTGGGCTGTAAACAATGATGCAAAAAACAGTATACTGACGAGCAAACCTTAGCAAATCACCTTTTATGATTCATTTAAATACTCTCCTACCAATCCTGACAGTAGTCTTTTAACGCCAAAAGAGGGTTTGCGCTGACACAAGGTGTTAGTAAATCTGGGGCCGGATTCACAAAATATTCTTAAGAATAAAATTCTTCTTAATTGCCAATTTCTTCTTATCTTCTAACTTAAGAAAAAAAGATAAGAATATTTTGTATTCTCAAAAACTTTTCTTAAGAATGCTCTCAAGATAACATTTAAGAAGAATTACTATTCCCGAAAAGAATGTTGTTAAAAATAATCGTAAATAACTTCTTAAAGTTAGGATAACATCCAACCTATAAATACCCAAATGTAAGATGTTTAATACATTTATTGGGTTGTTTCAAATCTTAACTGTATAATATTAAATATCTGCCTAGGAAATCGCCTAGTCTTAATCTGTATCGCTATTTGTATTCGTTGTGAATACGCAGGCCACAAGAAGTAATTAGGTGGGTTGTTGTTTTTTTGGATCACTTTTATGGGGCGTTCACACCGGATGCGAAAGACGCAAATTATTCGCACGAAGTTGGACGCTTGAACATTTTGAGTTTACTCACTTCATTCACGCAAGAAATATGGCCCTTAGTTTGCTATTATGAAGACTACTAAAAATAAGCATCCTTATCAATCAGTAACCTGCTTGGGATGTGGGCAATGACACTAAATTTTAGGTGTATCTTGACCTGCTGCAATCTGCAGTCCTCGGTTGACTGTGACTCTAGGGCCTTCTCTCTTCCTAATATCCATGCTGAACTCAAGGCGACCCATCTCTGTGTATATGCCGTCTGTTACTGAAAACTGGATCTCATCGGTCCCAGAGCCACGTCCGTCTGGGGTGTAGACCAGCAGCTCGTCTAAAACATCCTGGTAGGTGAAGGTGGATCCCTGCTGAAGAATCCTGCCGTTCTCTAAAGGTTGAGCGTAGAACTGCCTTCTGCGAAGCTTCCCTATGGAGACATGAACACACACAGAAACATTGCAAAGAAATTAATGCTACGTTCCTTCTCATTTTTTTCCATCAAACACAGCAAAACAAATAAACGTGCATTTGACTTCTAATGGTCGCTTGATGTAATTTTTTGTATGGCTGCACTGCTGTCATAATACTCTGACATGGTGACTGTATTTCAGTTCTGTCAGCTCCATTCCTTACTTGCGACTCCTAATAAAACTGCTCTGAACACCTTGACATCCATCCATAAAAGTTTAACCAATAAAGCCCTGTGGGTCGTGGCCTTTCCACCAGTTCTCTAGTCAACGGCAGAGGCACAATGACAAGAACATCAATCAGCCACACAGGAGCCTGACGGAGCGGTAATGTGACAAATAATGGATGTTTGCTGAAGGATGGCCATGAATGAGCGACAGACTAGGGAATGGAGTGAGCATATGAAGAGAAATAGAGAGAGAAAGAGAGGCACTGACCATATGAAGGCTTCTTGATGATGGTGAGGAGAAGCTCATTTTCAGGTGTGTCCTGGTCCAGCACATTTAGGGAGGAGTTAGTGATGACAACTCCGGAGTTCTCCTCCACTTGGATGCTGTTTACGGAGATAATTGGGACTCTGTCCTCCTTGGTGTGCTATAAACAATATCAAATAACATCTCATGACAAGTCAGGAAAGAGAGACAAGAAAGAAAGCTTTGAATCTGCGCCTCAGTGAGCCAGCTCCGGCCATTATATACTTTAATGAAAAGATATTAATTAAAGAAACACCATGCAGTCTTAAGAGCAAATCATTTGTTTTTGTTTTGTATGCATACATTAGGGTATGCATACATTGCACTTGATGAAACTATTGTCATCAGCGTAATACACATAATGTGCAAAGCCCAATTTTTCTAATCCCATGGTTTTACTTAGCTTGGATGCCAGCCGAATTTTGCTCCGCCCACAAAAAATTTTGCTCTGGGAATTCGGTCTTGACTCGATCCATAGAGGAGTTATTATGCCCGAACAGAAACTGTTCGCACCAATGAAATAGTCAGGGTGGGCTTTATATGATGATGGACAGATGATAAACAGTCTCCGGAAAAAATGGCGTTTGGCTGGCAAAATATGTGATTTTGGCAAGGTTGCCTGCTAAAATTCGCATTCCTGGGTCAATTTATCACAACGCTTCAACCCGCGGACATGGAGAACAACCCGCGGGAAAAACACGGACTTGGCAACAGTGAAGTTGAGTTCTTTTGACATTTGACAACTAACGTTACGAGTCGCTCCGTTGCTCTGATTGGTTGTAGGTCTATCCAATTGAGGTCTTTTCTGGTTCGGTTGAAACACGTCCCATAATCAAAGCCCAATGGAGCGGTACCAGACTCATATTCTGACTAGAATTGAGTATGACCACGTCAGGCTAGGTTTTACTACAAATAAACTAAAAAACCATGGTTATTATAGTTAAACCATGCTAACCACAAATTAACCATGGTTTTGCTACTCTAACCATAGTTTAACTATGGTATTTGTGCTAAAACTGTGGTTATATAAATGGTAATCAATTATCCCAAAAAAACATGGGTACTACACTTTTACCATAATAAAACCATGGTTAATTGTCATAAGGGTAGATCGCATATTAGTTTGTACACAAGATGGCAAAACTGGCTTGGGCCGTTACTTCACAGTCAAATAAGAAAAAAACAACAAACTGCTGGAGACGGCAATTACAAGAGACATGTGGTGATAAATGTGTGAGGAGATTAAGAGAGACCCACAATTTCTAGATTACAAAAGACCAAAACATTTTATCTGTCATTACTTTTGGGGAGAAATAGCAGAGATGAAACTTTCTCACTATTAAACTTCAAAAGGCTACCCGTTCAGCTGAAAGAAATATGCTAAGCGTACATGTAAAAACTGAAGTATACTTTGGGCTCTTGCGTTTCAGTTATACCTGGATGTCTATGGTGACATCAAAAGCCTCGGTTTGACTTGATCCATCACTGATGTAAAAGCTGAAGACATCCTGGCGGATGCTGGCCTGGCGGATGTTTTGGACATAGAAGATATGGTCTGAAGTGAGGTCTTCTATAGTGAAGGGGATGTCAGGGCTGATCCTGTGAGATCCACCGATCAAAGCTGGACACAAAGGACACACGTCAACATGTTGACCAAACGCAACCCTTTGAGCTCAAGTTTAGTCTCATTGTTCTGAAGACTACATTTTACTGGAAACAAAATTTGTAGGCCTAATATCCAAACAAGTAATTGATCTTGGCACAAAAACGTCAACAAAGCGACTTTCTAGACGAAACACGAGAGTGACTGTCAGTTGCCAGATAAGAAATCAATAATATTTAAAAATAAATGGCTGTGAGGAACAAAAACAAACCCAAAATCTTGAAAATAAGTGTGTGTTCTTAAAGTTGATACATCAAAGCAGAAATCAGAGCTTCTGTGTTTTGAGTGAAAAACAACATTTTGTACAAAAGTCGTTGGGTGATTATGTTCCACCATGATCGCACCTCCTTTCATCTTCCTTGCTCAAACAGGAAGCCTGAATAAAGATAACCACTTTAATCTGAATTTCACACATCTACAAATAAGCGCTCTGCTCATGAATAAAATCACACCATCAGCAAGTGAAAAAAAAAACATCCAACCCGCGTCACTCTGAAAAGGAAACTAACATATAATGCTAGGTGATTTATTACACAAGGAGACATTGCTGAGTGATTCACCTTTCTTTGTGTTCTCAATGAAGCCGTACTTGGGTGGGCTGATCAGCCACACCAGCAGGTCCTTTCTGGGCGTGTCTGGGTCTGATGCAATAATGTGATTGGCTGAGAGCTGGACTCTCCCTCCTTCCTGGACCTGAAACACCATAATGAGTTTGGGAATGCTAAAAAAAAACCAGATGTAAAACTAGTTTAATGGCAAAGTAAGGATTGCGCTCACCTTAATGCCGCTGCGGACAGTGACAACAGGCGGCTGCCTCTGTGTAGAGGTGATGGTGATAGTGAACATCTGGTTTTCCAGACGATTGTTCTCACCATCATAGACAACGAAGTGAAAAATATCAGTGACAGGCTGGTTACCCGTTTCAAAGGACGTAACATACCTATTTGGAAAAAAATAAAAACCTTCAACCTTCTTCTTCAAATGCTGAAAAAAAGAGAGCTGGGACACATTAAACTGTTTTGAAAAATTGCAGAAAACATAAGTTAAATGTTCCATCCATTTAAAAAGAAAACCACCAGAGGATAACAGTCAAATATAGGCAAAGACACAATCTCCCGAGATAATTGTTTTATATTTCATCATTTCTCAGCGGGGTTCAAAAATTTAAAGCAATTAAAGCAGCTTGTGTTGTAATGCATGTTGAGCCTCCCCAAGCACTTCAGCTCGCCAAACATTTTACATGCCTCATTTATGGAGTATAATATTAACATAGCAGAACTAGGAATGCCACATTAATACTCTGATCTGAGAAACTCATTGACAAAGATCAAAACCACATATTCAAAACAACATGAATATGCAGCAAAATTGTGGTAAAAATGAAAGTAAATACTATTTAAATTAAATTATTCAACTCTTAGCTGAAATAAAATAAAATATTTAAAAAAACTTAAAATTATTTTATTTCAGCATTTTCATTTTCACTTATTTTAACTTCATGTACTTTTTCTATTTAATTTTAAACCTGATTTACCTGATTTTGTGGCTGTTGATGTCCTCCATAGTAAAGGATGAATATTCACTAAGTTCCTCATGGTCGCTTTCAACCTTGTTTTTTGTGAGGATCCCATACATTGGCAAAGAAACTAACTGCACAAAAATACTCTCATCTGGAGATTCATCATCCTAAAAGACATTGGCAAAATGCTTTTTATGCTACTTTTGCTACTTTAACTTTTATTTTCAAACATTTTAAGAATATGTCAATCCTCACCATATAAGCTAAATGCGAACGCCTAATGACGGTGCTGCTCTTCTCCGCCACCTCCATGGATAGCAAGGCGTTTGGGTCACGTTTGGGTGCATCATCTTTGACATCAGACACCAAGACCTGCACTGTGATAGAGGTCAATGAGATTCCATCTGTCACAGAGAAGGTCATGGAGTCCTCCTCGGTGGTGAGACCGGCATGCTCATACTGCAGAACGTTCCTGGTAACGTCACTGGAGGTGAAGGTGTCCCCTGAGGTGAAGGAGAATTTTGATAAATAAACTAAAGAAACTGAAGCTAGAAAGAACAATAAAAAAACACACACTTTCCCTTACCATTGACCATCTGGACCTGCGAGCCAAGTTCGACTCTTAGGAGGGTCCCATGAAGCGGCCCCTCCACCAGCTCAAACTCCAGTTCTTCAGCGGCTGTGTCAGCATCTGTCACCACTAACTGTCGCCCACCTACACGCCATTGGAAACAAACCCAGTAAGATTAAAAGGGGCAAATTTTATGTTTATGTTGTGCTGACTGTCACTATACTGACACCTAGTGGTGTGGATGTAGCATCATGCGAAAGGAAAAGTGTTCAGTTACAGATGTCATTGTAGAAATATTATTTGTTTCAATGTGTAAAAGTGTCCCACAATAGGGGTCAACTCGTTTTCGACTAGTCATGTGATCTCAAAAGGGTGGCTCTAACGAGGCATCCCGCTGTAAAATGAAATAGCTTTCCTTAGGCTTCTGATGTGACTAGAGTAACATGTGAACATGTTTTTTTAACATTTCTCAAAGGAACTATTCAGTTCAAAACTATTTTAATGAGGTGCAAAACTTTTTTAATGAGAAAAAAAAATCATACTGACTGGGCCATTAAAATACTTAAGCCAATACTTGTTTCCTTACCCACTGGTGCCCTGCCACCAAGGCTGACCTCCAGCACCGGATCCAGAATCTGAAAGACCGGCGGCTGCTGATGATTGGCCAACAGCAGGATAGCAAAGTCCATCTCTGGAGTGGTGTGCTCTCCATCAGACACTGACATAAGAGAGCGACTCAGAATAAGTGAATCATTCACAAGAAAACCGTTGACCTTCAGGCTAGTTCTGTCTTCTGCACTTCAGCTCAGTGTAGCTCAGATGAATGAATGCAACAAGACAAAGGGAAGATTAATCAAAATAAATCAGAAAAGAGAAAAAGACATCCTGCATCATCTCAACCACATCCTCCAGACACTAAACATAAGATGTGAACTTGGGACACACAACTATTCAACATGCCTAATATTCTTTCTCTATAAATGTCAACACTGAAGTGTTTGTTTAATATAATCTGCCCCTTTTAGCCACTGTAACCTTGAGAGCTCAAACAGCTGTGTAAAAATGAGTGTAAACACTGCCCCTGCAGGCTTGCATTCATCTGCCTCCACTTTTGAATTTGCGTGACCAACTTGAATATGTGAGGGTAAATCTTTCGCCCTCACATGAAATTCCCAATCACGGAAATTCTGTGAACTATGGTAAATGTGACTTGTCATATTTGCATATTGAATTGTGATAAGTCTTGTCTTTCTTGCACCTGTGTACAGTAATCATTTATAGCCGCATTGCCTTTACAATAGTTTCTGTGATTCTTGTGTGCATCTGGCTGAAACCAGAACACGGTTTGGGTGCTAAAACAACTGCACAGTGCTTTTACATTTTTCATTTACAAAAAAAAAAATGGAAGTCTATTTGTTGTTATGTAGTACAGTTACTACAGTAGTACAGTGGTGAATTGGTGTTAACCATTTTACAGTAAACAAAAACTAATAGTTACAATGGTACGCTTGTGGAAATATAATTTACTGTAAGGGTAGAAGCGATGAAGTAGTTTCCCAAACCACAGTCACAATTTACATGCTTGTATTACATACATACAATGCAAATGAGATTAAACAAAGACCTTGATCCTGTCAGAACAACGGAGAAGACAAAAAAAAGACTAAAATGTGAATGTTTGAATTTAAATGCAACCAGAAATCAGCTGCTGAGCCAAAAGTCTCTATGTTTTATGACAGCGTTTGGACGTTTGCCTTCAGTTAAGGATACATAATTAAGAGAGGAATAAAACGTTATTTTAGCATCGAATCCTGACACTACTGTTCTCCAGTCTAGTGTCACTCGCCATCCATTTCTCTCCATTACTAATAGCACTAAAAGGAGTTTGTCTGCCCTACAGTGCCCTGTTTCCACCCAGACATAGAAGGGCATGTGAGCAGTCACAGCTCTGATTTATGAGCGCTGCAAGAAGACGATGGATGCACAATCGTATTCTGCTGTCAGGCGGAATAAAGCGTATGGATGGACATCAGAAAGAGAGAGGGAATTATACTTCATCTTAGGGGAGAGAAGGTCCCATAAATAAATAACAGCAGCACAGGGAATGTGGGATCAGAGGCACAGAGGGATCTGTACATGGCATTTGAGAGGAAGAAATGAATTCTGTATCTGCTGGAAGCGTGTAAGGAAAGGGAGAAAAAGGTAGAGTCGCAAGGGAGTTACAGATGCCAAAAGTGACTATATACCTGTGAAATGGAGGCTCACTGACTCTGGTAGACCTGCAGGAATTAAAGAGTGTTAGTTGTTACTTTTACAAACAACTGCTAACAAATCATATTAATTAGCAAGCAGGGTGACAGATTATTCATATTTAAACAGCTATGCTGAAGAGGTGAGTTTTACAGACAAACGCATCGCTAACAATGCCTCAGCCGTCGGGTTTGACTGCTCAGAAGCACCAATTAGCATCACATTAGTAATAAATCAACAGTGTGCTGACATACTTGCTAATGAACTTCCCACACAAACTATACACAGTACATTTCAAATTAACGAATGTGTCATTGTAGTATTGCATGCTTCTATTGTTCCATTCTTAGCTGAGCACAGTAAAAAAAAAAAACCTCCCCAATTAAAAATGTTTTGGGATCGGTTTCAAAAGTTGTATCCAAACCTATTATGCTACACTATCATTAAAATGTTCTTATGCTCACCAAAGCTGCATTTATTTGATCAAAAAATACAATACAAATAATAATGTAAACTATTAAAAGCTCAAATAAGTAATACATCTTTTTTTCATTTTTGTTTTTTCATGAAATTTATTCCTGTGATGGTAAAGCTGAATTTTCAGCATCATTACTTCAGTTTTAGTCGTCACATGATCATTCAGAAATCATCCTAATATACTGATTGGGCGCTCAAAAACATTCTTATGTATTTAAGTTTAAACTGACCTGTAAATGAGTACTGATAAAGTTCCTGAAGGTGGGACGGTGCTTGTGGGGGTCTGTAGATAATTTTGCCACTGTCTACATCCGCCTGGGTGAAGAGGTGCACATGATGGTAAGGTCTGTCCCTGTGCTCCAGAGCACCTGAAAAAGGAGTGACATCATGATGTTCATATTAATATACCAATCAATCCAATATTAGAATCTCGGAAATAATGAGAGATTGTGGGATAAAGCTGAAAGATATAAAACTGAATTTATATCCATTAGCTAAGACATTTTTTCCCCACCATTTTTTTTAAAAACATAACAGAAGATCCACAACTCTTCTGTGATTATTTAATCCAGATAAAACATCTAATCCACTAAAGGATATTAAACATACAGAACCACAAATGAACACAATTATCATTGTGAAACTGAAACCAAATGAACTTTCATTACAGCAAGCTCCACCTTTAAAATCCGGTACTCTCTATTTAATGGTACAAAAAGGAGAACAAAACAAAACTATCAGGCTTCCATTATGCCTATGAGTGTCCTTCCCTTCACCCCTATGACAATAATGGAGGTTTAGATACCATGGCCTGAGGTGAGCGCTTTCGTGATGTTGTAGACAAGCTTGTCGCTGGGCGTCTCAGAGTCAGTGAAGGAGAGAGCAGAGGGAGATATCACAGTCACGCGATCTTCCAGTGCCTGTGAGCACGTGCACACACACACACACACACACACACACACACACACACACACACACACACACACACACACACACACACACACACACACACACACACACACACACAAACACAAACACACACACACACACACACACACACACACACACACACAAACACACACACACACACACACACACACACACACACACACACACACACACACACACACACACACACACACACACACACACACACACACACACACACACACACACACACACACACACACACACACACACACACACACACACACACACACACACACACACACACACACACACACACACACATCAAGGTCAAGAAACATTTCTAATTATTATCAATATTGAAATGCTTTGTGATGCGTTCCCCCCCCAGGATTCTTCTATGAAGAGGAAGTTCAAAAGAACAGCATTTATGATACATACAATTTTTTTTTAATACAATGTAATACAAAGTTTTACTGCCAATTTTCAAAATAGTTTTCAATTTTCAGTTGTCAAAAAGTGCCCTTGCTAAATAGAAATAGAAATTTTAGGGCAAAAAATAAATAAACAAAATTATTTAAAAAGGTTTAAATAATAAAAAAGTGGAGATACACTGAATATTAACCCAAATTAAACTAGACAGAGAATCATTTAGTCTTTTCATGCCCTGTTGTTTTATTCTTACAGTAATCTGCAGGTCGGCTCCAGGTGAGAGCTGGGGCATGCCGGGGCTTTGAGGCATCACTCCTATAGTGAAGGTCTGTGTATCACTCAGGGTCTCTGGGTAAACCTCACTTGAAACCTGTCAACAAAAGTACACGCACCCATGCAAGAACAAACAATTATAAACTAAACAAATACCACAGTGAAAATGTGTACATTTCCAATATAATTTTTTAATTATCATAAAAAATTGTCTGTGAGGACTGAAATAATTGTTGTTGAATTGAGAATAAAAAAAATAAATCTTGAGCAGACGCCACACAAATAGGCTGAAAAAACACTACATGCTCACAAAAACACCCCTGGAGTATAAAGTAAACTGTGTCGAACCATTAAAACTCAAATCTTATTTAATGAAGTCTGTGGCACAGGGTGCAGCCTCAGGCAAGACGAGAAGGGAACAAACACGAAGGGAAAGCAATTTTCTGCAAGAGGACAAAAACAGTGTCGTGTCAAGAGTCATTAGGGGTTTAGGCTGATGAATTAAATGTGATTGAATGTCCTTTAATGTAGCTTACAATGATTTGAAACTGGATTTGAAGACAAATTAGCTCATTTATACTGAAGTAATACAGTGAGGCTGGTGAAGGAGAAGTAGGCCTAAGAGTGTGAAGCAGAGCTGAAGTAAAATGGAGAAAATAGTCCAATAGTGTGAGACACAGGAACAATGTGTTTATCTTCCTAAGAGGTTTGTTTTCGCTATGTGCATCACTTGCAACAGGAGATACGCTGATATAAAAGTCTGATGAGAGAGGGAAAGAAAGAAATGTACACTGCCATTCAAAAGTTTGTGGTCAGTAGGATTTTTTTAAGTTTTTTTCAAAATAACATTAAAAACCGTAATGTTGTGAAACATTCTTACAATTTAAAATATTTGTTTTCTATTTTAATATATATTTTTATATGCTGTTCCTGTGATGGCAAAGCTGAACTTCTAATATAAAGTTTAAAAGAAGAGCGTTTATTTGTATATAATTCAATGTAAAAGAGTTTACGGTCACATCTGATCAATATAATACACTCTTTCAAAAATAAATCCTTGAAAGTATTAATTTCTTTCAAAAGACAAAAAAATCCAAACCTTTGAACGGCATTGTATAAATGTGCATAAAAATGTACATCTCCAACACAATGTGCCCTGAATATCATTATGTAAGATGTGTCTAATATGTGTATAATATAATGTGTATAAGGTGTCTGTATAGTGACTCGCACGATAACTCCATTGCTTTCAAAATATACTGTAATTATATTAAGTGAAGAGCATCAAAATTGTATCCAAATAAATAACCCTTCAATCAAATGTCAAATCCGTATGCAATACACCTTTCTTCTGAACAAAGAATTATAAGAGAAGACACTTTTTAACAAGCCAGATGTTAACCTTTGTTTCTACATACTGAGCCACAGGGCTCTTGCCGAAGTGACAGTATTTGCCTTGGGTTAAATTTATTGCGCAGAGTGTGTGTGTCTCACCTGAAAGTGAAAAGTGTCTCTTTGTGTTCCGGAACCATAGTGTCTGTACCAGACGGTTCCTTCATTAACATCTTGCTGTGTAAATGAGCTGGTGGGTGTGGTGTCCTGACCATCTGGGAAAGACTGCCATGCTTCCACAGGACCATCGGCGGCCATAGACACCAGCACGATCTCTCCTAGACACACACAAGGTTACTTTAGAAAGAAGCATTCCTTACATAGAGCAAGGAATACTAGAGACAGATGATTATGATACCATGTTTTGGCTGTCCACTCTCAGAATGAATGGTGTACAGGATTTCAGAGTCACTGGTTCCTTGGAACTGAGCATTGAGACACTTTTTAGACAGCTGCACCATTCCTCCCTCCCTCACCCAGGTCTTAGGGACTGAACGCAGGTGAGGAGTCACTCCAACCTACAGAGAAGCCATAATGAACCATTAATGGTGTGTTTATTTCAGCTTATTACAGCATGTATAGTACCTCGTAATAAAGTAATAGTTTATACACTACTGTTCAAATGTTTAAATCTCATGCTCACCAAGGCTGCATTTACTAAATAAAAAAAAACAATACATTAAAAACAGTAATGTTGTAAAATATTTTATAACAATTTAAAATAACTGTTTTCTGTTTTAATGTTTTCAAATGTATTTTATTCCTGTGATTGCAAAGCTGAATTTTTAGCAGCTATTATTCCAGTCTTTAGGGTCACTTGATCCATCAGAAAGATCCTTGGATTTTACATTGAGAAACATCAAAACTGCAATTCCTATGCCAGGAATCTTTAGATCCTAAGGGGTCTCTGAACATCCCAACACTAACTGAGGAGCTCATCGTGGTGAATAAGATCATTTGCTTCACAGATAATCAAAGACTTTCAAGGACATGGAGAGATGAAAGCTCTGATTCACAGAGGAAACAGCTTGGCACCCTTCCACCACCTTCCTGCTGATCCTGATCACCGCTCTGAAAGCGGGATGGATTTATAAGGCAAGGTTTTCACGGGAGAGTTCACTCATGGGTCAAAATGATAGACTCTCCCTTAATTAGAGTTTTGCTACATTCCATGTAGTGCATTTCTACCTGATCTGACCCTTAAAATGACTAGTGCGGTGTACTGTCGATTCATTCACATTACATAATACAACCAATTAATTTTGGTGTTACCATATGAAACCTTTTTCCCCTGACAAAACATCCCCTAAAGTGAAGGTGAAACATGCAGAGATTATTTTTCTTTCTTTCTCTAACTTTCTCTCAATTTAGAGATCAAAGTAATGGAAAATGCAAGAATTTGAGGTCTCCAGACCACATTAAACCAAGGATCATTCACCAGTGCTGACCAATTACATGGATCAGGGGCTACAAATGCCAAAGGTCTTCTCTTAAAAAGGCTAATTAAAAGTCAGCTTCCTCTTTTATCCCTTTTTGTCTTTATTGCAAAAATCCACGTAATGGATCTTTTGAGATCAGGGACTTTGGCTCTCACCTCCTTGTGTTTTGGATGTCATTTGACCTTTCCACTCAATACCACTTATCTGATTGCAAAAATTGACCTTGATGAGGCCTTCATGTGATTCTGTTCAATATAACTCGATGTGATTCTACCAATAAAAACGATGTGCTATTGATCTGAAAATAGAGTGTTTACCCTGAAACAGGGCTTCCATTTGCTGTTGGAACAAGGCAGGTGTAATCGGATGACACTACTGAGAGATGTGTGGATAACGGTGTATGGAAGAGGGGAAAGAGCTTGAAAAGAGCAAACAGAGTGACGCTATCTGTCTAGACATCAGCAGGCTGAGGGCATGTCATAGTCAGACTCAGAAAGGAGCGATTTCAAGCATAAAAGGGGTGGTGATGATGATTATATGTGTACGTATAATGAGAGAGAGGTATGAAATATTTGTGCTCATGAAAAGCACTTTGCGTACAGCAGTCTATATCTCAGAATTGATCCACTGTGTCTCAACGTGCCTGCACTGTCAGAAAAAAATGGCTAAATATTTGTTGCATATTTTATTTGCATATATTCATATTTGTGCCATATCTATTGCTACAGGGTACATATTAGTACCTTAAGGTGTAAATATGATCCTGTGAGGCAACGAGCACAGTAGTTGAACCCTATGTGTTCACAAACAGACACCGACTGCAGACTTTAAGAAGTGGTAACCTACAACTGTTATCTTAATGAGCAGTTTTTTTAACATAAAAGCATTTGATAAGGGATTTTGCAAGGGATCCTCATCTTAAATTTAAATGGCAGCTAAATAATTTTAAACTCAGAGACTTATCCATCTCTTTATCCGTTCTCTAAACCTCTCGCCCTATGTAGGGCCGCGGGAATGATGGGGCCTTTCTCAGCATCTCAGGCTAAAGGCATGTATAAAGACCCATTTATACATTTAATATTAAAAAATGTAATAATTGTATAACTTTTTTCAAAAATTAAATAACTGACTTTTATATTATTAAAAAAGCACATTACTAAAATATTAAACTTTCGCTTTAATATAAAAACAGATTTGGGTATTATTTTTTACTTATAAAAAAACGTATAAGGGCTGACAATAGTAAATAAATAACTGTGATTAATCTCATTATTTCTGACCAGTCTATAAAAACAGTAATAATATTAGAATATTGAGATGTGTTGAAAATAGTTTTGATGTTATTCATTTTAACAATATTTAATTAATATCTTAAATGAAAATAAGTCTTAAGTCTTAATTTTGTTTTATAGAAAAATATATTAAGGTCTACCCAGTGATGTAAAAAAAATTCAATGTACTCTTTTTTTTTTCTCTGAACGCGTGTTCTGACTTGAGTCTTGAATGATTTCATCATGACAGTGGACATGAAATACATAAATCAAGACATATCGCAGTGGTAGCCTGAGGTTCAATCATCAAGATGTTTCACCATCAGGTGGGGTGCAGGAATCTATAATTAGCCAAAAAAAGCCTTGGTCTAAGTCCAAAATGCAGAAGAGTGGATGGCCTGCTGTTTTTCCCACTTTATTCATTGAAAGAACATGACACATTGATAGGCCTATAAATAATTAGGTCTCTAGTATTTTGTTATTAGTCAAAAACAGCACATTTATGATATCCAAAAACTTCCACTTACAGAAAAATGTAGAATTTTTTTTTTTTTTGATAAAAAACTAACTAAACAAAACACACACACACACACACACACACACACACACACACCATTTCATGTCATTTTACCATCCTGAGGGATGGTAATTACTGTTTGCACAAGTGACAGAATCTGGTGTTGGAACCAAGTGGCAAAATCTCTCGAGATTAATAAAAAAAATCTCTCAAGGTTAAAATGCCCAAATTAACAGCAGAAAAAAAGAAAAGAAAATACAGCCTGGTACAAAAAGTGGTTATGGTCTATACAGCTAATTTTGCCCTTCATGACAACTGTGAGGTTTAAACTCATCCATTTAAATTATATTAAGCCTTAAAGTTCTGCATAATTAAGGGCGTGGCCACTTGAGTTACAGGTGGATTACCACTATGGTCAAACTAGGCGGGTGTGGTTTCAGCAACCAGTCACCTCAGCTCCACCCATGTCCTGCCTCTTTGCCTATTTTCATTTATCCGGGAGTGACGCACTGCCAAGAAGGCAATGGCCAACTTTAGGCTTCAAAAATTCTCTCCAGAAACCTACGAGTGATGCCACGGACACAACGTCCATATTTTTTTAGTCAATGGTTGGAACACCCAGGCATGACTCTATCTTGAGGGATGAGAGTTGATCACCTACTCTTTGCAGCTCAGGTCCCGTGGCCACTATTGCAGTGAGGTGGGATACAGCATGGGGGTTTTAGGCAGAGCGTAAGAGTTGTCGAACAGGAAACATTTTTGTTTAAGCTCCTCTTGCTAGCTCTGGTACTGCTACTGAATAATTTGCTAGATTTAATTCTGAGGAATTAGATGCAGAATTAAGGTTGAAGCTCCCTTGAGTCAAGTAGTCAAGTAAGCTGCTCCCTTATGTTCTCTAAAGGATGCAACCACCTCCCCTAGAAGCTGGGGTTTAAGCAGACAGATCCTTTATATGGTAAACGGACTGCATTTATATGGCGCTTTCAACAGACCCATGGCCATCCAAAGTGCTTTACATATTGCCTCACATTCACCCATTCAAACACTCATTCATTCACCGGTTCCTTTATGAGCCTTCAAGTGTGTTAGCTCTCTGTGAGCCGCTGTGATAAGCTGTCTTTAAATTTGATCGTAGTTTGGCCTCCTCTTGCTCTAGAAAGTTGTTTTGCTGATGCCTTTGCTCTCATGAGCTCCACCTAGACCGTGATATCAAGCGTGTCGGCTCTCTGTGGTCCACTGTGATAGACTGTTTTTAAGGCTGAGCGTAGTTTGGCCTCTTCTCTCTCTAGAGTCATTCGGCTGAGGCTTTTGCTCTCCTGAGCTCCATTTAGACAGTGACATCAAGCATGTCTGCTCTTTATGGGCCGCCTTGGTAAACTACCTTTAAGGCTGAGTGCAGTTTGGCCTCCTCTCATTCTAGAGAGTCATTCATCTAAGGCCTCTGCTTACCTGAGCACCTCTCTGTGGGCCACTGTGATAAGCTGTCTCAAAGGTGGATGGTAGTTTGGCCTCCTCTTACTTTAAAGAGTCATTCTGGTGAGGCTTCCTCTCACCCGAGCTCCAGCTAGCCAGTAATATCAAGTGTGTCAGCACTGTGAGGCTTCCCCGGTAAACTGTCTTTGAGTTTAAGTATGTTTGGCCTCCTGCCGCTATAGAGAGTCATTCTGCTGAGGGCTCCGCTCTTCTAAGCTCCATTTGGCAGCATCAATCTCCAAGCGAGTTGCCTTCCACCTCTGTGTGGGGTCCCTTAAGAAAAAAGTAGCTCCCTTATGATAAAAGGAAGTGGCTGTCCCTAGGTTAAGAGGCTTTAGTAGGCAGCATCCTTTTTTAATATGCTAAAGTTTGAAGGTCACAGCTCCCTCCCCCTGATTTGGGGTTATATAAGCAGGCGGCTCCCTTGTGGTAATTAAGTCATAGCTTGTGGTAATTAAGTCTGTTCAGGCTCAGGCAAACTTTGGAGACTATAGCACGGCTAACACTTTGCAGCCATTTTCTAGTTTCCTCAAGTGGGTGTAGTTCCCTCATAGAGTTTATTTATTATGGTCTATCGTCCCTGGTTCTAGCCTAGTCTAAGTTGGGGATCACATTTTTTGGAGCATTGGACTCCCCTCACTCAGAGGGTCTTTCTTTTGAGTACTCAGCTCCCCAGAGTACCTATCCCTGGGCCATGGTGAGAAGTGGATTTTGCTTTAGCTTTGAGTCCCTTCTCACTGTTTGAGCACACTTAATTTACGAGTGCTGGCCTTGCGAGATGCTGACTCAAGGTCACACGGGGTGGGGAATTTTGCTATTAAAAACTTTGCTACTGTTCTGTTGAACCAGACCCCCCTCTATATATATGGTTTTCCTGTCCCAGTATTCACTTAAAAGATAATGTCTGGCGTAGAGGCTGACATTGCTAGACCTTGGACCTCCGCCTGTCTTAGGGCTTGGAGCTTAGGAATAGTGTCACTGACAGTTCTGTAGACCCGAGTGAGGGAATCTGACTCCAGCATCTAAACCATTGAGTCTTTCTTTGTGCTTGTCACAGCCAATTAGGGAGTCATTCCTTTAGCATGGCGGAGTGGGCACTGGTTCCCCAAAGTGTCCTCTAGAGGACAAAGTGTGAGTTCCTAATCGGAATGTCTCAGGTTGTGATGTAGCCATGGTTCACTGAGAAGGGGAACGAGGCACTGCATCTCTCAAACATGCCTAGGCCTACCTGTATGCATCTTCTGCAGACAAAGTTGATTGTGTCTGATACAGGTGCCCTTTTATACCCAAGTTCACATGCAGTTACATTACAGACTGTCATCGGCCAATGACACTGTAGCATTTAAACACATGCTTCAGACACCGGTCACGCTGGAGGTGTTCCCCAGTGTCCTCTAGAGGACGTGTCTCGATCCCCTTCTCAAGAGAACCTTTTATGAAGAAAACCTTTTTGTTCATGTGAACAAAAGGTAAGAGTAAAACCTGTCATATCCGTACCTTTTGTGCAATGCTGATGTGAAACAGGATGTTCTGGTAGCTGTATCCATCATTGGCCTGCAGCAGAAGTCTGTCTTGATTTCCTTCTGAACCATCATGTACATACTGCAACTGCTCAAGATCCAGGTCTTCCAGCTTAAAATGGGTTACTTGCACATCCCCATGCACATGTGTCAGGTGACCATGTTGAGGTGGATCCAGAACCGTGATGAAAACATCTTGTGGATTATCAAGGTCACTGATCTGAAGAATGGACCTGCTGATGACGGCTGTCTCACCAGTGTTAATGTACAGGATTTGGTTGGTGATAACAGTGGGTGGCTGTGGAAGGGGTTAAAAAATAACATTAATATTATATTTAAACTCAGTGAGAGGAAGGAAACAGTCAATGTTATCAGTAAAATATTGAAATATTCTATATTCTTTTTCATCTACATATTTTAAAATGTTATTTTGTGAATTTAGGCATGCAGAGGTAAGAATCTTATCATTGGTTAAAAATGAGGGGAACACAAGACTGCTTTCTGTGCATTTGAGGTCTAAATGGTACGAAAGGCCCGTTCACACCAAGAACGATAAAGATATAGAACTATAAAGATAACGATAAAGTTTTTTAAATTGTTCTCAATATTAAAGAATAGCAGAGTTCATACCAAATATATATTCTGATGTAACAAGCTTAAGCGGCAGACAAGCACAGACTTTGAATACACAAAATGATATCGTTCGCTGGTGTGGATGCTAATTTAGTTATCTTATTATTATTTGTGTGAACAGGCCTTAACATGGAAACAAATTGATACAAATACTAGATATTGTTCTAGAAGTGAGTATTTTTGTTCAAGGTCCCAAATGAGCACCAAAGCATTTTGTTAACTATATGCTTTTTGTGTAAAGCAATATAAATAATAATTCATTAGGTTGCTTTTTGCACAGAGATGTGCAAAAAAATTAGGCCACTTTTGTTTACCACCACACAAGGAACACAAGAGCAAACAGTTTATTTGCAAAAGACAATCTTTTCCCCCGGGGAGGGATTATTGCATTTTTTACTCTCTTTCTCTCTAAGGAATAAATTCATTGCCCCCCCCCCTCCCCCTCTCTCTCTGCTTTGAGATACTGCTCAGTCAACAGAAACAAGTGCTCTGACTTCTTGGGCTGCTGTTATCAATCCATGAGGGGCAGGAATGTATTTTGGGTGTTATTTGTTGCAATGACATCCATTAGATTTCGGTTGGGGAGTTCAGGTTTCTCTGTGTGTGTATTCGTTTGACTGGTAGAGGTCAGTAAGACAGGCAGTTCTCTGGAGGCTGCATCTACAGTATGAAGTGTAACAAAATGCTGCAGAGGCAAAGAGAGCGAGAGAGACAGAGAGACAGAGAGAGAGAGACAGAGAGACAGAGAGAGAGAGACAGAGAGAGAGAGACAGAGAGAGAGAGAGAGAGAGAGAGAGAGAGAGAGAGAGAGAGAGAGAGAGAGAGAGAGAGAGAGAGAGAGGTGCTGGCTCAGTGTGAGTTATAATGCCCTACTCAGAGTGAGGATAATGGTCAGTCAATCTACATTAAGGATGGTGACTATGGGTGTAAGCAGAGACTGTATAAGACAGAGATGGTTGGCCACGCAATATGGTGACTGTAGGAATAGTTATAAACAAATTTGTTGAGAAAAGTCTTGTACATTGGAAGATTATAGTTTAAAAAGCATCCCAAATGAATACTTCATGAAGTTGGTTGAGAACATGCCCAGAATGTGCAGAGTTGTGATCTAGACAAAGGCCTGCCTTTGGCTAAAATATAAAATAAGATATAATTTGTTCACCATTTTATTGAGGCACTACATAGTTGTTTTCAATATTTTTTTTAGTTTTTTAATATTTAAAAAATGTGTGAAATAATAATTAAAAAAAATGTTAGTAAATAAGATGTACATAACTATTCTGAAATGCTGTGCTAAATGTAATAAAATAAAAATGTGTAATTTACATAATAGTTGATTAAGATAAAGAGAGTGATGAGAATGAAGAAAGACATGACCTCAGGCACTTGTTAATTCACTCATAGAATTCTTCAAAATTATTGGGATAAGAATAAGGTTAAGAACAAATCAATGTTTTGTGAATAAGTGTGTACAAACAATACATGCAATTATTAGTGAATAAGATCTCCTCACAGACTCCTGTCCCCTTTTTTGTTTTATTTGGCGTGTAAGAATAGAATGAAGCTCCATTACTCAGCATGTATGTGTGTGTGTGTGTGTGTGTGTGTATGTACCTGCTGGGACAGCGCCTGCACAGAAACAGTCTGAGGCTGAGAGAACAGCTGAGGATCTGCTGCCCTTAACATGAACTGCCCACTTCTGAAAAACAAGTCGACATTACACTTCTGTGAATAGATTCAAGGATATAAATAATATGGGTGAGTCAGGGTTTTCTTACATTTTGCTAAAAAAAATCAAAATTCATCTATATTGTGGGGACCAGCTACAAAGAAAACAGCTTGTTAAACATATGAAATAATGTCATACTGTTGACATAACCATACTGTACCAAATGTCTTACTGAAAACGATTAGCTCCGTAAATCAACTGTACATTTCACATTGTGACAGAAAAACAAATGTGTTCGTATATAAAGTGGACAAAGGCAACAGAAAGACACAATGACTAAAAAGCCAGAGAAGCAAAAGACCAAATGAGAAAAAGACTGAGTAGATTTTAAAAAGAAATGATAAAGACTAAGAAAGTGATACACTGGGAAAAGAGGGATGAGGAATAAAATAGGAGTGAGAGTGTGAGGGCACACATATCACTTGTTAATGAAATCACAGAGCTGAAGGAAGTGAGAGGAGCCATTAAAGATATAAACTGTGAGAAAGCTGAGAGAAGATTTAAGGTCAGCAGTCAGACTAACTTAGTGACTTCCACACATGATCAACACAAATGCTGCGGCTTATGGTCACTGTGGGGGGTGTGTGTCTCCTGTCAAATGCCTCAACAACTTCACCGAGGTAATTAAAGCTAATGACTGCGCACACTACTCAACAGTCCATCCCCCAAAACATACACACTCGACACCCGCTCGCCTTCAACAAATCAACAAATATATAAAATCTGTCTGTCTGTAGATCATTTCATTCAGAAAATTAAATATTTTACTTGAACTATAAATGGTCATTAAACAACATGAAATGAATGATTTTAGACTTCCATATATCATCTTGTTGATAAATACTGAAGACACACACCCACGTTACACGCATACATTCACTCACGAGACAGCATGATGCACTGTAAGGCTGTTAATGATTATCTATGAAGGACATATCTCTTGTACTGCTTAAGAATGACATGTTTCTAATGACTTATCAATGTAAAATAAATATCCTGGGGAAATGACCCTGGATTAATTATGCCAGTCCAGGTTACACACACACACACTCACTTGGTCTGCTCTTTGTGGTGAATGAAGCGCACAGCTCTACGTTTAAGCTGAGTAAAGGTGAAAATGTCATCTCTGCCCAGTGCTCTGTCTCTGTCATTCTCCAGGACCACAAGGTGGCCGTTACTGGGCGGTTGAAGGAGCTGGAGCAGCATGCTCTCTGAATGGCTATCGGCATCCTTAATTGACAGGAGAGCCGGATCCAGAGGCTTAACTCCACCAATAGGAACCAGCAGAGAGCCATTGATATAAAGAGATGGAGCACGGCTGTTTGCTGCAGAAACAAAAGTGGATGGGATGGCCAAATACTCTTACAGTCACAAAAGCATAAGCATAAACTACAGAATTGCTTTGAATTTTAACCACATAAACCCAAAATATATTTAAAATGGACAAATATAGTATAATGAAATATTATATTTGCTCTCACTTTTAGAAAAAAGGTTCAATGGTGTTAGATATAGAACCCAGGGTCTCTTGATTCAATTTTAAAGAATCCTTTATGCCAATAGGTTCTATATAAGGAGAAATGTCTTAAATGATTACTTTCATGTTTAATGGGTTATTAACATTTTTTTTTTCTGGTGATAAAGTATGTTAACAAGCTGTTAAATTTTTTTTAATAAAATGAAAAACAAAATGAATGAATTAATTAAAACTAAATCCACAAAATGATCCCATGATGGGGACCTCTAAAAGGTTCAATATTATGAAGTGCCTGTCAGAATCCTTTAAGGCTCTCTAATCTTATTTTGTATCAGATATGTGAAGCAGAAATCCCAGGTTACCATGGCAGGCTCTTGCTTTTCGGTCAGCATAGTATCCATGACCACAATCCGGGATGCATCGACCACCCTTCAGGAAGGAGCTCTCAGCACAGACGTGACACTCACCTGCACTCACACACTCCAAGCAACCAGCTGAGCATGCTGGGAAATAACAGTAAACAATCTGTCATTAAGACACGAGAGGGAACTGCGTCACACTATACTGAGCTCCTCTAAAATTAGCAGGTTGGTAAGCATGCCAAAATGGACAATCTAGCCGATTACGATCACTCTCTCAGACCAGATTCACAGCACTCACCGGTGCACTGACGGGTCGAGGCGTCTAGAAAGTAGCGCTTGCCGCATTCCAGTACACACTGCCCATTCAACACGGCATACGGCAGCTGGCACCGCTGGCATCGTCCATGGGTCTGGCACTGATCGCAGTGCTCATCACAGCCTGTTCATAGGAAGAAAAAAGAAGAGAAAGACTGAAGACATGAAATTTGATTCATTTTATATGCTAAAATGATTGAAAACAGTGTTCAGAAGTTGGTCTATATATTATTTAAATATATTTCATCATAGTGAAGGCAAAGGTGAATATTCTCAATTACTCCAGTCTTCAGTGTCACATGATCTTTTAGAAATCATTCTAATATGATCATTTTGTGTTGATACTCTATTATTCAGATTTTTTTCAAACAATATTTTTGTGCAAACCACAACAGATTTCCCCCCAGGATTCTTTGTAGACTAGAAAATTCATCAGAACAGAACAGCATTTATTTGGGATATTTGTAACATCACTGTCTGTACTGTCACTTTTGATCAATTTAATATATCCTTGATAAATAAAAGTGTTAATAAAAATAAAAATAAATCTTACTGAACCCAAACTTTTAAATGGTAGTGTACACGTACTATTAAAAATATAAATATATTATGCAATTATTACAATAGGTCATTTATAATAAATTTAAAAGAGATTCAAATATAATACATTATCATAGATGTAAAACAAATTCCAGTTCTTCTGCTGAACTGTTAACTGTCAGTGAGTTAGATACTACATGTTAACTGGATAATGCTGGATGATATCAATCTAAGACGGAAGAAAGCGAATTTTAAGTGAGTCATGTGCTTCTTTACAGCATCGCTGATAATTTGAATTTGAAATCAATCCATTAAAGTGCCATTAAACCTTGGCTCTAGCACAGCGGCTGATGTTGGCACTATACAGCTGAAATTAGTGGCTCTTCCTCCCTCCCTTACCGACCGTGACAACTGACTGAGAGATTGAAATGTCAAAGTTTATTGAGCTGGAAAATTGATTGGTTGGACTCATAATGAAGGTTGTTAGTTTTGTTGATGACTAACTCAAACATCTCTCGGCATCCTGGTAGAATCCTGGCGAGCAACCTGGCACACAAATGCCATCCTGCAGGACGTATCCCTCCATGCACTGCAGACAGTCACTTCGCAGGGGTCCGCGGCACGCGTTACAGCTCCAGTCGCACTCTGAGAGAAACAGAGCGAAAGAGAGTGTGAGTGGGAGGGATATGAGAAGAAAATATGATCAATTGGAGTGTGATTGAAGAAAAGCTAATTAAAAAGAAAAAGGCAAAGAGACTAGCATTAGATTTGCATTTATTGAAGGACAAAACGGCGTATAATAAAGAAAAGACCAGCCACTTTCAATTCAAGTATGCAAATTTTGACAAAATTATTGCCTAAAGGAATGTAGAACTTTTTACAAATGTTAATACACAAGAGAGACTGTATGTTTCGGTGATTATACTGTAAGTAAAGAGTGTTCAACACAAAGTGGAGTGCTTAAACACCCATTGAAGTTGTGATGTAGCAGAAACAAAGGTTACCGACTGCAAGTAAGGTATCAACTTAATACTTAATATTGCATTAATATAGAAAGTGCAATCACAGCTTTAACACAGTTCATCCAATCCAAAATGGACCATCTTTTTATAATTTTATTTTATTTAAATTTAAGGTTCACTTATCTGCAAAACCAAGCTTGAATAGTATCTGTACAAAAAAGAAATAGGAAGGATTTCAACACACCACTTGACTTACAATGAGAAAGATAGAGACAATGTTTCAGTTCTCAAATCATCTGTTAAAGAGAGAGCTAGCCGACCAGGGGATAACTCACCACCAGACCTCTTTTCTCTAAATCAGCTAAGCTCATTAAAAAGCCTTATCACACGCTTTCTTTCATCGCTCTATCTATATAACCTCATCACCTCTCCCAGCCAAAATATGTCAAACATTCATCTGAAAGGAACAGTAGCTAACATCATGTAACATTACATCCGATTATCAATGATGTCCATATTTACTGCTTCAACTCAAAAGCAGCCCATTTGCCCATATGATATTTAGACTGTGTTCTCCTTTCACATATCCATCCATAAAGATACAAGATATGTCCTGCATTATTGGTGTGCTTCCTCCAAATTTTGTCAAGGTAATTTTCATTGACTGTACTGCAGAGGTAAACAGATTCACATACCTGTAACGCATTCATACTCTCTGTTAATTTGCCTCTTTCTGCTTCACTCTCACTCGCTCATTCACAAACATGCAAACACACACACACACACACACACACACACACACACACACACACACACACACACACACACACACACACACACACACACACACACACACACACACACACACACACACACACACACATGTCTGGTTCACTATCTTTGTGGGGACTCACATAATGGTTTTTATACCGTACAAACTGTACATTCTATACCCCTATGCCCCTGCCCCTAAACCTACCCATCACAGGAAACATTCAGCATTTTTACTTTCTCAAAAGAACTCATCCTGTGTGATTTATAAGCATTTTGAAAAGTGGGGACCGCTGGCTGGACCCCACAATGTAGGTGATCTCAGGTTTTACTATCCTTATGGGGACAATGTGATATAAACGAGGACACAAGCACGCACACATACACGCACACACACACGCACGCACATGTTGGGTTTTCATGTTTTATGGGGACATTCCATAGGCGTAATACATTTTATACTGTACAAACCATATATTCTATCACCCTACACTGCCACTGCCCCTAAACCTACCGATCACAGGAAACATGCTGCATTTTTACTTTTGCAAAAATCCCCATACCGTAGGGATTACCAGGACGCACACACACACACACACACACACACACACACACACACACGCACACGCACACACGCACACACACGCACACACACGCACAAAAACTAATCTGTCTCCTTTTGATCATCTCTGTAAATCCCATCAAAACAAAATGAGGGTCTCACTGTATGGGGTCTATGTTCTACACCCAAATCCCAAACCACATTGTATAAATATCTGAACACACTCACAAACATTAACAAATACCACATATTATTTTTTATGTACAGTTTTTCCAACTGCTTACACACAAAATACTTACTTGTCACACAATTTCTAAAACCTGACACTCAAACACCAGAACTACACACCAAATCTGCAAAACCATACACTAACTATCGGCCTCCGACTGTTGCAAAACACAACACACAATTCTCTATGTAACACAAAAAAATCTAAGAGGAAGTATCTTGATTTCAAACACACTAATTCATCAATGCCTCACACTAACTCCTCACGTGTGCAAACACTCATCGCTTTACTTAACACCAACCAATCATGGCTTTAGAATAGACCAAAGGTCAAGTTATAGGTTTTGAACAATGGATGCAAGCAATGCAGACAGAGTAAGGGGAGTTGGAGACACACACACACACACACACACACACACACACACACACACACACACACACACACATTGTTTTTGTGAAATGTGGGGACTCTCCATAGACGTAATGGTTTTTATACCGTACAAACCGTATTTTCTATCGCCCCCCAACACTGCCCCTGCCCCTAAACCTACCCATCACAGGAAACATTCTACATTTTTACTTTCTCAAAAAAACTCATCCTGTGTGATTTATAAGCCTTTTGAAAAGTGGAGACATGGGGAAATGTCTCTTTTTGTAATACCTTTGTCATACCCATATCATTATACACATTTGTGTCCTGATATTTCACAAAACATGCCAATACACCACACACACACACACACACACACACACACACACACACACACACACACACACACACACACACACACACACACACACACACACACACACACACACACACACACACACACACACACACACACACACACACACACACACACACACACACACACACACACACACACACACACACACGTTCTTTACTGTACTCTAAAGAATATACTTTAGGTTTAGGTTTATGGTTTTGTGCATTGGTTTACAGTGTACTTGTTACCCCTCTCAGCAGATTACTTTCACTGTAGAACATTGTATTGGAATGATATAAGCCTATGAAAGACCTGAGCTTTAAAGATGAAAGATGAAGAGCTTTAGATTTGTTATACTAAAATGTACTATTATGAAAGAAGTGTTTGCCATTTGAGGCAAATGCTTTATTCTAACATGCGTTTAAGGCATTTTGAATGCAGTGTGACATTTTGAAGGAGATATGAGGCATTTTGCATTTTGTGTGTGCAGTTTTGGGCATTGTGTGATGAGTTTAAAAAAAAGGAGACATAGTTTTGAAAACATGTGTAAGCAGTTGGAAAAAACTTTAACAAATATCTTCTCTGAAATTAAAAAAATTATTAATTAATAAGTAACCAGTGTCTTCATGATGATGCTCTGTGAAATGTATTTGACCTCAATTATTAGATATTAAAATTAGTGTCAAATGATTAATTGCAATTAATCGCATCCAAAATAAAAGTTTGTGTTTACATAATATATGTGTGTGCTGTGTATAATTATTATGTATATACGTATAAACATGTATTGATTATATATATACATATGTTACATGTATACATATAATAAATATTATTACATATACATGTATATACATATATTATGCAAACACAAACTTGTAATCAATTACTATTAACTGTTTGACAGCCCTAATCAAAATGCATTCTCTTTTGTAATTTAAGGATTCATGTTAGATGTAATGGACTGATTGGGAGTATGTTTGATTTTTCTTTAAGGCTGGAATACACTACACAGGTTTAAAACAATAGGCATCTTACACTTGCCAACTTTGTAAATGGTTACAGAGAAAAATTGGGCATCGTACCCTAAATGAATGCCTATCCTACAGTACCAGACTTTCATGTTGTTCCGAACACAACAAACTCACACAGAAACATGGGCCTTGTTGCTAGGAGACGTATGAAAAATGAAAATAATATGTGTTCTGAAATCGGCACAAATTGTTTGATTTCCTCCAGCTGGACGGAATCATAGTCTGAAGCTAAGAATCTGGAATCCAACTTTTCTGAGAAAACATTGTGTAGTGTATTCCTTTGCCATTAT
Source organism: Gobiocypris rarus (assembly GCA_023029165.1). NCBI lineage: Eukaryota > Metazoa > Chordata > Actinopteri > Cypriniformes > Gobionidae > Gobiocypris > Gobiocypris rarus. Next base: position 33,641,571 of record CM040916.1, on the reverse strand, counting down.
ATGATGAATGTTCAATGCCTGCAAAAGACGAAAAAGGAGCAGCAAGGCAAAAATAATGGGTGATACAACAAAGATACAAATCAAAGAATTTAAACCATATACCGGTCTCATGGACAAATAAAATTAATAGTTTAGTTTAACACTACAGGATCAGTTATTTCATTGTATGTACAATATAATTACATTTTAAAATGGCTGAATATATCAGGAAGGAAAAGATGGGTAGTTTCTAATCTAAATGAATATTTATTTGAACATTTCATGTACGGCAGATGCAGAGACTCACCTCTGCATGTGCGCGTGGTGGTGTTCAGGTAGTACTGATGAGCACAGTTCTCGTACTGACACTCCCCAAACAGAAGCACTTTAGCAGGATCTCTACAGGACGTACAAACACCCGCCATCTCACAGCTCAGACACTGAGTGTCACACACTGAAACACACACATAATAATCATTTCATCAATACTTAATCCTGTATCATATGCAACACATCTCTAAATTATCATCATAATTAAAACTTGGCTGTAAAAACCTATTGTACACAATCTCCTACATACCTTTTACTGCGTTTTATAAATTAAATGCAAGAATGCTTTTATATTTTTACTAAAGCAACTTGGGTTAACTTGATTATCCATGCATCAAATATGATACATCAGGCTTTTGAGGACTGTTTATTTGTACACTTCTCAATCATCATTGTATTGCATTATACTGTATGTTTTGCCCCCACAAAAAAAGTTTTAATCATAGAAATAAGCATTTATATATGATCTTGCTGAGACAAATTATTGGGAGATATAGAGTGCCAACTGATATTTAGTAGTAGTAGTTGTCTGCTGTATTGATTTACATTACCAGCTATCAGAATTCCATCTTACTTTTTGGCCATATAAATTTCAGCAACTGCACCAAATTGCATATTTTTGATTTTTGCTCAGTTTAAAATCAAGGTGTTTTTCCTCCTTGAGTATGAGAAACATATTCTTCTACAGTGCATCTGGAAAGTATTCACAGAGATTCACTTTTTTCCACATTTTGTTATATTAAAGCCTTATTCCAAAATTGATTAAATTCATTATTTTCTTCACAGTTCTACAAACAATACCCCATAATGACAACATGAAATAAGTTTGTTTAAAATCTTTGCAAATTTATCAAAGAAAAAAAAAATGATTAAAATCACAAGTATTCACAGCCTTTGCCATGGCACTCAAAATTGAGCTCAGGTGCATCCTGTTACCACTACAACTTGATTGGAGTCCACCTGTGGTAAATTCAGTTGATTGGACATGATTTGGAAAGGCACACACCTGTCTATATAAGGCCCCAAAGTTTACAGTGCATTTCAGAGCACAAACCAAGCCATGATGTCTAAGGAATTGCCTCTCCGAGACAGGATTGTATCGAGGCACAGATCTGGGGAAAAGTACAGAAAAATGTCTGCAGCATTGAAGGTCCCAATGAGCACAGTGGCTCCATCATCCGTAAATGGAAGAAGTTTGAAACCACCAGGACTCTTCCTAGATCTGACCGGAAGGCCAAACTGAGCGATCGGGGGGGAAGGGCCTTAGTCAGGGAGATGGCCAAGAACCTGATATAGCTCTGAAATAGCTCTAGCATTTTTCTGTGGAGAGAGGAGAACCTTCCATCTCTGTGGCACTCCACCAATCAGGTCTGTATGGTAGAGTGGCCAGACGGAAACCTCAATAAAAGGCACATGACAGCCCATCTGGAGTTTGTAAAAAGGCACCTGAAGGACTCTCAGACCATAAGAAACAAAATTCTCTGGTCTGATGAAACAAAGATTGAACTCTTTTGCCTGAATGGAGAGCATCATGTCTGGAGGAAACCAGACACCGCTCATCACCTGGCCAATACCATCCATACAGTGGCGGCAGCATCATCATGCTTTGGGGATGTTTTTCAGCAGCAGGAACTGGGAGACCATTCAGGATTGAAGAAAATATAAAGCACACCCTAAGCACACAGCCAAGCTAACAAAAGAGTGGCTACGGGACAACTCTGTGAATGTCTTTGAGTGGCTCAGCCAGAGCCCAGGCTTGAACCCGATTGAACATCTCTGGAGAGATCTGAAAATGGATGTGCGCCGACGCTCCCCGTCCAAACTAATGGAGCTTGAGAGGTCCTGCAAAGAAGAATGGGGGAAACTGCCTAAAAATAGGTGTGCCAAGCTTGTAGCATCATAATCAAAAAGACTTGAAGAGAAATTTTGAGAAAATAATTAATTTTATCCATTTTGGAATAAGGCTGTAACATAACAAAATGTGGGAAAAAGTGAAGCGCTGTTAATACTTTCCGGATGCTGTTTATCATACCATATGTTCCATAAAGCCTGATGTATCAAATATCATTATCAACAAAAACACATATGCACAACTTTTATTAGATTTTGTATAAAGGTTCAAATGGATGGATGAATAGATGGATGGGATGGGATGGGACTGTATTTGATTGGATGGATCGATGGATGGACTTACTTTGGCACACCCTGTTTTCATCAGCGTAATATCCAGTTGGACAGCGAGGAGTGCAGACACCTGATGGGGCCAAAACATCAGGCGCCAAACAGGAAGTACAGGAGAGAGGACCATCGCCACTGCACTCCTCACAGGAAGAGTGACATTCTAGAGAACACAGGCACAGGACAATAAGAATGATGACCAGATAATTATGGCAGTAAGTACTAACATAAAGGATCTCGAGAGAGATAAGGGTCTCTAGAGAGAATTGGGATGGTTGGGCATTATTTACACCTTCCATTGTGTTAATTAATTCGAACTTACTGTTAACAATATCTATTATATATACACATTGTAAACTGCTGTTGTGTAGATGCATGTGAGTGATTAAGAAGAGACTTGGTTTTAGCAGATAATGATTGTTAAACTCTTAGAATCGTAGAAAATAAGATCATCAGATAATGTATCAGATAATCTTGACATTTTAATCAGCACTGTTGACAAGAATATCACATTCGAACATTCACAAGGACATTAAAAAGCAAAACTGTTGACATCCAGCAGAAATATACATACAAATATGACATTCAGTCTTCTGTCAACTTGACATATCACCTTCAAAGTAGGCACACAGACACTTAGTGCAAGTAAATTCCCATTAATGGCCTTTTGCCTTTAATGCACATAGAGCCAATACAGACATACACACACACACACACACACTCACGTATAAACACACATGAGCACGTACACACTCCCTTGATAATATGCAAAAGCGGGCAATTAAACAAGGTCATAATAGTTTATAGATCACATCAGCATCTTAAAAGATTTTGCATTAAAGCCGAGCACTACATCACACTCCCTAATAAAAACAAATGCACCGTCTCATCTACACTGTCAGCAGAGGAGCCACTTTCAAAGCATCACAGGTAATTGCATCAGGGTTATGAAAACAGCGACACTGGCTATATTACATTGAGAGATCATGTAGAATGACAAACCTGTGCATAAAGAGGATGCTGGCATTGAGATTAGACATTGTGTGTGACTGATGATGCTCAATCTACATAATGAAACTCATGCTGGAAATAAAGCAACGCACAGTTTTTCTTAGAGGAAGACAGTTAGATGATGTTAAAAGATGTGATGAATTATCTTTGTGTAATGTAGATTAGTGCTGCACAAAAGCATATTGTGACAATCACCATGGTTGCGATATCACAATCATAGTTTTCTAAAAAAAACAACAACAAAAAAACAGGAAAAGATTTGTATAATCAGTTAAATAAAAAAAGCTCCATTCTCCTCATTTTGTATTCATATAGATGTTCTAGATGTCATTTCACACAACTAATTTGTTAATTGTCATTCAAAAATAAAAAATAGTTTGATCAGTAATATTAGGCATATTCGGCATCACAAATTCATTGCAAATTACATTTTCCTCACATTACTATTAGAATTGAATGCAAAAAAAGTTATATTCAGTTATATTGTAATATAAATTTAATAAGTGACCATACAATAAGTCATGCTTATTTCAGATTAACAAAAATGTGTGCTATTGCTCGATCTAATATTCTTATGCATACAATTTCAGTGGATAATTTGTGGCCTCACAAAGGTAAAAACTAAATTCTGTCTTCAAGCAGTTGTGGTTTTGCTTTGAATTCACTTTTTTCTCTCATTTTAACTTACTTTTGCAGGCTCCATGCCACCGAGAGTATTTGGGTGGGCACTGTGGTACACAGCGATCTCCGAGAAGAAGCATTCTGGGAACCTTACACCATAAACACACAGTACCAGAGCCTGACTGCAGGTCTGCCACACATCGCTGGCATCCCACCTCACACTCTGACAGAGAAACAAAGAGACAGACAGTGTTTATTATTATGATGCACATCGATGAGAACATCCCGAACTCAGGAGAGGAAATAGAGGAAAAAAAAAAGATCTTATCAGATTCTTATCTTAACAATGTTCTAAAGGTGTAAAAGAAAACACTCTTTTATCTGTATATCCTCTCTCACTCCTCATCAGCTGTGGGAGTTGACTGGCTTCTCTGCCATGGACAAGCTGAGGGCGCTGATAATAAAGAGATGCATATCAGCCAATGAAATCCTCTGTTGGCTTATTTCTCAGGCTGACTATCGGTTCATTCATCAGTACAGATTCTTTAAATTATACATAGAGTTCATGCTTTACTGATTCATGTAACAAGATCTGAACAGAAATGGAGGTTTGTGCAAAGTTTCTGATGAAAATCATTAATCAATCATTAAAAGAGATGCTGTAACCTTTTCCACATAAAAAAATACGAGCTATGACAAATTGAAACAAAAACAGGTAAAATAAATAATATATAAAAATGTCTACTGTCCTTGCTTGAGATAATTGGGAATTACTTGTTTTCAAGTCTGAACAGAACATAAATATTTATTTCAAATGCTCTGAAAGTCACATTTTTTATGGCAACAAAATTTAGTAAAGTGTAAGAAAACAAACTGTTCTTTCTACCGTATTTTACAAACGTGTTGTGCCTATTTTGACTGAGAGCCACATTTCTCTTCTAGTGAAGAAGGTCTTTCTAAAGCCCTATTCTATTTGTTTTCTCGTGTTTATTGCACCAAACCTCTTCCTTTATGAGACACAGGTTGGTACTTCAATCACATTTCATTACGGCCCAGATAACAGGGTAAAATAATTGAGTAGTTTCATGAATAAAACTATCTCAAAGCACATTCAACAAAATCATTAACATACTTCCCCATTTCCATGCTCTTGGCATTGACTTTACAACAATACCTGATGTGCCCTTTGAACACTAAATCCTCCCTTGAAGGCAAATGTGCCCATTTGACACCTTAAACCCAGACAGGTGCAATGGCTTGAGATCAAAGGTGTCATTTGGAAGCATTTTAACAGCATTTTGGTGATGGTCAGGGTAGATTGATTTTCACTCACCGTCGCAGTAGCCTACAGCATTCAGGTATTGGCCCTCAGGGCAGCTGGTTCGGCAGTAGCCGTTATGGAGACTGGCGTGGGCTGGACAGGCAGAACAGTCAGCCTGAGACGGGCCCGTACACTCCTTACATGATGGATGACAGGCTGAAGGGAGAGAAAATAATGAGCACAACATTAGATTAATAAAGAATCCATTGAACTTTATTAATCCTCAGGGAAACGGGCTTCTTTTGTTTGAAGGAACAGAAGAGAATAACATCCATAAACACCTTGGCAAGTACGGTCCTGAACATGGAAACCATAAGGACATTTATCGAGACACCGCTCTTGGTGAAGGAAACTGGGTTGTACACAGGAAGTACAATTCTGGAAACTTCCACCAGTGCAGCCTGAACATGAGGTGTGACATTCTGAAAGAGAAAAGGAAAGGGAAAGTGATAGTTTTAGGTGAAATATTATTGTTATAGACTTAAACTTTTGCTGACCCTGTACAGGGTCTGCAGGAATGACATCATCCAGTATATAGTTTACATTTTAAATGTCTGTGGAGGAGCTCTGACCTCATATGTGGTACCATTTGAAAGCTTATACTGTCTACTTTCTGGAGATATGCATCACTTTGGCATTTGTTTTACACAAAGTAACTTATTTACACTCAATTATTCTGGTACCATTTCCACCTGGATTTGGCCTATCCAAATTGAAAAGCGTCCCATGCCCACGCACAGTAGTCTAAATACATTTTAAATGTCATTTTACAGAAAACCCTTGTAGGTTACATAAATCACTGCTAAAAGTGATAAACATTTAAGTATATGTTGTCTGAGCTGTTAAAATTAAAAAGAGGCACTTTTAGATTTTTGGGTTATAAATTCATTATTGAAAGTGTGCTCTAGCACCCTGCAGAGAGTTTTGGCTGTTTCCACTAGATTCCAGAAAATACTGGGAAAAAGATTTTTGTCTAGATCATGTGTGCAAGACTTATTCAAATGGATGTGAATGGAGTAATATTACCTTTTTTATGCAATGTGTATGTAATTCTCTGAACTACAAACTAGTTCTACAAATTTTATTACAATCAGCTTAGCCATCACAGGAATAAATTACATTTTAAAATATATTAAAACAGAAATAGTTATTTTAAATTGCAATAAAACTCTGTGATATTGCTTTTCTTTTTTACTGTTTTTCAATCAAATAAATGCAGACTTGGTGAGCATAAGATACTTCTTTCAAAAATCTAATGCTTTGAAGTTTAAAACAATTATATATGTAAATATAAAATATTATCATACATAAAACTTTTACAGGTGTGCGCTACCGATATATTCTTTTAAGTTATTTAAGTTATCAGTAAATTAGTAAGCCAACTTCATCACATGGCTCAGGAAATCTGGTTTGTATACATGATGCTCAATCTGCCTTTAAGCTTATGTATGTAGACAAAACACTTTCCCTCTAAAAAGGCTGTCAGTCAGACATGAGCCATGTGCAAATGGCTGAATGAAAGCAGTGGACTCTAAAAAGAAAGCCTGTCATGGGTGTGAAGTCTGGACTCGTTTCCAGTACTCTACCGGATTAAATGTGCGAGACGTTTGGTTGACACATGCAGACAACACACACACAAACATATAATAACTGGAAAATTCAAACACGCAGAGGCCCTTGACAATCTTCTTGATTTGAAGTGAAGCCCTTAGGACACAGGTGTCAACAGCCATGCTCCAATGTGACCAAAGTTGTCTGCTTGTCTTTAAATTATTTGTCTGTTCAGCCAGGTTTCATTGTCAATCAGAACAAAGGGGTTTTTCTAACCCTGTAATTCAGTACGCTCCCAAAAGAAGAATAGTAAGTGCGCTAAATACTAACCCAGGCAATTTGTATTCTATTGAGTGAATTGGAGACAAGGCTAAGCTTTCTGTTAATGCAATTCAGACGCACAATAAACATGCCTAAAGGCCTCACATATTGATCATTTTTTTCTTTTAAATCACATTTCAGCCCATGGGGTGTGTTTTGAAACAGAGCCAGAAAGAAGGGAATGGTGCATCAGATTTGATGTTAGCGTTCACATGTTCTGAATTATTTAAGGCACCATAGTATACAACTCTGAGACAGCCTGGATACTGTTGGATTTGTGCTTGAATGTTGACATTTACGTATTCTTGCATACAATTGCATGAACAATTTCTACTTTCATTAGCATTGCATTAACAAGGTATTGTATGAATAGACAGTGGCCCCAACCAATTAAATGTAAGTCAATTTATTTATTTTTATTTCAATTTTTATTTATTAATTATACTTAGAATCAAAATACTTCTTGAATACTTCTAGGTGATACATCAATAATACCAATTACAATAGAACACACTGCTCATCTACTCTTGTCTCTAGCCATTGCCAAGAAAACAATTCTCTTACACTGGAAAGACCAAAAAAATATATCTACCACACAATGGACTCAATTATTAAGAGATCATATAACCAATGAAAGACCAACTGCAATAGCAAAAAACCGATTGGACACATTTATAAAACAATTCAACCCACTCCTCTATTATCTAGATAAGTAGACAGTATCCAGGTATTTCAATCATTAATTAATGTCCCTATGCTAATAAGAACATGTCATTGTCTTGTAACAAGGTAAATATTAAATTTATACAGCTATACATATAGTTTTGAATATTTATTAGGTATATAAAACTGTAATTTTCTTTTTTAGATGCACATTCATCTTCCCCTTTTTCATCCCCTTCTTCTGCATTTCCTTCTCCCAACCTTGTGTGAGAGTGTATAGATCATTTGTGTGGATATGTGTGCATGTCCCAAGGGGGCAAGGGGCTGCCCTGTGGGAGCGGGCCTGGCTTTGGGGTCCTTACTCGCTCGACTCTTAGAGAGGTACGCCAAATTGTTATTAGTATTATTATTTGTTAGTATTATTAGTATTGATATTTTTTCTCTCTTTCTCCCTCACCATATGGTTTTCTTTCCCTTCCCTTCAATGAAAAAGAGCGAAGAAAGTCTAGTACTGGATAAAAGGACACAAGTTCAAAACTGTCTACCCGACAAAGTTCGAGGCGTCATCATATCTAATCGCCACCACAGGTCGATGATGGGATGGTTAAAGATAGTTCTAGGACTGTGAGGTAAATAATACACGCAAAAGGAGGGTAAGAGAGAGGGAGGGGATAGAGAAAAAAAAAGAAAAAAAAGAAAACCTCTAAACAATAACGGGTACACCTGGCAGGGGTTTGGTGAGTGGGGCCCCTGGCTTGGACTATATCTAGCGGAGGCGTGCTGTTTTGCCCCTGGGTAAGTGCGCGGATAAACATACAATAATAAACGGGTTAATCAGACTAACATCGATTGGTGTTGTTGTGTGAGAAGTGAGAAGTGAGAGGTGGGGGAAGAATGGGGGGTTAGATGTTGTTTAAAATTAAACAACATCTAACTACTCCCTAAATACATATTCTAAGTAAAAGTTGTTTCTTTTCACTACATTTTTGTTTGTTTGTCTTTTTTTATTTATTTATTTTTCCCATTATTTAGCATTTGTCTATTGTGTATTTTTTTTCTTCATGTTTGTTTTTCCCCACACTATATGTATTATGGATAATTTCTGTATGTATATCATGAATAAAAAATAAAAATAAATACTTCTTGGATATTTTTGAACACTCTGTTTGTTTTTCTTACTAAATAAACACCACTTAATTTAATATTTTAATGCAAAAAACACTGACACATTTTTAATTGTAATTAAAGCATCCAAATACCTTTTTGCTGTATATGGAAAAAGTATAAATTAAAAGGATCATGAACCGTCTTCAAAAAAAAAAAAAAAAGTATACTATTGTCTGAGGTCAACATATGACATTGGTTTTTACATTCAAAACATCATAATGTAAACATTTTTAGAGTATATTCTACCCTGGTATTGAGGCTCTCTCAAGAATTGCTCGGTTTCGATGGGGGTGCCGCACTGAAGACTTGGAAGTAAACCCACCAAGCTAGAACTGGATAAGATTATCCCCTGTTAGTTCACGTGAGAGAGTTTTGAAAGCGGCAACCGGAAATATTCTCTCACAGGGCTCTCAAAACGTATTTATTAAACAAATACAATGATTTATATCTCATCCACCTACAACTGATTGAAATGTTATTTTTTTATTACTTGGCCCGCCCGATTGGGCACATGCACGCAGGCCCATCAAATATCAAGTCAAAAGAGTGATCAACGCATGTCAAGAAAGGAATTTTAATTCACTATTTAAGATTCACCGGCCTGCCGACTGGCTTACGTTTTGGTAGCCCGTCTGGAAAACACACAAGCCCTGGCCCATACTTGTCCGAGTCTGATCCTCAATCACAATGAACCAACAACACCACAAATAAAGCATTCTTCAGCCTTTCACAGTGTGCTAAGGTGTTGCAGCGTTCCTGTCCGATCCTATATATAAGGCACAGCATTGTGTTTTAATCTCAATATGTCTGCAAATCCAGGGTCGACCTGTGTCTTGTTTACAAACGATTCCGCGGTGAAATGAAGCAAACAAATGTGCAATGTCTTATGCACATGAGCTAGAACTTCATTAAAGATAAAGTTTAACCGATCACTCCTAATAATAAAATCTGAAGAAAGCTTATGCAGGGACTATGTTCTTCCACAACCACCATTGTCATTAAAGTCACCATTTAATGATTGCTATTAATAAAGGTATTAATGGTTGTCCACACTTAAATTAAAATTTAATTAAGATAAATGAAATGTTCAAACAGCAATCAAAGTCAAGTTCCAATGTAAGTAATTATTGTTCTCATCACACTCTTGAGTCAGACTAACACACACACACACACACACACACACACACACACACACACACACACACACACACACACACACACACACACACACACACACACACACACACACACACACACACACACAAAGAAGGTCTGCAGAGAGACTGACTTTAGAGGGATTTCCAGATTGGAATTTCCTCTGCATGATATCTGATCCATCAGCACATCCACACACATACCCATTCACACACACACTTCAGACAAGTAGCCCTGAGGAAGCTCTACATTTGTCTGAGCATGCTGGCTCAACACAAAGGTCTTCATTGAAGAAAGAGGCACTTGTCATTATTATAGTATTGAGCTTCATGACAGTGGACCCATTGAAGGAACACCCCGCTGGCCACTTTCTCACTACCTTTAGTGACGTGCTTTAAAGGCAACTACATTTTTTTTTTTTTTTCTATTCAATGGGTAAGCTGTCAAAAAATGGTAATATTTGTGAATGCATTCATTAACCAACAATAAACAATACTTTTACAGCATTTATTAATCTTGGTTAATGTTATGTAATGTTATGAACAAAAACAGATTAGCAATTAACAGCAGTATATTTATAACGTAACATTAACCTAGAATAATAAATGCTTAAATGATATGCTTCATGAGACCAAATTCATTAAACAACTGAACCTGATTGTAAAGTGTTACCAATTAATTTAATTTAATTTACATTTCATTATAAGCAATTTCAGATGCAATTGCAAAAGTTATTTGATCATATTCAGATAAATTAAAAACTGCACAGCATTTCGGTTTTATGCACCGTATTTGACACATACTGGAGCCAAAACTCTATCCCTGTGAAGCTCTCAGCATGTGGGAACATCATAAATACAGAAATGATTCACTGTGCAAAATTCAGAGATACCATTCAACGTGACTTTAAAAGTTATTTAGTGCTATGGAAGTTAGGTATTGGTGGTACTATAGAAATAGAAAGCCTGCAAGTCTTGATGAACATACTACAAGCAGATGTTGATATTCTGTTTAAGTGCAATTCATTTTTGTGTTCCTGTATGACGGCTCACAACAGAACGTCATTCTTAATCCTTTTTAGTAGGATTTGGTCGGGATTTAAATTTTAAATGAACACGCTCTCCAGAGGGTGTTTAACATCCTTTACAGCAGCCCTTGTGTATCTGGAATAAACTGCAGATCTTCAATCATCAAGGATAAAGACATTGGGAATAGCTGGTGCAAACAACCTGCAGTGTATCACTCAGCACGACAGCGTGCAGATTATTTGTCCAGTGTTTATCTTGCCATCACTCCATAATCAGGGAGCTGCTGAGAATCAAGAATCATGTTGATCAAGTTTACAGAAAAATATAAGAATATGTCTTCTTTTTTTGCTCACCTCTGCAAGTTTGATCTGTGTCAAGGTAATGCTGTGGCCTGCAGGCAGATGTACAGGACCCGTGAGAGACATGTCCATTCTGAGGCTGCAGAACCTCTTCCTGTTTGACACACTGCATGCAGTCTGAGGAGTCCGGACCAACACAGACCCTGCATGATGCATGACACCCTGCATAGAGAGGGAAACGTGTTGAAAATAAGGTGCACACGCAGGTTTGTATCAAGGTGGGTATGACGCTATTTTTTCTAGAGCGGCAGTACAGCCAAAACAAACTTTGTTGCAATATTTTCTTGTTATCACTGTAAAGCTGCTTTGAAATAATCTGTATTGTAAAAAGTGCTATAGGTGTATATAGGTGACTTGACTGTTTCTTTGACTTTAACAGACCTTTAACATTAACAGATTATATTTACTTTAGACTAAACCTTAACATTAGCCATTTCATGTTATACCTCATAAATATTATTAGACATTTTACACTTTATAGCTGCTTTTTCGAGGGGATCATGAGGTACACCAATTTAATTTATGATATTCAGATTTCATACATGCATCCACAAACGTATGCTTTTCTACTATGGTGAGGACTTTGTACATTGACTAATGATATTATTCATTTTTCAGTTTACATTAAATAGGTCAGATGGTGCATTTTTATGTTTTTCTTTTCTTTAGTGGGTTATGTAGCTGTTTGTGCATGCATGTAAAAGATTTGCAAAGTTACAAAGCTCAGAGTCTCCCACAAAAAGGTTTATTCTATCTAAAAGAGAAGGCCGATCCAGACCTAGCTAAAACGAATTCTCCCTCACTGACCTACATCACTAGGTGGAAATATTTACATAATGCCGCCCAAATGCATAAAGAAGGCATGTTTTTAGTTATCGTAGTAGTGTTGTCACTGCCATGTCGTGAGATGCTTTGCGTTTCTATGCGAAAGCAAAGCAGCACTTTAGTTGGCCTTAATTAGAAATCAGTCGTTAATATTTACTGCATTTACAACTCTGTTCCAGAACAGTAAAACTCAAATGTGTGTGCAGCACATTTAATAGAGGACAGTTTCCTGAACCTGGGAGTATAAGACCAGCTGTGCACAAAGGCTATTTCTAAAAAATGGGGCATTTCCAACTTTGCTAGAGCAATCTGGTGCTTCTGAATCAGAGCCTGTAAGTATGTTTTATTATTTGTAATCCGATTCCATAGTATTGGCTATTGACTGTTCGAATGCAGAGTTTTGTGCAATGTAGAGAAACGCATATTGTTTGTCATCCTTATGACCAAAAATGCAGAGATGGATTCATGTTTACGTAGTATCCTCTATTCTGCACTTTTAACTTGTGGTGAAAAGATGACAAATTTAGATGCACTACATGTTCTGCTTCAGACTGGCTGTTCAAGCAGAGCTGAAGCAGAAAGCGCCCATTGTGCTTTAAAAATGGCTGCGTTCAGTCGTGTGCAGCTGAATGGCGACTTGTGTACTGTAAACCCAGATCAGTACACAGAATCAGGTTCTGATTGATCAGCTTGGTCATCTGCAATTTTAGAATCCGATTTGTGCTCGGACTGATATGGTAAAACTGATGACATTATTGACTGTCTTTATAATTGCTTTGCAAGCTAAAGCTCACGATTATGGTAAGAGTGTGTTACATATCCATCACAAGCTTGAGGTGTTAGGCCAATCACAACGCAGTCAGATGGCCAATCAGAGCATAAAACGCTTTTCGGAAGGAGGGGCTTTGTAAACATTTATGCGTTTACAAAGACGGGGTATAGAGGAATAATGTACAGTATGTGAAAAAGAATGTATTTTTTTAACATTAAAGCATGTTTACTGCTATTACACTCAATACACAAAATAATGATCTTTGAAAATAGCATCATATGACCCCTTTAAAGGGATAGTTCACCCAAAAATGAAAATTTGATGTTTAACTGCTTACCCCCAAGGGCATCCAAGATGTAGGTGTGTTTGTTTCTTCAGTAGAACACAAATTAAGATTTTTAACGCCAACCGTTGCTCGTATAATGCATGTCAGTGGGGTCTATTTCTATGAGAGCCACTATGAGAGTAAAAACACACAGACATATTAATCCATATTAAACCTTGTGGCTCGTGGCGACACATTGATGTCTTAAGACACAAAACGATCGGTTTCTGCGAGAAACTGATCAGTTTTTGAATTATTTTTTTACATTCTATCAGACAAACCTCATCTAGGATTCCCAAGGCATTACTGGGAACATCATAGATATATATAGATGCCTCATTAGTGCCTGTGCGGACGGCGCAGATTGGTCGAATGAGGAATCGATGTAAATATATATCTATGATCGTGCTGCAGTTTTGACCTTCTCCAGCGGAAGTAATGCATTGGGAAAACCAGATGAGATTCGTCAGAATAAGCTAAAAAAATAACTCAAATACTGATCAGTTTCTCGCCGAAACTGATCGTTTCATGTCTTAAGACATCAATGTGTCGCCACGAGCCACAAGGTTTAATATGAATTAATATGTCTGTGTTTTTACTCTCATAGTGGCTCTCATAGAAATAGACCCCACTGACATGCATTATACGAGCAACAGCTGGAGCTTGATTTGTGTTCTACTGAAGAAACAAACACACCTACATCTTGGATGCCCTGGGGGTAAGCAGATAAACATCAAATTTAAATGTTGGGGTGAACTATCCCTTTAAGTTATTTATTAGTAAACTTCCATTCAAAAGTTTGGGACCAGTGATGATCACAGTTGAGAAAAGTAGACAATGAATTGTGAAATCTGTGATACAATGTTGTTGTTTTTTCAGATTCTTTGTTGAACAGCCTTTATTTTGAAATATAAATATTTTGAAACATCATAAATGTGTAATTTTTCATAAATGTAATGCGTAATTGCTGAATAAAAATATACATTTCTTACTCCAAACTTTTGAAAAGTAGTGTATATTTTTCATACTCTCTACACCCTCACCAGCCTAAATATATTTATATGAACATACTGTACATCCAGTCTACAACACATACACTTCTATGAACAAGCAGTCTAAATCTCAACACAGAGCCAGAGTAGGTTATATGTATTCAGGACACACACACACTCACCCGCAATGCAGTACTGATTGACACACCAGGGCAGGGGACAACTACACCTAAACGGCTACAGGTAATAGATAACCCTTACAGAACAAAAGTACTCGCTTTCCTTTCCTCACTACCTTACAATGCAACCTGTTATTACTGCTATCTATATCTATCTATCTATCTATCTACCTACCTACCTACCTACCTACCTATCTATCTATCTTCAACTACATGCAACTTGTCCCTCCATTTAGTTGTGTGTCTTTTTAAAATTCTGACCAAATGTCAAATTAAAACTTAATGATCTATTGCATCATTTAGTGAGTGGTCGAATCAAATCGCTGTTTAGTAATAACCTTAAACTCTTTAGGACAGCGCAACTATGATCTATCCTGTTTTATCATGACCCAGTTTCCACACCATCATGATGTAACAGTGGTAGTGGGAATATTAGAGTTGTATAAATGCAGTCGTACTTTGACAGTGTCCCTCTCTGGAGAACAGACCCTCTCCACAGGACTCCACACACTGGCCTTGGTTCAGGATGAGGGACTTTGAGCAGGAGATGCAGTGAGACGCGGCTGGCCCTGAGCAGGTCGCACACGAACTGTGGCATGCTAGAAGAACGGCAGAGGCATAGTTTAGGACAGGGGATTTAGTAGACATCTCATGTGATGAGCAAAAATAACTACTAACCTATAACCTTTCAGGGGCAATTTCATCAAGACGGTTAATAAAAAAGTAACTTAGCTACTTCAGAATGTCTTCTCAAATTCAACCGCAATCATTAGCTTTCTTATGAGCTGTTTAGGTAGAGAACACCGCCAAAAAAGATGTGCAAATAGATTGTACACAACTTGATTATGCTTGACAGGATATTAATATATCATCTTAAAACTAACATGAAGACATGACAATTTTCTAACCCATGTGGTTTTGTTTTCTGAAAACTTAGGTTTTCAAGGACTGACTCTAAATGACAGGGAAACTTTCCAAAAAAGCATCTCTGGCAATGAAAATGGGTTTCAGAATGAATGCTTTTTCAATTTGCTAGAAACAAGATTTATGAGTTTTGGGTTGCCAGTAAAACCTACGTGGAGGTGTTGGACAAAATATAAAACAGATAAAAAAATACTAAAAAAATTCACCTTGGCAACGGCGATGGTCATCCTTGTAATACCGTGGTGGACATTGTGGTACACATTTCCCAAGATGCAGTGCATGTTCAGGAGGGCAGCTCATGCAACTGGGGTTGTCAGGTTGACAGCTTGCACAGGAAGGGTCACAAGCTACAACAGGATAAAAATATATATAAAAATGTCAGATATACTGTATAGATATATAACGATGACAACTACAGCTTAAAATGATTTAAACAAAACAAAGAATATGAAGTATGTTTAGCTAGAAATGTCATGTTTAATTCATTGTGTTTACTTGCTGTTTCTTTCTAAGTCTTTCTGAGTGAAAATTATTTCAAGGAAATACTACACCAATTGTTTAAAAATCTAGTAAAAACCAATACGGCTAAAATATCCAAATTAAAATGAGAAACAGTAACATTCATAATAGAACAAATGAATGCAAAAAAGCCATAGGATGTTCAAAGTCAGCATGAGATTACAAGACATAAAGTGCTCGAACCACAAGCTATTTTTACCCATAGTCAAAACCCAAAAAAACTCCCATCAACATTTCTTATAATAAAACAGACAAGCTGAATCTGTGGCAGCCTAAGTTCTCTAGCCGCAAAACAGACATTTAGAGTGTCATTCTGCATTTGCTGTAGTGTTGACAGGCTAAAGCTTAAACGTATTTGGGGTGACATTTGTGAAGCAGGCTTTTGTCTCTGTTTAGCAGGATATTATCATCAGCAGTTATAAGACAATGAATAAGGTCATTAAAGTCATAACAATCTGACTAGTAAATGCTAGATAAACCGAATACAAAATCAAATAAAAATTATATTTAAATATAAAAATGACTTTGCACTGTAAGGCTGGAATACACTACACAGGTTTTTAATTTAATCTAAACAGGTTTTTAAAACACTAGACATCAAACTTTACTCAAACGCTTGTTTAATTAAAACATTTATTGAACTGTAATTTCATTACTGACCAACACACATAGAGTAACTAAAATATGAATTGCGCCCATCATACCATAACAGTTGCCTTGACTAGCATAAAAGCCTAGGCCACAGTCTGAAACACAGAATCCATCCTTCAGTAAGTGAGAGGAGTCTGAGCATGTCAAACAATCCTGAGGCCCCGCCCCCTGGCATGATGAACAGGAGTCATGGCAATCTAAAGGAGAAGAAGTCAATAACATGTTCAAATCAAAGTGAGTGAGGAAAACTAAACAACACACACACACACACACACACAAAACAACATAAGCCGGATTTACAAGGTTACTTTATGTTCTGGTCTTGTGTTGGCTTTTCTGTGTGGAGTAAAAGTGATTTTACTTTAACTGTGAGGGAAAACACGTCAGTCAGACAAGAACAAAAGATGACCTCTCTGAGAGAAGTTGTAAAGGGTAAAAAAGAAAAGAAAAAAAAGACAAGAACACACTTGCATATATAAACAAAGTCTCACAATTTGAAGGACAAACAGAAGCATAAAGAAGATGCTGCATTTGTGCATTCAAACACATAACACAAATATAATTTCACAACAGCCTTCTATTATAATCATCCTTTCAGTAAGTGTATGTCCCACAAGCATGCAATCTACTTCTTATACTTAAGATTCTTTGGAAAGTAATGTTATTTTTAGGCTAGATCCTATATTGCTCTTGTATGGCTATAACAAGACCAAGCTCAATTTAAGATTGAACGATGGTCAAGGGAGTCTACTCAGTATTTTCTACTGCACAAGAGTCGTGATAAATGAGCATTATTCGAATGAAACTGTATGCAGTCCTTCAACCAATCAGAGCACAAGAGGTGTGATCAACAGGCAACGACCCATTGCTTCTCTATCTGACATCGTGTTAAACCCACCAATAGCGTGCCAGGTGGATAAGCCAGTCTGTGATTGGTTCCCACAAAAGTGTAACAGAAGCAGTAGAAATGAATGCACGGGTTTCCAGACTGAGTCGCAGGGCGAAATCAAATCGCTGGCAGATCAGGCTGGGTTTACCCAGTCTAATATTGCTCTTCTCTCCTCGTCATCTCACTAACACGCCAGTGAGTTGGGTCAAAGTGGCAATGATTAAGTAGGTGTTGATTTTCATCTGCAGAGGCAGTCTTTCACCTATCTATGAATAGATAGCCACATTTGACAACTAGTCGTTCTCTGGGCTTGGTTAAAATAAAAGCTGTTTTCAGACTAACAAGGAACATTTCTTAAAATTGCAGGATATTCTTAAAGCATTATGACCTCTTATATGTCAAAATTTTTATTTCACAGTTCATGACCCCTTTAATAAATATATCTTCATTTATTTACTTTACTAATGACCAGCTGGCCATTCATTTCGAAACTCAATTTGGAAAGGCTCGATTGGACTGAGGATATTCTCTTAGTATTTTCTGTAATTTATAAGACCAAGATATTTTCTTGGTAAAATAAGTGACTTGAATTTAAATAGTCAGGGCACAAACTCTCTCTAGCAAATTTACTGAACTGCTCTATATAAATATATCACACATATCTTGAAATCAAATCAAACACCCCATCAGACAAAGACAAAGAAAGAGAGAGAGAGATAGAGAGAGAGATAGAGAGAGAGAGAGAGAGAGAGAGAGAGAGAGAAAGAGTTAACACTGTAAAAACGTCAAGAGTAGCTTGAACAAAGATTATTTAGTAGTTTATTATAATGAAAATGTTTTCATTGGTCCTGTATGGTTTTTCAAAGACCTACAATGTTAAAATTCAATTCAGTGCTGTTCTTTTAAACTTTCTAGTCATCAAAAAATGTATACAAAAATATAAAGCAGCACAACTGTTTTCAACATTGATAATGATAAGAAATGTTTCTTGAGCAGCATATCAGCATATCATTTTCTTTGTAAGAACCACTTATTTCATACTCCATCTAAAATTGTATTTTATTTATGTAATAATTTATTTTACATTTTGCCTTGCATCATAATTTGAAGATTATATGTAGAAATACTGTTAAAATACTAGTACTGTAATAATTGCGATCTATGAATAATTCATTACTAGAAATTGTTATGAACACCACAGAATCTGTGAAAACATGTTGTGAAGCAATAAGGTCACAAGACAACTTCTCTGATTCTTTGTGTGAGTCTAGTGCTCAGGATTAAACTACAGGTCTGGGCACGGTGCCCAGTGTGAAACGTTCATGGTTCTACATGGCACCTTGCCACAGACTCACACACTGGCACCAAACTGACCCAGAACCCCGAGAAGCTGGAATGGGACCAAAATATTTTGACAGCCAACAACAGAGTGTGAACAAGAGATGTAGCTAACCACGTTTAGTAGGTTTGGAAAAGCTTGGCATGCTAGAAATATTAGTGACAGCACACTTGGGCATGTCTGTCAGCGAAACTCTTAAAGTTTTACATGACTTCAGTTGCAGATGTGAAAGGATAAATTTGAAGATATCCAAGTAGTGGCATCATGTAAAAAGTGTTTGATAATGTCTGTGGTTTGTTTCATAGAAACAATCTGTTACATGAGATATAATAAAGTACATTATAAGGCACAGACAGATGGAGAGACATCTGAGGAACATCTGAGTAACATCTGAGAGCATCCTCAAGATTTCCTCAGATTCCTCATACTAATCATATTTTTTCTTACACATTTGCATTTGCACTCATTCAGAGAGTAAAACAAGAAAACAAATCATTATCACTTTACCAAAATGAAAACCTTCATCATTTAATCCCTCAGTAAGACTAAATCCACCATAATAGGCACAACCTAAGCTGGATATTTCTTCTCCATCTTGTCCCTTGTAGAACAATACGGTCCAATCTTAAGGAGAGGTTTATTAAAGTGTGAAATTGAATGCGAGTGGAGACTAGGGTAATTGCTGTACAGTCTAGTGCTCCCAGTCACAGACCAGTTAGCAGGTCACTAATGCACGATTCCCTCCAGATTGGATTGCTATAGACAGGTATCTTGACAAGACCAGGTACTTTCGTCTTGAGGTTGATTCTTATGCAAGGAGTGAATGCACTGCAAGCGCAGTAATGCTCCATACGGCTTTAATAGCAAAGAAGAAATTGAGCTTTTAGAGCTAACATGATGCAAAATGTTGTACAACAGGAATTCCAAATCTAAATACAATCTGAGGGCACTTTTGATGAGGAAGTAAAATTATTATTTAGCAAAGAGAAAAAATACTTCATATTTGATGATGGAATTCTGTAAGATTCAATTTAATGCCCCCTTGAAAAATAAAAAAGTATCAAGAATCAATTTTTTATATACTGAACAAAATTATAAATGCAACACTGTTGTTTTTGCCCCCATTTTTCATGAGCTGAACTCAAAGATCTAAGACTTTTTCTATGTACACAAAAGGCCTATTTCTCTCAAATATTGTTCACAAATCTGTCTAAATCTGTGTTAGTGAGCACTTCTCCTTTCCCAAGATAATCCATCCACCTCACAGGTGTGGCATATCCAGATGCTTATTAGACAGCATGATTATAGCCTTAGGCTGGCCACAATAAAAGGCCACTCTAAAACTTGCAGTTTTTTCACACAGCACAATGCCACAGATGTCACAAGTTGAGAGAGCGTGCAATTGGCATGCTGACTGCAGGAATGTCCACCAGAGCTGTTGCCTGTAAATTGTATGTTCATTTCTCTACCATAAGCCGTCTCCAAAGGCATTTCAGAGAATTTGGAAGTACATCCAACTGGCCCAGTAACTCCACATCCAGCATCTTCAGCTCCAAGATCATCTGAGAGCCACCCGGACAGCTGCTGCAACAATCGGTTTGCATAACCAAACAATTTCTGCTCAAACTGTCAGAAACCAGCTCAGGGAAGCTCATCTGCATGCTCGTCGTCCTCATCAGGGTCTCGACCTGACTGCAGTTAGTCCTCATAATCAACTTGAGTGGGCAAATGATCACATTTAATGGTGTCTGGCACTTTGGATTGGTGTTCTTTCCACGGATGAATCCCGGTTTTCACGGTACATGGCAGATGGCAGACAGTGTGTATGGTGTGTGGGTGAGTGGTTTGCTGGGGTCAATGTTGTGGATCAAGTGGCGCAATGATGGCGGTGGGGTTATGGTATGGGAACCAACATTCCATAGGCCACAATCAACAACCTGATCACCTCTATGCGAAGGCAAATTGTGGTCACACTAGATATTGACCCCTGGTCCACCCCCAATACAGTAAAACTGCACATTTTAGAGTGGCCTTTTATTGTGGCCAGCCTAAGGCACACGTGTGCAATAATCATGCTGTTTAATCTTGATATGCCACACCTGTGAGGTTGATGGATTATCTTGACAAAGGATAAGTGCTCACTATAACACAGATTTCGATTTAGATTTGTGAACAATATTTGAGAGAAATAGGCCTTTGATATAAACACATTCTTTGATATATACACCAATCAGGCATAACATTATGACAGGTGAAGTAAATAATACTGGTTATCTCTTCATTACGGCACTTGTTAGTAGGTGGGATATATTAGGCAGCAAGTTAACATTTTGTCCTCAAAGTTGATGTATTAGAAGCAGGAAAAATGGGCAAGCATTTGGATTTGAGCAAGTTTGACAAGTGCCAAATTGTGATGGCTAGATGACTGGGTCAGAGCATCTCCAAAACTGCAGCTCTTGTACACTCCTTGTGTACTCCTTTATGCTGTGCACTTTAATATATTTATGAATGTATATTTTATATTTAAATAATTATGTTTAACATTTAAACGGCAACATTTTTATGACAAGCTCCACAAATGCATCAATACTGTGTTGTTAATACTGCCATCTTTCCTTTTCAGCTACCTGGTGAGGTTTTCATAATACAACAAATGCACTTTCTTTAATATTGGTAAGAAAGCATCATAAAAGTACAACAGAAGTTAACAACAACACAGAAAGTCAAGACAATAAAAGTAAATGATATGTAAACTGCAGTTGACTTACTGAGACAGCGTGTGAGGTCCTGGAACAGACCTCTTTCACAGGTGGTCACACATTGCCTGTCACTGAGGAGAAAGGACCCACCACAGGCTGTGCATTCAAAGTCATTCTCACAGGTGGCACATGATGGCTGGCAGGCTTGCAGAAAAAAAAAAAAGACGGGTGATAGGGGTTGGGGGATACAGTTTGTGACTGTAATGATGGCACAAAAACACAGAGACTGTAAATGATATTGTGCGTGTGAGAGTTTGTACATCAGTTTTTAAAGACTGAGCGCAGGAAATTGATGCTATAGCCCTCCAAAGTGAGGGGAAATTCCAGTGTTGGATCCGGTCTGTGTTTTGACTTGTTGAAATGACTGTGACAAACATGACTCATGCGCATGTACATGCACATCCACATACAGAACACACAAACACACCAAGGCTATAGGATTACCAATTTATGGAAGTCACCCAAAGCACAAGGCATTTTGAGGATTTAAAATACCATGTTGTAAAAATATGTTAAGGTCAGAAGTGTGTGAATGTTGGTGGACAAATAGGAGGAGAATTAAGTGAGAACGGAAGTGAGATGAAAAACAGCAATTAATGCAACAAAACAAGCGTAGGCCGCAGAATTACAATGGTAAAACATAATTTAAAAAAATGTTGTTTATACCTGCACAAACTTTGCCCTGAGCGAAAAAGCCTTCAGGACATGACTGCAGACAGCGTCCATTCATTAACAGGGCGGAAGGGTCCCGACAGCTGCTACAGTGATCTGGTGTGCCAGAGCATGTCAAACAGTCCTCATGACACTGCACTCCTGGAGACGAACACAAAACGCACAGTCAAACTCCTCAGAGAACAGATGAATTTACTGTTAACAAACACTAATTTCAACAAATTATGATCATTCACAGACTTCAGTCATGATTCTCATCACCTCTGCTCTAATAGACTTTATGTAGTCCCGCCCTGCCCCTTTTCAGCACTGTGCTCGTTGTCTTCCGGTTTGCATTTTCACCGCATGAAGGTAAGATTTTACGGATTTATGAATGAACCACTCGTTTTACAAACCCGATTCCAAAAAATTTGGGACACTGTACAAATTGTGAATAAAAAAGGAATGCAATAATTTATAAATCTCATAAAATTATATTTTATTCACAATAGAATATAGATAACATATCAAATGTTGAAAGTGAGACATTTTGAAATGTCATGTCAAATATTGGCTCATTTTGGATTTCATGAGAGATATACATTCTAAAAAAAGTTGGGACAGGTAGCATAAGAGGCCGGAAAAGTTAAATGTAAATATAAGGAACAGCTGGAGGACAAATTTGCAACTTATTAGGTCAATTGGGAACATGATTGGGTATAAAAAGAGCCTCTCAGAGTGCCAGTGTCTCTCAGAAGTCAAGATGGGCAGAGGATCTGGGAGGAAAACTGGGATGCCATGTCATCTGGACTAAAGAGGACAAGGACAACCCAAGTTGTTATTAGCGCTCAGTTCAGAAGCCTGCATCTCTGATTGTATGGGGTTGCATGAGTGCGTGTGGCATGGGCAGCTTACACATCTGGAAAGGCACCATCAATGCTGAAAGGTATATCCAAGTTCTAGAACAACATATGCTCCCCATCCAGACGTTGTCTCTTTCAGGGAAGACCTTGCATTTTCCAACATGGGAATCAGGAATCTTTTTGAGAACCAGGTTCGTAAAATCTTCCCGGGCTACTGACATTTGTTATATCCGATTCAATCATTACAATGCTCATGATGACTTTTATTGACTCTACAATAGGTAAATCCACTTCACCAGCTAATTACTCTTCAACAGTGTTGCCATAGAAATATAGAGAGCTACGGGAAAGTTTAAAGACACAGTTCTAAAGAGGGCTGCATGCTTGTTCTCTAGCACATATAAGAAAAGACCCAATTAACCTGCAGCTATGACAATGAATTTGTGTTTTACTAAGACATCATACAAACCCACATTTTTTGTGAGTGCATTAAATTAAGAAAAGCTCTTATTAAGTCTTAGCCAACATCACATTATTAATATGTATGTTGTCAAAAGGGTATTTAAGCAAGTATGAGCACTCAACAACCTCACAAGTTCAACACTTAAATAATGAAAGTTAAAACTGGTTTTGTTGATTGTGTGGAAATAATCTACATATTTTCTTCAATATAAACCATATACACTACCATTCAAAAGTTTATATGGTTTTCACACCGGATGGAGCCGTGTGGAGCAGTTTTATGATGGATTATAGATGCATTATGATGGATTATAGATGCACTTTTATAGACTTTAAAAACAGAGCAACAATCACTGCTATTATAAAGCTTGGAAGAGCCAGGACATTGTTAATATAACTCTGATTGTATTCGTCTGACAGAAGAATGTCATATACCCCTAGGATGGTTTGAGGGTGAGTAAATCATGGGATAATTTTCATTTTTGGATGAACTAACCCTTTAAAGGTGCATTGGTGATTATTCGATGGTCATTACATTTTTTTTTTGGAACGGACTACAAGCCTACAAGGCCAGACTCATATCCAGAGCAAGAAAATGAAAGCTCTAAGTCTTTATTATTTTCTGACAATCCCCCATAAATCACATTTAATTAAATACTTTGGTGTGTCTGAATCAATAACTCTTGGTGAAAACTATCCTACTCTCCATTTTCCGGTTGAGGTAAGCATTTTTTTTTCCAGAATGACCTTTGAGACTTTCCATCGATTTGAAAAATCTACTTTGTTTGAGTGCAAATGTATTATATTATGGTCACTAGCAAGTAAATCCTTCCGAATCACAGCCTTTCTCACAGTAACACTGCAAGTCATTATGTTTTGGACAATCTATCTGATTAAACACTGATGCTGGGCTCCTTATGTTTCTCACAACAGGCAGTCAAGTTAACAAATGGTTATATGCATACACATTGCCATTACTGTATTGATCAAATCTGGACATTAACCAGCTAACAGACCTTATCACAGTGCAAGCTGCTACTTACCATATGTGAATAATAATATAGAGCTGTTAAATATAGAAGGGGAAAAAAGGGGACACATGAATTCCTGCCCAAAGTGTAAGAGAAGACTATACTGTGTTTAAAGGCTACATTAGCATAATCTTATAAGCATAAACACAGAGATGTGCAAAACGGTCAACCCACACACATATTAACGTCCAAACAATTTGCCCTGTCTCTTCATATGTCATCTTGGAAAAGACCACAGAGAGAAAAAAAACAGAATGCGTCGTTTGTGTTTACATTTTGAGCAAAACACAAACGATGCGTTCTGTTTTTGTCTTTTCCAAGAGAAAGAGAGAGAGAAAGATGTATGTTCCTTCCCGCAGTCTCTCTGGAAGTCACCAGGGAAATTTAGTATATAGAGCAGACGCGAGTCTCATGGGTGCCGCAGAGCTAAATAACTACGTTATCTAACCAAAATATAATCTAATACTATAACTCTCATCTCTCTCCCACTGAGATCAACTATGTTTTATTTTATGGCCAAGGAATTGATCCTTGGAGGACTGATAAAGAAAGATTTTTAGATTTTTTAAAGATTTTTTTAATTTTTTTTTTATTATTATTATTATATAAAGACATACTGTTAAACTGGGAATAAAATAATGTAATGTTCTTTAGATTTAAATAAATTAGATTTCCTAATTCATAGTATAACCTAAACATATTCATCAGTGAGTGTTGTAATTAACAACAAGGGCTTTCAATTCGTCATTGCTGTTAGGCAAATGAACACAAGCATAGATGCATGTCTCACCTGGATTGCAATCCGGACAGCACTGCTCACTGTGCGGTATAGTTAGGGTTCCCAATGGACAGGTGGGACAGGAGTGCTGATAACAGGTCACATGACCCTCCTGACACTGGCACTCACGACACAGTCCCTCTCTGACACTCTCCAGATTCTGAAACCAGAGACACAAAAGATACAGTAAACATAAATGTTTTGCTCAGAAAACACATTTGTTATAATAGTGTTTATTAAAGTTCTCATGTTTACTTACAGTGAGACGTCTAAAACTCTTGACATTGGCTTTCCGCCCCTAAGTGGACAAAGACAGTCAGACTGATTGATTGCGGTATTGATTTACTAGCTATAAAAAGCTCATTATAGACTATTGTTCAAAAACGTAGGTTCAATTTGAATAAATGTTAATTTTATTCAGCAAGGAAGTAAAGACATTCATAATGTTACACATTTTTTGGGAACTTTCGATTCATCAAAAAATCAGATCCCACAAATATAATAAGCAGCACAGCTGTTTTCAACAATGGTAATAATAATTTAAAAAATATATTAAAACAGAAAAAAAAATGATATTGTTATAATATTCCACAAATATTTAATACATGTGAATAAAAATATTTTACATGTGGATATAAGAGCACTGAATATGATTTAAAGAAGGTGGCAGATAAAGCTTCATACCTTTTGGTCTGGTTGTGAATATGTACAGGAACTGGTTGTTGCCTTACAGTCTGGGCAGCACTTCCCAGGTAAATGGACCAGTTTTTCTCCCTGACACAACGTGTGAAATATGATCTCATTTAATTTCAGCATGAAACACCCCCAGGAGAATGATTAGCTATCTCACACAGAGCCACAAATCTCTAATTACATCACATTTCCAATTCCACTTCTAAGGTTCTTTATAGGGGGCTGTTATCAATAGTCATTTACATTCATGACAGAATCTTTAGTTGTTTCTGTGTAACACAGTTTGATCACCAAAGTCATGGAGGACTTACGGGCAAATCAGCAGATGTCAGGTGAAATATGGAGCTACAGATGGGAAAGACGATTTGATCAATATTTTCAAAAAGATAGATAAGCATCCGTTGTGTTTCTGAGTTGTTTAATCAGATTCTCAATTATTCCTCAAAGAACAGGACCTCACACCACTTCACTGAAAAAAAGTTGAACCTAATAATGTGCTTCATGTGAGAACATCTCATTTTTCACCAAATTTCAAGCTATAGTTGACCCAAAAATTTAAAGGAAATTTCTGTCATTATTTACTCACACACGTCGTTCATCTTCACAATACAAATTAAGATATTTGTGATATTCTTTCATAATTTTTGTCCATCAATTGAAGGTCCACAAAACCAAAACTTTTACACATCATAAAGCACAAAAAGACTTGATTCGAGCAGTTTAACCCAAGTATTCTGAAGATACACGATCGCTTCATATGATAAACATGTTCAATTTAAGGTTTTAATCACAATAAAAATATCTAAGAATGACATGAGGGTGAGTAAATGTAATTTTTGTGTGTGTGTGTTGTGTGTGTGGTGGTGGTGGTGGGTGGGGGTGATCATCCTTCTAAGAGCAGAAATAGCTCCAAATAATTGCATGTTACCACTTATACCTTCAACATATACCATAGTTTTATGCTCCAATATACATCACATTTTAAACTTATAGGAGTAATTTCTGTTTAATACGTCTATTATAAACTCTACCATGACCCTACAGAAATTTGCAGGACTTCAAAAATCTTTTAAGCCAGAGTTTCCTCTCTAAAGAATAACCTTTACAGAGACTGTCCTGGATTTGGGCCAAAAGTACAATTAATAAGAGATGAATCTTCACAACCTTTCAAAGCTCCATATGATTAATGGAGAAGCGGAAAATATATTGATTGAATATAGATATAATTCAAAACCGGGACAAATGACCACAGAGATAATGTGCCCCAGATTTCAAACTCTCTAGTATATTTTGCCCTAATAATTCTCAAAATTTTAAATGGCGGTATATAGAGCATCCCCCAGCTGAGCTTGTTAATTGTTTCTTTTAATGAATAGGGCAAGCATGTGTCCCTGTTCATGGCCCTGCATTGAAATGTGTTCCCTATAAAATTTGGACACATACCCGTGGGCACTCTGATCTGGCACACTCGACCCGTTGGCACAGCACCTGACCCCGTTCACACATGCAGAACTCACAACCCGTGCCGTTCCACATATCGCCATGGTAACGGCTGATGCCCTCGTAGAGGCAGCTGCCTTTAGACGAGACACAATCTTCACAGCACTGGCCAGCTCGCTTGACCTTTACCTGACCCTGAGAAGAACACATGTTAGCATGCATTATAAACAACCACACTTGTTATAATGCACATCAAATAGTTTGACTTGTGCCTCAGTTTGTAAAAACAAAATAAAATGATTGTAAAAAAAAAATAAGATCCTTTAACTACAGCTTAATTTTTAAGCCAGTATATTTCTTTAAAGACCCCACAATATTGTTTTACAAGTGTGATGCTTATTTGGAAGTTTTAGGAATTAGGAAGTTTGGGCGAAGTTTTAGCTACTGGGCTCATCCCTATTTAGGAAATTTGCCAGTAGCTTGGATGAGAACAATACGTTTTAAATCTGTATACCTGCTAAAAATGAATTTTGCCGACTTTTAGCATTTAGATGGACGACATGAATGAAAAAGCCATACATTTCTCATTTTGATCTAATTTTCTGTTCTTTAAGATTTTACACTTATTAAGGTAAGACAAAAAAATGAAATGTCTGTTCCAGCTGAGTATTGTTCTAAAGCACAGTTACATAAAATCATACATTTTGTATGAAAGGAAAAATATCTAAGATGGAAAACATCTCGAAGGAACAGACAAAATGCGAAATATATAGCGCAAACAATCCTGGATGATGAAACATCTTGAACAATCTAAACTGTCACTTTCATGCTAAAGAAGCATAAACTACAAGAATCAAAGTGAGATTATTTTAGATTGTAAGAGATACTAGTCAGTTAGTGTTGGGGTGTAATGGATTTCTGCTGACCTTATCACACTGGAGAGGAGGGCACTTCTCTGTTTGACAGCGGGACTGACCACGATCACACATGCAGGTAGAACAGCTACCCCTCTGCCACTGATCACCATGCTAAAAACACACACATACACAATAAAGAATTCAGTGACAATGGAACATGTACACTGCAGAGCCAAAACATTATGACCACTCACAAGTGAAGCGAAAAATGTTGATCATCTCCTAACAAGTTCACGTGTCAAGGTCTGCATTTATTAGATGGTAAGCGAATAATCAGTTCTCATAGTTAGTATGTTGGATGCAGGAGAAATGGGCAGGTGTAAAGACATGAGAGACATTGACAAGGGCCAAATTGTTATGGCCAGATCTCTGAAACGGCAAGGCTTGAAAGGGTTGCTACCGGTCAGCAGTGGTAAGAATTTATCAATAGTGGTTCGAGGAGGGAAAAACCACAAACCAGCAACAGGGTGTTGGGCATCCAAGGCGCATCGATGCATGAGGGAAATGGAAAGGCTATCCTGTCTTGTCCGAGCCAATTGAAAGTCACAGAAAATTGTAACAATGGCTACGGGAGGAATGTGTCACAACTGCTTTGTACAGGGCTGCAAACCAATCAGCGTGCCTATGATGACCCCTGTCCGACGTTGAAAGCTCCACAATGGGCACACAAGTGTTGGAACTGAACTTTGAAGCAGTGGAAGAAGGTAGCTTGGTTCTATCAGTCCCAGTACTTTGCATTACCTGGATGTGGACCATTTATCTGGGAAAGTGATGCCACCAGGAAACACTGTGGGACGATGACAGCTGGTGAAGGGAGTGTGATGCTCTGGGCAATGTCCTGCTGGGAAACCCTGGGTCCGGCCATTCATGCAGATGTCAATTTGACACTTGCCACCTATCTAAACGTTGTTGAAGTCCAGGTACACCCATTCATGACAATAGTGTTCCCAGGTGGAAGCGACCTCTTTCAGCAGGATAATGCGCCTTGCCACACTGCACTCTTCAGGTATGGTTTGAGGAACATGATGAAGAGTTCAATGTGTTGCCCTGGCCTCCAAGTTCCCCAGATCTCAATCTGATTGAACATCTGTATGATGTGCTGAACCATAAAGTCTGATCGACTACAGCTCCACCTCACAACCTACACCAGTTGAAGGATCTGCACCTAAAGACTTGGTGCCAGATACTACAGAACACCTTTAGGTGACTTGTTCAATCCATGCCTAGGATGCTCTGTTATGGCAGCACAGAATATTAGGTCATAATGTTTTGGCTCATCTGTGTATGTCATCAATAGCTTAAGTTTATGTAAAAAAAAATACATCATAGGAAAACAACAAAGCCCATGTGAGCTATACCATCAACTCTATTCAATTTCAAAATTCAGATGGCATCTCAAAGCTGTAGCAGTAGAACATATTACAGCACATAATTAATTTAAAATAAATGACAATTTCATCCAGTGCTGTAGTGAACAAGAAAAATACAAGAAGAGATGAAAAGACTAGTGAATGTTATCCTCCCTAAATCCTTGCTTTGCTTTCGCACAATCCACTGCGATCAAAAGAGCTGAATTCCACTGAGTGGGAGATGTTCGCTGAGAGCACGGCGAAGAGAGGAACAGTCCTAAATGGCATGCTGATGAGCGATTTTGGGGACGGTTTGTGTGTCTAAAGAGAGGTGTTTGCACTGCAGGGATGTAACCAAATATTCAAAGCTGAGGGGATCAAATGGAATAATTTAAGAATGAATCACTAAAGAAAATATGCATATGATTCAACCATCGTCTGAATACTCTATGTCTATCACAGCAAATGTATTATAGAGGATATGTATGTGTGTGTCCATCACTACACTGTTGCTCATTAGTGGTATTTTTAGCACATTTAATCATCTTTAATTTATCTATCTTAAATACACAGTCAATTAATATAAATGTATATAAGTTATGTATTAATATAAACTTGCTTAGTTTAAATTGTGCTATCATTCTATTTTTATATTATTATTCTATTATTTGTGTTTATTCACATATTGTCTTATTTTACATTGCACAAGTTATTACTTTAAAACGGACTAAAACAGCTGATTTAGAGAGAGCTAGCGAACAGATGAAAAGTCAGTTGAGGTAATAATGTGTATTATGTGTGAATGATGAAGTAGGAACAAAAGATGATATAAGATAAAGAGAGAAATGTGTTGATGAATGAGTGAAACAGGCACATCACACACCCCAGACTCACACACGGCTCTACCCTCAACCCTTCTGCCACGATATGAATGATGAAAACACTTTAGCCCACACTCACCATCCCCTCTCTCAAAAGGTCTTCCATAATACAGACATGCACTATATCACATCTGTCACTCTCAATCTATCTCTGTCCTCAGATCTCTGTGTATATTTCAACTTTCTCTGATCTGTTTTCTGGCTTACCTTATACTCGTTCTCGGCCTCCATGCAGGGATTCGGCTCACATTGAGGACAGCACTGTCCTGGCTGGACCACCAGGTTCTCATTCTGCATATTACATCAACTCTTTCAGTACATGATAACATTTGAACAGGCTTAATTAAACTAGTTTTAGAGATAATGTGAAAGATAACTGTAGTTTACACATCTAGACGTGCAGCGCTGTGTTTTGCTGTGACTATTACTGACAGACACAAAGCACAACTGACAGGTTCAGGGCTGTCACTGACCGTTTTGCATGTAACAGGCTGACACTCCACAACCAGGCATTCGGTGTGGCCATTTCTGCATCTACACTTTGTACAGGGGCTGGACGTCCATTCCACCCCATCTCTGTAATCACGGCCTTCCCAAGAGCAAGAAACTATGGAGTGGGAGAGAACATTTTATTATTGCAAAATTGCACTAGAATCTCTAAAGGAAAAACACATCATTGGTCTAAGACAGCAGAATAGACCCTCTTGGGTCCCATATAGCTTGAAAAAGAAAGGTGTTTAAAAGCAATCAGCAGAACATTCAACAA
This sequence comes from Gobiocypris rarus, assembly GCA_023029165.1. Taxonomy (NCBI): domain Eukaryota; kingdom Metazoa; phylum Chordata; class Actinopteri; order Cypriniformes; family Gobionidae; genus Gobiocypris; species Gobiocypris rarus. The sequence continues at coordinate 33,609,882 of CM040916.1, read as the reverse complement.
TGAGTACAGGATCTGAGGCAAACAGATAACTGCTACTAACTTCACTACTCATGTAAAAACTGAACTGTGTAATGTTTGTGCCACTAGTGACACCAAACAGAAATGCAAAAATAATGGCTTTTTTCCAACAGTTCTGTTATAAACAACACAACAGTCGTTGTTTGAGTAAATTCGTGCCCCAAATGTACACCGCTGGTTGAGCCAATGCTGTTATATCCAGTCAAACTGATCAAAAAAGCATTTGAGGCCAATAGAAACTACACTCATTGTCTTTAAAGTTGCAATGTAACAGAAGTAAAGTCAGTTCAGATCTTTCGTATTCTGAAGTATATCTGAGATTATCGGAAAAGAAAAAAAGTACGACGGGGACCATTCTGTCCACCAGTTTTTGAATGGATGGAGGCAGATCTGAATGTGAGCCTGCAGTCGATTGTAAAAAAGGTGCAGGAATTTAAGCAGACCTAATGATTGAAGAAGTCTGGAATACATCATCAGATAAATCTGTTGTTAGGTCAAAAATTTAAATAAAATTGAAAAAAAAATATATATATGCATGGATGAATTAATCACAATGAGTTTCATATCATTCTGACTTTAACATGTATTAAAACAAATAAATATAGATATAAAATAATAATATCCAATGTATTTGGCCCAGAGACAATAAAATAAAATAGAAAATTAAATTTAATATAAAAAATGTAATATATGTAATAATATACAATAATATATCTTTTTTATTTATTTTTTTATAAATAGTAAAGTAGATAAGTGATGTCATGAGTTCTTTGGGAAAGTATTTTTTTAAATACAATAGCACAATTGTTTTCATGATGTGAATGAACTGACTAACCAACTAGGAACAGTGGGAGCTGCATCTTACTGTACCTCCATTATGAGCACATACAGGGCAGCAGTCTCCGTCTGCGATGAAAGGACTCTGGTCTTTCCCACAACTAAGAGGAGGACAATCACGTGGCCCACAGGTCACCTTCCCATGAAAACATGTGCACACCGAACATTTGGAATTACTCCACTGACTGTCATGCTGAGAAAGTGAGCGAGAGAGCAGTGGATCAGGAAATGATTGAAAAGACACATTGATATAATTCCATAAATACACAAAATAGGCTTTAAAAACTGTTATCTTTAAATTTGTGCAAACATGCCAAATATCACTTATTGTTTTGAGCCCCACTGCTAACACAGCTTGTTCTCCAAAGCAAATGCTACTTGACTTGGAAGCTACACTGCTTGAATCTAAAACAGATCACCAAGTGGCTCTTTAGCATGGGTGATTGGGACAAAAAAGAAGCTTGCTCTGTCAGGGAAGAGTGGAACACAAACAAGAACGCTTTTGTGCACAGAATGAAGCAATCAACGAGCCGGGTGCTAGACCAGAAGAGGGAAGATTGGCTAAGGGACAGGATGAGGCTTACAGCATCTTTCATTGAAGTTGTGTCATAAGAAGTGTCACTTACCCCATAAACTATTCCTTCATGGTGACAGATGCCGGGCAACTGCGTGAAACATTCCGGACAGCACTTGTTGGGTGGGATTCTCAAGAGTTCACCCTTGGAAATCATCCAGAGAAACATTTCAAGAGCTGCATTAGCATTCCAGAGATGGCTTTCATGAATGAAAATGCACTTCAGAGAAATTTTTATCAGGATTTAGAAGCAATGAAACATAATAAGGCATCAAAAATATTGGTCTTTGTGACCAGTGTTATTTTAGTATTATTGATATATTGTAAGTTGAATGAGTGAATGAGTAACTCATAAACTAGCATACTGATGTAACCAGCAGTAAAAACCACTGAGTACTAAATGTTGTAGAAATCCTTTCAGAATCAGGTTACATTGAATTCTCTTATAAATAGTTCTTGTTAGAACCCTCATTGTTCAAACCATTTGTAACAGGGTTCTTAGTATTGGTTTATATTTGGCTTATAATTTGACCAAAAGCATTAATATTTAATTGGCCGCTTTAATTCCTAGCTAACAATGCATTCATCTACCCAGGTACTGTTATTACCCTTTTTTAATGGCCTATGAGAAATTGCATTACTCTTACTCTCTGAAAGTCACATTGGGGATTTCGGCAGCGAGTGGGTTTGCAGATGACAATATCATTGTAGCAGATGCAGTCTTGACAGGTGTCTGGTTTCCATGATGTATTGTTCTATAACAGGAAAAAAAGGTACATAAAAGGCATAAATTCATGCACATCAAATGCCGTCAACAGTTTATGGAGCTTGAGTTGGGAAAGACACAACACTAAAAAGTAAGGCATTGACAGTGTTACATCTGGAAATGAAAACAAAAAAACAAGTCAAACAGAGTCCATGCACTAATAATGGTCCCAAGAAAAGTAATGTCCCTACCCACTAAACATTCCCAATCATCAATTGTCAAAAAAGCTTCAGAATATTTTTGCTAGATTTGTTAGAAGGTCCTAACTGAATCCATTAAAACAAGGCCATTAAAAATAGTAAAGCTATCTTGCATTTAACCCCGGACATCCCTGTTGCCTACAATGAATGTTAGACCATCAACAGATAAGACTAAAAGAGGTTACTTTGGTATTTTAAGATGTATTAACAGTCCTGCCTGAGGGACCTACTGCTTTAAAGGGTGTCAGATGAACAGATAGGTAAAACAGAGGAGCTTCATTTATGTCAATGTAGCCTTTTCCCTGAGCTAATCCTAGCAGACCCAAAACAGACAGAGTACAATGTTGGAGTTTGGACTGATCCTCAAACTTTTTCTTTTTCAAACAGGGTTTTATTTTCAAAAAACTTAAAAGTAGTCTAACATTCACTAGCTTGACACCAAATGCAACAAAAACAACCATTTATATAATAATGTAAACACCACTGGTAACAGTTAGGTAATATCTGCGTCTATTTATAAGAGGTTCCATTAGATTTCACTTAATTGGAGTGCACATCAAGACTGGGTAAACCCAGCTCGATCTGCCGGTGATTTGACTTATTTCTATCCTGCTTCTCTTACAATTTTGCGGGGGCCAATCACCAAGCACATTATCCACCTGGTGCGCTATTGGTGGGTTTAACACAATGACGGATAGAGAAGCAATTGATCGTTGGTCTGATTCATTGAAGGACTATCCAATTGCGTAAAGTCATTTAAACTATGCCCGTTGATCACACCTCTTGTGGTCTGATTGGTTAAAGGACTACCCAATTGCGTACAGAGTCATTTGATCTATGCCCGTTGATCACAAATAATATTATTGTCTATTGTTTAATATATAAGGCTCAATTTTAAAGATGAATGAACTGTAACTTTGTTTGGATGGAATGTTGGAGCCATAATCAACAGAGCATTTTACATTCTTATAAAACAGTGTTATTTAAATGACACAAATAAAGTGCAAGCATCAAATGAGAATAATCCCCGGGAACTCATGCAAAACTAAACATAGCAGTGACTGTAAACCGAAACAGAACATATGCATGACAATATATACACAAAACCTTGATTTCCTCCTACTGATCATAAATTCTGTACAGTTGTGTTATAAATCACACACAATGACAGCGATCCTGAGGAGCCATCTTGTCAAACTGACATTTTGAGCAAGTGTTGATGGGTTGCACATTAAAGCACAGCACCTAGCCTCTGAAGTGGCACTCTGCACAGATGTCTTAATGGGGAATGGCCCCAGTGTGGCTTTGAATGTCTAGCTCGGAAAGATCTGAGGACGGTCAATATCTCAGCAAACTGTCCGTAGTATCCAGATGCCCAGCGGTGGTGATAGAATCTCAGATGTTAGCATTCTAAAAACACATCTCATGTGATGTGTGGCATTGAAAATGTAACACTGCACAAATGTAACTATGCCATGGGGGGAAATAAGCTTTTAATTCATTAATACGTTAAAGGGAAAGTTAATCCAAAATGAAAATATGTATTGTTCCAAGCACACATGACACACATTCACATTTTTTTCTGTGAAACATAAAATGAATTTTTGATGAATATTATGGCCACTCCGTCCTTTCCGTGAAAAGAAAGTAAGGTTGTCAAGCTTCGAATTAAAGACAGAATTTTTTATTTTTGGTTAAACTTTAACCAAGAGCCATAGGGCCAGATTTACTAACAGCTTGCGCCAGTGCAAACCCTAGTGGTGCTAAAAAATCTACAGTCAGGATTTACTAAACAAAATTAGCGCTGAAAAGATGTGGACTGTTATTTTTGCGGCCTTATTGCATATACATTTGTAGGAGTTTCCCTTTCAGACGCAAAATGTATGGGGAGGAGAGTATTTAAATGAATCATGCAATGTGATTTACTCATTTTTTGTGTGTTGACAAAGCCTGTTTTTGATCAGCTATAATAAAACTGCTGCAGAATTAAAAGAAAAAGTGCATGTGCTGTGATTTCTTATCTTAATCATAATTAGATTAAACCCTCTGTGGGACATTACTCAAAACTCCAGCTATTTCCTGACATTTCATAAATTATAATCTTATCAAACCAATCAAAACAAAATAAACTTTAATTAGTCTGAGCTTGTCTGAATCAACAGCATGCACCTGAGGTGGAGCTAACTAAGAAGCAAAACGTCTGCTCCTTGTTCACTGACATTATGTTCCTATTGCATAGTGGGTTACAAGAGTAAGCAAGGCCCTGAAGTTTTACATTTTTAATTTCAGTAATGACTGAGAGATTGCTGTATTTCTCCAGTGGAGTTTGGAGAATTTTTGAGCAAGTAACACATTTGAGATAATGACATTTTTGTCAGCTGAACAAATTAGGCCACAGAAATGTGTGCTCCAAGCACAACAGTAATAAAACAGAAATGACAAGAGTCTCTGACTGATATAGTTCAATGAAATTATATATTTAAGATCGTTGTGATGAAAAAGCTTTGACATTTAAGATCTTTAAATAAAAAATAAAAAAATTCTAATGAGGTGTAAACCGCATTTCAAATGATGAATTTAAACAGTGTTGTTATAGTTAACTAAAACCACAACTATTTTTGGTAATTGAAATAATGCTGAAATAAAATAAAAAAATAAAAAAAAAATAAAAAAATAAAAAAATAAGTAAGTAAGTAAGTAAATAAATAAATAAATAAATGATACATGAACAACTTAAAGAACAAATAGTAAAAAAAAAAAAAATTATTTTAGCAGGATATTATATATATATATATATATATATATATATATATATATATATATATATATATATATATATATATATATATATATATATATTTTTTTTTTTTTTTTTTTAAATCTATGCATATTAACCTTAACATGTTCTACAAAAATTCCTTTATTATGTTTTTAATATGCAATAATAACTGTAAACTATGTAATGCCATGATAGCTATATAAAAAATCTGGAATACGGTACAGTCATTTACCATTTTCAACTCATTACAAGACTGACAAGTAAAAATGTCTGAATTTGATTGCATTATATCACTAAACATCAAACCATTACATTTTTTCCCTCAGAGTTGAATTTTCGATATTTGCAATGACCGAGTCCATTCTCTCTAAGTTAACAAAGGTGCTCGAGCAGAGATGAACATTTTCCACAAAGTTTTACATTCAGATAATGCTTTTGTTTTACATTTAAGTTGAGTGTTTTCTAAAGGTGGTTTTGCAGGCACATACACCAAAAAGAAGAGTATCCCTGTCAAAAAGCTATTTGGTTGATGTATTGGGTTGTCTAAAACACAAAGCAAGCTTGAATGAGCCCTGGCCCCGCATCAAACAACGTATGAAAAAAAATCGACAAATAAGGACACTGGTTGTTGAAGCTAAAGATGGGTCTGGATCTTGTTCAACTGACATGTTTAAGCTAATAGGAGCATACTGTGGGTAAGGTGTACCTGCACAATCTCCAGGGCACACAAGAGTTTGTGTGACAGAACATATTTGATAAATCAACTGAGGAAGTAATGTGACATATTTGGTGGGCCACTCATGTGCAATTCAGATGCACACCATTAGCCACAGACAAATGGTCCCTTGTGTACACTGGGTGATGTGAGACTGTCCATAGCGAAGAAAACTATTTATCTTCTGTTTCTGTGTCATTCTGTAAAGTATCATATGACTTTCAACTCAAAGTAAAAACAGCAGTGGCTATTCAAATGGAGTTTAAAAAAAAAAAACAATCTGGAAGAAACATTAAAAGCTTATAACCTACAAGGTCATGTGTAAATGTTCCTATTTCAATTCTATAAGCTAGTAGCCAAGCAAGCAGAAGCTAATTGAGTCCAAATTGAGCTGGCCTTGATTTAGGCAGTGAGAGATCAGCCAGAACCAAACCATTGCACAGACTAATTCAATTAGAGAACGTGCTAAATCGTGTCCCCAGCCAATTGAGTGCACTGCAGCAGTGGCTGACGGCCATAGTTGCAACAATTGCAACTTTGAGAGATCGTAAGATAGGTAAGCACATCCTACACCAATTATATGGTGTAAGCACATCCTACACTCATTATATGGAGGATATTAGTCAGGTGGGATGACAAAGCAAATTGACAAAGACAAAGAGAAATTGTAAAATTTTGTAATTGTTCCAAAATAAGCATTAAGCAATTTATGCTTTTTAAATTTATATAACAGTTTCTGCCAGTTAATCTTGAGTACCAATAGAGCTATTATTGCAGCCTCTGTATTCTGAAGAGTCTTTAGTTTTATCATATTTACAAAAGACAGATACGCTGTACCAATTCTTTCCGAAAACAGTCAAACTCGTCCAGGCGTGCAATGGGTGGTCACAAGCACACACACATACTGCTCCGTGAAAACTAAAGAAAACTAAGGTGAGGACACAAGACAGGACAGGCATGTGACACATACACACACAATACATCATGCCATTATCCCTGGATAACTTTCAATTCACTTTACGTTTGTGTTGTTGACATTATATGCACTTATGCAACGACTGCCAACAAAACAGATATTTGATGCAGTTTCACTCACCACCAGCGGTTTCGACTACTGTTTGTTCAAGCAAACAAACAAACTTGCAGAACTCCGTTGCTGCTCTGGAAAAACAAACTGCATCCGCTATTTCATTAACGCTGGGTTATTTTATTTCCCTCACAACCAAAAACACATTTCTATAGTGACATAAATGCCAGAGCTGCCAATGGCTTCTGTAAAAACAGTAGTATTGTGACATTTTATTACAATTTAAATAATTACCTTTACTATAGTCTTCAGTGTCACATGATCCTTCAGAAATCATTCAATATGCTGATTTGATGTTCATGAAACATTTCTTATCAATGTTGAAAACAGTTGAAATGAATGGTGAAACCCGATACATTTTTAAAGAACAGAAACTTCAAAAGACCAGCATTTATATGAAATAGAAACCTTTATCATAGTTGTCTTTCCTATCTTAAAGGGACAATTCACCCAAAAAGGAAATTTCTGTCATCATTTACTTGCCCTCAGGTTGTTTCAAACCTGTTTACATTTCTTTGTTCAGCCAAACACAAAAGAAGATATTTTGAAGAATGTGGAAAACTGAACAGTTCTGGGGCACCATTGAGCATTTTTTACCTATGGAAGTCAATGGTTGCACCAAAGGGCCAGGTTACAATCTTTCTTCAAAATATCTTTCTTTGTGTTCAGCAGAAGAAAGAAATGTATACAGGTTTGGAACATGGAGTAAATGGCGACTGAATTTCTATTTTTGGATTATCTATATACCTTTAACTTTCATGTCTTCACCTTTGATCAATCTATGTGCCCTTCCAGAAAAAAGAAACCTTCCTAACCACTAACTTTTAAATGATAATGTATTACTTTATAATATTTACTTGCTGCCTATTTTATTTTTGTAAAATAAATAAATAAATGAACAAATTCATTAATTCCTCACATGAAATATGGTGCTCAAAAAACAAAACATCATGGATCACCATAATCAAAAAAGATCAGTAAAAATAAACACAGATTTGTTGTGTTAAAAATCCTCGTCTCTGACATTCCTGGGCAGAGTGGGCATATGTGAAAAATTGCCCTGGGTGACCCTCTCTTTACTAACAACATGATGCAAAATGCATGAAGGACATCTGCCACCATGTTTTAGGAAAGGGTGGTGTGTTAAAGACTGCTGTCCTTTGAATACATAGGCTTGAATACATTCAAATGTATTCAGATTCTGCACTTCAGTTGCCTTCTACACAACTTCTCTCTTATGCCAGCCAAGCATGATTATATGCAAATTTCTTGCAAGGCAAGCGGTGAGACTAAAAGGTTGCCAAAAAGGACGTCTAAATCTATTTTTCACAGCACAAATATGCTCAAATGGTCACATCTTGTTTAGGGAAATTAAAGCAAGGAGAAACATAATAAAAATGTTTTACAACTATATAGCATGTTCTAATTATGCTTCCTTTTATACTAAATCTAATTTAAAGACCCCAGTGTGGGTATTATTCTCTCTTTGTTGTTTTTAATAGCCTGTGGTTCTTACAGTCAAAAGCAAATGTGATAATTACTGCACTCTGAACGAGCAGAGTTGTTTCTCATATGGAAAACTGAACATGAACCAGAACCTTCCCTCATCTCCACTACTCAGTGTGAATACAATTTTCCATGTGCAGTTAAAAATCGTCTGGTCTCCCTTGTAAACACTAAAATTATGACCATAAAACGAAGGCTGTCAAGACATGTACGTAGTTTAGCTCCAACATAAAAAGAAGACAATAAATAATAGCTTCACCTTTATGTTCTATGCTCTAATCCCGCTCAGCGTTTGAACATTTCCTATAGTAAATGACATGGAAACCAATAATCATCACTGATAAGAGTCCCGATGTCTTAGATGCGGGGAAATTGCAAGAATCACTGCTATTAAATGACAACATTTCATCATTACCGTCATTCTTTTCAGAACAAAAACCCCCAAAGAAACATATTTGACTGTAACTTTCTTGGAACTAAGAGAACATTTAAAAAGCCATTCAGAATTTGACTCAACACATAATTTTAATTTACAGAGCAGATGTATCATGGACATTTTAGTTGATTGCATTCAAATAATATGAGCTTTCAGTTTTACTGGAGGGAAGTGGAATAATGGAGCCATTGAAATGCTTGATGTGTATTAGGTAAGTGGAGATACTAAAAGTGTTAGAAGATTAAAAGACAAGGATGTAATGAAAGTGAAGAGAAAATTAAGGAGGAAACGGAACATGATCAAACGTTTTTTTTTTGTTTTTTTTTAGATAAACTTCTCTGGATGTGGTCAAACACCATGACCAGTGCAGACAGTCTTTTCATTAATTCATTGTTTCTGTCTCACAGCTCATTATTTTTAATGGAAAAAATAAGAAAAAGCATTAAAACAATTATATCCATGTTAATAATGAAGCTCAATCGATTTATTCTGTCAGCAATGCTTTATTTACATTAACAGATTATTTCTACATTTTCACATTATTTGTACAACCTTAATATGAACTACAAAAAGCATGTGCCACTTCAGTCATTCAGGGTATAGCTATGACATTTCTCAAAAATCAAAGTTCACTTCACCTCAGCGAGCACTTATGCCCTACACACCTACTGAATTATTAATGCTAAAACCTTGAAAGAAAACAACACCACTGCACTCTAGCCAGGTAAATATGTTCACCTGCACTTTGCTTGCATGTGTAAACTAAATGCTCTCTGGAAGGCTCAGGTAATAAAAGAGTGATGGTTAATTATTTACAAAAACCTGTTCTTGCGCGGGGTGGAATCGGTCAAACAATGTGGGAGATTTGCCATGAAAAAAGAACCGCTTTAAGACACTGAAGAATGTAGGCAGTGTGTAAATGGTTAACATGTATGTGCTGGATGGTTGATCAAACAGATTCATACCAACAGGAGTCCGTTCACTCTTTCCTCAGTCAATTATTATTCTTGCAAATATAAATTTAGTCACAAATTTTGTCTAAATACACTTCAATTCAAATGTTTTGGGTTGGTAAGAATAAATGTTTTGCAATAATGCCGTAAAATTGTGAAAAATTTTGAACATTATTATGAACTGTTTTCTATGTTACTATATTTTAAAATGTAATTTATTTCTGTGTTGGCAAAGCTGAATTTTCAGCATCATTACTCCAGTCTTCAGTGTCACATGATCCTTCAGAAATCATACTTAACATTTTCAAAACAGTTATGCTGCTTAATATTTTTGTAGAAGCCATGATACATTTTTTTTTCAGGAGTCTTTGATAAATTTATTTGATATACAAATCTTTTGCAACATTATAAGTGTCTTTACACTTACTGACCCCAAACTTTTGAATGGTTTTGTATGAATAAATAAACTAAAACTAATTACATAAAAAAGGACATATTGGGGACTAATCAATGCTGTTTAAAAAGCATTCCAAAGGGATAACAAATGTTTGATGAAGAGGTGTACAATTGCAAAGAAATGGCAATGACAAATTCAATTAAAGTCCCCCTGTAGTCAATAATTGTATCCCTTTCACATCTTTGATCACCAAATTACATATTTAAATGCTTTTTCCAGTGTAAAAAAAATTGCCTTAATAGCTTGAATGTAACTACACCCTTGCTTCATTTAGTACATGCAGATCAATGAATATGCAAATGAGCCCCACCTCCACTCAATCACTACTCATCATTAGTAAACGCTGCACAATGGTATCGCTCTTTACAATGCCGGCCACATAATGGTAATTCATATGATTAGCCTTTTGCTTGAGTACTGGGGGGTATGGGGTTCTTAAATCCCCTGACGCTTCAATATACCTGTAAATATCTTAATCAGATTCATAATCAAAGCCTTAATTAATATATATCCTCCTATTTCTAATGATTCATTCCAGTTAAGTTTACTCAATAGAACTACTGATTGTTTGTTCTTCTTTTATGTTTTCTAAAGTTTGTATTTGGTCTTTGAGTGGCGTCTGGCCTATGTAACACAGCCCCTAACATGCTGGGAGTGCAGTAACAGTGTTTGCTCACTTTGCCCGGCTTCCATAGATTAAATATGAATTTGTCTTTCATTTTTATTATATTTTATTTCTTTTATATTTCCTTTTACTGAAACAGTAAAGAATCAAGATGAATATTGCCTGTACTACTGTCTGTACCTCTCACTGAGAGAAAGCACATGTTATCAGTATGTTTTGGTGAAGTACTTTGTTGATATGTAGTTAAGACTCTCCAACCTTGGGAGAGCTGTGATGCTAGGGAGCTTTTGTGTGTGTGCGTTGCATGATCTGTGCAGGCCCAATATTGAAGATGGACATTTTCTGCACACAACACCAGACGTGAAGACGCCTTTCTGCAACCTCCGAGGACAACAATGATCTAAATCTAGTCATGGGGCGACAACTAGTCTACCTAGTTTAGTGATATGCTCTGCTATCTATCCTTGTGTGGAAATTTACCATGACTGTGCATTTTCTCTGAGCCAATTAGAATCATACACCTTGCAATAATGACGTGGCTAGACCTTGAAAACAGTATAACTGTTGGGACAATTGTATGTACGGTACGACGAGACTGGTAGAGGAGGAGCGCGGCCTACGAACTCCTTGTGAGACTTGAAGCTGGCTTCTGCTGATGAAACTGCAAACTATTCTTTAGTAAAAATTGTCTTTAATTAATTGCACTCCTTTATCTGCATTCTTCACTACTGGTCTCTGGGTCTAAACTGTTATACCCCTAACAGTACGTTATCAAACAGCTAGTAATGTGTTGCTAATGTTACACAAACCATGTTGCCGTTGCCTTTTTCCGTCTCAGTCTGCCCTCTAAAAACATAGACCCTCACAGACAAACAGATTTAAACTTTTAAAGAATTTTTGTTTATTTTTATCATTTTTAATATATATATATATATATATATATATATATATATATATATATATATATATATATATATATATATATATATATATTTTTTTTATTTTTTTTTTTGCAGTTTTGCAAGCTATGACAATGTGCAGCACTTTCTATATTAGCAAAAATTATGTTGGGGACCTCTGCTGCCCTCGTCTAAAATGTCCATTTAGTCTATGGTCTGTAAAAAGTGCTCTGTCGAGGAACACTGTGCATGGGTTTCCATTTAGTTCTCATCTGGCATACTGGCAATTTTACGAATCAAAACATTTTATATTTGCAGTGCACTCAATCAATATTTAACCTGGAACAGGTTGTTGTCACTCAAAGCTTTATAGAGCTGCAGCCAAATATAAAAGTCTCAAGTGTTATGTATTTGATTTTCGTATAGTAGTGCCACTATACTTTCACCTTTGCCAAACTAGACTCGAGTTGAAAATAATAACGTTAATACTGCAACCTGTACGGATTATCATCGGAACGGTATACCTGAGGGCAGACCGGGCCATGGGGTGGAAATGAGGATGTATGGATTACAAATTGCTCAGAGCTTTGACAGCTTTAAAGGCCAGCAGAAGCCTATCAGAGCAAGCAGGCCGACTGTGAGGAAAAATGCAGTCAATATCAAAATCTTTTTGAGGGACACTCAAGAGGTCTGCGGCTAAGCCAAACCCCACTGAGAGCTAGAGAGCTGGAGACAGAAGGATGTCAAACTTGGAGGACAACCGAAATGAGCCTCTCTCTGCTTTCTCCAGATTCAACAGAAGGACTGGAAGGGGAGCTAGACATTTAACAAAAAATGCCTGTACTAAGAGGATTATAAGCATATGTTTGAGATTAAAAAGGGTACTCCAGGTCATTGGTACAATTAACTTTTTCACTGCTGAAATACAGGTTGTTCCGGAAAACACTAACAAGAATAGACTGTTAATCAGTATTGCTCCCAGAAACTAAGCCCTCATAAAAGTTTGCATACTACGAATCTGTAACAAAAAAAGATGTCTCAGGCTGTCAGTCAAAAACAAAAGTGAAAAGAAACAAAACAAACATGAAACAAAACCTAAATAAACAAAAACAAAACCAAGAAATGAAATGAGAAACGAAACGAATCGAATCCTCACCAATCTCTTTTGGGTGATCCTTTGCAGTTCTGCATCCAGTATTACAGTGAGACAAACCTTTGTAAGACTGCACAGTACTGTAGCGTTCAACGAATCCAAACATTGTCATTGAATTTCATTATGCAACTGGCCCGTTCTATCATCACCATATGTGGCAAGCAATTTCTCCTCTCTCGCTCTTTTTGGATGTGAGGAGCTGGAATCTACAAGTTCAATGAATAAAAGATGATAAGCACAGCTTGAGTTTGAAGTCAGTTACCAACACTACCATCTGATAAATTGTGGGAATCATAGCCCAGCATTCCTCAGAACCATGTTGGTCAAAGCTGTTTGAACATTAAATTAAAGATTAAATTAAAGATATCTATTGACAAAAGTCAACAAGTACATTCTTTAGGGCCAGTGAATTTTGCTGACCACATTTGTACTGCAGTTGTGATTGCTTTTTGCTTGTGAGCTGCACATTTCAGAGAATTGGAATTATTTCATTACTATCCACGGCGAGCTAAAATACTGACAACAGTGAAAGCGTGTATGGTCAAATGTTTGTAAAGAACTGCACATTTCCAAGAAAAGTACATTTTTTATACTTCAAAATATGTGCTAAAGAAATAGTATACATTATTTTTGTAGGCAATTTTGTACATATAAAACATTTACACAAAAGGTCCCTGAACTCGGGCCTCAGAAGTTCCACGTACACTTGGAATTACTGCTATTTGCCCTGAAAAGCAAGCGTATAACAAATTTCATAAATAACTGAGTAGGTATTCACAGAGAGCTGGAGATTTTTTTGCAACAGTGTACCACAGTAATCAGTTTTTCCCCTCTCACTACACTTCTCCCTGGAGGTTTAAAATTATTGTGGAACCATTTCTTTTAACTTCCCGTGGTGTTTGTGGATGCTGAACATAGACCAACCTGATTGTACAAGCATGGCAGTCTTAATGGGGCAAATGCATTTGCAGTGACAGGAGTATGTGTGCATGTGACACAACAGCTGTGCTCTCAGGTCTTGAAGAATTCAGGTACGCAACTACAATTAAAGATTTCCGTAGGCTGTTCTTGAGTGAGCCCTCGTAAATCTGTCCCAACATTCACAGGCAAATGGCTTAAGGAATGAAAAATTAAGGAAGCGTGCAGGTTTGCCATTAACTCTTAAAAACTAATTTCATTTTTTTTTTTTTTTTAATACCATTACAAGAACATAAATTCAACAGTTTTGATGTGTGCCATCTTTAAACCTGCTTTCTGCAAAAAAATATTCTAGAACATAATTCAAAAAAGAGAGTTTTAACTATATATGACTTGCCTCAATAAACTACTAAATATTGCTTATTAATAGTCTGTAAGGTAGCTGTTACATTTAGGTATTGGGTAGGATTAGGAATATATTAGAATATGGTCATGCTGAATAAGGCATCAGTATGTACTTTATAAGTACTAATAAACAGCCAGTATGCTAGTAATATGCATACTAATAAGCAACTAGTTAATAGTGAGAATTGGATCCTAAACTAAAGTGATACCAAAATTTGTAAATATGATAAATCAGTCATACATTTCTAAATAAAAGCATAAAAAGTTTACATTAAAGGGATAGCTCACCCAAAAATGAAAATTACCCCATGATTTACTCACCCTTAAGTAGGGTTGGGAACCGAGAACCGGTTCTTATGCAGAACCGATACTTATTTTTGAAAAATACCGGAATCGCGCAAAATTCCTGAGTTTCGGTTCCGAAAACGGTTCTGGAGCAATTGTGTGTGCGAAGCGCTGGGAGCGTATCCTTTAATAGCGTGCGACAGCTAACCTCATCATGAATATTAATTACGTTGCCTGCCGCTTCCAGAAGTGCAAACAATTAACTAGTGGTGGGCCGTTATCTGCATTAACGTGCTGCATTAACGTGAGACTCTTATCGGGCGATAAAAAAAACATATCGCCGTTAATCTATTCTCAAAGTTGGGTTGGGAGCTGGGTCTATACTACACAAGCTATGATGACTTTCACAGTGATATTTTAGGGCGGATGTATAGCTACCTAGCCGAATTGCACTGTAGGGAGTGAGAACGAGTTTTCGAACCTGCGTGTATGCTGTGAAATTACCACATCAAGCGTGAATGCTGTCTTTTGAACTCGGGCGCGCATCAGGAGTCCTGATGAGCGTGACTGACATACTGCAAGCAGAGAGCTGTACATATCATTTCTGCTCGTCGTCAGCATTCTTTCGAGTATTTGCAGTACATCCGTGGCTGATAGACGCAAGTGCCATTACGTACTGAAGCTTTGGTAACAAAACTAACGGTTCAAAAACAAAAATATAAAAGTTAGGTGAACAACGCTATTCATTCTGCCACCTCTGACATCGTTACAAGTAACGGGTAAACAGCTGCTGCTTGATGACGCAAACGCACCTCGGTTTCGGACCGAAAATATAATATGAACACGGTCCAGGGAGCAATCGAACTCGGGTTCGGTCCAGGCAATCGAACCAAGTGTGAAAGCACCAGTCATTATTTGGGTAGCACACATATTCTAAATGCCTTCGGCAGAATTCAAATGAGCCATTTTAATCTAGATTAATGCTGAATTACCATTTATTATTTACAAGTTCACTGAATAACTGAATTTCTATTACATTAATATACAAATAACTAATAAATATATATATATATATATATATATATATATATATATATATATATATATATATATATATATATATATATATATATATATATATATTTATATATATATATATATATATATATATATATATATATATATATATATATATATATATATATATATATATGTATATATATATAATATATAATATATATATATATATATATATATATAATATTTTGCAAGAATGCTTTTAATACTGTAAAATATGTACAGTACAGGACTTTTTTGACATTGCCAACCTGTAAATGAATCAGAGATCATGTAATAAACACAAAAAGGATTGTTTGAGTTGCGTATTATGCCTTTTTCCTTTACCACTATTTGTTTAATAATTTTAATGGAACCGGAATCGGAACCGGAATCATTAGGCGGAATCGGAACCAGAACCGGAACCGGAACCGGAAAATTTCTCACGATTCCCAACCCTACCCTTAAGCCATCCTAAGGGTATATGACAATATTCTTTCAGATGAATACAGCCAGAGGTACAGTCAAACTAAAAATTATTCAGACACCAGATGTAATTTTTTTACTAGTGGGTGCAGGACACTATAGTTCATTTATGTAAGTGATGATACTAAAATAAAGTAAAGTGTGACATATTATACCCAAAAATTCTTCATACAGTGGACAATAAATCAAATTTATAAAAATTTGTGACCAAAATTATCCAGACACTTTGACCCGGCCATGTTTTGCTTTAGTGTTTTTTCTTAAATTGCTAATGTGACCTTTCACACCACATTGCTTGGTTATTGGTTGACCCTAAATTGGTATTATCTAATTGTGTACATTTAACAGCTGACAGCTGATTGGTTGATTGTAAT
Organism: Gobiocypris rarus; assembly: GCA_023029165.1. NCBI lineage: Eukaryota > Metazoa > Chordata > Actinopteri > Cypriniformes > Gobionidae > Gobiocypris > Gobiocypris rarus. The sequence goes on along the minus strand of CM040916.1, from coordinate 33,593,353 downwards.
CCATTACTAGCTTCCGACAGACGGCCGTAAGCATCGATTTACAGCGAAAGAGTAACCCCTGACCTGACGCACGACACACTGATGAACGCAGAAGTGCTAAAGATAGAGCAAAGACTGGTTACAAATCAGAAGTTTAAAACGCACATTTTTAAAGAGAAATTTTGGAAGATTTCGATTGAAGCTTGAGTTTGTTGCCCAGCATCCTACATCCTGTCTGGCATTAGTCGACTTGCATAGGTCGTCAGCAGGAAGCTGCTTATTTTAGTCTATAAAGTTTTAAATATGGATATTTTTCTTACAAAAAAGGATCATTTCGCTTCAGAAGGCCTTTATTAACCCCCTGGAGCCGTATATGGATATCTTTTATGATGGATGGATGCTTTTTTGGACTTCAAAATCAGGCCCACCGTTATAAAGCTTGGAAGAGCAATCATAATATTTTAAAAAATATAAATCAGTCATATCTCACACCTAGGATGGCTTGACGGTGGGTAATTCATGGGATAATTTTCATTTTTGGGTGAACTATGCCTTTAAGTATCTGTTAAATAAAAAAATCAACAACAATGACAAATAATTATATTACATTCTCATGAATAATAATAATAATAATAATGAACCATTTAATCAAACCTAAGAATGGAAAATAGCAGGTGAGTCAAGTTTTCCCACACTCTTAATCTTCCCGATTAGAGAAAGGGCCATACAGGGTAATGATGGCCCAAGAACATGCTTGACTGGCACTGAATGCCACACTCATTTCCTTCCCATTACAGTGCATTATCCTGTAGGAACAGAGCATCACGGACACAGAAGTGTTTAGTTTCAATAAATTTGTCAGTCTGGAAATGTAAGAATGGACTGACTCAGGTATCTCCTGAATGGTTTATAGCTTACTGCCCAGTTGTTCTCAAAGTTTACAAGTCTGAGGGGTAGGTTTAACAATTTAAGATGATGTTTTCAAATATGGAATTGAGTCTCCACAGTCTGAGCTGAACGAATCTATTTCAATCAGTCCTCTCCCCTCACAGTCTTTAAAAGGTCAGGCCAAAATCAATACCGCCTAACACCCAAACCAAGTGAGAAAAAGAAAAGAAAAAAAGATGTAGCTGTCATATATAAACGTATTTCCAATTACCATTCGGTAATGTTGACTTCTTATAATACATTAAAGTGCATGCTGAGCTCATGCACATTTGCAGGAATGATGCTTTACCTACACCCTCCAGATTGCTAAAGCAGGTGCTCAGTTATTTAATTCAGTCCCATCCGAATTTAGTAAACCCTATGATACTCCTATTACTATCCAAAGATTATTTTAGCATACTGGCTTTGAATGCATCAGAAAAACAGCTGACCCTGGCGCCACGGCAGGAAATATGTTTCTATTTTAACTGTGTTGAAACTGTATATTGGGTGAAAATAATACAACATTATTATGAACGCTTTCTAAATCCCCCCCATTCCTATGCTAAGTAATAGAGTACATTTAGTTAGACTATGTTTTATCGTTATGTGAGCATACTGTATATACTGCATTCCAGAAACACTCATGCCCTTTGAATAACAGCAGCGCATGTATAGCATTCCACTCATTGATTGCCGGGTGCCAGCAGACTAATGTCTCTAGTGAGGTCGCCATGGATTGGCCTATATTTGAAAGGCAAATATGATACTGCCGGCCAGCTATTTGTGACTCCATAAAGGAAACGGCTAACACTTAAATATGCCTCAGATGCCTTGTGCTGTATTCAGAGCTCATGCAGTGCAACAGTAATACTGCATGCTTGCTTCAAACAGCATTTCTAAATAAGAGATTGCGTACATGGAAGAGCTATAAAAAGAGCATGTACCAAAATATCAGCATACATTAGAACTTATCAAATATAAAAACCCTTTTATAATCAATAACCCAACAGAGAGATTAGATTTAAAAAAGAAACCCAACTTAAATATAAAAAGTTTTTTTTCATGACAGAAAACTCCAGGAGAAAACAGAGCTGGAGGAGATGTAACACTGAAAGACAAGTTCCTGCCTACTTTGCCCTGAGCGAAAACCTCAGAGATAGTCAGGTACTTAAGGGAATAGGAACTAGGAGCATTAGCAATGCTAAAGATGTAAATAATGGGAATGTGTTGGTGGAGCTGAGCCAAAGGCTACAGTGCACAAACATCCAATCTGAGCAATACTCACTATCATACTTCTAGCATTATTATCAAACAAACTATTCAAGCAATACCATACTAATTTTCTCTTGCAAATGTCACAACATGCCTTCACCCACTGTAGCCCAGTGGGTGAAGGTGAAAATCCATACAGGAGGCATTATAGCTTAACTAAGTAAACGTGCATAGCTTGAAGGAACAACCCACACAAACAAGACAAACTTGGGTTGTCTTTGAATCATTTCTCATATTTAAAACTATACTCTGACCTCTATTTTCTCGAAACCTCTGGGACATGAAATTTCATCTCACTATAAACCTAAAGATCCCCCTCAACCTTATGTTGTTTGCATGTACACCATTTAAGTCCATGTTATATAGCAAGAAACTGTGCTTCCAACCACAGCTCAAAAGTGGTAGCTCCAACCAAACAGTTTTGTGATGTGGTTCACGGATGTTCATTGGAATTATGGTTTCGGGAAACACTGAATCATTCAACTGTGTTGGTGACGAAACTCGCAATTATAGTTTGCTAACAATGTATGCTTTTGGGGAAAACAGACCCTGGATTAGATTGGTTGAGGAAATTCTTGCCAATTTTGTGTATAATTTGTATTAAACAGTCTGAGACTGAGACAATTAAAAACTACAACAGTGGTATACATTCACTAAGACTAAACAATTTTGCAATAAGTGTGATACTCTCATGATAATAATTAATAATCAATAAATTAGGAATTAATTTTTTCATACATCAAATCCTGAATTGCATTAAATATTTTTTGAAAATTGCAGGAGTGAGAACACACAATAAACACTCTTTATGGAAAAGATCTGCAGTTAAGCTATAGGTTAAGTCAAGGAATGAAGCCTAGTAGACAAACATTGGTGAAGGGGCGGAAGCTGACGATTAGGTTTTTGGTTTAATATACCAAACTTTTCAATCTAGTCAGGACTCAAGGGGAGGCTTTGAAGTTTTGTTTGAGATTAAAACATGAGACAGGCACCCTTGTTCCTAACAGCTCTATCAAGGAGTCAAGGCTGTTTTCAAAGGCACTTGTTCCCAGGATGTGAACTTATTCCTATAGATAGAGATGCACTTTCAAAACGCAGCCTGTCTGAGCAGACCTCCTGGTTTATCAAAGTGCACCTTAATTACTTTGTGTGTGCAATTCTTCAGATAGAGAATATTTGACCTTCCCATGCACTTCTTACGAGTCCCAAGAGGTAGAAATAAGCTTTTTACAACTAGGAGATACAAACAAATAGAAACAGAAAAAAACCCTCAGGAAGTGAAAAGAGTAAGGCAATGTCTTCGCGTCTGTGCTTACTCGGTCTGACAAGCAAACATGCACAGAAAGCAGGTCTATCAGCTTCCTGTAAGAGAGACAACACTGAATGTAACACATGCCAGTACATATCTCCCTGACCTGATGTTCTACAAATAGCTCTGAATAGTTGTACTATAGCTGCGTTTGGGCACAAAGTTAAAGACTGAAAGCTATAGACCTCATTTAAAAAAAAAAGAAAAAAAAAGGGAAAGGTTAATGGAAGTGGTTGATGCAATGTTATGTACAGTAGATTAGATGATCACATCTGTTCACCTTTGAGAACAAAATCGCAATTTCTGGGGAAACTGGCCAAGAATAGAAAAGTTTAATGGAATTTATAACAACGGGGAAGCTACTGTGTCTCTTTTTGCAAATGTATTCTTACCAAATAAAACATTTATTCACCTCAACCGTGCAGGCATGTTTTTATGTGCATTTTTCACAGAGTTCAAGTGGGAAAAAATAAAGGCATTGAAGCGTGTCGCCATGTGTCATCACTAGCGCTGCTGCTACATAGCATGTGTCGCACATTGGGCAAGTCCCTGGACGCACATAGGATAAGTGGCTGCCCTCCAGAGAACTCCAGGCATCTTACCCAGACCACGCACACAAAAGAGGACAGCAATCCACTGGCAACACATCAAAGCACAGCACTGTGGTTAGAAAAAAAAAACTCTGCTAGCATTTTTTGTATAAGATTTGGGAAGTTTCAGGACTACAACTGCATTCTTCTTGAGAAACGGGTCTCATAACGAGAAGCGTTGGGCCCAAAAACTGAAATTGGTGAACCCTTGAGGGAACAAAAACTCAAAACTGCTTTTTCATTACAATGAAAATACATGATCACTATTGAAAAAATCCCATCTAAACTCAAGTAGTTTCTCCCCCCATCTCACTAAAACACCATTTGGATGGTAATTGTTTCTCATGGGGTCGTAAGGTATTTTCCACATTTACAGGGGCCGATTGGTGATTTTATTGCCAACCAGATGCAGAATGTCAGTGTTTTTCTCCTACCACCAGCGTACAAATCCCCAGCCAAATTACCTAGGCCTACTGTTTTTTGCCGCAACACCAAGGTTGTGTGGTAATTCAATTGCTGTCCGAACCTACAAGAAGAGATCAATTAAAAATCCACAGTTTAAATCCTTTTTGACCACTGCACAACAATGGTTGCACTTCACTGTAATTTACATGCATTTTATATACAGATATACACTTTTATTAATGAAATGCTGGAAAGTATTTACAAGAACAATATTTCTTCACTGCACAAAAGAGAAAGAGAAGAAAAGCAAACATTTGTAAACATTTAAAATGCATTGGCAGCAAATAAATACACTCTAAAACAAACCAGTTTTCACTGAGGTGCCATGCAAATGTATTTTTACAGATGTTCACATGAGAAACAATTACCGTCCGAAAACGGCTTATTAAGACAAGGAATATCACCAGAGCCCCCTAAAACATATTTTATTTTTAAATAAAAAGATGCATGATACTACTGTTCTTTATTACCTTAAATAGCCTTTACATGTTTTCACTAATACTTGCATTACATGTTACTCTTGCTATCTAAACCTTAATAAAAAGGCACATAAAGCATTTTGTTGCATGTTTGGAGATCTACCAGAGCCAAACATTGATAAAGCCTGTGTCACATTGAATAATGTCTTTTGATGAACAACAGGAAGAAACAATTCATAACATCACATAACATTCACAATTCAAAAAAACAATTGATTCTGAAAATCCATCTCCTTTGTATGATAACTGTTTTTATATTGTTGTGAGGAATGTGCAAGATAAGTATGTGCAACTGCTAAACATTAATCTTTTTAGTAAGGCCTATTTAGAACAAGCACCATGCAATTGAGTGAAATAGTGCACTATTCATCAGAGCGCCATTCAGAGAAAGCATGGTGCCTTCTCAGTGTAACTAGTGGACAGAGCCAATTGTAGCCCAAAACCTTGATGTTTTTCCTCACAGTAAGGCCGGGAGATCAAGACTTGGCTTTTATAGACAGACTTTGAGGACACAAGTAATGGGTCTCTGGCATTCGTGCCTGGCTAACACGACTGAGAATGCCCTAACTCTTTGAACCTCAGGGAAAGGGAAGAAAGCACAAATACTTGGAAGACAAGCAGGGTGGATCGTGATGATGGAGGCACAGGTTTTTGGATCAAGGTCAGCTCCTTTAGAACACAGTGAAGGGTTTCTAACAATGGGCGCATTCATGGTGACCAGTCGACTCGCTGTAGCGGGATTTCGCACATAACTCAGCCTTGCCATCTCTTTGTGGGGCGCATAGTAACTTTACGGTGACAAAAGCCTTTCCCTCTTTCTGCCCCCTGGGACCCCATCTCTGGCACTCACATCCCTATTTAAATAATCTGAATGAAGGCAACAGAAAATGCCCTGGTCCACCACATTTGGCTAATTTGGAGGATGCGCTCTTGTTGTGGTTCTTTGAACGATAAGAACATGGCACTTATAGCAATAATGGAATTTGATATACCATGACAACTCATAGGTGCAGCAGGGTCTTATTAAAAAAGCCAATGCAAGTCACAAGGTTACAGCTTAGGTCATATTAAATATGTCCCTTTAGCAGAATGAACATTTAACTTTAAAGGGTTAGTTCACCCAAAAATGAAATTTTCTGTCATGAATTACTCACCCTCATGTTGTTCCAAACCCGTAAGACCTTTGTTCATCTTCGAAACACAAATGAAGATACTTTGATGAAATCCGAAAGCAATCCTAAAGACAATGTTAAAATAGTCCATGTGACTACAGTGGTTCAACTTTAATGTTATGAAGTGAGGGGAATACTTTTTATGCATAAAAAATAAACAAAAATAACTTTATTACACATTCTCTTCTTTTCAACGTCATTCTCTATACACTGTTGGCGTAGTAAATACAGCACAGCGCTTCTGAGTTCTACGTCAGAACGGCAGCTCACCATTGGCTAGCTCCTGCGTCAGCATCACACGTATACGTTGTGGTGCTCCCGTAAACAGTGGTGGGCAATGGTGAGTCTGTGTTCTGCCGCTGTATTTACTCCATCAACTAGCTTTGGAGAATGACACGGACAAGAAGAAATAGTTGAATTACGTCATTATTTTTGTTTGTTTTTTGCACACAAAATATATTCTCGTCGCTTCATAACATTATGGTTGAACCTATGAACTATTTTAACAATGTCTTTCCTACCTTTCTGGACCTTGAAAGTTGCAATGACATTGCTGTCTATGGAGGGGTCAGAGAGCTCTCGGATTTCATCAAAAATATCTTCATTTGTGTTCCAAAGAAGAGTGAAGGTCGTTTGGAATGACATGAGGGTGAGTAATTAATGACAGAATTTTAATTCAGGGATGATCTAACCCTTTAACATGTATAATGATTGTAACAGGTAAAAAAAAATGAATCTAAATAATGTAAATAACTAATATACTCTGCTAGATGTTTACACATTTTTCATACTGTGAGTCACTGTTGTGCTATCTCTGATCCATGGGGAGTTTATTACTTACAAACATACTTTTGCTGTAAACTGCTTGTTCAAGTTACAACACCTCATCAGAATAACAAAACTAGTACAAGACAATGTGCTGACCTAGACCTGACCCCCGAGGAGGTGAAAATACTGTTGCATTTGAGTCTTACAAGCTCTTTTTTTTTACCTCCTCTGCCCTGAGGCACCAGGTATTTCACACATTTAAAGTGCCATCTTGTCTTCATCACAAAACATCACAACAAAAAGAATGGGCTGGTAATGTAATACATAGTGATATGGTATACTTTCTCCAAATGGGACACTCAACAGGTGTTTTTCAGTGATCCTTGAATACAGGCTGAAGTAGAGGGCTGGTGGAAGCTCTCTACCCAGCCACCCACCCCTCCTCCCTCCCATTGTTAAGTTTGGAAAAAACACTGGTTACCAACCATTCAGTCTTGACTTTCTTCTGGGGGGTCAAAAAGACAGGGCTTTTGTATATAGCTTAGCTTGAATGCCTTTGGTCCTCATTAGTATGGCTTTGTCATGGCACGACTCCAGGGCAGGGAGTGGAATTCTTAAACCTGTCTGATTGTTAAACCTTGACTGAGCTCCTGATTGACCATGAATCCCATCATATCATGTTGCTATTTCTGATGTCAAAGTGGACATTCAAAAAGAAATAACACATAAAAAGAGATACACTACACAATATTCCATGAAATGCCAATGCTTGGAATGCTGGAACTTTCTTAGTTGCCAATAATTGAATTAAAAAAAATAATAATTATGTATTTGGTACTATTTTCACAATTAGGTGGTCACTGTTCAAAACTCTTGGTATAAAAATATCCAACTAGAACACTTAAAACTGTTACTGTGTTTTCATTAGGGCTGTACAGTACATGTTTACTGTCATATAATCAAAGGTTCAAAACACATGATTATTGTGACCTATTATTATAATAACATGCGGTCTGATCACTAAAACGACATTATTTTAATTGACTTATTTTAGTATTATTTCAACCTTAAACTATGCAAGATATATTTTACCCCCGAGGTTCTGAACTAAGTTTGTTACAGTAGCGTAGACTATTAAATGAATTGAAAGTTATTCCTAAATGAAACAATTGAAACATGTTTAAACATACAAAAATTATTGCCAAAGCTATTGAAAGAACCAAGCCCATAATTTATCAAATAAAAAGCAAATTGAAGTGAACTGTTTGCAGGGACAGTCCTCCACAATTAAACTGTGGTTACATACCTTGTTTAAAGACACAATACGTATGTCAGGAGATGTAACCTTCTGATTCATAAGTCACACCAGATCCTTGTCCACTGTTTCTCTCAATGTCATTTCATTAGTGTTAAGAGTACAGAACCACTATTCCATTTGATCCTAAGATCCTATAATAAATCAATCAAAACCATAAACAGGGCAGGAAAACAAGAGAATGCTGTATGATTTGTGGATTTAGGTACATATTTAGCATGGCAGTTGACATCTTATCTGGCTGTTAAAGTATTATGCTCTCTTTAAGTGTCAGTCAATGCAGTAAAACAGTTGTATTCCAGAGGGAGTGTTCTCAATAAAACGTGCCCCTTGACTGCTCTGTCCACCTCCTGACCCATTCCTGAATGACTGGAAAAACAGCAACACGGCCCACTTAAAGGTCAATCTTCTATTCTTTAGGTAAGGTAGTGTTTTGCTTCACAGATCTCAAGATCACATTATTCATTTTTCAATGATAAAATATTCTCATATCCCAGCTTAGTGTGCAGAGACATCTTTACGTAAGGGATCTGTTGGTCAATTCCCCCTAAAACACTGAGCTAAACAGTCAGAATCGTCTGTTTAATGCAATTAACCCTAAAATGCCTATGCAAAAAATGTGTCATTGATCTTCTATGGGAATCTGGGTCTTTTTACTAGCATATGCATTTTAGGCATAAAAAATTTAAACGTTTTTACATTTTTACCAACACCAGTGCGGTAATGAACAAGCATGCTTTATGGCAGAGAATCTCTGTGATCCTCACAAATAAATGTAGAATGAAGTAGGGATGGGTGAAAGCTCTGCTCTCTCATTATCACTCCCTTTCCATGGAACAGTAGTAAAGAAACTAAAGCTAAATCTTACCTCAAGGGGGACAAAAAAAAAGAGGCTTATCTTGAGTGCCTCTGGTGCTCATTAATATGGCTTTGTTATGGTATGACTTAAGAGCAGGGAGTGGAACGTCTGTCAGGTTGTTAAAACCAATTTAGGCTCTGAACTACTTCTTGACCATGAATGGTGATGCACTTTTTTATGTGGACACCCAAAAGGAACACTCCATAAGACATCTCTACGATATTGAGGTAAAGTTCAACAAATAAAAGTTCAGTTTTTTTACAACACTGCTATGGAATCTACAGCGCCACAGCAATATAAAGCGTCTATATGCACTACCATTCAAATCTCAGATTTTGGTAAGATTTTTTTATGTTTCCCACCAGCATTTTTGAGTATTTTTACAAAAATGTACCCACAAGTACTTTGCTTTAAAAAAAAAAAAAATCATGCATTCTTTTATCAACCCTTGAATGTGGGTAAGTTTCAGTAAAAAAGCAATATTATGAACAAAAAGTTGAGAAAACTGCATTTTTGTCAAAGAATTCGTCAGTTGTACCTATTTGTGTGTTTTGACACTTCATTTGATAACGGCAGGAAGTTTTGATTTATACCGGTTTAATGTTTATGATCATGTTAGATTACGTGTGTAAACAATGCTTCTTTCGCTTGTTTCAGCTTCTTCTTCACTTGTTTTTGGACCTGGAATGTCTGTACTATTTATAGTACAGACATTCCAGGTCCAAAAACAAGTGAAGAAGAAGCAGAAAAAAGCGAAATAACAGTGAAAACACAGATTACTGGAAAATTCTGTCAATAGAGGGGAAAGAATTAAGGCTGTATTTATTTGTTCCAAAATACAGTAAAAAACTGCAAAATTGTGAAATATTTTTGAAATATTAACTTTTTTTTTGGATAGCAAAGCTGAATCTTCAGCAGCCAGTACTCCAGTTCAGATCAAAAGAACATTATTTATTTGAAATAGAAAAACTGTAACAAATGTCTTTTTCACCTTCGGCTTCCATCAATTTATGCATTCTTGCTGTATCAACCTAAAGTATAAATTTCATAAAAACCTTTACTGACCCCGAACTTATGTATGACATGACTCACTTAGCAGCTCCATGAAAGTATTTGAAAGGAATGACACCTGGATCGAGCTTATCAAAGTGAATGTGTTGTCAAACTCTTACACAGGAGAAAAGCTCAGAGTAGTTTTTCACGACTCTGTCAAGGGCCCCCTCACACTGAAGCCTTTTTCTTCAACACTCACCACAGAGAGAGAAAGCTTGAGTGCTTTTACCTCATTGATCAGTTCAGCAACATTTTACTTCAATCACCCTTTCAGCACAGAGAAACCAAGTATATTATAAGTATATAATAAGTTCAAATCTAGCAAGGTTTTGAATCTTTGGTCCCCAACCATTCTCCCTAAGAAAAGGTTTGAACGAGTTACTATGAAGCCCTAAAGCAAGTAAAGGAACTGAAATGCAAATCTTCTATGAATCTTCTAAACATAATCAGTTTCTCTTTACTGTGTTGATCCTACAAAACTGTAATTTTCACCCATATGCCTATGAAACGACAGAACAGACGAAGCTAATGACAGATCATCACTTCCCTCTGAAAATACCTTGAAGGACTGCCCTCCCCTTCCGTACCTCTCTTTTTTCACAATCTTTCCGCAGCAAATTACAGTTTTCCCCATTAAGAGGCAAAGCAGACTCTATCCAGGTGTTTTGCACCACTAACAATAACTGTCATGACACCTGAACAGAGAGAGCCTAAGTGTAGTGTTCGTTTGATGTTAAAACGGATGACAGGAGAGGAGAAGAGGAAAAGACAGGTGGTGAGGCAAAGACAGCCGTGGGATAACCACAGGGAACGCAAAGAAATTGAGCACTATAGCAGTCTCCCAGCGCTGTCTACCTGTAAATCATCCAGTAGCACAGAGACTGGCCATTCGCCAACCCTCGACTCGAGAGTAAAGACAGGCAACACAAAGAACAAGAGCATTCCTTTCAACACAGAGACATCATGAGAAAGCTGTGCCAAAGAGAAAGAGAATTTTAAAAGAGGATGACTACCCATGACTAGTCAGTGGGTTGCCTGAACTACTAGACAACTCATCAGCTTTAAAGAAATATTTTATGATGACATTACAAACCTTGACATTCATCTCGATGGAAAACAGGCAATTTGTCAACGGAGTGTGCTGTTAAAGTGTCATGAAACACCCTGGTCGTTCACACCTCAGAGTTGAAAAAGTAAAAAAAAAATGGGAATGTAGAAATGTGTAATGTGGGTGAGTAGAAAGAGGGAAAGAGACAACAACCAATAAAACACATCTGCAGCACACTCTTTATACAGAAACATGAATATTAAAGCTACAATATGTATTTTTTTTGCCGCTAGGGGTCGCTAATCTCTTTAAAACAATAACAATAACGTAGATTGATGATGCGGTGAATGAGCGTGGAATCATGGAATCATTGTCTGCAAGAACTTGTCGCCATACCAATGGATCTAATAATGTTCATGGATGAGTGAATGCATTGAAACAGGGCTTACTAATAAGATTATTAATAAGAGAGTAAGAGACAGATATCAGCGCCACACGGAAATCCCGGGGGATATAAAGAAATGAGGACATTCTTCCACTACCTGCAAGTGCTGAATTACTGTTCATACAGGTCAGTTTATTTGACAAATTAAAATTGTGAGGAAACGCAATGCTGTTTCACTTGGTCTACACTATCTAAACTGCATATGAGTGTGTTGAAAGTTATAATGTTATTCTGCGTTAGTTTGTTGGGTGTAGGGCTGGGCGATATATCAAATATTAGCGATAATATTGCAATAATTTTGACGACGATGTAACATTTGAAAATATCGTGAATTTCGAATATTTCAAATTCAACATGCAAACTTTCCCAAATAACATTACCAGATAACTCAGAGGTCTGCTTCCACCGTTCATTAAACATTTGAAGCAGAAGAGTTAAATATATACGCAGCGCATGACAAAGAAAGCAACAGAAACATGCGCGCATGAGAGAAATAATAGCGCGGCGCGGGACGTGCACGCACTGCCAGACTCTGACCTGAAGCGCGAGCACACGCCTTTCAGACAACACACTATCGTATGGAGTCAAAATAATGCCACATAGTTTTGCAAAATAATAAAGTATTGCAAAAGAAAAAAAAAATTTGCAAACAAAAATAAAGAATTGCACAAAAAAAATAAGTATTGAGAAAAAAAATAAAAAGTTTTGCACACAAAAATAAAATATTACACAAGAAAAATTAAGTATTGAGAGAAAAAAAACTGTTTTGCAAACAAAAATAATGTATTGCAAAATAAAATAAAGTATTGAGAGAGAAAAAAAGGAAAAGGAAAATAAAGTTGTTTCATTTGCAGCTAAACTTTTATTCTGCGCAGCGTTTCAGTGTGCTTGCGATACCGTTTCCCCTGTGCGCTTCACTTTTCTGTGCGTGTCTTTGTGGCACTGTTTTGACATGGGGGGTGGAGTCAAGAAACTGGGGCGTGTTCAGCTGACATAGTCACGCCTCCCTCCGTGTGACATCATCTCCTCGAGACCCAGATCAGCACAGATGATGAAGGCACCATGGCTGAGCTCATGCGGGTGGAGCGTTCCCTTGTACTCATACTTTTACTAGCATTAAAACGGGCATGATTTTGTTTTGTTATGAATAAATGTGTATTAAAAGCGTTTGCTTAAGTTAGAAGTGGTGATTATTATTAGCTTTGGACTACTGGCTAATACAAACTGTGTGAAAATAGCCAGCACTGTTTATTTCTCTCAGTCTCAGTGTGCACACATTTATAGCATTTAAATGTTTATAGTTTTATTTTGTTAACTAAATGTGTATTAGAAGCATTAACCTGTTGACGTCAAAGTTACTGCTAGTTTTAAGTTGTAAATAGAATGTAATTAACTTGACAGACTTTTATCATTAAAAATATCTCAGACTCATGCTTAAATTGTTTCTTCTACTGGAGAAAATATAGTAGGCTACCTGACCGTTACTCCATTAGATGGCGGCAGAGACTGTTTTAATGAGAGAGTCACTCAATAGAGACTTTTATATTGAATTTGTGAATGCAGAACAAGACGCAAATGACAAAAGCTTGACTAGCGCTGCCGGGCACGGGACCCCCATAACGGTTTAAATGACAAGATATCGCAGCGGACATTCAAATAGATGTTTTATTATGAACATAGGACTGACCTGAAAACCTAATACAGTAAGCTTCAATTAACTATCAATGAGAACAAACATGTTTACGTTGCTAAGCTATAAAGATTTGCACGCATACTGAGTGAAATGAACAGCTATGGCTTTTTCAGACAGTTCTAAACTAAACACTAAACACCACATTAACTGATCTCTAACTACTTTAACTTAAGCGCTGCTAATACACATTTAATTAACAAAACCAACCATTCAAATGCTAAAAATGTGTGCACACTGAGAGAAATAAACAGCAGATGCTGGCTATCTTCACACAGTTTGCATCAGCCAGTAACGTTAGTCCACAGCTAATAATAATCACCACTTCTAACTTAAGCAAACGCTTTTAATACACATTTATTCATAACAAAACAAAATCATGCCCGTTTTAATGCTAGTAAAAGTATGAGTACAAGGGAACGCTCCACCCGCATGAGCTCAGCCATGGTGCCTTCATCATCTGTGCTGATCTGGGTCTCGAGGAGATGATGTCACACGGAGGGAGGCGTGACTATGTCAGCTGAACACGCCCCAGTTTCTTGACTCCACCCCCCATGTCAAAACAGTGCCACAAAGACACGCACAGAAAAGTGAAGCGCACAGGGGAAACGGTATCGCAAGCACACTGAAACGCTGCGCAGAATAAAAGTTTAGCTGCAAATGAAACAACTTTATTTTCCTTTTCCTTTTTTTCTCTCTCAATACTTTATTTTTGTTCGCAAAACTTTTTTTTTTCTCTCAATACTTAATTTTTCGTGTGCAATACTTTATTTTTGTTTGCAAAACTTTTTTTTCTTTTGCAATACTTTATTATTTTGCAAAACTATGTGGCATTATTTTGACTCCATACTATCGGGATTCAGTTCCTTCATGGATTATTGGGTTTCAATGGTCAAACAAATGTTAAAATGCACGTCCTGGCGAGTATTCAGGTAAACACAGTCGTGTTTGTCTTTAGTGAACGTACACAGAGTTGAGTGAGAAATCGTGTGTTACAATGAATTCGGTCCGTGGAGCTCTTAAAGGGCCGGAGCTCATATTCTGTGTGATTTAATGTTAACTACGAAAAATAGAAAACCACCCCATGCTTGGCTAAACAACTTTAATATATTTATTAAGAATCAGTGTAGCCTATGGTTAATTTATAGAGTGAAGACTTTTTTATATATATTTGATTTCTGATTTATTTATTGACTTGCTAATGTTAAATAGACCCACTGTAGCTGAAAATAAAGCACTGTTTTTGTCATATTGTTTGTAATTTGCATGTTTTGCTTATGTTTTTTTTTTTTTTTAAAGATCAAATAAAAAAATCTATATTGTAATTATAAAAGTACATTTAAAAAATATATTAAATTACTCGTATCATGATTTAAGATTTTGGTCATCCCAACCTGTTCAGTAAACGCAAACATTTTGTATTTAATTATTTTTTTATTTAAAAGCAATTGCAAACATATCTTAGATTTTTATCGAATATCGTAAAAATTTTGACAATATCGAGATATATATATTTTTTGGATATCGCCCAGCCCTAGTTGGGTGTATGAGACTAGCAGTAAGCTAGGGTGACCAAACGTCCTGTTTTCCTAGGACATGTCCTGTTTTCAAGACCTGTCCTGACCATCCTGGCTGTTTTTTATAAAGTGATGCAAATGTCCTGGCTTTCATTATTTTCCATTGGGCCATTAAATTGACTACATCAACATTAGAACATCAAACTGATGATATTCTAATATTTTAGCGTGTTGAGTTACACAACATTGATTCGTTTTTTGCATTTGCTCACATGTCTAATAAAGCACATGCAAGAAAGGCATCTCTGTCAAGTCAAAGTTTGTTGTGAAGCTCTCGCCATCTCAAAAACGTCACGTCGATACTGGTCCCCTTTTGATTTCTGCTTGCCATGGTCATGTTTGAACGAAACTACAACAGCGTGCCACGATATATTCTGCTGTTGGCCACGTCTGTTGCCATGGTTTCTGCGGCAGTAAAAGCGGAAACCGAGGGTAATGCGGATATGACGCCATTGACAGGCGACTCCCTCACACGTCCCGGTTCCTTGGTTAAAATGACAATTTTCACAATTTACATATATTTGGAAACATTCAGCAATCGAAGCAGGTTACCATTTTTTTGTTTGTTTTTTGGAAGCGGATAAGCAATATATTGGCTAATATTAGATATTAATCTACATGAGATTGAAAGCCTACTTTTCTTTACTATTCAACAATCATTTGGACGATAAAATAAAGAAAAAAATGCAGGATTATGGTCGACTTTTAAAGAAGAAATGGGAGAATAAATTCCTGTGTGCCATGGATTAAAATAATAATATTAACATTTATTCAGAGAACTTTAATATGTGTTTGACAAAACATTTGGCCAGATAGCAAGCAATACTAATGTGACTGCTGATATACTGGTGTTTATGCCAGGTATTAGTGCAATTTGTCTTGGCTGGCCACTTGTGATCTGATCACCTGATACATAAATGCCAGGTGTAAACAATTCCAACCTGTCCAACTATCTGGAGATAGTTAGAGGGGAAACCTAGTCCCAGTGGGTTTGGCTGTTGAATTAAGCTTGCAGGTGATGACGGCTTTGAACTGATGAGATTAATGATGGCTGTGGATCCTTATGTGTGGAGGGCGGTGAACAATCGGAGGGGTTTGTTTACCTTGCCTGACTGCTACAAACGTAAGCACACTTTGCTGACTCGGTTCCGCATAAGAAAGAGGGTTGAGGCCGGCTGCAATTTGCAGCTGACAAGATAAAGGATGCCTGTGTCCAAAGGGAAGGCATAAGAAGCACGACCCCGAGCACATGTAATGACCTTCTATTAATATACCCACAGGTTTGTTTGTGGCATCTAGACATTACTGAGAAGCAGGGGCTTCCGAGATTAATGACCACACCGCTGCTAAAAAGACCCTCTAACTTCAACCCAAGCGAGGCACAACTAGTTCAGCTGAGGACAAGCTTTGATCTTAGTTCATTTTTTTCAAGACAGATTATGTAGCTGAGCACATAATTTCCTGAACTTTGAAAAGTTTAATGATAAAAGAAAGCTAAAGGAATCTTCATATAAAAATGTGAATATTAATTACTTCCATACAATTAACTGAGCCAAAGGCAGTTTTAAAAAACACAGCAAAGAGAGAGATGCTGGTTAGTAACCTAATGAGTGCAACTCATTCTTCTGCTACAGACAGTGGCACATTACACACTTCCTGTCGAGGTTTGACCCTCACACTATAGTGTTGCTTAAGAGAAGGACCATGGTGTAAAGGTCACTAACCTTAGCCATCACTTAACCCGCCTACACCATTGTGTTGTTGTGAACCCCCCACGTCTCTCTTTAATTCTCATCCAACTCTTAAAAAAACACCCTGGGAGGCTTTTAATGGGGTGGCAGTCTAACGGGTCTAATCCTTATGAGATAAAATGTGGAAATTAAAACGTATTTAAAAACAAATTGTAAATGTCTCGTGCTATACACAACCGTTTAAAAGTTTTTTTAAAGAAATGTAAACTGTATCTTTTATTCAGAAATATCATGGTTTCAACAAAAATATTAAGCAGAAAAAAAACTGCTTTCAACATTGCTAATATGTTATGTAATATGTAATAATATTTCTTGAGCAACAAATCGGCATATCAAAATGATTTCTGAAGGATCGTGTGAGTAATGGCTGATAAAAATCGTAGCGTTGCCATCACAGGAATAAATTACATTTAAAAATATATTAAAATGGAAAACAGCTACATTAAATTGTAAAAAAAAATATTTCATAATATTACTGTTTCACTGTAATGTTGAACAAATAAATGCCTGGATGAGCATAAGAGAACTTGTGAATGGTAGTATAAATAAATAATTAAGAATGCAAGACAACTCAGCTTCTTCTATCCAATTTTATAAAAAGCTTCTTACAAAATGACCACACTTGATTATATAACAGAAAAGACAAACTAACAAGTAAACACTTACAATGAACCCTTATGAAATGCTATAGGTACTGTAGGTGCAACCAGTCCAAAAGCTAAAAAAAATAACAATTATCATTCTGAAGTATCAGCTGCACTTTGTAAAAGCCAATAAACCACCTTTTCAGACCAGCAAAGAACTATATTATTACAGTATACACAAATAATACAACTCATAATATATATATATATATATATACACACATAATTATGCATCCGCTCAGTGTTTCTACCACAACACACTTCAAAGACAATGTGAATGACACTGAACTGTGTAAAACGATTGACTCTGAGATTTATTATCTTTTGATTGCCGTGATTTTGGTGCATCTTATATTTAAAGATCAGCCCTGCTAGTAAAGGAGTTCAAGTTAACTATGGAGCATTGAAGGAGTCTGTCGTGTGTTAGCTTTCTAATTCCCCACCATTAAAAATGGGCCCTGATGATATGGAGCCATTCATGAGGTGGATTAATATTTCCACAACAGACACCAGCGTTTCTATTCAACAACCTGAAAAGAAGCTTTGTAATAAAATTCCAAGGCACAATCAAGATAAGAATCACGCACCTTAAAATATCACAAATCACGGCTAAATTACTCTCGTAAATGCCAGCCTGGATTGAAATGATGCTGATTATAAAAGCTATTCATTTTGTTGCATGAACCTGCCAAGGGCTTGCCTCAAGTTAAGTTCATTATCAAACGCTGCTAAAGAACGTGGCAATGGAAGATAGTTTGCTTGGCTGAGGCTTGATGTTAGATCCCTTGTTATCAGTTGGGACTTTAGCCAAGACCTGTTGATTTGATGTGTGAAGATCTCTTTGTACCAGCAAAACAAGTGCAAACTCAGTCCCGACGTCTTGGGCGGCAGGCCACATGGTGGAGGCTTTGTTTTGCCACTGAACAGGAGAACATGAGCAAAAACCGAAATTAGGCACTTGAGGGTGGAGAAGGCTGGAGCCAGAGACAGGCCCCGTCTGGCTGTCTTTCCCCAGGCTACCATCTTTCTGCACCTCAATCGGTTCACCTCCGCTTGTCTCCATGGAATTCACAGAGGGAGCCATGTTCAAAAACACAACATAACAATAGAAAGAAGTCACAGATAACCACACGGAGATGCTGACTCTCTGACGTGAAATTTCCCAAAAAGTTTCTCATTAAGACTTTTTACCTCAAATTGACCTTTGCAATGAGGCCTGTCAGTTCACCCTGCACTACAGCACTCCTTAATTTCTGAAAACTCCAGCTTTTGGTGGATCAGCATGGGATGAAACTGTAGTGCATGAAGTGTTGAATCCTGAATGTCAAATTGAATCACATCTGAACATTAATTATTCTGACAACCAGAGGCTGCACTTAAGAGAGAGCGACAGGTAGCCGAATTCAAGAGTTCTCTTCTGGAGTTCATTGCAAGAGCTTCCTATCTCACAGTATGCTGAACCCCCAGATAGAGTAACATTTTAATCTGAGACAAACAAAAACTCAAACCAAATAGAAGCCTTGGGTAAACATTTGCTGATTTCACCCAGCAAAACATCCATCCATCCATATCTATATCTATCTACATTCAAATTTCAAGGCTTCTAAACCTTTTAAAAAACGTTCAAGCCTCTGTCAATCCAACATTCAATGTTTCTTTTTTTAACCTGAGAAATAGTTATATTAATTCCTTTGTATTGAATTCACTTTCAATCTTCTTTCTTTCCAATCTTAACTGCAATTATATCCTGTTTTCTCCCTCAATCTTAAAGGGATAATTCACTCAAATATGAAACTTTTGTCATCATTTACTTACCCTCAATCTGAGTTTTTTCCCCCTGTAGAACATGAAACCAGATATTTTAAAGAATGTGTCTGTTTTTGTCCATACAATGGAAGTCAATGGTCAGAAAAACGTTTTGGTTATCAATGTTCTTCAAAATAAAAACATTTTTTGGGGGCTGAAACATCCATTTAACATGCCTGTTTGACCATCATGGCCGTAAGTTCAAATGCACCTCCTGTTTTAACTCTTTAAGTGGCAAAAATTACAGAGATGCTTGGAGAACATTTTCTTGACCACAGTTCTAGCATAAACATTAAACAAAAGTTAGTTGTTCCTGTGAGGTCATGTTTAAGAATGCACACCATTTAAAACTACCAATCTGTCCACAGCAATAGACAAAATGCAAACACGCTTCAACTTAGACCTGTAAAATAATCACTTAGAAGGAACTGAGGGACAAAAGGCGATGACCTACAGACAAATAACTCAGAAAAAGCACCGTCAAGCAAGAACTAGCTGTTTGTGGAGGTTTTGTCAGTTCAGACAGTTTAGAGTGCTTGTCTACTAGTCAAGCAGGGTGTTTGCTTTAAGCAAGTATCTATGTGCATGCTTGAAGAACAATTCAAAATCTGTGCTCTGTTTAAGCATCCCAGAAATCCTGGATCCAGGAATTTAAGAACTGCTAAGCCACTTCTTAAAACATCCCTCTGTGCTCTGTACACAATTGGTTTGTCATATTGCTGTTTATCTCGATCAGTGTGACAAAATTGTATGTGTTCAGTGGGCCAGAAAGGTGGTTAAAGCCAGTTTGTTACCTAAAGGCCTGCTGGATTACCCACTAAAGTCGTGTGAAGTTATCCACTACAGGAAACCGGTGGAACTACCTTGTTAATGTAGCATGAACAAAATCAGGCCCTGCTCAGCACAACTGATATACCGCCCTATCTGTGTGACTAAATCAAATCTAACAGTGAATAGATTTCAAATAGATTTGAAGATTTGTGACTGCTACAACCAGAGATGGGTTTCACAGTCTCATGTCAAAGTCTGCAAGATTAGCGTTCAACATCAGATTTGGTTGCATTGAGACATAATAAAACAGGTCAAGTATTAAATGACCGGTCTCGTTAAAACAGATAGCAATATCAGAAAAACACCACAATGAAGCTTAAAATGGGGAGAACCTCTTGAGCCTTGAGGTCATGGCGCTCAGGGCTTTATCCTCTGAAAAATATGGCTTCCATCCTGAAAAACATCATGGGTGGCATGGGTGAAGGAAACACTCTCTCTAATAACCCAGCAAAATTGTATTTATTCTGCACGCTCTCTATCTGCAGGTAAAGCTAAACAAAATATAGTAGTTCATTTCCTCAATTCCAAATAATCTTAAAACAATTTTTACTTGAATTCCTATTTGCTCTCCAAGTAAATTATAAATACACGTTAAAAAATGAACTAAATACTTTATTTGAAACCCAATCAAACAAACAACATCGGTGTCATTTTAGGGGTCTGTGTTTACACAGTTGAATTCTTGAGTTGCCCTACATTTCGATTGCTTGGAGGCGGACTACTTGCAATGCAAGGAATTTGTGCTCCAGGGCACAAGTGATATGTTTAGATGTACCTTATTTCAGAATGTGCTTCTGAATGGAAAAAGTGAGCGCTATTGCACTGGGCCTCATTAATCTTTATACTGTATTCATTGCAGTGACTCTTCACAGCAAAAGTGCACAAAACTGCTGTTTTCTGCCATTGTCTGTTAAAATGAAATTAACACTCCTGAGAGAAGTGCCCGCATCTGTTATATCCCCTACTGTTTTAGTTCCAGCTGTATTGAACACACTCCGTTTTCGAATGCTGAAGTAGCACAGTTATAAATAATGATAGAACAACTTTAGACCGACTGCCAAATAACTCTCAACAAGCTCTTCAAATTACATATACATGTTCACCTTCATGGCACTGTTACACAGAACAAGTGGTTAGTTTCTGACACCATAAAAAAAAAGAAAAAAAAAGATCAAAATGACTGCAAACACACAAATAATTTAAATATTATTATAATTTAAAATTATTTTTATATTAATATATTTTTAAATGTTTATTATTATTATACATTTTTAAAACAGTGGTGCTTAATATACTTGTGGAAACAATAGCTTTTTAGCATTCTTTGGTTATTTTTATAAATGTCTTGCAGAATAAAAGTATTTGCCTTTAAACAAAATTTTAAAAGGTAGTGTGTACCTTCACTTTCCATCACTATCATCAAACAATGGGTTAAAAAGCTAACACAAAAAGAAAGCTAAGTACTTATTTCTAATACAACAAAAAACTAAATAAAATCAAAAAGACCAATTGTAAACGCTTTCTGGGTTTAACCATTCACTTGTTATCTTAACTAGTGCTTTGATTTGCTAACAACTTCTGACAAGAGGTAAGAGCCATAATTTCTATTTAAATCCTGCCCTTTTTCCTATAACATGACACTTAGGTTCCTTGTTCAGGTGTTTAGGCTGACTTTTCTTTTGAACTTCAAAGAGCCTCTTCCTGACTCCCTCCAGCATGTCTCCACCTGCCCATGTCTTTCCAACCCGCTCCCCATTTTCCCCACAAAGCCTCTTGAATCCCAGGAGGAGCAGAGTTTTAGGGAATAATGCGCACATACCATTCACTTGCATTCCCAGTTCTCAGGGCAGTGAAGGAAGGAATCCCGCTGCTGTGTTTACACTTCTTTTAATTACTGTCATTACACAATAGCTAAGACCAAGATGTGTCATTATTCCCCATTAAACCATGAAGAAAGTCTTTTGTGCACCACAGTTCCATGTATGAAGCTTGTGTGAAGCATTTCTAACAGGTATTTTCTCATGTAATGACACAAGCACTTAAAACGTTGCTATTCCTGCAAGTAATCATAGATGAAGCTTAAAATAACACACATACGTTAAAATACAAACTATTAGTTCTACAAAGGCAACAACAAAAGGTCAATCTCATCATTCACAACCACAAAATGCATGGGAATCTGGGAGGTGTTACAATTTGCACTGACCTGTAAAAGAGAGACCTGAATATAACGTTTATTTCCGCAATCTAGACCATCCTCCTCAGTACCACTCACAAAGTTCATTATGCATGAGGCTTTTCTCCTCAAATACAGCTATAGTGACTGTGATACCTATTCTTACTGATACTTTACTAGGCGACTCATTTCAGTGCCAGTGCTGTGATAATGGGACACTAAATAATTAAAGACACAATGTCCGACTTGCATAAATGGACCAGGATTATTGCTTCAAGACCCAGATCTCAACACAAGTACATTGATGCTCAGAATAAAAGGGAGGATTGGGTACGTACCGCAAACAATGCACCTTGATGGACACAAGCTCCTGTGGATGGAGAAAATGGGTGGAAAAGGATCAATACATCAGCTTTCCCTAGCAGGCCAAATGACAAGTTCTATATTACTTGACGACAAATGTCACAGTCATGGCAATCATGTGTCCAACAAAGTCACCCAATGTGAGGGAACACAAAAGATTGCCACACAGTTAATTTCATGAAATTTAACGGTTTACTCTCAAAGGCTGTTAAGAGAAAAAAAGTGTCAGTCAACATGTTATAATCATTCCTGATCTGTTTTAAAAGTTTGACATTGGCCATGTTAACAGCTGGAACTAAGACACTTAAATACTAGCTAAATGTCTAAAACTGTATCTAATCAGAATGCATATATGCATCAAAAGCAAGAGAGAAAATGCAATTTGAGATTATATCTACTGACAACCATGAAAACATGGTCCAGAAAGTTTTGAAGATTAAGTTAACTTTGCTATTATGTCTAAAATCCAAGTTTTACTTCTCAAAGAAAGCCTACTTAAGAAAGCCTACTTCCGTCAGGAAACACTATCATCTTAAACACCTCAATAATACTGACTGCCAAACAACTTCTCAGTAGCTAATAACTAGTGTGTTATAGTGAATTCACACAAACGCATTACAAGTTGATGTGGAAACATTAAGATAGAGAGATACAGGATGCGGACGTTTCATAAACAGCATCACTAAGACAGTCATTCAGTTATTTAATATAACAGGACTCTATTGCGCATTGATTTTATCGCATAGCTAAATTCCATGCGCACCTACAGGAGAAATCATCTATGCACATTTTATATCCATTTTATTCCAACTAACTGTTCTCATTTGCAGGTTTTACCTATAGTAGGCAACATATTTTCAACTGATTTCAGTAAAATCTCGATAACAGAAACACCAACCTTGTGCTCCGGTCGAGATGGTGATGTATCCAATTAAAGCGGTTAGAAGGATCCGAATAGGACCCATATTCACTTTAGAAACTGTGTTAATCCAAAATGCTCCAAAATACAATCGCTTTAACTTGAATGTGAATTAGAACGCATCATAGTTCCTTTCCCGAGGACTCAAATCAATCACCAGCGCCTGAGCTTTAAGTCTTGCAGACGGTCGCTCTCGTTACTGGGAAGCATCCAGTCCGAGTAGATCCAGTCCAGTGCGCTCTCCAGCGAAACTTCCTTACAGAGAGCAGTTCCAACGCTAAAATCCTTCCTCTTTAAAGTACGGGCCCATAGCAAAGACAACTTGAATGCGAGTAATTACAGAGTAACACGCACTAACGACCACTGAGCTGCTCTTTAAAGGGAGTTATTGGAGACACGACCAGCTGCATTCACGAGTTGAGAAACCCCCTCCTTCTTCTCCTCTACCACTACCACTGTGGGAACAAAACCTGTGGCCATCAAAGTTTGACGGGTATTATTTTGTGGCGGTCTTCTGGTAATGCGTTTTCGTCTTGAGATTTTTTAGGCCAATTAATTTATCTGTAAAGAAACATTCCAAACGTAAAATATTGCATATTGCTACAACATTGTGCGAGGATTAGAATTAAACGGTTAAAAACATTTGAATCCTTAAAATAGTCCACTTTACGGTCTGAGATTCCCGAGTCACGTGCACTAGCGCAATCTGATCCTTGCTTGTGCTCATTCACGGGCAAAAACAGAAAAATCTTGGACATTTATTGACTTTAAGAAATTGAAACCTTTCTAGCCATGCTATATTTTCAAGTGTCATTTAAAAATATCTTAAAATACAGTAAGATTGGCTACAAAAATAACATGTCTAAGAGACCAAGGGCTTTATTGTAATTAAAGATTCATTACAATAAATACTGCAACAAAACCTGTCTTTGTCCTTAAAAAGCCCTTAACGAGGTTTTTTTGAAAATGACAAAAATGAAGACAAAAAGTGCTGGATTGCCATTAAACATGAGTAAAAATTAGTTTAGAAAAAGTGAGCTTTTACTGCCACCTCCTGTTATAGGTAGGGGATGTCAGGCCCAGGGAAAAAAAAGCAGTGTTGAAAGGTTTGAATAGTGTAAAAAAAGGAGGGAATATAGTGATCTATTCAAGCCAGTGGAATTGAGGCAAAATTTGTCACCATATGCAAATAGTTGTGAAATTGCAAGACTGTTAATACAGTTCAAATAAAAATAAACCCCCACATCAAAATGTGGACAACATGTAAAAATCACTAACTTAAGGCATTCCATTTTGTAAAAAGTTATTGACCGCTCTGCTGTATAACTGTATAAAATATGCTTCTGCTGTAAAAACTGGCTGCAGAATAAATCACACAGTTAGACATGATCACATTTACAATTTTATTGAAGTCTAATGATTTGTACAATGCAAATATATACACATAAAGCTCATGCCTTTTTCTCTTCCTGTGGTAACAATTCCTCAATTTTGATGTGCAGACCCTCACTCGACCTACTGCAGATAATTGCTCGGTCAATAAAAGGACCTGGAAGAAAAGACATTTTATTCATGTCCAAGAATATGAGAATAATTTCCACCAATGTCAAATCTGCTTGTGGTGAGCATAGATATGCTAACAAAAAAGTAGTCATCATAATTCTGTAGTTTTTAAATGTTCAAAGGAATTCAGCCTTGGCGTTTGTGAAGTGGTTAGAATGAATGAAACTTATAATAAATACATAAATTGCTTACCAAATTCAGCTGGTTTATGGCTTGCCACATCTTTTACAATGGCATGAACATTTTCCAAAATACACTCCTTGGGCATGTCCAGCTGTTTAACAAACCAAACGGAGTTAGTAAACGGGGGAAAAACTTCTAGATGTAAAAACAACAGACACCATCTTGCTTGTTCTTACTTAAAGCAGTTCAATGTGACTTACTGTCGCAACTTGTGTGTTAACATAAATGTCCTCAACCATATATTCATGACCAGTCTTGAACAATGCAATCATTTTGGGTATATTTATTCCAACGGATCCTGATGCAAGAAACATAATAAACCAATTTAACCACTATTTAGTTGTACATTAACAAAACATGCCTGATACATGACATGAAAACTGACTGACCTCTCTTGCTCTTGGGAAACTTCTTCCTCAACTTGTTCTTCAAAGGAAGCAGCTTTTGTAGAATGTCTGGCTCAGCCAAGTAGAAATCCGCTGTGATCTCATCAGCTAAAATCTGTGATTACCATTGATTAAAAGGCACACAAAGTGAATGGGCAACTGTATTAGTATGTGATAGCCAAAACATGCATTTAATTTAAGGTAACTGGGCCCTTTTTAGTCTGAAAAAAGAGAAAGAAAGAGAACAAGACAGAACAAGAGAGAGAGAGAGAGGGTGAGAGAGAGAAAGAAATGTAGGAGTTAACCTTGTCTGCCAGCAAGTTCTCGTGAGCTTTACCTTGTCAATAAGTTCTGCTCCACCTGCAACTGTTGCTCCATTCTCCCTCGCTATTCTGGCTTGATCCGGATTCTGTAAAGCCATAACTCTGGAATTAATCCATGTAAACTGAAGAGCCTGCTGAACTGGAGTTGTACATTTTTCAATCAATGACACCTGTAATGTTTAATGTAATAAGTGATGGTCCTACCTCAGTGAAAACCACTATTCTGTTGTTGTCCGCCTTGAAGGGATGTGGTAAATGAATTGTGCTAACAAACGGATCCACTTTTTTCTGAAACAAAACAAATTGAATTAAGGTTTAATGTTATGTTTAAATATAATTGTTTGTTGCAGTTATAGTGCTGAAATGTTTCTGCAACCATGCTATAAAGAGTATTTTTTCACCAATTTAACTCAAAATAACCATGTTTCTAGTTCCTTTAAATATTTAATTTAAATTGAACCATCACAAGAAAAGACAGACTTTTGCTTAAGTCACATATTAGACGGTTTTCAATACAACAATTCATTACATATTTCAGCAACAGCAATTTTACCACTTTTTAAAACAAAATACAAGGAACACAAGGTTTTTTGTCTTGTTTTTAAATAAATCAATTAGCATATTAACCTCTGGTTTCACAGATAAGGCTTAAATTAGTCCCAGAGTAAAATGCACGTTTGAGCCGTTTTAACTGAAAGCAACTTGCACTGACATATCTTTAAAAAAAATAAAATACATTCATATACATCACACTGCCTCCGCCGGCTTGCCTTCTTCCCATATTGCATCCTGGTATTCCCCATGTAAGCGATGCACACGCACCCATCCATGTGATGTAAAAGAAAGTGATTCATCAGACAAGGCCACCATCTTCCACTACCGTGGTCCAGTTCTGATGCTCAGGTGCTCACTGTTGGCGCTTTCGACAGTGGACAGGGATCAGCATGGGCACCCTGACTGGTCTGCGGCTATGCAGCCCCATTCACAACAAACTGTGATACACTGTGTATTCCGACACCTTTCTATCAGAACCAGCATTAACTTCTTGAGCAATTTGAGCTGTAGTAGCTTGTCTGTTTGATTTGACCACACAGGCCATCCTTCACTCACTGCGTGCATCAATGAGCCTTGGCCGCCCATGACCCTGTCGCCAGTTCACCACTGTTCCTTCCTTGAACCACTTTTGATAGATACTGACCACTGCAGACTGAGAACACCCCACAAGAGCTGCAGTTTTGGAGATGCTCTAACCCAGTCGTCTAGCCATCACAATTCGACCCTTGTCAAACTCCCTCAAATCCTTACAGTTGCCCATTTTTCCTGCTTCAACTTTGAGGAAAAATTTTCACTTGCTGCCTAATATATCCCACCCACTAACAGATGCCGTGATGAAGAGATAACCAGTGTTATTCACTTCACCTGTCATAATGTTATGCCTGATTGGTGTATATTAAATGTCCTAATTGAACTAAGGCCTAATCCTGGCTTGATCTAAGCCCTGTCTCTGAAACCAGGCCTAAGAAGCACATATTAAGCAACATTGATAATAAATGTTTCTTGAGGACCAAATCAAATCAAATATTAGAAATACGAATTGTAACAATATTTCACAATACTACATTTCTACCTTTTTTAAATAATTTAATAGCAACATCTTTGGTGAACATAAGTGAATAATTTCAATCTTAGAGTTCAATCTTAGAGTTCAAAATGTTTCTCTTCATTTAAAAGCAAATGTAAATGTATTATTTTAAGCAAACATTACGTACTTATATCAGCTTAAGAAAACAATCACCCAAAATGTACCTTTTTCTCCAGCTTCATGTCCAGACGTAGATTAATGTACAAAGGCTGGTTTTCAGGACTGAAGTCCAGCTTCTGAAAGTTCTTCAGCATTTCGATGGCCACTGGTGTCTCATAGACAGGTTTAGGATAGTACCTCACCATGTACACATCATCTACTGGAGCCCAGGCTGTGAGTCCATAGGGTTTATGCCTGTCTTTGTCATCAACCTTTTTTTTCTCTTTCACCACCTTCTCTTGAACCGGCTCCTCTTTCTTCTCTTTCTGCCTACAAAAAGAGTTTTGATGAAGAACATGACTCCTCTTTGCATGGTTTCTTAGTTTGTCACCAGCATGACAAATACAAAATTTCATAATTTTATTTGACAATCTTTTTTACCAAGGTTAAGACTAAATGGTGTAAACAGAACTTACTTGGTAGCCGCGTAGGATCTTACAGGCTGCTGTCTGTGTGCAGTCAGTGAGCTGCAGGGGACAGAAGAAGCTCTGCATGTGAAGAACAGACTCTGACACCTGGGTAATACTGTGCATGAAACAAGACACATGAACATAAAATGATTAAAATTGCTCAGTCAAATGATTTATATTAATGGTTACATTGCAACTACCTACTTAGAAGTAAAGAGTCTGAAGGGAGTGGATCTAATGGGTGACCACTAGGCAACTTTCTTGCAAAAATGTACCATGGTAGCCAACGTTTATATTAAAATACCATAGTTATTTTACTACAGTAGTTGTCACTGAGACTGTACCCTTACAATTATTGGTTACCATGGCAATTTTATGTAACAATTTAAATACACGTGGCTCCTTTCTGTTTACTCAATCCAAAATAATGCATGCATACGCTGCATAATTTCATATAAGCATAACCATAAGAGACTATCGTGAAAACTGCTAGCTTGTGTAGCATTAGATGTTGGTCGATGTTGAACACGTCTGATCAAGTATTCGACACATACCAAATTGCATGTTATTAATCTCTGAAAATACGCTGGAATAAATAGAAAATAAGTAAAATAATATATGTAATGTTAAATACTGACCTCTTAAAAGACTCCTCGAGGGGGCAGCCATGTTGACAGAATTTTGTGTTACAATTAAAATATCCCGTCTAAATCATCAACCACTGTTTAAGCGTTCCCACTCATTAATATCGTTACGATTGTGTTGTGCGCATCTACTATCTTAATTTCTATATATACGCTCTATTTTATAAACAACAACAAACAACTATTGTGCCCGTAACATAATTTGTCTCCTTGTCCTCCATCAACAACATGTGTGTTATTTCAATTTGCCCTAATATCAATTAATTCAACAACCATGCATGAAATACACAAGTTGCACATTCAAGGTAAAAAATGTGGTTGCAAGTTGTTCTGTAATTTCCCAGGTTTATTACACTATTTCCTGAATGAATATGTATACCATACGTGTTTAAAGGCATACTATAATAAAAGTGAGCGATACAACGTCTTCCTGCAAGTTCACAATGTTCTCCGCTGTATTTTTAGAGAGGTTGTTAGTAAAATTGCACGAATTGTCTTATTGAGTCGGATCTTTTCAATGAATCGATTTATCCGACCTATTCGTTTACGAATCGTTATTACTGGTTCTCGATTCACCAACTTACTGAATCATCATGATTACATCAACGCATATAAATAAAATTGTATTACGTACAAAAAGTTGATGTAAACGAATTCCACAAATAATATGCTCTGGATCATGACTGCAACAAACTGAACTGGAATACATGAAATTGCAAACGCAAATGTAGTCTTCATTAAAAAAACATCCATATGTGCCCATTTTATGACTTTAGGGAATGCTTTTTTTAATTAGACCTTGTGGTTGTGGAATGTGTGACGTTGGCACCATGTGACGCAATTACGTAAAATAATGGCCACATATGTTGTTTGAACCGGTTCTTTTAAAGTTACCTGTTCGAAAGAACCGATTCGCATAAATGAATTGGACCTCCTATCGCTAGTTGTAATCGGACCGTGGACTGGAGCGGAAGCTCAGAGTGTTGTCCTTCCTTCTGCCCGACTCTCAGGATGAGGATCGGTCACAGTTTGTCTGGATGTCTTTGATCATATCACACCAGCAGCTCCTCTCCCACCTCCCTAATGCAGGTAAGAATCTACAGCATTCCGGACGTGCTGTTTTTGTGTTGTTTATATTGTTGGATGTCAAATACGCGTAACGTCTCCAGCTCTAACGGTACCTCCAGAAAATCAAACAAGGAGGAGATGTGTTCTGTAACTCAATAAACACGAGAGAATAGTGTTTCAACCTATTACACACCACACAGATTCTCCTGATTTGTAGATGACCGTATTTGGTGATCACGAGGAACGTCTGAACTGCCTGCCAGATGGCCATATCTGCTCCTGCTTTTCATATTGTGGTTGTCAGCTTTCCAACAAAACTTATTTTATGTAAATCACCCAGGCCACAACTTTTTTTGACATGGCATAATAATAGCCTTGCATGAAACATACCCCGCTGTTTGAGTAACGTTAGTTGACAACTATACTGAGTCGTTGACTCGCTGTTACATGTAATGCAAAACACCACGACGGTTTTGAAGGAATTTTAAACAGTAAGCCCGAGTCCACAACTTGTGTTTTTGTTTTATTTATAAACGTTACTAAGTAACTTCAAAGAGCGGGTTACGTAACGCCTCAGCTGTCATTATCGTGACCCAGCGTTCGTTTGCATATTATACGCCATAGTGTTCAGTCAAATATCTTTTCATGTCACATCACATGACTATACACAGAGCGGTTTAGTGACAGAACCCACAATACTTTGAAAAGTATACATAATGTACACATAATTCACAATATGGCTCGATAAATGAAATGTACACCTCTCTGCTTACATATGGAGCAGTACCAGCAACAATGTACAGTTTTGATGTGCATGATGGTCTGAGTGACAAACTGATATGAATATTAAATCTTGTAGAATTAATAAAGTGCCTGAAGTTCTGCATGTAAAACATTCAGAAGTATGATATACTCAAACAGATCTTAGAGTTTTGCGTACTTGTGTGTGTAACAGCTGTGACTGACTGATTACAGTGTGTTCTTTCTATACAAGACAAATATGGGCAGTCTTCTGTTCAAAAGCTCTTGCTGGTGGTTTTACCTATTAATAGTGTCTTGTGTGTAAATGCTCTTTTGCTTTCAACTTTCTTTTTACAGCTGAAAGGAATTGATAAGAAACTTCTACAACGTCTCTAAAGTTCAACTAAGTTAAACTCTGTCGGTGTCCTAGATTGCCATAATGTTTTGGCTCAGCATGATACTGAGATACTGTATCAACTACTCAAACAGTTTAGTATATCAGTGTAAACATCAGCTGTCTGTCTCTCAGTAAGTGCTCGGGATCTCTCATGCTGGCTTGTATTTTAGATTATTTTATTCAAATAATTTTTGGAAAGAAATTAATACTTTTAAGCACTCATTAAAATGAACAAAAGGGACTAAGACATTTATCATTTGATAAAAGATTTCTGTTTCAAATAAATGCTGTTCTTTTGAACTTTCTATTCATCAAATAATCCTGAAAAAATGTATCCCGGTTTAGCAGCACAGTCGTTTTCAATACATTTTTTTTTTTAAATCGTACTGACCTCAAACTGTTGAACTGTAGTGTAGATATATTGACATTTTACAACCTTACTTAGTAACTACAAGCTTTATTGTAAATTCAGCTTAAGTACTAACCATTTTCAGGAAAATACTTTCTTTGTGCAGGTACAAGGGCTTGTTTGTTGTCTGATTTATATCATGTTTACATAATGTTAGTGTGTCTAAGGGCGGTCGGCTTGGTCTGAAAGCCTTAGAGGGAGTCACTCTCACTGCGTTTCTCAACTGACCACTACAATGATAGTTACACTGCCAGCTGACTCATAGATCAGGCTTTCAACTTGCTCTCCGTTTCTTATGATTCATACAAATATTTATCTTTTGAGAAAATGACCTGAGTGACATACTGTAGGTTAGAGAAATTGTGACGAATCATATTTTTTCTGCATGAATTTTCAGAATAACAGGCATGCCAAAGGAAAAATATGATCCTCCAGACCCACGCAGATTATACACCATCATGTCAGCTGAGGAAGCGGCCAGTGGGAAGAAATCACACTGGACTGAGTTGGAGATTTCTGGTTAGTTATCATATCTCAGTTCTTCAACCTCATTCTTCAGCTCATAAAATCACCTTTTAAAATAAACGTGCCACTGAAGGAACATTGATATGAGAGAAATTAATGAATAAATCGCAACATGAAACATGAAATCCTATTCATACTGAACTACTAAAAAATTGTTTTACATTTATCGGTATGTGTGTTCTCCAGGATATTTGACGGAAAAAATGATTCACTCTGTCTGTGTTTCTATGGTACAGGGCGAGTCAGAAGCCTGAGCAGTTCACTATGGACGCTGACCCATCTGACTGCTCTCCACATCAATAACAATAACCTGAGCCGGATTCCCCCTGAAATCGCAAAGCTGCCCCATCTCGTCTACCTGAACCTGTCCTCCAACAAACTGCGCAGCCTGCCGGCAGAACTTGGCAACATGGTGACACTCAGGTGCGCTTTAACAAATCAGTTCGTCTCAACGAGTTCCTGTCAGATTGAAGTTAAATTAAATTGTTTCATTGACCTTACAGCACATG
Organism: Gobiocypris rarus; assembly: GCA_023029165.1. NCBI lineage: Eukaryota > Metazoa > Chordata > Actinopteri > Cypriniformes > Gobionidae > Gobiocypris > Gobiocypris rarus. Next base: position 33,560,953 of record CM040916.1, on the reverse strand, counting down.
CAGGTTCTTAAAGACAGTAGTCATTAACAAAACTAAATAGTTTTGGTGTTTCCATTTAAAATAGACCAAATGTATGAAAAAATAGAATTAGGATGTGACTCAAAGGGCTTATTTATGCTAAAGTTTAATCTAATCATTTTCTTAAGGACCTTAAGAAAAGTCTAATCATTACTTTAGACCTTTCTGTAGTTCACTTTTGAAGGATTCTATTCAGTTACACTAAACAGACACCTTGTTACATGGTAACATGTTTTGTACTATGTGTATTTTCCAGGGAATTGCTTTTGAACAACAACTGTTTACGAGTTTTGCCTTATGAACTTGGTCGGCTGTTCCAGTTGCAAACCCTCGGCCTCAAAGGTGAAGCGTTTTTTATTTTTACAGTGCGTCCGGACAGTATTCACAGCCTTATTATTACAGCCTTATTTCAAAATGGATTCAATTAATATGTTCTTCAAAATTCTACAAACAATACCCCATAATGACAATGTGAAAGAAGTTTGTTTGAAATCTTTGAAAAAGTACAAAAAATAAAAAATAAATAAATCACCTACATAAGTATTCAAAGCCTTTGCAATGACACTCAAAATTGAGCTCAGGTGCATCCTGTTACCACTACCACTTGACTGGAGTCCACCTGTGGTAAATTCAGTTGACTGGACATGATTTGGAAAGGCACACACCTGTCTATATAAGGCCCCAAAGTTAACAGTGCATGTCAGAGCACAAACCAAGCCATGATGTCTAAGGAATTGCCTGTAGATCTCCGAGACAGGATTGTATCGAAGCACAGATCTGGGGAAGGGTACAGAAAAATGTCTGCAGCATTGAAGGTCCAAATGAGCATAGTGGCTCCATCATCCGTAAATGAAAGAAGTTTGGAATTACCAGTACTTTTCCTCGCCCGGCCAAACTGAGCGATCGGGGGTCACCCTGACAGAGCTCCACCATTTCTCTGTGGAAAGAGGAGAACTTTTCAGAAGAACAACCATCTCTGCAGCACTTCACCAATCAGGCCTGTATGGTAAAGTGGCCAGACAGCACATGACAGCCCACCTGGGGTTTGCTGAAAGGCACCCGAAGGACTCTCAGACCATGAGAAACAAAATTCCCTGGATTGATGAAACCAGGCTCTGCTCATCACCTGGCCAATACCATCCCTACAGTGAAGCATGGTGGTGGCGGCATCATGCTGTGGGGATTTTTTTCAGTGGCAGGAACTGGGAGACTAGTCAGGATCGAGAGAAAGATGAATGCGGCAATGCACAGAGACATTCTTGATGAAAACCTGCTCCAGAGCGCTCTGGACCTCAGACAGGGGTGAAGGTTCATCTTCCAACAGGACAATGACCCTAAACACACAACCAAGATAACAAAAGAGTGGCTATGGGACAACTCTGCGAATGTCCTTGAGTGGCCCAGCCAGAGCCCAGACTTGAACCCGCTGTGAGTACTTATGTATGTGTGATTTTTTTTATTTTATTAATTTTTTAAATAAATTTGCAAGATTTCAAACAACTTCTTTCACATTGTCATTATGGGGGTATTGTTCGCAAAATTTTGAGGAAAATGAATTTAATCCAATTTGGAATAAGGCTGTCACATAACAAAATGTGGAAAAAGTGCTGTGAATACTTTCCGGATGCTCTGTATATGTGCAGAACAAATATTCACTTTTTTTCATTAGGCCTGAGAACAATATTTCTTTTGCAGGTAATCCATTGTCCCAGGATATACTCAACCTGTATCAGGAGCCTGACGGAACAAGGAAGTTATTGAATTACATGCTTGACAATCTTGCAGGTAATAATGGACACAGGTGGCTTATTAGTACAGAAATAGGTTATTAATTTAATTATGTTATTCATTTGATTGACTTCCACTATTTTCCCTCCTAAAATTAGTCCACCCAGAACAACTCCCCCAAAGACCTTGGATCACTTTGAGGGAGCGAGACCAAATGATGCCCACAGGTACATAGTAGCATCCCGTCGAAGGCTTTTGAAAAGCCTGATTTAGCAACCGCAAAGCTAATATTAAATGTATGTCTTCTCAAGCTGTGTTCACAGTAATGTGCTACAATGTACTCTGTGACAAGTATGCAACAAGGCAGTTGTATGGCTACTGTCCCTCATGGGCCCTTAACTGGGAGTACAGGAAGAAGGGCATCATGGAGGAGATCACTAACTGTGATGCTGACATCATCAGCCTGCAGGTATGAAGCTCCACAATCTGAAGCTCACAAAAACTCAATTAAAATGAGCAAAATATACACTACCGTCCAAAAGTTTGGGGTTGTTGATTTTTTTGTTTTTGTTTGTTATGCTTTGAAAGAAGTCTTTTATGCTTACAAAACAAGTCTGCATTTATTTGCTCAAAATACTGTAGAAATAGTAATATTTTGAAATATTATTACAGTTGACCATGACTCTGTTGTATTTTAATATAATATCAAATGTAATTTATTCCTGCGATGGCAAAGCTGATTTTTCAGTGTCATTACTTCATTACATTGCAGTCTTATGTGTTACATGATCCTTCAGAAATCAATCCAATATGCTGTTTTGGTGCTCAAGAAACATTTCTAATCAATATAGCTGCAAGCAACGATGACAGGCCCAAACCCCGGAGCCTACGCCACCCCAGTGTCTTTAGGACAACTGTGCACAGTGGGCAATGTCACTTTAATGCTGGTAAATGTAAAAGAACTACCTTTTAAAAACATAATTTTTTTTTGTATATCTAAATTGAGTAATTTCACAGTTTAAGTAGTCTTTGATAATGTCTAAATTTATAGTACTGTGCAAAATTCTTAGGCACGTTAGTATTTTCACCCCAAAAATGGTTTTAAGCCAGTTATTTATATCTTCTGCTATAGTGTGTCAGGAGGAAATATCAGTTAACATTTACAAACATTCATTTTGTCATTAATTGTAATAATCCAGTGCGATTTTTGTATGCACAAGGAGTCTGACAACAGACGGTATTCTCCATCTGATCTCAGCATCATCCAGTCTGTCTGTGATTACATGAAGAAACCGAAAAAACTGAGACAAACTAAATCTCAAATGCTTGAAGAAACCTACCTGCAAAGCTACCTGAAAAACTATGTGCAAGTGTTCCTGGACAAAAGCTGGGGTGGTCACACTAAATATTAATTTTAATTTAAAGTAAAATCTATTTATGACATTATTTTTGAAAGCATCCTCACTTTACATTATGTTAAACAGCGCCTAAAACATTTCACAGTAATGTAGCTTAGCAGGTAAGTTTCTTCAAGCATCATGGAGACGTTGCTGTGTGTGTGCAGATTTCAAGAGTTTTTGCATGTTAAGGGCCCCAAAATTGCCCAAAAGTGTGGGGGAAAGAACTTGACCTTAAGAAGACAATAGGGCACTTTGCCGCTTAGGGATTGAGCCCTATTTATCTGTTAAAAAGATTATTGCTATTTAATATTTTTGTGGAAACCGTGGTACTTTTTCCCCCCAGGATTCCTTGAATAGAAAATTCAAAAGAACAGCATTTATTTAAAATAGAAATAGTTTTTAACATTGTAAAAGTACATCACTTTTGATCTTTTTTGCATCTTTGCTGAATAAAAGTATATAAAAAAAGTTACAGACCCCAAACCTTTGAATAGTAGTGTAACTCTCATGTCTTTAATTTCTAATATTGTTAATGAAATTTTTTTCATAATCAGTAAAGGTAAATTATTAAATATGAATTTGAAACAATAAATTCCCCTTGATTGTTTGTATGGTGCTTTTGATATCTGCAGTGGTTTACACTTTGCTCCAGTGTTAATTCTCCAACTGCATGTGCAGGAGGTGGAAACAGAGCAGTACTACACTTTCTTTCTGGAAACACTGAAAGAGCGTGGATATGATGGCTTTTTCTGTCCAAAGTCTCGTGCCAAACTCGTGTCAGAACAGGAGCGGAAACATGTGGATGGCTGTGCTGTTTTCTTCAAGACTGAGAAGTGAGTTGCAAGTTATTTTTACAAGTTTTTAAATTGAAATGACATCCAGCTCAACTTTTGCCCATTTCTTACTTTCTAGATTTGCTCTGGTGCAGAAACACACAGTGGAGTTCAATCAGGTTGCCATGGCAAATTCAGAGGGCTCGGAGGTTATGCTAAACAGAGTCATGACCAAAGATAACATTGGAGTAGCTGTCCTGTTGGAGGTGAAGAAAGACATATTTGCTAGTGGTAAGGACCTTTATTCATAACTCTTTAACTGACATCAAATATCTCCTGGTTCTCTCTTCCTCACACACTGCTGTTTAGCCTTGTCCTGTAGATGGCAGTAGATCTCAAAGTTGAAAATTTAAAGAAAGATTTGTATGACATTAGAATTCATTTTTAGGCTAAATCTATCTATCTATCTATCTATCTATCTATCTATCTATCTATCTATCTATCTATCTATCTATCTATCTATCTATCTATCTATCTATCTATCTATCTATCTATCTATCTATCTATCTATCTATCTATCTATCTATCTATCTATCTATCTATCTATCTATCTATCTATCTATCTATCTATCTATCTATCTATCTATCTATCTCTAATCTATCTATCTATCTATCTATCTCTAATCTATCTAATCTTTGCTTCAGTATGTGTGGCAAGTTAAAAGTGCACTTTTTTTTTTTAATCTGTAAAATATCCAAAAACCATTAGGTCAGTGTTATATATTTTGTTCAGATGAGTACTTACAATATCCCAAATGTTTTCAACTGTTTGTAAATCGTGAGAAAATGTTTTAACCAAGGAACCGGGACGTGTGAGGGAGTCGCATGTCAGTTGCGTGATATCTGCGTTACCCACGGTTTCCGTGGCAGAAACGCTTTACTCTTAAAACAAGTGTCACAGCAGCTGCCTAGTGAACGCACAGAGTAATCATCCTTTTCAACACACTCAAATGTATCTAATATGATAAACAGAGATGCGTTACCTCATACTCATGACCGTGCAACTGTGGCATAATAAAAGTCCCGCTGCTAGTGAGGTGTTGCGTTCATCTTATTAACAATCGCTCCAGCGGCCTTGCTCCGCTCCCACAACACTCGGTCCTGCTCTGCTTCATACTACACTAATATTAAAGGGTTACTTCAGTGATTTAGCATTAAGCTTTGTATTTAAAGTCCCTTTAAAGGCAATTCTGAGATTTGTTTCTAAACACATTAGAAATGTTAGAAATGTATTGTTGAAACACATTACAAAGACTGTGAACTGTGTAGTACTGAATTCAGAAGTTAGACCGTTAAGAAGTTTTTCACCATTGCTGTGTTCCGGATTTTTTGACAGTGTTAAAACGGAGGCTCGATGACGCACTGGAGCCACTGAGCACATGGCCCCTCCCCCATAACTAGAGCACATTCGCAATTTCGCATCAGTTCACCCGCTAGATTGCGAGTTACTGTCAGTACCGTTAGTTACTACAGCCTACAACTTTCAAAACAGCCTACAAAACAAAAAAAAGACGATCTCAAGAAGAGGTGGATTAATTTTGTGAACAGCTACCTTGTTGGAGTGCTGACGATCACCACCAACACCTGCCTCTGCAGTGTCTTTACACCGGATAGTTTTACAAACTTTCATCGGTGACAACTGGGATTCGCTGATAATCCGCTGCAGAATGGGGCCGAATCTCCCGCCCCGACCTTCATCCTCTCGTCCCGCCGACATCTGGTGCCGTCGTGACTCGTGAGCTGTACTTGAGTGTTGTTGTTGTCTTGTGTGTTTACGGCCGCTTTCCCGCGAGTGGGTGTGGTTTCGGCGCAGACAACGGACACCCCCCCAGCGTTTGAGAGCAGAGAATGATGGGTTTTTTTTTTTTTTTTTTTAAGATTTCGATAAGATTGTACTTAGCAGATTTTTTTATGATTCAAATTTGGCGAGGATAAATATGGTTCATATTTATCTGTGGTGTAAGAAACTCAGAACACATGTTTAATTTTAACTTTACAGGGACTTTAAACTGGGTAATTAATGTTGTAGAAATGTGAAATTATTCTTGAATTTGGTGCCTTCTAGACTGGGAAAAGACTAAATGTATTTTTGTCTCATGGGGATGAAAGACAGCAACTCCCAGAATGCACGTGCTTCGCTGCCCTACGAGGCCACTCCTAAAGCCACCGCTACGCTACTGGATTACTGGATCACTTTCCCACCGCTTTCATTTTCATAAAATCAGTTCTGTTAGAGAACAGACAATATAATTAAAATCTGAACATATCTGTTCAATAAAGTGTGAGTGAGCCGAACGAGAGTCACGGCACAAACGCAGCAGGAGTCAGATTACATTCATCACGAGAGCGTGATCATTCGAATATACTTCCGGTTTTCTACTGATTCAAAGCCATATGCTAAATCGCTGAAGTAACCCTTTAATAATCGCATCCATAAACATGATTTCTGCCCGAGTCCTGTCCCGATTCTTTTCCACCGGCTGTGGGATGAAGACCACATGTCAAACTTGTCATCAAACTACACCTTTGTTTTGAATAGGCGCCCTCTAGCAGACGGAAAAGTTACATAGTGCACCTTTAAGACATTGATTGCTACCTGGATGTTAAACACTTTAAAAAGACATCTATAATAGCATTTCCCTCAGTCTTTTAGAAGATAAAACAATTAAATTAAATTAAACATGAATGACATTCAAAAAAAATTTAACCCGAAATATGACAAATTTAACAGTCTCTTGGTCTGCTATAAAGTCTTCAGTTTTTCATCAAAATACATTGTCAGCAGTGTTTCAGATAAGACCCTGGTTCTGCTTTATTTTTACTTTCTCAGCATCTTTTTTTCTATGCAATCAATTTGCAGTGTTTTGTTTTCTAAAGATTGCGATATAGATTGCTCTTTCAAAAGGACAAAAACTTCTTGGTTTGAGTTTTTTCAATGACCTTGATAATAAAAAATCTTATTTAGATGTTACATAGTGAATTGTAGATCCAAATCTCAGTAATAAAAGGAGGCAGCTCCATTTCCTCCTCTTTATTGAAATATTTTCGTCCCATTTGCTTTAGTGGTGTTATATTGCAGGTTTGAAGCAACCTTCAGAGAAACAGCTCCTGCTCGTAGCTGATGCCCACATGCACTGGGATCCAGAGTACTCAGACGTGAAGCTCATCCAGACCATGATGTTCCTGTCTGAGCTAAAAAGTATCGCTGAGAGGGCCTCGGGATCCATCAACTCTGCCTCGCCAACGTCAGACACCAGCTCCATCCCTATCGTCCTGTGTGCTGACCTCAACTCGCTCCCAGACTCTGGTGAGTTATATTTGGAACTGCTTATTTAAGGTAAATAATTAGAAAGAATGAGGAACCCACATGAGTAATCTTTATTGTGTAAGTGAATTCTTTCTAAGGGTGTGTTCATCACACTTGGTATTTTTGATATGATTAAAATGAACTCTGGTGCTATTGCTCTGTTTAGTGTGGTTCATTTGAATAAGTGATAAGTGTGAACTTTTAAAAAGTTGGGTCTCTGTTCACTTCCAAACAAACTCGGGTGTACCTCGACTGAAATATAAATGCAACACGGACCAAAGATATCTAAACGAACCAAAAAGAGGATGCAATATCACTAGATGTGACCCTAAAAAGTTCAAGCATACAGTACCTGGGTTTTCTTGTCCATTACAAATCTTTTGTGTACGTGACGGAGGAATTTCTGGGGCTGTTTTGACACTTTTACACATTTTATAAGCTCTTCACGAATTCTCAGCTTGTAAAAAATACCATCATATGTACACACATAAAATTAGCACATATATCCCAGGACACAGCAGTGTTTTTTCCCCAAAAAAAATTGTCATAAAAGCATTTTTTTATCGTTAGGTTCTGTCTTAAAAATGACATTGTGAACACTAGGCGAGATAGGCGAAAGTGTTTTTGTTTTTTTGCCCGGATTAAAAGAACCAAGAGAGCTTCAAGCACAGAACCATAAAATAGCACCCATGGATGGATGGGGGGAAATTGGCCTTTCTGTTCCTTACATTAGGTTAAAACTACATCCACCTGCTACATTATTTGCTCAACTTCACTTTGTTGCAAATCTGTATGATTTACTTTCTTCTGTGGAACATAAAATAAGATATTTTGAAGAATATATTAATGTTATTCTGGCGGGTAAAACACTGAGACATTATGCAAAATAACATATCTTATGTTCCACTGAAATAAAATTGTCAAGTAGGTTTGGAATGACATGAAGGTGAGTAAATGATGACAGAATTAAAACTTTGGGGTGAACTGTCCCTTTACCATTGACATCAACTTTTGCCTCAGTTAGATTTGGCATGAAGCTTTTGTCTTAGCATCATTAGGTTTTTTGGCTTTTCCTCACAGGTGTGGTGGAATATCTGAGTAATGGTGGAGTTGCAGAAAATCACAAAGACTTTAAGGAACTGCGTTACAGCGATTGTTTAACCAACTTCAGTTGCAATGGCAAAAACGGCAAGCCTGATGGCAGTGTAACACACAGTTTCCAGCTGAAGAGTGCCTACGAGGGGAATCTCATGCCCTACACCAACTACACTTATGACTTCAAGGTGAGGAGATAGAATTCAGACAGGGTTTTTTTTGTTACACTTACTTTAAAGTAACATAGTTACATTGAACTTACTCAAATAAGTACTGAGTAATATTAATTAACTACATTTACATAATATAGAGTTATGGTTAGTGTTTGGTTTAGGGTCAGTTACTTACTATTATTACTATAGTAAGTACAGGTAGTAACCTTATAATAACGTTTTAAGGGCTCCAGACATGACCAAAAAAAAAAAAACATTTTGGAGCCAAACATCTTTTTTTTTTTATTGGCAAATTACAGAATTAGGTCAGCAAGTTTGTTCAGAAGTGCTTTAGTTCATTAAGTTTATAGATTCTTGCTTGTTTTCTTTAGAATGCAATTATTTATTATAGAAAACCATTTTTAATTTATTACAACAAAACTCTTTGAATATGAATCTATAATTGTTATTAAATATCAAGTCAGTAAATAGGCTGAATGACAATAAATGTCCCTGGTTAATTAAAAAAGAGTCAGCAATGGCTCTGAATGATTTACTCATGAGCAAACTGAAATATTTTGACTTATTTATAGGAGTCATTCATTTGTGAATCGTAACTTGCTTTGTTATGGTATTGCATGGAATCCAGGATGCTGTAAATCTGCTGTTGGGTTTCTGAGTTGAAATTATGACATTATACAGATTACATTTTTTGTGGCATTTACAATTCCCCATTTTCATCACAGTCTAGATGCATGCTGCATATTGTGATTAGTACCCCTTTTTAAAAACCTTGTTTCCTCTTTTTTTTTTTTGAAGGGTGTGATTGACTACGTCTTCTTCTCTAAGACACATATGAGTGTTTTGGGTGTTCTGGGTCCACTGGAGACTCAGTGGCTGAAGGACAACAACATAACCGGCTGCCCACACCCGCACATCCCCTCTGATCATTTTTCCCTCCTGGCTCAGCTGGAGTACCACCCGCCTTTACCCCCCCTCAACGGGCTGCATCTGCCTGTCCACAGGTAGTGCAGCCCCCCTTCCCTTACTCTCCTAAACCCCAAGTCATGGACAAACCCCTATCATGAGCCCTAAAAATATAGGCACACACATTAAGGAGCGAAGTATTCACCTACTTTGTTCCTTTTTTTAACCTTTGCACATGATTGTATGATCTTATTATTACGTTTTCCAATTTGAAAACAAAAGCCTAATACCAAATTAGGGTTGGGATTCTCTGTTTGGTACCAAACAAATGCTGCTTTCAGGGAAATTGATCCGTTTGTCTGAATCTAAATGTGAGATTGTATAAGCCATGTGTCAGTATATGGATGGTAGAAATGTGTAACATATGTGAAGACAGATCGTGTAGCATAACAATGTCAGCACGAGTATTTAGACTTTGTTCCTCTTTTAAATTCCCCTTCAACGTCTCAAATTTGACAAAGAATGCGAAATGAGTTCAAATAATAAATAATCTGATTTGTAAAACAATTCCCAGTACAATAAAACCACATTTGTGCAACATCAAATATTCACTGCATCCTGTCTAATATAAACGCAAGTTTCCCCATTCAACATTACCAGAAGATGGATTTGCATTAAAATAATGAAGTGAAAAACTATTTTTAATCTAAAATTCTTCATAGTGCTATGTGACGTATTGTGTAAAACATTTCTATAAGTCCAAAATATACGCTAGAGGATCCCAGCCCTACTGATTATAACCCAGCTGTGTATGTTTGCTGTTTCTGTTTTTTCTGCTGCTTGCAACATCTATATCACATCAACATATTGGTGTATATTTACACAATACAAAGTCCTCCCTGCCTCATTGATGTCAACGAGCATCTCAAAAGAATGTTTGATTGGCAGGGTTGGTGTTATAGATACAATTTGTTGCTATAGAAGACTAGCCCAAAAATTCTGCCATCATTTTCTCACTCTCACATTGTTTCATATTTCTTCTGTGGAACAAAAAAGAAACATATTGGTAAATAAAACCGTTACTGTTGACTTCCATTGAATGGACAAAAACTCTTTTTACACAGAAGAAAAAAATTACGAGCTTGATTAAATGAAGACAGAATCTGCTTCGTTGTATTGTTTCACACTTTTTTCAACGCTAATGGCTTGTCAGCTGCATCGGTACAAATTGAACGTTAATTCATGTTTATGAATGGCATTTTGTGATTTGTAGGAAATTTGAAAAATGACTCATTTTATTTGTTTGCCACAATTATACGATTTAAAGGGGTCATGATATGAAAAATCTAATTTGACATATAAGAGGTCTTAATACCATTAAAACATCCTCCAATTTTAAGAGCTTAAACATATTCCTAATTATAAACCAAGCATTTATTTAATCAACCTCCAAAAACAGCTTGTTCTGATATTGGGGGATTTGTGACATCACACAGGTAAACACATTTGAATATGCCTACACCAGATGCTAGCGCCACATCAAAAGCAAATAGAAACCATTATAAATAATGACCTGTCTACACTCTATACAGTATACAGATGCCCATTCACTTTACTACACCCGCTTGAGTCTGCCGACAAGAGGACAAATGGAATAATAAATAGAAGGGTAAAGTAACGTTCGTTTTGGCGTGTCCTGTTTAAACAGATCGTTTGTGTGTCTGTACAGAAGGATACCAGTGTGATGATGGTTTATTTTTAATGCCGTCCTGAATCGCGTTGGACTATTATATGTTTGTTCAGAGGATTTTACCTCACATTGTTTTGTGAATAAGGCGCAGTGAAATGGAGAGTTCGCAAAAACTTTTGCTAACAGATGGAGCAGTCAGCTGTGATGGATCTGACTGTAGCTAAATTGCAATTTATTTGAATAAATTATTTGATAATGCTTTGTCTGTAAAAGATTACATGGATAATGTTTTCACTTAGGGCTAGATTTACTAAACGGAAAATTAGCTTGAGAGTGTTATCCCATAAAAGCTTGGATGGGAGTGAACAGTTCTGCCCATGATCTATAGACGACTTGCAAATTAATGAACACAGACACAGCCGGATCATTTCCATAATGACCAACGCAATTTACATGTTAGCATCTGGTTTAAGACGTGCTTTTTTGGGTGGTAAATAATGGCGAAAACTTCAGTAAATTTACAAGCGCAAACCTTTATAAATCACCTTGCGTGATTCATTTAAATACTCTCCTACCATTTATTTTGTGCCTGAAAGTAAAACTACAAATACATAAGCAATAAGGTCAGCTGCAAAAATAACTGTGCCCATGCCTTTTCAACACTAATTCATCACTGCGCATCCTTAGTAAATCCTGAAAGTAGATTTTTAGCGCCAAAAAAAAGAGGCTTTGTGCTGGCGCAAGCTGTTAGTAAATCTTGTGTGCAATAGTGAGTGGGCGTTTATTACTATTTCCTCCACAATGACATTAGCCAATCATAACAATGGTTGTTTACTGAAAAGCTTTTAAGGAGCCACCTCTTTAAAACAGATCATTTCAGACAGAGGGTCAGAATGAGGGTTGAATTTTTTTTTTTTTGTGCAGAAAACTGAACCTCCAGGAATCATGTCATGACCCCTTTTAAGAGCATTTCTGTTGTAATGCTGCATTCACATGGGGTGCTGGCGTTGATGAAGAGCGTGCCTGAATGTTGACGCTGGCGCGAACGTCATATTCACACCAGCCAATCACATTCCTTATTCCAGTGTTGCATGAATACATTTGTCTAGCGTCTGCACTAGGGTATATGCATAGGCGATTTGATTGGCTGAAGCCTGCATTGGCACTTGAAAAATGTTTCAACTTCTCCCGCAATCAATGCCAGTGAAGCAACGCAACGGAACCCACAATTCAGTTCGGCAATGCATGATGTCACCTATTCAAAGGAAATGAAAAGCGTTTTGCCGACGCGCCGTGTGAATGTACCGTTAGCGGCTGCACCGTAATCTCCCTGTTAAATCTACATTTTTATGGTTCTCATGGATTTATGGTTCAGAGTTTACAAAATTTCTCTAAAAGCTTGAATGTCTTGAATGAAGGCTACATAAATTTCATTCTGAGAGATTTTTAAAAAAATACACTCGTACACTTGCCAATTTTGTAAATTGTTACAGGAAAAACTGGACATCGTACACTAAACGAATGAGGATCACAACAGACTTTTAAGTCGTTCCAAACACAATTTCACAAACATGCAGTCTTTTTGCTATGAGATTAATAAAAATAATAATAATTAAACATGGTTGATATGTTCTGACTGGATGGATCATAATATGAAGCCAAAAAAAGGCCCATCATACACTACGTAATTTTCTGTGAAACAAAAGTATTCAGGTCGGCTCTGTCTTTAGGAAACTTACAAAAGTTGTGTAGTGTTTTCCAGCATTAAGCTGAACTTGGGCAAACAAATAACTTCTAAAGCGTTTATTTGATATCAGTGGCATTACTGTTGTTGTTTGTTACATGACTACTGTGCGGACATTTCTCTGCATGATTGCTTATAAAATCATAAAAATGTTCAAAGCAAGTTGCCGAGTTAAAATCCTGGAGCATTTTAAGATGTTCAACCTGTGATGTGTGTAAATTGGTGGTAGTACCTGACTAATCGACACATCCAGGCTCACACAATGACTATTTGGATAAAGCTCTCACTTTCCTAACACGCTTTAGTAGACTGTGCCTTGTACTGTGTTGAGCTGATACGAGTACAAAAAAAAGGTCAGAGTTGCTGAAGTTGACTATGAGGTGTTGGACTATGTGTGCTGCCTGCATGTTACTGGACTTGCTGGAAAAAACAATAACCACGCTGATTAACTCCCATCCCTGTAAAGTTTAATTGCATATATGGTTTGTATAAAGACAACACATCATTACTAAAATCAGACCAGAATAAGAACAAAAATGTGAGTCTTGTCAGCATCTATGAAGTGACTTTTGCAGAAAATGATTCACAATTAGAGCATTCCACTTTGATCAAACTGTGCCTAGTCTGAATCATCTTTTCTACAGCAGTACTGCCTGTGAAAACAAGACGCTTACAGAGTGAGCCAGCACCAGCATCCACCCCTGCACCCTTCCATCCACCCATCCATCTCTGTTCTTCACCAGAGAGACACGTTGACTACTAAAGTGACTGTGATCCATGCAGTTATAATGTTGTTATGGTCAGCTTTCTTTGCTTTGTTTCCCTGGTTTTGTGGTAGCAGTAGTTTTGTTTTATGAGGCTTATATTATGTGTATGTTTAAAACATCCAGTAATCTTAACAGAAATTCCCACTGAACCAGCTGGTTATATTTCCAAATATAATTGTCAAAGGGTCTGACTAGCCAGCTATTTTTATCCAGAGTGATGAACACGCAGTGTTTTAAAACTAGTAATATATGCATGTGGAAATAGCATCATTCTTTCATTGAATGACTGGACTGTGGCACCATGGATTGAGGTCAGTCTTGTTGAGGACTTGTGTGATTGTGATATGTGACCCTGGACCACAAAACCAGTCATAAGTAGCAAGGGTATATTTGTGGCAACAGCCAACAATATGGGTCAAAATAATTTTTCTTTTATGCCAAACATCAAGGTCATGTTCCAAGAAGATATTTAGTCAATTTCCTACCGTAAATATATCAAACATTTATTATTAGTAGTAATATGCATTGCTAAGGACTTGATTTGGACAACTTTAAAGGAGATTTTCTCGACTTTTTAGATTTTTTTCGCACCCTCAGATTCCAGATTTTTTAAGTGTTGGCCAAATACTGTCCTATCCATGCATCGATGGAAAGCTTTTTTTGTTTGTTTGTTTTATGTATAAATCTCAATTTCAAAAAATTGACCATGGTCACAAAAAATGGCTTTGTGGGCCATGGTAACATATGATGTAAAGCATAATTTTGTTAATAATCTTGAGACGCATTGACTAGAATTGGCAGACAAAATAGCAGTTTCCCAACATGATGGCTTTATCATTGTCTTTTCTCAGTGACATTACCATGTTTTCTAAACCTTGTTTGGTCTGTGAACGCATTATGATATGAAAAACAAAACTCATCTTTATTGTTTTGTTTTGCAACAGAAAATGGTGCTACATGTGGCCCATTTGTAAAACAAACTGAAAGTCCTATCATAGTGTCCTACCTTAAAGGCAATAAAGATGTCATTTTAAAGAAAGAAGGTTGTGAGATTTTTATTTCAAAACAGTAATTACAGGATTCGTAGGAAGCCTACGATAACAACATTTAATTTTGTGGTTTAGTAACCTTCTGAACATTTGAGTTGGACGTTGTGTGCAAAGGGAATAGTTGAGAAAATGGAAAGTATCTTTCTTGCGGTTGTTCTTGTCCACATTGATTTATGCTGCAGTGGGCACAGCAGTTTCCTTTACAGCTCTTTTGCTAAAAAAAAAAAAAAAAAAGTTAGACAACCCAAAGAGAGACAAAAACCAAAAGGTCAAATATACAGTTTCAGTTTTGGGAGCTAAACCTTAATATCCTACCTTCTCATTACTTTTGAGATGACA
Organism: Gobiocypris rarus; assembly: GCA_023029165.1. Taxonomy (NCBI): domain Eukaryota; kingdom Metazoa; phylum Chordata; class Actinopteri; order Cypriniformes; family Gobionidae; genus Gobiocypris; species Gobiocypris rarus. The sequence continues at coordinate 33,545,904 of CM040916.1, read as the reverse complement.
TTGTTGATCCATTTTGCTTCAGGGTTTATGCAAACTGTTTTGTTGTCATTTTTGGTAATCCTGAAGAATTCAGAGAGAATAATGAATGTATGCAACAATATCTGTCTGGCTTGCACAAATACATCTGATTTGTATGCGCTATAAGTGACATTTGTCTGAGAGCTGCGTGGGCAAATCGTATTTTTGAGTGCTCTGAGGTTTTGTTTGAACAGAGGAAATGTGCACCCCCATGTCTGTGATTGAAGTTTAGAGGCAAAGCATCATGACTCACAAGATCTCGATTTTGCGACAGTGTGCTCCCGGAGGCAGGATCTCAATCCTCTGGAACAGCCGAAGTGGGATTACGGCTGAGGTGGTGGTCAGACAGTGACACTTGTTGTTGGTAGCAAAGCCATCCATTGGGAATGCTGAAACAGTTGGAATTATGTTTATTAAAATAATTGTATCACAATCAAAGGCAGAATGAATGGCTAATTTGATTTAAAGAAATAATATAATAAATAAGTACATTTGTATTAAATGAATATACAAATCATATAAATATAATACAACAGATTTAAAAATGTAATAATATAAATAAGACCATATTTTTTCTATAATCTTACCGTTGAGGGCCGTGAAGCAGCAGACTGTAGCTGCCAGCAGTAAATATGAGTGCAGTGCCATGTTGAGGCTGAGATCAGACGTGAAGTGAAGCAGGTCTAGGACGAGAGGCGTCTTCTACCCAGTTTATATTGATGCTCAAAAGAGGAAGTGATAAAGAAGTGAAAGAAAAAAATGCATATTTGGAGTTGGAATTTTGCTGTCAGTGGAAAATAATTATGTAGCTTTACTATAAGAGGAGATTGAAAGATAATACCGTAAACTTCATTCAAATGATGGTATTATGTATTCTTTTCAAGCTCTACATCCCCTATTATTTTTTGGGACATTTCCGAAAGTCCCGTTTCATAGCAGTTTACGGCAACACCTAATTTTAGTGTTCTTGACATATTACATGTACTTGCTGTACTAATAATAGTAAATTATGCATAATGTAACTAACCCTAACCCATTCCTAACCCTTCCTTAAAGTAAGTACATGTTGTTAATTAATATTATTAAGTGCTTAAATGTAATTACACTTTAATTACAATGTAATTAACAAGGAAGTCTCATTAGTGGATTTTGTTAACTCACTAGTGATAATTAACACATGACAAGGGACTTTTGTTTGTTTTTTTGTAATATCAATTAGAATTCATCATACAAAGTCAATGTGTGAACAGAAGAATCATGTATAGCTTAAAATGATTTTCCATCCTACTGAATCGTATAAGATGAAAATATAGCTCAATAATAAAATATAAATAATTAGGGTAGATAAATGCATACATTTCCCTATACAGTCTTCGGGGGAAATACAATCACACATGCATACATCTTTTTTTAAAAGCTGGTTCCTTCCATATTGCGTGTTTCTTAATCACAATTGTCTTAAAGTACTCTTTTATCCGCAAACTAGGACTTTCTCTGTTTCACTTTGGAAAATGGTTTCCATTCTCTTGAAATGTAACTTTCAGTTTCTTGTTTTCATCCTTGAGGTAGACTAAACGGTGATGTTACCTCAACATCACAGAAACGAAGTGGCTCGACTAAACTCTCTCCCAGATATGATGCGCACAAAAACAGTCATCTGACATTTGTGTTTTGAGTTCTGAGGACTGATTTCACTGTGATTAGAAAAATGTAGGCTGATGTATAATAATATTGTGATGTAAAATGTCAAAGTTCAAGCAGCATAATCTGAATCTCTTTATGTATTTAAACAGGACACAAGTCAGAAGCAGTAGAACATTTAACACAAATGTATTATTTATAATAAAGTTAAATGGTAAATACTAATGGTTACACTTAAATTCAAGGTGTTTTTGTACTTATACATTTAAGTACTGAGTAATAATTACATGTCAAATCACCTTTATTTATATAGCTTTTTTTTTACAAATCAGATTGTTTCAAAGCAGCTTTACAGTGATAACAGGAAAATACTGCAACAGAGATTGTTTTGACTGTACAGCAGTCTAGATGAAAATTGTGTCATTGTCCAGCTTAATTCAGTGTTGATTAAATTTCGCTGTAAAAATCATTAGTTATTCATTTAGTTCATTTATTTAGAAAACAGTGATGTCATTGCCCAGCTCAGTTCTCGTACAATAGTGTCAATACAGTCAGATCAATGTTGAATATGAAGTTCCCAGACTCCATCAGGTGACAGAATGGAGAAAACACTTTGGGAGGTTTTCATTCAAAATATTTGTGTAATTGTCACAGTTATGTTCAGTTGGTTGGATTGGACAATCATGGTTGGATTGGACAATCATGGTTGGATTGGACAATCATGATTGGATGGACAATCAGATTGTGTTCATTATTCACGTGTCTTCCTTTGTTCAGTTTTCTCACCACCTTTTAGTCATGGTAATTAATTTGATCATTACAGGTGTTCACCATTATTTCCCTCATTTACCATGTATTTAAGTCTGTGCACGAGCACACTGTTTTTTATGTCAGCTGTTTTTTTGTTGTTATTTTTTTGTTATCTATTATCTATACTTTTTAGTATATTCTCATCATCTTTGTCTTCATTGAATTAAATGTTAGTCATGTGTATGCCAGGTTAAAGAGATGTTTATGTGTATGCCAGGTTAAAATGTTTTTAGTCTAGATATAAAATAGCCATAGTAGGACAGACTAAAGTGTGACAATAGGGCCTTCTGAGAGTGGATTATGAGGATGTCTATTGGGACATATATATATATATATATATATATATTTTATTTTTATTTTTATTTTTTTTTTTTTTTTTTTCATCAAGCAGACATAGTAAAAAAAATTAAATAGGAATTAAATACAATTTCAATAATGTTACTCACACGTACACCGATCAGGCAGTTATGTTATGTAAAGTTATGAGCACTGACAGGTGAAGTGAAGAACACTTGTTATCTCTTCATCATGGCACCTGTTAGTGGGTGGGATATATTAGGCAGCAAGTGAACATTTTGTCCTCCAAAGTTTATGTGTTAGAAGCAGGAAAAATGGGCAAGCGTAAGGATTTGAGTGAGTTTGACAAGGGCCAAATTGTGATGGCTAGATGACTGGGTCAGAGCATCTCCAAAACTGCAGCTTTTGTGGGGTGTACCTGGTCTGCAGTGTTCCTGCAATCTCATTGATGCACGTGGGGAGCGAAGGCTGGCCCATGTGGTCCAATCAAACCGAGCTACTGTAGCTCAAATTGCACAGTAAGGTAATGCTGGTTCTGATAGAAAGGTGTCAGTATACACAGTGCATCACAGTTTGTTGCGTATGGGGCTGCCTAGACGCTGACCCCAGTCAACCACCTAAAGCGCCAACAGTGGGCACGTGAGCATCAGAACTGGTCCACGCAGCAATAGAAGAAGGTGGCCTGGTCTAATGAATCATGTTTTCTTTTAAATCACTTGGATGGCCGTGTGCGTGTATTACCTGGGGAACACATGGCACCAGGATGCACTAAGGGAAGAAGGAAAGCCGGCAGAGGCATTGTGATGCTTTGGGCAATGTTCTGCTGGGAAACCTTGGGTCCAGTCATCCATGTGGATGTTACTTTGACACGTACCACCTACCTAAGCATTGTTGCAGACCATGCACAACCTTTCATGGAAACAGTATTCCCTGGTGGCTGTGGCCTCTTTTAGCAGGATAATGGGCCCTGCTACGAAGCAAAAATGGTTCAGGAATGGTTTAAGGAGCACAACAATGAGTTTGAGATGTTGACTTGGACTCCAAATTCCCCAGATCTCAATCCAATCGAGCATCTGTGGGATGTGCTGAACAAACAAGTCCGATCCATTGAGGCCCCAACTCGCAAGAATTACAGGATCTGCTGCTAACATCTTGTTGCCAGATACCACAACACACCTTCAGGGGTCTACTGGGGTCCATGCCTCGACGGGTCAGGGATGTTTTGACAGCAAAAAGGGGAGCAACACAATATTAAGAAGGTGGTCATTATGTTATTCCTGATCGCAGTATATACAGAACATACTGTTCTAACATTGTTACAGGTATGTTTATTATTCAAAAAAGCTCATAAGCTACTGTAAATGTAAAGCAAGATTTACCATAAACTTACATCTCAACCATACAGTAGAGTTTTATATATTTTAGATAAAAACAAAAATTTTGAAATTTTTTATGTTCAATAATAAGAATTTTAAGATTTTTTTTTTCTTTTTTCTTCTAGGGATGAGAATTAAAGGGTTAAACTGACAGATTGTGTCTGCTTCCCGAACAATGATAGGAAGACTGTTCCAGAATTTAGGTGCAAAATAGGAAAACGACCTACCGCCTGTGGTTGATTTTGATATTCTAGATATTATCAACTGGACAGATTTTTGAGATTGCAATAAACATGAATCGACTATGATGTGTTGAGGGAAGTACTGGGGAGCTAAACCATTTAGTGCTTTGTAAGTAACTAGCAAGAGTTTAAAATGTATACAATGTTTAATAGGGAGCCAATGCAGTTTTGACAGAACTGGGCTAATATGTTCATACATCCTGGTTCTAGTAAGAACTTTAGCAGCTGTGTTTTGGACCAGCTGGAGTTTGTTTATTAAGCATGCAGGCCATCCACCCAGTAGAGCATTACAATAATCTAGCCTTGAGGTGAACTAATTGTTCCGAATTTTTCATTAGGAGCATGTGGTATTTTATATATTTTGCCTAACAAGGACACTAAAATAAATTGTTACCAATAAAAAAAAGCAAACTTAGACTCAAATCTAGATTCGATTAAAATTTTATTTTTGTTTAAGATGGGAATTTTAGTATACTGCATGAATAATGTGTATGAAAATTTTGTTGAAACTTGTTTAGTAAAATAGTTTGACAAACACAACTGCCTTGTTGAACAGACAGAAACTGCAAAATAAGGGAACAGAAAATGCTGCCTTTGTCGAGCTAAAGATTTTGTCTATTTTCAGACTGTCCAGCTCTAAACAAGTGCTGGCTTGGGCATTTCTTTACCTTACCGTAAAGGAAGAAGCACCAGGAACCCAGAATCAAAAAGGTCTGCCTCCATTAAAATTCTGGGTCAGCAAGACAAATGTTTGTTAAAAAAAAAAAAAGCCATTTTAGAATTTCAGTTTGTAATAAACAAAGATTCAGCTTTTTTCTGGTGTTCTATAAAACAAAGAAATGTGAATATAAAAATGATTTTATTACAGTATTCTGTGTCCATAATTTTATTTTTTTTGGTTTTGTTTCATTGTGACATAGGCTGAATCCGAAATCGGCCATTATATCCTTAAATATGGCACTATTTTAGGGGACAGCCATTTGTAGTTGTGTCCGAAACCACAGTGGACATTATTGTGCACTTATTCTATCCCACATTGCACCACAATAACGAGTGTACAGCTGATGCACTCACGGTGGCTGTCCGAATTCGCTCACTTGTCTTCATTCACTCCTTTCAGTGAACTGTATTAGTGGACTTAAATAGGCTAGGGAATAGTTATTGAGGGTTTAGGGCAGGGGTCGTCAACTAAATTTGTCCAAGGGCCAGAATTTTTCTCTGCAGACACTGTAAGGGCCAGATAGGCTACTCATAATATAAAATAAAATTCGAATTGTATGTAGCGCCCCCTACCCTTGACCTTAAAAGGGTGGAGCACCGGGTTCTGACAGATGTCTCCCGAATATTAATATTCCTCCTATTACCCTATATGACTACGGTAACCCAGATTAAATATATTTATGCTCCTGAAGCAATATTCTTAAACAGTGTGGAAATTTGCCCAGCCCTGAATAACCTCAAGCAAGGCAAACGGTAAGTTAAAGAAGTTAACAATGGGGTTTATTTATAAATAAAAAATACATAAAAATGGAAAATAAGAAATAAAATAATTGTATGGTCCAATAAAAGGGGATGAAATATCCAAACGACTATTGTGTATTTACTTTTGACCCCCGAAACGGTTCTCATTCCTGCTTGAATAAGGCGACACACTGGCTGCGTGAGCGTCTCAGCTGCGTGGCGTGTCCGGCTCCCATATTTAACAGTTTGGGGTTTGCACACTGAGACACGCGTCTCAGGCGCGCTCGAGCCACGCGGAAAACGCGTCACGCGTGCATACTAGAAATAGAACCGACGCGTGTTCCAGCAACGGGAGCGTTCTCTGGCTAGATCGCAGAACAGTTTGTATGGACCGAAGTGCATGTCTGAGCTTGTGTTTTGTTGCTTTGACATTGTGGAAAATGGAATAATAGAAACAAAATATATTAGCATTTTTACCCGTTATTATCAATCTAAATTAATCTTGTTTTTAATTTAACTTAATTTCGTTTTTCTTTATTTAAATTTCATTTTTTCTTTATTTAAATTTCATTTTTCTTTATTTAAATCTACCCTTACTGTGCCAATTTGTTAGTCCGAAAAATAGTAGACTAACTTAAAAGTATTGCTTCATTTAAAAGACCTGAGTGTGCGCGCGTTTTATATCACTAGTGCAGTGTCCGTTCTCGCAGCATAAGCCCTGCCCGCGTGAAGTGCACCGCTTCCCGTTCGGGATGTTCTGACTGTAGTTTACTAAAAGTTTATTAATTCTGAATGTGGGACATACTACTTTGTCATCTTTAATGGACAGCTCTGTCGCTTAGTTACATGCATCCTGTCATCGCTTAAATTGCTCTGTCAATCATCTTATCACAAGTTAAGTTTTTTTTTTTTTTTTTTTCTGGTGCACTTTGAGATTCTTCACAATGAAAAGTTATAAATAAAATCTATTATTATTATTAGTAAAATCCTCCACATTGGGGTGTCTAAACTAAGTGCAAATAGCGTGACTTGTTGGCAAGTGCTATTCACACTAGCTCCGCCTACCAATGCCTGGTTGGGCCAAACAAGATTTAAAAAAGCGCTCTGATTTCAACATCTGCAGTTGCCCAATCAGTAAAGCGATTGACTGGGTTCGAATCCGCCTTGGGCAGAGTTTGTTCTTCTCTCTTTTTTTATCACAAATCACAACAGAAATGTATTTACTTTCAATAAAAATTAAGAAAATGTTCTAAATGTGGAAATAAAGTGCCTAATGAAATGTTTAATAATAATTAAAGCCTTTATTGGGTAGGGTTAGGGGTCAGTGTAGGGAGGGCTTTTATTGTCCCATCCAGGCAGAATCCATTTAATAATTTTAATGAATATAATCATTTACATTCAGTGTTATTATGGCGTCCTTTTAATGTACAACACTGAGGTGTAAATAGTATGTATTTGTCAAAAAATATAAATTGCATGTAATTACTTGCACATATTGCAAAGAACTGCTACTTTAATATGGTGTTGAATACAACAACTTATATCGAATATATCAACTTAGTATGCTATTTAACTTAGTAAATAGCATCTACAGCTATTTGCACTTAGTGCCGCTGCCAAGAAAATATGTTTTTTTCACTGAGTGTAAATAGAATCTATTTGCTATTTACACTCTGTGTAAATAGCATCTATCGCTATTTGCACTTGGTGTAAATAGCATGCTCTTAGTGCAAATAGCTAGCCTAGATGCCAGACGAATTTAGCCCTGTCCACAACATTTTTTGCTCGGGCAATTCGGTCTGGCCTCGCTCTTTAGAGGAGTAATTATGCCCGAACAGAAACTGTTCGGACCAATGAAATTGTCAGGGCGGGCTTTAGACGATGATGGACAGATGATCAACAGTAACGTAATCATCCACGTCATCAAAGGCGCTTGGGTTGAATTTGCTCTCATCCTAAACGGAGAACTTGTTCGTATATGCATTCACCTTCACTATTTCTCTCAGAAACGATGATCGTGTTGGTAAGTACTCTGTGTATCCTTAAATCCTTAAATTCTTTTTCAATTTAAATATAATGATGCATTTAAAAGTTAATGGCCAAACTTTTAGACTTGGTCGGTGTTGTGTCATAGCTGGGGCTTGGCAGTCCATTCCCCAAACAGTCCATTCCCCCACACCGGATATGAATGGCGTTAACCTAGTATAGCCTATGTAGAATCATGTATGCCACTTGACAGAGCAAGATATAAAGAAAAACTGAGCCGTATAGGGTCGAATTGTCCTGTGACTGTAAAAACCATCCAACAAATGGCCATAGGTGTAACTGTCTCGTGAAAACGCATGCTGTTCCCCCATCACACGACATGCCTACTTCATTAATCACCCAGTCTTTCAATGAAGATTTAGTGTTCCTGAATTTAATGGATTTAATGTATTACATACATTTAACATTTTAAAATAATCGTAAAACTTGCCTTGTGCTATGAAATGTTTTTTCTGAAATATGCCGCATGCATTGCTAAGGGCGTTTATTGTTCATATTTGTTTGGACTATAGAAACATTAAATGTGGCAAATATAATGTCAAACGTTGATTTCCCTGCAGTGCCATGTTAAACAAACATTTGTCAAAAGCCTAAAATCCAGTTACTGATGAGCTGTTTGGCATCATTGACACGGGTTTGGATAAAGTTTAGAAATCTGTCAGTTTTCTGCTGTCTTGCATGCATGTAGCTTTATGTGTTTATTTATTAGTTTTTTCTTGTACAGCCATGCACAAATTAGTTCAGCATGTACATTTTACAAAGCAAATTTGGAGTTGAAAATGTTAAATGTTAAATGTCACAATACTATTCTCAAATTACAATTATTTTTTCTTTTTTATAGCAAACGTCTTCGTCGATGGACTTGGTGATTGGCTATAATTTTATGTAATGTGATATTTGGGGAGCATCATGAATTTTGACGAGAAAATGCAATTCAAGTGTCATACATTTAATGTGACTATATCAGCTATTATTGAACATGAGCCAAGGCTTTCCCATTCTGAAATAAAGAAGACTTTAAAAGGTGTTGTACATTAATAACCTCACACACTGTGATAGCTTGCATGAAAACTGCTTTAACGACAAGTTGACTGCTTTTTGACACAGTTCGAATCTCGTGACAAATATATTGCCGTTTTTGTTAAAGAGCACCTATTATGGCATTTAAAATGTTCCAAATATTGTTTTAGAAGTCTCCAACAACAGTTTTGCATGCATGCAATGACAAAAAAGACTTTAGTTTTCTTATAATATGCATTTATTTTTACCTGTTTTGACAGCGATTCTCAAATGATTTGTTTAGTGATTCACTTTTCAAAACCCCGCCTTTACATGACGCTAATCTGCAGTGATTGGTCCGATGACCCAGTCAGTTGTGATTGGTATAGTCTGTGCAGATATTTTCGGAAACGGAACACCCATCACCATAAATAGTTTTCGGTTTAACAAGTTTAAACGCGTATAAAGTGTATGAACAAACATGGCATCAATTTTACCCTATCAATTCGAGCCTGAATATGAAGGGGAAACGTCTGGAGATGCGAATGATCAACAAACTCAATCGCAAACACCACGACTGGAGCAGGATGTTTCTCAATGGTAAGCATCGATGTAACGTTAGTTGTCACTTCAGGCCAATGGAGCGTTAACTCGATGTATAAACATAAAGTTTTTACCAAAAAATAAATAAAAATGCAGTAACGTTACGTTACTACGAGGTATGACTCTATTCTTAAAGAAAACTCCGAAAACAACAACAAACAATTCACATATCTCAATACAATTGTCATTGAAGACCTAGAAGCTAAATGGTGCTTACACAACAAACCAAACAATTATTAAGCATGCTACATAAAAAATAAAAGCAACAATTATTAATAACACTTACAGGTTGTGATACGGATGAGGAAGCTGATGCAAAAACACTTGGAACTGAACCTTCCTTCAATATCAGCCGGCTTGCGGATCCAAGTTTAATTGCATTTAAGTTGGTAAAGCAATCGTCTTCAAAATGGTGTGAACAAAGCACAAGGCTCGGACTATACTCCTGTGGTACAGTTGTATAAATGAACTGTAGCCACTTAGTCTTCAAATGCTCAGATGAAAAAAGTTTGCTTTTGAGTCGCACTTGAGAACACAGCGTCTCATTGCCATGATGTTTTCTAGTTTTCACTGGCGTCTTGGAGTGCAATAAGTGGGTGTATCGTATTCAAATAACTTGACAAGTTGACGTCATCAAGTCAGAGAAAAAGCTTCGGTCTTCTAATGATTCATAAAAATGACTCAGAGTCATCTCTTACTTTTGAAAGACAATAACTTTATATACGGTGCACTGTCATATTTCAAACTTTGCAGGATGTTTTTGTTCACTTAGATCTATGTTACACACTACATGAAAGGTAAATTTCAAAATTCCATGATAGGTGCTCTTTAAATAAACTTTTGCCATTGCAGTAATGAAATTTTTTACATTTTTTATCTGTATACCACCATCATGTAGTGCATGTTTAAATGTAATCGACGTATTGCACAGGCTATCGGAATTGACGAACGGCTCCGTCTATTTATTCAGCAGTATAAGTATACGACTTCAACCCACGACTCACGACTTCGTTTCAGGCAAAGTCACGCCAAACTGCCTGAGCGCAAGGAATTGTGGCAGCTAACGTTAGATGTAAATAAAGTATGACGGACCGTATGGGGCTTATGCTCATTTACAATCATTTATATATCGCCAAAGGTGCTTACACCTTGCTTATTTGAGGTAAACAGCGGAGGAAAAAAACGTAGGGGCTGCTATTGTTGTTTCACGGGCTATGTGGCGTCAGAGCGCGTAACTGGGAGTACACTGATCTAGTACGAGTTCACGGGTTTGACTGCCGTTCCAGTGTACTTTCACGGGTAGAAATTTGGAAAAACACGTGTTACGGGTTGCCTGGAACGCAGCATAAAACTTTAGATCGTCTTTTTTTTTTTTTACTTAGGTGCAGAGCACCACACAGCAACTTTTACAAATGTTCACAATGCTGTTTGTAGATAAAATATAATGTGGATAATATTACATAAATATATTTTCGTCAAGTTAGATACTGATTATTATTCACTCAAACCCCTATATCTAAACCAGTGGTTCTCAAACCTGTCCTGGGTAACCCTCACCACTGCACGTTTTGCATGTCTCCCTCACCTGGGTTTTGGGCCAGGTCCGAAGCCCAAATATGCATTTAAAGTTACTCTCTATAAATTATATGTAAGTGTTAACTCGCTCATTAGCCTGCAAGACTTGAATTGGGTGTGTCAGATGAGGGGGACAAAAGGTGATGCGGTGGGGGGTCCCCAGGACAGGTTGGAGAACCACTGATCTAAACCTCTCTACATAAGCACATCTGTCAAGTTTTTTTTTACACTTTTTATCCTTGTTTGTAGTTCTAATCGACTAATCGAATCCAGCTCGCAATGGGTTGTGGGCAATATTAGCTGTTAGGGTGTGCATCGGGGGCGTAGCCAGCGGGAGGTCCTGCAGTTGGCCCCCCAGTTTATTATACAAATATAATATTTGTTAAATAACAATTGTTTAAATTATTTTACCATAATTACAAAATTATTATAACATCTCAAATACTAAAATATATAAAATGTGTGTTTTTGCATATTGCTTGATGATTTTGATTGACAGCTATGTTAGGCTGTCTCATGCATGTCACGCCTGTGAGCTCATTAAGTGTGTTTGCCTTTTCACTTAGCCTATAATTTGCAGTTGTGTGATAGATAGCTTACCTGTTTATAAGCCTAGATGAATTCAATTCAATTCAATTCAAATATATTTGTATAGCGCTTTTCACAATACACATTGTTGCAAAGCAGCTTTACAGAAAGTGCATTTCATAAATGTACATTGAAAAATGTTAGAAAAAGTTAATCAATCATGTATTAATTTAGGCCATAACAGCGCTGGCGTTGAGTCGTCTCTTCACAGGCGTTGAGTCGTCTCATCACAGGTGTTGGGGCATCTGAAGACTCCATTAGAGGCTGGATACAAACTGGAGCTGATGAACTATTTACCTCGGGACTAGTGTCCCGAGATAACAACAGAAAAGCAGATGGGAAATAATTAGCATAGCTGCTGTTCAGAATATTAATGCTTTTGATCCGATTTAACTGTAGTATAAAAGGTAATTATAATGTGAATGCTTGGCTAAAGAGATGCGTCTTTAATCTAGTTTTAAACTGGGACAGCGAGTCTGAACCTCGAACAATATCAGGAAGACTATTCCAGAGTTTAGGAGCTAAATGTGAAAACTGAAGATGAACCAAGAAAGGAAATATCCTCTCACATATATATTTTAGAAGGTCCCAAAGAGAGCTTTGATCTGGTTTTGTTTGAAACATTTGTTTTTCGGGAGCATCATGTTCTTATAAACCTTGTCATTCCTGTAATACTTATTTTTGTAAAAATATACTGTATGTACAGTAAAATGACTTCATACACATTTCAAAATGTTTAGGTGTTTTTTTGTCTTATATTGTGTGTGTGTGTGTGTGTGTGTGTGTGTTTGTGTGTTTGTGTGTTTGTGTGTGTGTGTGTGTGTGTGTGTGTGTGTGTGTGTGTGTGTGTGTGTGTGTGTGTGTGTGTGTGTGTGTGTGTGTGTGTGTGTGTGTGTGTGTGTGTGTGTGTGTGTGTGTGTGTGTGTCTAGCCTGGTGGGGACCTGACTGCACACAGACTCATGGGGACCTAAATTGAGGTCCCCACGTGCACAAAAGCTTATAAATCACACAGGATGAAAAAGTAAAAATGCAGCATGTCTCCTGTGATGGGTAGGTTTAGGGGCAGGGGCAGTGTAGGGGGATAACATTTACGGTTTTTACAGTATAAACACCATTATGCCTATGGAAAGTCCCCAAAGGGATAGTGCACCAGACGTGTGTGTGTGTGTGTGTGTGGGCATGTTTTTGTGAAATATCAGGACACAAATGTGTATAATGACATGGGTATGACATAGGTATTACAAAAAGAGGGTGAAATATGAGGACGTTCCCCATGTTCTCATTTTTCAAAATGCTTATAAATCACACAGAATGAGTTTTTTTTTCACAGAAAGTAAACTGCGCAATCTCCTGTGATGGGTAGGTTTAGGGGCAGGGGCAGTGTAGGGGGATAGAAAATACGGTTTGTACGGTATAAAAACCATTACGCCTATGGAATGTCCCCACATTTCACAAAAACAAACGTGTGTGTGTGTGTTGTGTGTGTGTGCATGCGTGTGTGTGTGTCGTGTGTGTGTGCATGCGTGTGTGTGTGTGTGTGTGTGTCCTTTTTTATATTACATTGTGGGGACCAAATGTCCCCATAAGGATAGTAAAACCTAAGATCACCTACATTGTGGGGGCCAGCCAGGAGTCTCCACTTTTCAAAAGGCTTATAAATCACACAGGATCAGTTCTTTTGAGAAAGTAAAAATGCAGAATGTTTCCTGTGATAAGGGAGAAGTTTTGAGGCAGGGGCTTAGGGGTATAGAATGTACAGTTTGTACAGTATAAAAACCATTATGTGAGTCCCCACAAAGATAGTGAACCAGACATGTGTGTGTGTGTTCATGCATTACAGGTGAATTCTCTCATTGTTTATGTTTTTCTGAAAGTCATTAACATTTTCATCAGATCTCAAATAATTGTCTAGTTGAACAGAATTTGGTGGTGGAAATTACATTTGAACTCATTTTATAGCTAGAATTTGATGCAAAACTTACAATCAAATGATCTTGATTTTTCATTACTACACTTAAATGTCATGATGCATGTCACGCTTGTCATTGGCAATCTTGTCTTAAAAAACACCTTTTGAAAAACTGGGACAAATTGTATTTTTGAAAGGAAAATAAATAATTTTCACAAAACAAATAAAAGTCAATACATAAACTGCATGAAAGAAAGAAAGAAAGAAAGAAAGAAAGAAAGAAAGAAAGAAAGAAAGAAAGAAAGAAAGAAAGAAAGAAAGAAAGAAAGAAAGAAAGAAAGAAAGAAAGAAAGAAAGAAAGATAGATCCTGGAAACTTGCCAATTTAAATTTGTTTCTAGGGATAAACCAAGAAACTCATTTTGCTTACTTCTTCACTGATTCTGAGTATTGCTTGTCACCTCTATCTTCACTAAAATTACTGGAAGCTCATCTTCACTTTTCTGTTCCTCTTCAGTTGTTTTATCATATTAAGCAGATAACCATATTAACCTTTTTTTATGGATATTGGGTGAAAATATTTAGTTTTATTAAAACAGGTTCTCTCAAATGGAACCTCAGCAAACTTTCAATTGGCTGCATTAAGACCTAATAAAGGTTATAGGCTATTAAAAAAGAAAGTTTCTGATGTTGTTAGTTGTTAAGTTTCTAATGTATGACTATTTTCGTAGGCCTAACTATAGCCTTTGTCATTTTCCCTATAATATAGAGTAGCTACGTCTGGAAAATGTATTCATTCCATCTGTGGAATCAACCTGCATTTACATAATCGCAAAACTTTTTTTTTCCAGCTATTCAGAATGCAAACAGCAATTTGACATTCAGCCACTTGATCAAAACATTATCCACAAAATCCAAAGCACGAACTGAGTGGTTTAATAAGTTCATTAATAGACTATATGTGGGTAGTGGTAGTACGTATGTCGTCTACACAATGCAGTAAGGCTTTTGTTCCACTTTCCGAATCCGATCACAAAATAAATGCAACGCTTCAAGGACTCGCGCTGATATTTAGTGGCTGACCACACAAGGCTCTCGTTTCTAGGCCTACTGTATGACACATTATTCACATATTACTCATTGGGAACCCTAGTAAATGAAAAGATTTTTTAAGAAATTACTGATCCTATAGCTATTTCCCCACTGCTGATGTCATCATAATGATAGAGACTGTTACGTCTATAATTTCATTTAGTGCAATCCAAATAAAGAGTATTTTACAACGTGTGAACTACTTTGTCGCTCTATTCAGAAGAAGATAGCCATACGTGACTGCATTTTTTTTCAGTACTGCATTAGGCCTACACTGCCATTTAGCTACATGTAACAAACAGCACTGATTTATTGAATAAACAGCCCTCATCCTAAATTGATTTATAATGATTTTTTACAGGAGAAAAATACCTGGTTTGTCTAAATACAATTTTCTAATGTAACAAAAATAAATCATATATGGGAGAGCAGGGAACACCCTAAGACTAGGGCTGTAGCTATCGATTCTTTTAGTAATCGAGTATTCTACCGTTTATTCCATCGATTATCGAGTAATCGGATAATAATTACTTTTTCTTTATTAAAGAGCAATACTAAATATATTAGAGAAAATAAGACAGGTATCTTAAAATTAACATCTAATTTGTTTTCTTTTTAGAAAAATAAAGTTTTATTGCTGAAATTGCGTACATAATAACTGTGAAAATAACCCATTTTAATGCATTCAATTGCCACATTATAAAAATCTATTTCAAATTAGTTTAAAAAGTTCAGTCTAAAACTAAACCTACAACCAATAAACCAAAATAATATTAATAGCAATAATGCCTAAACATTGCATGTATGTTTAACTTTAGTTGCAGCTTCAGTTCAGGCATGACAAGCCTTTACTGTCTTCTGAAGGCTGTGAGGCTTTTGTAAGAAGCAAAAAATATTGGACAGGAAGGAAACTTGAAATAAGAACAAGATGGTCATACTAGAGATGCGCGGATCTGCTCTAACGTCACCGAATCCGCCGTTAAAAACAAACCATCCATCCGCACCCGATCGTCATAAACTCAAATCCTCAGTGTAAGCGCGATACTACCGTCACATTTTAGCTACACTGAAGTAGGTTGCTTTAAAACAAATCTTCTTTGGCGAAATTACACGTTTTAAATAACCCAAACAGGTTGACACGATCACCTCGCAAACGCGAGAGATGAGGTTGTGTTTAATTCAGATAAAGTAGCCTACATCGCATACAGATCTACATTTTGAGCTAATCATATTCATCATTGTAACACAGCTTGTTTTACTAGCTATAAATATTGCTCGTATTTCCTCAGCTGGCGCGCGAACTGCCGCAAATGAAACCTAAATGTTCAGTGTTGTATCCTGAAGCTCAACAGTTGTCTTAATTTAACAATAGCGAGACTAAATGATATTAGCAATGCTGATGCCAGTCTCTCTCGCATGAGGTCTTTGATCTCGCCATGAGCTGAAAACGAGAGTTAAAGAGCGACACATTCATTGCGTTTTACCGTGAAATGAGTTCCGCGTCTTAATTAAAATCAACACATCAATGATTTCTCTCATCCACCCGCAATTTTTGGGATGTTTACCCACCTGAATCGCGGATTTAACCGCAGTCCGCGCATACTTATTCACAAAAAAATATTTCTGCAACATCCGTGTGTAGTTAAATGAACTAAACGAAGCATCGAGGCAGATGATTTTGCCTTGAGGATTTTTTCAATTCGAGTAACTCGAGTTACTCGAGGAATCGTTTCAGCCCTACCTAAGACTTTCAAAGGGACAGGGGCTCGAGCTTAGCCCTTAGCCAAGCATATCTTTTTGCGCATGTTTGTTGTCGTATTGGAACACGAAGTAGAATACAAAACTTGAAAATAATAAATATAGTTAGCATCCAAATATCATGAATATGCAATTGGATTTGAGAGGTAGGCTATCGAGTTTGTTCAGTTCACTTCTTAGCCTATAGCTAATTTATTTAATTCTTGTTCTGAATATCATTAATTTTAAAGGATTAGTTCTAGCCTGAATGCCATCCGAATTTAGCCCCGCACACACATTTTTTTGCTCGGGCAATTCGGTCTGGTATCGCTTCATAGAGGGAGTATGAGGTCTCTGCGGAACAAGAGTGGGTGTTTCTAAATTAGTGGGTGTTTTCAAATTGATGGGTGTTTATACATCAAGCAATGAAAATGATCTCCTTCACCCGACCCCACCCCTAAACCCTACCCACACTGTGACGTGGGCAAATCAGGTGACACAGTTGAAACCATCCCTCTGTTTATGGCCACACCCACTGATGAGGTAACTCCTATTACTAACCTGCAGAGACATATACTTGGCATTGAGGAGTAATTATGCGAACAGAAACTGTTGGGACCAATGAAATTGTCAGGGCGGGCTTTAGACGATGATGGACAGATGATCAACAGTAACGTAATCATCCACGTCATCAAAGGCGCTTGGGTTGAATTTGCTCTCATCCTAAACGGAGAACTTGTTCGTATATGCATTCACCTTCACTATTTCTCTCAGAAACGATGATCGTGTTGGTATGTACTCTGTGTATCCTTAAATTCTTTTACACTCATCTTTTTCTTGTAACGTTACTTAATCCAGCGCGTGCAGACAAGGTTGCCACGTTTTTTTGCAATTTCGCACACAATTGCTATTCGATTGCTCCAGTCTACCTACTGCTGCTACTGCATGCGTCAGTGTTTGTAGCTCTGTATAGCTGCGTTTGAATCTCTATTTGATATATTTTCTTTGTTATCTATACTGCTAAAAATAACTTACTCATCACCATATATTGTTTAATATAGCCTATCAAGTTAAATCTGACATCATTAGCTTTTAATCTAAATCACTACCACGTGTTAGCTTTTCGCTAGCCTGGTAGCTTTCCATCCCGGCACCCGGGTCTCCTGTTTTCTGAGTTCATTAGACAACTGTGGTGAGTTGGATTATTAAATAGACTCCATCAAACAAAGTAAGTGGAGTAAGTTGTGTGGTAAGTTTTGGATTCATCAACAAATACGGTAAGCCATGTCTTCTTCTCCTGTCATTGTCACTTGCACTGCATGCTACATGTTTAGCATATCTATCTCCGTTGGCGAACAGGGCTTCACATGTGTTAAATGTAAGGAATTAATCAGGCTGACGGAGAAGATTTCAGATTTAGAGACACGCATCCAGACTTTATGTGAGAGTAGTGAGAATGGTACAGCTTTAGATACTCTTTTGGATGCGACTAGCTTAGTAAACACTCATTGTTTGGTTCCGGCTGAGCCCTTGCAGCAGGGCAATTGGGTGACTGTGAGACAGCATAGTCGCGGATCTAAAAACCACTCTGCCGTTCGATTAGAACATCAAACAGGTTCTCCCCACTCAGTGATGCACCCACTGAGGATCCTGTTGAAAGTGCCTAGTTACTGGCGATTCTATTACACGGAACGTGAAAATAGAGACACCAGCCACCATAGTCACATGTTTACCGGAGCCAGAGCGCCTGACATCAAAGCAAATTTAAAAGTGCTGGCTAAAGCTAATCGTAAATTCTCTAAGATTATTATTCACGTCGGCACTAATGATGTTCGACTTCGTCAGTCGGAGATCACCAAAATTAACATTAAAGAGGTGTGTAAACTCGCAAGTCACGATGTCACCGGCAGTCTGTTTATCTGGCCCCCTCCCTGTTAAAAAGGAGTGATGAAATAGTTAGCAGATTATCATCACTCAATGGCTGGTTGTCTAAGTGGTGTCCATAAAAATAACATAGGGTTCATAGACAATTGGAAAAGTTTTTGGGGCAGACCTGACCTGTTGAAGATAGACGGCATTCATCCTACCCGGGCTGGTGCTGCTCTTCTCTCTAGTAATTTGGCACATAATCTTAGAGCTAAACCTTGACTCACTGGGGCCCAGGTCAGGAAGCAGACAAACTGGCTAAACCAACCGTCTGCTAGCTGTCTCACGTCACCAGAGTCAGCTAAATCCCAGCACATAGAGACGCTTTCACCTAGATATTATCACATAGAGACTGTGTCTGTTCCCGAATCAGTAAATACAAAAAACCATCAAAACCATTCAACAGTAAAAATTTAATTGATGTCCAACAAATAAAGAACAGATATAATACGGATGAACAATTGATAAATCTCGGGTTGCTGAATATTCGATCCCTTTCGCCAAAAACGCTTATTGTTAATGATATGATTATAGATCATAACCTAGATGTGCTGTGTTTGACAGAAACCTGGCTAAAACCTGGACTACATTACTTTAAATGAGTCCACTCCCCAAGATTATTGTTATAAACACGAGCGTCTGAAAGGAAAAGGGGAGGTGTTGCTGTAATTTATAATGATAACTTCAGTATTACTCAGAAGTCTAGTTTCAAATATAATTCCTTTGAAGTTTTGGTGCTTTATGTAACATTGTGTAGTGTAAATGATAAATCCCGTTTGACACTTGTGTTGGCTACTGTATACAGGCCACCAGGGCACAATACAGACTTTATCAAAGAATTTGCTGGTTTTCTATCAGAGTTAGTACTGGCTGCAGATAAAGTACTAATTGTTGGTGATTTTAATATCCATGTTGACAATGAAAAAGACGCATTGGGATTGGCATTTAAAGACATTATAAACTCTATTGGAGTTAGACAACACGTATCTGGACCCACTCATCGCCTTAATCATACTTTAGATCTAATACTGTCACATGGACTAAATGTTGATACATTTAAAATTCTGCAGCAGAGCGATGACATCTCAGATCATTACCTAATATCATGTATACTTAATATAGCTAAGGCTGCAAAGCCATCCTCGCTTCAAATATGGCAGGACTATAACCGCTGCGACTAAAGATAGCTTTATACATAATCTTCCTCATCAGTTCCATCTCCTCAGAATTACAGATAGCCAAGAGGAACTTGATGTTGCAACAGAAACTACTGACTCTCTCTTTACTAGCACTTTAGACATAGTTGCTCCTCGGCGCTTAAAGAAGATTAAAGCAAATAATCCAACGCCGTGGTACAACGAGCACACTCGGGCCCTTAAAACAGCAGCCAGAAAAATGGAGCGCAGCTGGAAGAAAACAAAACTGGAGGTTTTTCGCAATTTGTGGAAAGAGAGCATGATTGCATACAGAAAGGCCATAAAAACTGCTAGATCGGCTTATTTCTCAACTCTTTTAGAAGAAAACAAACACAACCCTAGGTATTTATTCGATACAGTGGCTAAATTAACAAAGGAAAAAGCTTCAACTTCTGACATTTGTAAACAACACAGCAGTAATGACTTTATGAACTTCTTTACTAATAAGATTGATAACATTAGGAATAAAATTATAACCATGCAGCCGTCTACTACAGTATCACTTCAGACAGAACATTGTAGTCTCACTGAGGAAAAATTACACTCATTCACTGCTATAGGAGGAGAAGAATTGGCTAAACTTGTCAAATCATCAAAATCAACAACATGTATGCTTGACCCTATACCGACTAGGCTATTAAAAGAGATGCTTCCAGAGGTCATAGATCCTCTGCTTAATATTATTAATTCATCCTTGACATTAGGATATGTACCAAAAACTTTTAAGTTGGCTGTAATTAAACCACTTATTAAAAAACCGCAACTTGATCCTAAAGAATTAGTCAATTACAGACCAATCTCGAATCTACCGTTTCTATCAAAAATATTAGAAAAGGCACTGTCTTCACAATTATGTTCCTTTTTAGAAAGAAATTGTATATGTGAGGATTTCCAGTCAGGATTTAGACCGTATCATAGTACTGAGACTGCTCTAATTAGAGTTACAAATTATTTACTCTTATCATCTGATCGTGGTTGTATCTCTCTATTAGTGTTACTCGATCTTAGCGCTGCATTCGATACTATCGATCACAATATTCTTTTGAATAGACTCGAAAATTATGTTGGCATTAGTGGAACTGCATTGGCATGGTTTAAATCTTACTTATCTGACCGTTATCAGTTTGTAGCAGTAAATGAAGAGATGTCACACCGATCACAAGTTCAGTATGGAGTACCGCAAGGCTCAGTGTTAGGACCGTTGCTTTTCATCCTGTATATGCTACCACTGGGAGATATCATTAGGAAGCATGGCGTTACTTTTCATTGTTATGCTGATGATACTCAGCTCTATATTTCTTCACACCCTGACGAAACTTACCAATTCACAAGATTAACGGAATGCATAGCTGATATTAAAAATTGGATGAATAGTAATTTCCTGCAACTTAATTCAGATAAAACTGAATTTTTAATTATTGGACAGAAAAGCTCCACAAGTAGTGCCCTAGAATACTGTCTAACCCTCGATGGCTGCTCTGTCAAGTCCTCGTCGTCAGTGAGGAACCTGGGTGTGCTCTTTGATACCAATCTTTCGTTTGAAAGCCACGTTTCTAGCATCTGTAAAACTGCATTCTACCATCTTAAAAATATATCTAAACTACGTCACATGCTTTCAATGCAAAATGCTGAACAATTAGTACATGCGTTCATGAGCTCAAGGCTAGATTATTGTAATGCTCTACTGGGTGGTTGCCCTGCACGCCTAATAAATAAACTCCAGCTGGTCCAAAACGCAGCAGCTCGAGTTCTTACTAGAACCAGGAAGTACGATCATATTAGTCCAGTTCTGTCAACACTGCATTGGCTCCCTATTAAACATCGCATACATTTTAAAATCTTGCTTATTACTTATAAAGCAATAAATGGTTTAGCTCCCCAGTACTTAAGCGAGCTCTTAACGCATTATACTCCATCACGTCAATTGCGGTCTCTAAACTCTGGCCAGTTGAAAATACCTAGAATATCTAAATCAACTGCAGGCGGTCGATCCTTTTCCTATTTAGCACCTAAACTCTGGAACAGTCTTCCTAGCATTGTTCGGGAAGCAGACACACTCTGTCAGTTTAAATCTAGACTAAAAACACATCTCTTTACTATGGCATACACATAGAACATTTTTACCTTTCTTATTCAAATCAAATGACTGATTGTTAGGCTGCATTAACTAGGTCAGCGGAACCGGGAACACTTCCCATAACACCTGATGTACTCGTTACATCATAAAAAGAGTGGCATCCACACTAATGTTAGTCTCTCTGTTTATCCCGAGGTTTACTGCAGTCGGCCGGATCCAGGCCGTGTCCGGATCGGATGGTGGACCTGCATCTGGACATGACCAGCTCATCCTGGAGTGTCTGCTGAGACCGTGTCCATTAGTGTCTCCTCTGAATTCGCCTCACCAGAACGTCATCCTCAATTAACCCGTCTCCGGCGCAATAACTCCGATCTTTCAAGTATTCATATTCTTGTGTAATCTCGCCATCCTAAATGAACCCGTCTCGTCGTCATACCCAAAATTTCGAATATTCCTATCTAATATGATTTATGACCTGCAAGGTTGCCAGAGTAATAATTATACACTGTTAATAATAGGCCAGAGGAGAACTGGCACCCCGACTGAGTCTGGTTTCTCCCAAGGTTTATTTTTCTCCATCATGCCCTGATGGAGTTTTGGTTCCTTGACACTGTCGCCTTTGGCTTGGCTTGCTCAGTTGGGGACACTCAAATTATGATCCAAGTTACTCAACTAAATATACAAATAGAATTTATTTGGTCATATATAATTCTATAAACTATCCAAATTAAACTAGCCAAATCAAATTTTGTTGCAATGTTGTCCTGTTTAACACTGTGAAGCTGCTTTGAAACAATCGTCATTGTAAAAGCGCTATATAAATAAATTTGATTGATTTGATTGATATTCAAAACTATAGCCCAAAACAATAACTTTCCGGGGGGTTCTCCGGAAAAAAATGGTGTGTGGTTGGCAAAATATGTTATTTTGGCAAGGTGTGTGTGTGTGTGTGTGTGTGTGTGTGTGTGTGTGTGTGTGTGTGTGTGTGTGTGTGTCCTTTTTTATATTACATTGTGGGGACCAAATGTCCCCATAAGGATAGTAAAACCTAAGATCACCTACATTGTGGGGGCCAGCCAGGAGTCTCCACTTTTCAAAAGGCTTATAAATCACACAGGATCAGTTCTTTTGAGAAAGTAAAAAAGCAGAATGTTTCCTGTGATAAGGGAGAAGTTTTGAGGCAGGGGCTTAGGGGTATAGAATGTACAGTTTGTACAGTATAAAAACCATTATGTGAGTCCCCACAAAGATAGTGAACCAGACATGTGTGTGTGTGTGTGTTCATGCATTACAGTGGCCTGTTGCACAAAGCTGGTTTCAGTTGCTACCCAGGTAAGTTTGAGATTAGTTTGAGCAAACTCTAGTTTTTCGGGGTCAAGAAGGTGGATTGGTTTTTAGCAGTGTTAATCACCATGGTAACTTACACTACACAGCCAACCTGCTCTGGAGCAGGTTTTATTCTGGGTTAGAGATCACAAACTCAAACTGGACCAATCAGCTGCAAGTAAAACTCACACCGCCTGTATCTCTCACATTAAAGTAGTTTATAGTGAAAAAACTTTAGAGACAAAATTGCTCATCTTTTGGTGCAAATTATTTATTATATTTATAATATATGAATTATAATGACTTTTAATTCACATAATATATTCATATAATTATATTATATTGACAAGTAGCCAAATATTAATATAAATATAAAACATGCATTCATAATTCTTTTAAACAACGTGTATTTATTTGAGCTCTTTGTGAACCTATAATTATTAGGCATATTTCTTTGATTAACATCATGCATTGATATAGTCAGATATTCTTTCAGCTGCCTTCTTAAAATGACGCTGCAGCATTGGTGTTTATTCCTGCTTTAAACACATTTAATTTCAGAACGATCTCTCAATCTTCAGAAGAGAAGTGAATCGAACAGACACTGTGATTGGCTGTTTGCCGCACGTGTCACGCTTTCAGGTGCACGCGCTTCAGTGTTAATTGCAAACTCTGGATTGAACCTGAGTTGACAGAGAAAGTTTATACCAAGCTTTGAGAAACAATTGAACTTGATCTAAACCAGGTTGGATTTATCTGGATTTGTCAACTCTAAACCTACTCTGAAACTCAGAGTTTGTTCAGTTAGCTTCATGCAACAGGCCTCTGGTGAATTCTCTCATTGTTTATGTTTTTCTGAAAGTCATTAACATTTTCATCAGATCTCAAATAATTGTCTAGTTGAACAGAATTTGGTGGTGGAAATTACATTTGAACTCATTTTATAGCTAGAATTTGATGCAAAACAATCAAATGATCTTGATTTTTCATTACTACACTTAAATGTCATGATGCATGTCACGCTTGTCATTGGCAATCTTGTCTTAAAAAACACCTTTTGAAAAACTGGGACAAATTGTATTTTTGAAAGGAAAATAAATAATTTTCACAAAACAAATAAAAGTCAATACATAAACTGCATGAAAGAAAGAAAGAAAGAAAGAAAGAAAGAAAGAAAGAAAGAAAGAAAGAAAGAAAGAAAGAAAGAAAGAAAGATAGATCCTGGAAACTTGCCAATTTAAATTTGTTTCTAGGGATAAACCAAGAAACTCATTTTGCTTACTTCTTCACTGATTCTGAGTATTGCTTGTCACCTCTATCTTCACTAAAATTACTGGAAGCTCATCTTCACTTTTCTGTTCCTCTTCAGTTGTTTTATCATATTAAGCAGATAACCATATTAACCTTTTTTATGGATATTGGGTGAAAATATTTAGTTTTATTAAAACAGGTTCTCTCAAATGGAACCTCAGCATACTTTCAATTGGCTGCATTAAGACCTAATAAAGGTTATAGGCTATTAAAAAAGAAAATTTCTGATGTTGTTAGTTGTTAAGTTTCTAATGTATGACTATTTTCGTAGGCCTAACTATAGCCTTTGTCATTTTCCCTATAATATAGAGTAGCTACGTCTGGAAAATGTATTCATTCCATCTGTGGAATCAACCTGCATTTACATAATCGCAAAACTTTTTTTTTCCAGCTATTCAGAATGCAAACAGCAATTTGACATTCAGCCACTTGATCAAAACATTATCCACAAAATCCAAAGCACGAACTGAGTGGTTTAATAAGTTCATTAATAGACTATATGTGGGTAGTGGTAGTACGTATGTCGTCTACACAATGCAGTAAGGCTTTTGTTCCACTTTCCGAATCCGATCACAAAATAAATGCAGCAACGCTTCAAGGACTCGCGCTGATATTTAGTGGCTGACCACACAAGGCTCTCGTTTCTAGGCCTACTGTATGACTCATTATTCACATATTACTCATTGGGAACCCTAGTAAATGAAAAGATTTTTTAAGAAATTACTGATCCTATAGCTATTTCCCCACTGCTGATGTCATCATAATGATAGAGACTGTTACGTCTATAATTTAATTTAGTGCAATCCAAATAAAGAGTATTTTACAACGTGTGAACTACTTTGTCGCTCTATTCAGAAGAAGATAGCCATACGTGACTGCATTTTTTTTCAGTACTGCATTAGGCCTACACTGCCATTTAGCTACATGTAACAAACAGCACTGATTTATTGAATAAACAGCCCTCATCCTAAATTGACTTATAATGATTTTTTACAGGAGAAAAATACCTGGTTTGTCTAAATACAATTTTCTAATGTAACAAAAATAAATCATATATGGGAGAGCAGGGAACACCCTAAGACTTTCAAAGGGACAGGGGCTCGAGCTTACCCCTAAGCCAGTGCTTCTCAATTATTTTCTGTCACGCCCCCCCTAGGAAGAAGAAAACATTTTGCGCCCCCCAACTCTCCGCCACGACTGTAATAGTATACAAAACATTGTATCCTTATTAATATTAAAGAAAAAAGAAATATAGATCAACTTACAACAAAGAATAATTTTATTAACATTGTTTTTTAGTCTGTAGCAGAAAAGACTTAAAATGCATCAATTTGCTTGAAATTTAAAAAATTAAATCAAATTAAACATAATCAATAAATAATAATAAAATTAAATTGATCAGCAACATTAACTCAGGAGCACAATCTATAAAGTCTGTAACAGAAAAGACTTAAAGTGCATAAAAATTCAATCCTTATTTAAAGTGCAAACATTTTTTGACCATTTGACACTGAAAAATAGAATATAATCAATAAATAACAATAAATTCTAATTGATCAGGAACATTAACTCAGGAGCACAAAATAAAGTCTGTAACAGAAAAGACATAAAGTGCATCAAAAAATGTGATATGATGTCAACAGTGCTCGCTGGTTTACTGAAGTTGCATTCACAAAGCGGGACGATTGTCGGCAATATTCGGCACGTTTTCGATGAAAAAACTCTAGCGGTTTATCAGCGTGATTGGGGTGTAATGTCTGTAAGTGACGCCTTAATTTTTTTAGCTTCATACTGTCCGCTGCCAACATTTTTAGACACAGTAAACACACGTCTCCCACCGAAGTCGCAGTGAAGCCAAGCGCAACATACGCTTCGTCATATTTCCTCGTCTTAGTTTTCGGGATGCTTAACGTGTTTCCCTCATTATCTCCGTCTCTCTCCGACTTTCTCTTCATCCCTGTTAAATATTTTTCCATGGTGTTTGTTATCTACACTTCAAATCTCCTGCTTTTTGATGTGTGCTCTTGTTCGGTGCAAAAAAACCACTTCCTCGCGCGCCCCCCCTGGTGTCGCTTCGAGCCCCCCCTGGGGGTCGCGCCCCACTATTTGAGAAGCACTGCCCTAAGCCAAGCATATCTTTTTGCGCATGTTTGTTGTCGTATTGGAACACGAAGTAGCATACAAAACTTGAAAATAATAAATATAGTTAGCATCCAAATATCGTGAATATGCAATTGGATTTGAGAGGTAGGCTATCGAGTTTGTTCAGTTCACTTCTTAGCCTATAGCTAATTTATTTAATTCTTGTTCTGAATATCATTAATTTTAAAGGATTAGTTCTAGCCTGAATGCCATCCGAATTTAGCCCCACACACACATTTTTTTGCTCGGGCAATTCGGTCTGGTATCGCTTCATAGAGGGAGTATGAGGTCTCTGCGGAACAAGAGTGGGTGTTTCTAAATTAGTGGGTGTTTTCAAATTGATGGGTGTTTATACATCAGCCAAAGAAAATGATCTCCTTCACCCGACCCCACCCCTAAACCCTACCCACACTGTGACGTGTGCAAATCAGGTGACACAGTTGAAACCATCCCTCTGTTTATGGCCACACCCACTGATGAGGTAACTCCTATTACTAACCTGCAGAGACATATACTTGGCATTGAGGAGTAATTATGCCCGAACAGAAACTGTTCGGACCAATGAAATTGTCAGGGCGGGCTTTAGACGATGATGGACAGATGATCAACAGTAACGTAATCATCCACGTCATCAAAGGCGCTTGGGTTGAATTTGCTCTCATCCTAAACGGAGAACTTGTTCGTAATATGCATTCACCTTCACTATTTCTCTCAGAAACGATGATCGTGTTGGTAAGTACTCTGTGTATCCTTAAATTCTTTTACACTCATCTTTTTCTTGTAACGTTACTTAATCCAGCGCGTGCAGACAAGGTTGCCACGTTTTTTTGCAATGTCGCGCACAATTGCTACTCAAAACTATAGCCCAAAACAATAACTTTCCGGGGGGTTCTCCGGAAAAAAATGGCGTTTGGTTGGCAAAATATGTTATTTTGGCAAGGTTGCCTGCTAAAATTTGCATTCCTGGGTTTATATAAACAAACACGGAAGAGAAGACAATGCTGAATAAAGTCGTAGTTTTTGTTATTTTTGGACCAAAGTGTATTGTCGATGCTTCAAAAGAGTCTAACTAACCCACTGATGTCACATGGACTACTTTGATGATGTTTTTCATACCTTTCTTCCTACCTGTCTGGACACGGACTGTAGAGTGTGCATACACTTTCAATGAAAGGACAGAAGGCTCTCGGACTAAATCTAAAATATCTTAAACTGTGTTCCGGAGATGAACGGAGGTCTTACGGGTTTGGAACGAAATTAGGGTGAGTCATTAATGACAGAATTTTCATTTTTGGGTGAACTAACCCTTTAATAATGATATATCCAGGATGATAAAAAGACTCTTGAATCTGTGATACATTTGTGGAAATGGAAAAGTAAACAAAAAATCTATAAGTAGTAAGAATGAGCAAAAATTCGCCAATGGCATGTGATCCTAACCCTAAATTATATTATATTCTTATATTACCATAACCTTTAATATATCAAAGGCTCAAGGGAAAGTTGATTTCTCAATTCATCACCCTTTTAAAATCCTCCACATTCAGTTTAATTTCCTACCGTATCGGAGAGAAATGTAGCACGTTGATCTGCCATTTGTGGGTCTTTAATGCAAAGACTCTCCTCATGTGTTTGCAGTATTAAATATAAGGATGCATTTAAAGGTTAAAGGCCAAATGTATCATTACAAAAGTTCCCAATGCTGCTGCAGGTGTAATATAATGTGGATAACACTGAATAAATATATTTTATTTATATTTAGTACGGATAGTATGCGAATTGAGACGCAGCATTTGTCTTGTGGGCTATTACCTGAAAGAAGAACCTCTGTCTCGTCTGCCCTGAATTACTACTGCAAAATGAAAACCTGAATGGTCTTTAGTTTTTCACTGCCATCTACTGGTCTAATGTGGCAGTGAAACATACAGTGGTGGTGGCCTTTACAAATCATGTCCAGTAGGGGGCATAATCTGACAAAAAAATTGAAAAGAACAACATGAATAATAATACATATTTCAGATTCTGCATTATTTATTATTATTTTATTTTTCTAGGTGACCGATCAAAAAAAGTACTTTCATGTCATAATCATGTGACTCATACACAGACTCGATGTATCATCTCAAATCTAGAGAACATCATCATCAGGTTTTACAGCTTTTGGAGTTCATTCTGTCTCAGAGCTGATCTCTAAACAAAATGGCATCAAGTAAATAATGAAATAAAGACACTAATCTTAATCTCAGATTGTTTTAAAATAAAAATATTCAATTTGTAATGCAACATTTGGTACAGTATAAATTTAAAAAAAAACATACATGTTCATAAATATATTAATATTATTATTTATGTTGTTTAAAATAAATAACATTTTATATCAAACATTGACTAAACATTATATCAACATATTCTTTGACAAGCAGTATTTTTTTCCCAATTTTTCTAGGCTTCTTTACAAAAAAAAAACATGAAGAAAGTTACAGATATATATATATATATATATATATATATATATAGGTTGACCAAATTCAAAGATATATGGGTTTCCCGTGAATGCCTCAGACCTCCTTAATTTGGCATGGAAGGATATTTAATGAAAACAATCTTGGTAATCACTCAAATCCAAAGAACATTATAAAAAAGAAAGATAATGACAAATTCATACTCATAATTTCATTCATTCTTCAAACACTCTACAAACTTCAAAACATGACACAATAGTAACAAAGCGAATTACATAAAAAAGACCAATGACAGCATCCTGGCACCGAAACAGCAGAATGTGCTGGCAGTCTAATTCCTTCCTTTTGTGTCTCTATTTTTATAATACTTCAAAGTAATTTAAGTTGTATTATCCCTTTTTTAAAAGACACCATATTCAAAATAACAACAACAAGACACCATGAACATCAGTCAGCTGATGGATGATCTTGTACTTGGTGTTCAGCTGTCCAGTGAGTGTCTTAATTCGCTTGTAGTCGTTGTCCTAGTGGTGATTTAGGATTCAAGCAGACTTTTCTATGATGTTTCTTCAAAATCACACTGTTGACAAAATATGGAGCATTTAGTTTACACTGATCAAATATCTGTTCTTCACACACACACACACACACACACACACACACACACACACACACACACACACACACACACACACATGCCTCATAAAAATTGAAATAAAAAGTTTGCATTACACAATCTCGGTGTTGTCACAGAATGCACTTGGTTTGTGCACTTTCCATTCCTTGATGTTTTCAGGCCGCAGTCTGTCAAATGTTCTGGCACACAGGCATCGATTGCTTATGAACATCCGATGACCTTAAAGCAGAGATATTAATAAAATCTAGATGCTACCATATCTGGATGTTGCTACTCAAGTGTAAAATATCTATTAATATCTATATAATAACTTATTATTTAGGTGACCTGTTTAGACTTATGTTTGTCTGCTCACTATTATGTCAAAAGCAAGAAGATGTTGGATCTAAACAGGTTCTTTAAACTTGCACTCATAAAGCATGTAGTAGATTTAGTGTAGGCTTAATTTCATGACATTATGCTGAAAAGCAAGATTATGTGTGAAAAAGCTCTTACCCTCAGTGAAAGCCATGCAGATCAGGAAGACCAAGGACAGGAGAAAGATTGTCCGGCTCATGCTTGTCCAAGATGTGAAACGAAATGTGAATGTGAATAAATGTGAATCTGAATTTATAGGCATGCCTTGGGAATTCCCTTCCATTTCCATTGTCAAAAATGACATCACACTGGCCTAATGCTGCCATATCATAACAACCCTAAATTGAAGAACTTAACAAGAATTTTAATGCAATAATGGATGAATGACATTTTTCAAAAAGGATGCTTTATCTTATAATGTGTGCTCATTTTTCATGTTGATCTGAATGTTATTTTATAATTTTTCCTGTATATTATTATTTTGCCAAGTAAGAAAAACATTCCTGTCTGAAAATGTAGTCCTGGCCATATCCTTATAACCCTACCCATAGTTATCCATAAAATCAGAGGGAAATATTAGGTGAATAACACTGATTTAAAAGCACCTAACCCTGGTTGTAAGCCTAAACTTGACAAACTCTAAACTAGTCCCTCAAATCTTTTGGTTAATTGGATACTTTTCAGGATCAACAACATAAAATCACATTCACCAGTCCATGACCATGTACAAAACAAACTAACTGCAATCAAATTGTAGCAATATTAATATGAATATTGATACGTTATTTTTACTATAATAGTTAAATGAGATGCAAGATGCGTCAGTCGCATTTGTGTGAAAGTGAAACAAGAGCGAGCGATTCTGCATTGTGATGAGAGTAGCACCGTTCCCCCGCGTCTGTTAACCCCGATGAGTGGGCAGATAGGCTACAGAACTGCAAACTGCCCAAGGACAACAGCGAATTTTGGGAAGTGTCTGACCACCGAATACCGTAATTGGAAAAATATTCACAATAGACATCAAGATAGTGATTCAGCAGAAGAATAATTAGCATTTGATTTTACCATCCTATTTAATAAAGCTTACTGTAGTGGCATGTCAAGGAAGTTTCAGTATTACTCAGCAAAGTCTTCAACCGGCTCTTGCCTGATTTTGGACACGTTCCAAGTTACTGTGTGTGTCTCTGTCCAAATGGGATTCCCCTTATCTCCCCATATTTGATTCAAGAATGTAGTCTATAGCCTAGCAGCATCGAATGGAAAGTTAAGGGGTTTTACTAATGTTTTTCAACACTTAGGCCTACTGAGTTGCAAGTTATTCCAAATTACTTAATAAAATCTAGACTTTCGGGATTGACTGTACCCCCCAACCCTCGTTCTTATTTTGTTTAATAATGTTACTTCATATACATTACTTTTTTTAAATAAAAAATCAAAGCTGAATCGTGTTCATTAAAAAAATGGAGATATGTTACAAATGAATGTAAAGCACACTGAGATTAGGCTACCTTCAAATAAAGGACTTAATGCCACAAGATCAAAAACCCGGCATTGCATCAGCGTTGTAACTGAACATTTATATTTTTAGAGAGGGGATCTGTAAACAGGAAATTGAATGCGCTGTGTTTCTATTTGCTGTAGCATTTTAATGACATGTGCCCCGAGACTTCCTCTAGAACGAAGTACTTCTGAGAAATGCTCTGCTTTTTACTAAACCATGTGAGCTCTCTATTACTTTTCAAAAAAGAGAGAGAAAATATTGAATTACATGTATAATGTTCAAGGCAGAAGTGTGCCTCCCATCAAAGTAGTGAACTGTAAAAGTATTATACATGTGCTTTAATAAATGTAATGACTTAAGGTTTGCATTGCAGACAGTCAAGTGAAACTGATATTGTACTTCATTTTTTATTCTCAGATGGGAAAGTACTCAGTAATTCTTTTTTCCAGCGCATCTGTCATGTGAGAATAGGGTAAAGTAAGACATAACAAGAAAAAATGTGTATTTTTTGTGTATTTAAACAAAAACAAAAAAACAGATGAACAGAAATCTTTTATCTATTGCATTTATTACATTGTGTATATCACAGCATTTCAATTAAATGAAAGTATAAACTGTGTCTCCTTTGTAATGTATGAAAGCAGATGATTTTTAGAGATTCGGTTGCTGATTTCAAGATTAATCGTCACAGGTGGATCAGGATTATTATGCTTGATTCACACTGCGGGCTGCTGTGCGTTTCTGCTAAGGAAAGATAAAAATAATAGTAAAACTCTTTTTCTAACATTAATTTGAGTTACAGTGTATCGTGTAGCATGCAGGCCTGAGTTTTATGTTTTTGAACTAAATATTAAAATTAAAAGGAAATAAACACATTTGCATCCTTACCTTTTTTTGAACATCTTTCAGCAAATACTTGGCAAATTTTGATCCTGGTTTCAAGCATTTCTTCCCTGCACCTCTTATCAGAGTGACACTTCACAAACAAAGACAGAAAATGGCAATGTTAGCTATGTGTGTGTGTGTGTGTGTGTGTGTGTGTGTGTGTGTGTGTGTGTGTGTGTGTGTGTGTGTGTGTGTGTGTGTGTGTGTGTGTGTGTGTGTGTGTGTGTGTGTGTGTGTGTGTGTGTGTGTGTGTGTGTGTGTGTGTGTGTGTGTGTGTGTGTGTGTGTGTGTGTGTGGACTGGTAATCCCTACGGTATGGGGACAAAATGTCCCCACAAAGATGGCAATATCCAAAATCCTTGTCCTTGTGTGTGTGTATACAAAATATTGATTCAAAGCATTTATGCATTAAGTTCTTACACAATCTCCAGTCTTTTACAAGAAGGGCTTGGAGGGATGATCTGAACCTTCTCGATTGACTTTCGAGGAACTTTATTCATTCCTTCATCAGCACAAAAGCATCTTCCCTTTACATTCCCTGTTTGGCCTAAAACAATCCAGTGTTCATTCAGATCACTTAAAAATATCACACAATGCCAAAGATCATTTTAATGTGCAAAACAAACAAAAAAAATTATTAATATGATGGCAAGCTCACCTTTCACCTTCAGTACAAGGAGACAGCCAAGAACAATGAAAGCTGCAGCAGTTTTCATGTTGTTTTTGATCTTGTATAATCGTTCAAATGTCTGGGCGTCTGGATGATATGATGAATAAAGTGATATCAGCAGCTCTATTTTATACTGCCAAGGTTTGGCCTGAGGTGACTGTCACTTTTTGTTTCATTAGAGCTTCCTTCATCTGTACCGAGAAATTAAAGCTTTTATTTATAAAGAGAAGCTTTGTCACATGAAAATTGTTTTTAAATGCATTTCATTATACAGTTTCAGAATAGGTGACCTTTTATTAAGAATTTAAGGTTCAATCAGGAATTATCCCTAATAATCCACTGATTATGTACACTTAAATCTATTTAAGATACTTCAAGGAGAATGTGTGGCAGGCAGGTCGAGGCTGAGAGCCTTGAGAAAGGGGTGTAGTCAGTGGCGTGATTGCTAAGGAACACCTGCGTGCCACACCAGTTTTGTATCTCTCATGGACGAGCTTTGGAAGCATAAAAGGAGGAGCTAGGACTAGAGAGGACCAGGCTAGAGGTCCATTCTTCGCACCTCGCTTAATGCTGAGGTTATTTGACAGATGCCAGAATTTTAATCATGACAACTGAACTCTGGCTAATTTGCTTCTTGAAACTAGAATTGGATTAAAACAAATCTGGATTAAATTGTCTGAGATTACTGCGCGTTCTGGTGTTCCCTGAAGAGGGCAGATGTATCAACACTCGAAACCACAATCAGCAATGCAGTGATTGGCTGGTGTCAAGACAGCAACGTAGTGAAATCATATAATTAAAAAAGACACCTGCCAAAAAAACGTGACAAATTTCTGGACCTTTATAAGGAAAAAGAAAATCAACCAAAATGACATAAAAGTAATAGATAAATTAAATGTGCACTGTAATTAGCAATTCGCTGCCTCAAGCCACTGCCGTAATATCTGTCACCACTCAAATTAATGCACGGCTCAGATTAACTGCATAGCATGTGTGTAAATAAAATGATAAAATTGTTATTTTAACAATAAAATTATAAAGTGTAACAGTCACTCAGTTTGGACTATGTTTTCATTTCCAAAATTTCCCCCCACCTTGTTTGTTGTCATAGGCTGCGTTCGAAACCTGGAAAATGCTGCCTTCGGAGGAAACATTTCAAGGTAGGAAGGCATCAAGGCATGTCCAAATCCAATTTTAGCTTCACTTCCTGCCTCCTGAGAGACCTTCATCTGATGGATTTTTGAAGGCAGTATATATGTATCCTTCATGCTGGCTTTGATATCCCACAATCCTGTGTGTTCCATTCTGTGACATTTGAGGTGTCAAATGTGTTTTGTCTTTGACAAAAAGGTGGTTCCCTTGAGAAACATGGACTAGGAACAGGAAATCCTTCACATCTCACCAACTACCCAGACAACTGCTTTTGCTCAATCCTACACACTGGCCTGAACACGGCCACAAGGGAGCAGTTGTCCAGGGAGGGCCTTCGGGGAGTTTCGCTGATTATGTGGAATGGGTGGGATCCTGTGGATCAGCACTAACCGTAGGACCAATGCATGACGATTCCAGCCCTACTCCTCACCCAGTGCACAGCCAGAGATCATCACGCTGCGAGGAGCAACAGCATGAGCCCACCGCAGACCAAGAGCCTCCGACGCAAGGTTTGAGCTCTTGCCTAGAGAGCCCCCCTGGATGAGCGTCGAAGAACCAAACAATCCAAGATCATGCCAAATCGTGAACAATCAAATCCCATTTACTAATGGCGCTTTTCCATTACCAGTACCAGCTCAACTTGACTCGACTCGACTCGGCTCGGTTCGGTTTGCTTTTCGCTCCGTTTTCCATTGCAGATAGTAACTCCACAATAGTACCTGGTCATTATAGTGACACACACCTGCCAACCAAATAAAGGAAAGTCTGCACCTCCTCGTTTGACCACGACGTATTCTTCTGAGTTGCCATAATAGTAATGGATATATCACGCAATCTCTGGCCAAACTATTTAAAAATGGCGGGATTATTCAGGATGGCGTGTGCAATGATGACGCAGTGAATAGACGATTCTCTCTGACCAATCAGAAGTCTGCAGTGTTTTCACATCACATTTTAGTATTGCCTCAGCTCGCTCAGAACCTCGCCGGAGGTGATACGAAAAAAAGTACCTGGAAGCAGGTACAGGTACAACGGTAACACTTTACAATAAGGTTTCATTAGTTAACATTAGTTAACGCATTAGATAACATGAACTAACCATGAATAACACCTCTGTTAGCATTAGTTAATTTTTGTTAACGTTAGTTAATAAAAATACAGCTGTTCATGTTAGTTCACGCATTAACTGATGTTAACAAGATTTTATAATGCATTAGTAAATGTTGAAATTAACATTAAGAAAGATAAATAAATGCTTTATAAGTGCAGTTCATCATTAGTTCATGTTAACTAATGCATTAACTAATACAACCTTATTGTAAAGTGTTACCGGTACAACTTTTATACAGTGGAAAACCAAACAAATGCGAGTCGAGTCGAGCTGGTACTGTGTAGTGGAAACGCGCCTTAAGTTAGCAACGTATGATGAACGGACCCCTGGGAGTAATCCAGAAAGCAAGGTTAACTTACCGTCACATATACGCTGAACTCTCGGTTGATTAACCCAAGCCTTGCATACTCGAGGTATACTGGTTTCAAAAACGCATCCAGTAGTAAGTTCAGACAACCCAGAGAGTACGTTCCCGGTTAACATATAAGACATTCTCAACAGAACAACGAATCGATGATTCACCATGGAAACAGACGCTTAGACATTGAAATACTATTTTGTATTTTACAACTTTTTATTGATATATGCATTACATTTTATCATATATATATAACAATTATATAGGTGCAGTTCCACACATTACTGATGGCAAACCATGCAGGACAATGACGGAAAGCTCATCAGTACTGTTAGAATCAACATTCATGTTCCTCCCTGTTATGCTTCATTCCACCCTGTGAGAAAAGTAATTTTTAAATAAGAATTTGACAGCAAAGTAAAAATGTTTTGCATACTTATGTCTAATTTGGGGAGGTGAGGAGCATTAACAGCATACAATTATGTAACATGTTTTTGAGCAAATTTTTATTATTATTTACCCTCCTGTTGGCAAAAATGGGTACAAAAAAGTAACTGTTCTTAATAATCGAGACATTCTATTAATCATTAATTGTTTTGTTATTGTTTCAAGAATAAAACCTACTATTAATCATACAAGTGGGGTCGTACAAATTCGTACGAATTAGCCACCTCGTAAAATATGTACGAATTGCCGTGAGATCGGGTTGACTATCCAAGAAAAGCTTGTTATTGTATTAACATTTTGTGATAACAATATCCCTAACAGGGTGGAATACCAGTGTCAGAACAATGAATACCCATAATTATCACTTTCTGAGTCCCTGACTAAAATGTATTTCTAATAGTTAAATGTCACTATTTTGGTGGAATGCTAAAAAAAATGAAGCCAAAATGTTACAGAGAACTGAATGACCCAGATGTTCATTTACATGGGAGTGTACATTTTACATTGACAAAATATAAATATTACTATATAACATTTTTCTGTAAAAATAAAACACAATTGAAGAGTTCAGATGCAAAAGCCTCTTTAAACGTGCAGTATGTAACTTTTGGCCACTAGGGGTCACTCATTCAAAATAATAACAACAGACATACTTTGATGACATCGGGAAAGTGCGTGGGCTCATGGGAGTTGTTGTCATTGTCACTGTCAACCAGCGAATCTGGCATCTCCAGCAGAAAACATGTTCACTGACAAGGTAATATTACATCTCTATTGTTGTTACGTTTAGTTACGGCGTTTCACTTTATGTAATGTCAATCTAATGAAATAGCAGCGAGCTACCGTTAGTTAACAAACTTATCAGTAACGCTAGTCGCTGCTACTAACGTTTAGATCAGGCATCTACTACCCTCGTCCTGGAGAGATGTTGTAAGATAGTGGCATATTACCATATGAAGCTAACTTTACTTTCTCCAGCTACATATAAAACCAATAATAGCTAGTCCATCTGCGTTTTACACATGACATCATCATGTCACCAAATATACGGATAGAAATATACTTTTGAATCAGTTTTTAAAAAATAGCTGTTTCAGTCTCCAAAAACACAGGATCCGCCTGTTTGAATCGCAGATACAATACAAAATGTATATGTATTCAGCTAAACGCGTCTCAATGTGGTCAAGATCGCTATGCAAAATGCAAACATACAGCATGCTATGATTATATGATTATTATCTTAGCTGAATGGTTAACTTACCTGTTTATTAAAATGCAAGCGAGATCAGCATCTCTCTGCAGTCTGAGCTTGTCACGAAGATTTCGCCATCTTTCAAAGGCTTCTCCAAGGTTTACACGTCTCTTGCTTCTTCTAATGTCCCAAAATCTTCTCGGGTCATTTTTTTCACCCGTACGTTTGTGCTTTGTTGAGCTGGCAGAACGTACAGGCAAAGAGTAGTCATGATCCATTATCATACAGACTTTTTTATATGGGTGTTCCCCTTATACTGTCAGTGTTCCTCTTTGAGTTTGGCGGTTCCGCCGAGTTCCGCAGGAAGACGCAAACGCGGATATGACATGATAGACGGGCGACATAACGGAAATAAAGACACGGTCCGTGTCTTCGAATTAAAATATAAATTTCTCTGGATTTAGAAGTTAACTGGAACTGTCGGGATAATGTAAACACACAACTTAAAAAAATATATAACATAGATATAGTGATTTTTTATATTTTTAATGCTGAAACATTACATATTGTGCCTTTAAAATGAGCATTTTGAGGCTGAGGCTGGGATGTGAAAGTATTAGAAGTGAAAGTATTTTATGAATGTATACAGAGAGAATTTACTCAGTATCTTTATCTCATTTTTGACCTTTGTGGCTTTTAGAGGCTTTTGCATCTGAACTCTTCAATTATTTTATCATTCACAATAGATTAACAATTAATTAAATTTCTGAAACTAGCTTTCATTCTATTAGACATTAATAGCACTGAATGAACATGCATTGCCAAGCGCTAATTAATGCTCTATAAACCAATGATGTGCTGTATCAATGCTGTAATTTAAATAATTCCAGCATAATGAAACATTAAACACTATTAAACAATATAAAGTATCCCCTTTTCTCATTTTGGCCAAAAACACATAAAATAACACTTAATTTAAACAATTTTACTCTACTCATTAGTCCCAAGCAAAGCATGCTTGGAACTACAGTTTCAGCAAAAATAATTTAATACTTAATTGGTTCACATGCACCCCAAATTATGTAATCTAGTAGATTGTACATTTTATAGAATTACATTAATCGAAAGCAAAGAAATCACGTTTGGAAGAGAAACACAATTTAACATATTACGATATTTGACAAAACCCTTTTTTCTTATCAAAAATGTGTGGCTCAATGTTTTGTTTAATTTTTTCCAGAGCTTCATTATTCCTCACACACTTCAGGAGACCCTCATCCTCGTTGAACAGACAGTCCACAGAGAGTGTATTCCTCCTGGTCACATATCTGTTGCTGTCTTCTATGATCTTCTCTGGGTCAAATGTGTGATGAAGCACCATGAAGACAGCTGGTTTAGACTCTGTTGAAATGGAGTGGTCATATATTTGTTATATGTATTCATTACTAAAATGAGTTAAATCACTAATGATGTTACAAAACAACCGGTGCATACATAATATAATAACTGCACATAATGTATTTCACTATTAATGTTATCAAATGTTTGTTATATTTTTTGTTATAATGTTTTTTTGTTAGTTTGTTTGTTTACAATTTTCTTAATTTACCATGTCCCTGAAGTCATCTTTTACCCTGTTAGCTTTCTCGACTTCCAAAAAAATTCCTTAGAGACCATTTTCAGGAAATGACATCCTTTATTTTTCCCGCTGGATTTCAACTGTATAAACTGAAGTAAGCTTCAACTCTCACTCTATTTTTAGTTTTTGCAATTTTATCCTGCTTGTCACACTCTTAAAGTTCCACCCTGTTAGGTTATGTTATGGAGAATGTTTGTCAGGTCAAAACGTTTATAAAACATGACATAGTTATAAAACATCCTAAATGGTGATCACTCAAGAGCTACGGCTAACTTAGCTCAACATTTTCCTATAAACCTAACACGGTAGAAATTCTAATAGAATAAATTGTATTTAGTGTATATTGCACATTCTATTTACATATATAGGTGCAGTTCCACACATTACTGATGGCAAACCATGCAGGACAATGACAGAAAGCTCATCTGACCCACATTCAGGTTCCTCCCTGTTAGACAAGACATTGTTAAATAAGAATGTGACAGCAATGTAAAAATGTTTTGCATACTTATGTCTTATTTTTGGAGGTGAGGAGCATTAACAGCATATACAGTTATGTAACATTATATGTTTTTGAGCATTTTTTAATTTTTTATTTACCATCTTGTTGGCAAAATGGGTATAAAAAGTCCCTGTTCAAGATATTCTTTTAATCAGTAATTGTTTTGTTATTGTGTATATACTATCCAAGAAAATTATTATTTAACATTAACATTATTCACATTTTGTGATATAGTATGTATATGTCCCTAACAGGATGGAATACCTTCATGGCCAGTGTCTGAACACTGAATCTGAGCTTACCCAATATGTATAATAGTTAAACATGTCACTATTTTGGTAGAATGCTAAAAACATGAAAAACATGCAACTTTTAAAAAAAAATTATGAAGCTAAAATGTTACTGGATAACAGGAATGACACCTATGCTAATTGTAAGTGACGTCAATGACGCATCCCGCTGAGGTTTGGGTTGATTGATGTACCCCGAGTTCACAGGTCGAATGTCCGACTTTGAGTGGCGTTCCAGACATTATTTCCAAGAACGAGGTGGGAAAAATCAAAATTCCGAGCTGTCTGGAAAGCATAATTAGAGCTTAAATATATGTAAGGGATAATGTACATCCAGAATAAACCCGACAGAGTGATCAGGACCCCGTCACGAAGCGGAAATATATAATAGCTATATTGTCATGCTGAAAGATGAGAGTTCTGTTCATTTTCAGCTGGCTAGCAGACATCAAGGTTCTGTGCCAAAATTGACTGGTACTTTGAGCTATTCGTGATTCCTTCCACCTTCACTAAATCCCCATGGAGTCCTAGCTGAAGAAAAGCAGCCCCAATAATGCATGATGCTGCACCACCAGGCTTCACCATGGGAATGGTGTTCTTTTGCTGATGTGATGTGTTGTTTATGTGCTTTTACAATTTTGGCCAAATACTTCAATCTTGGTCTTGTCAGACCATAACTAATTTCCACATGCTTTTGGGAGAGCTTGGATGTTTTTTTGTAAGGTTTTGTGTCTCAGAGCCCAGGCAGGTGAAGAATATGGGAGAGGATTGTCACATAGGGAGCAACAAGTATACTTGCAAGAAAGTTGCAACTCTTTTAAAGTAGCTATAGCCTCTTGACAGCCTCCCTGACTAGTTTTCTCTTTGGGTGTGTCTCAATCAGTCCCTTGCTTGCGAGCCTGGAATCAGTATATCGTGTTCACGAATCTGGGCATTGGTAAGGACAGTACAGGATGCTGGCTCTCTACACATTGCACTGTAAAAAGTGAACATGTGCAGTTGTTGCTTTAAGGAGATTTTTCTACCTGATTCTACCTACAAATTCTGAAATTCTTCAAAAATGTTGTTGTTGTAACCTATTCCGATCAGTTTGATGTAACATAAAACAAAGGAATGCTGCTTTGACTTAATTGAGTTACATTGTCCCAACATACAACAGAACTCCTCTAATTGTTAAACATTAACATAAACTCAGTCCCGCCGCTGGCCATCTTGATGCCCTAAGTGCAATTACTTTATGATGCCCGCGGATGAGGCATTCGCGATTTTGTTTGGTGCTGAGAGAATTTTCTTGTGGTGCCTCCCTCAGCACTTGGTGCCCTATACGTGCAGCGCGTGATGCGTATGGCGGGAGCATAAACTACTAACATTTTTCCCTTTACTGAAAAACACAAAATAACCCCTCTTTTGGCGTTAAAAAACTAATGTCAGGATTTACTTAATTAAATATGGAAATGATCAGGCTGCATGTGTTCTCTATTTTGCGCGTCGTCAGTAGATCACATGCAGAACTTTCCACTTCCATCTGTGCTTTTTTGGAGTTGCGCTGTCACACTGATTCTGCAAGGATTCTGCAATTGAGATGGCCCTTAAAATGGCTGACTCCATGATCAGTGCCCTGAGTACTAAACTAGGGAGCCGACTGAGATGCACCCTTTGTCTTCTTGTTAATTTTGGAGTGAAAATGTTCTTGATACTTACATTCTCAACTTGTTGATGACTGTTGTCACTGTGCTCTACACTGTAAACAACTTGTTTTGTATGTCAAATTCAGCTTTTAAAGTTTATTCAGCTATTTAACATGAAAAAAGTTTGTACAACTAATTAACCCTTAGTTGAGAGAACTCAAAAATGTTCTGCAGCTGGTTGCCTTAAACTTTTAAGTTGTCTCAACTTTTTTTTTTTTTACAGTGATACCTTATTTTTTTGTAGCCCCTCCTCAAACTAGTGACACCTTTCAAAAATAAGAACCTGTTGATGATTTGTAAGCTCTTTGTGGCCCATGGCTCTGTGCAATCAAGATAATGTCAGAAAAATCTTACAAGAACAGCTGAGATTTATTTGGAGTTAATCAAAGTCTCTTGCAGGTGATTTTATGAATGTATTATTACACATGAACCTGATGATTAGTTAATTATGAAGTAGATTGTGCAATAGATGCACTGAAAAATGCATTGCATAGATTGTAATTCCCCATTAAAGGTGCAAAAGGTCATTTCATTTATCTTTCCTTCTTTTTTCCATTTTTTATTTTTTCTATTTGTACAGTGTTGGTATTTAACACTGCTTGTCATTTGTCAATATGACAAGGAGTTTATAGTGTAATACATTTCTCAAAATGTAAACAATGGCACTATATTATAAGCTCAAGATTATGCGTTGAGAACATTATTACATTATGAACATTTTATTACAGTAATAATGAATACTTATTACATTATTAGTTGCTACAGCATGCTTTACATTAAGAGTGCTTTACCTGAGAGGGCATTCAGTTCATTCACTGCAGCATCAATGTCAGTTCCTGCCCTTGAAACAATAGTGCAGAAAACCAGAATGCCATCACACTCCTCTACGGTGGGCACCCTCTGTAGATGTAATATTTGTTCAAGGTCATTTCTTATAAAGTTCTCTTGATGCTCCCTCTTTGAAAGGATGAACATTTTATTTCCTTCAAGAGGAATAAAACCATTGGTTAATGAAGAGAACTGAAGCTCTTAATGTTACCAGTAATCGTAGGATGTTCACCTATGGGTTCTTTTGTCACATCGGTGGGCTGCTGGCTGTGTCCACTAGTATCAGTTTTATGCTCCATTCTAGTTTAGTTCTGAAATTGACATTACACAAAGTAATATGCTTGCACCTTCATTTTCATTGTGTAGCCTATATATATATTTATATATAATATTTTCATAGTCAAGGTTAAAAAAAACATTAAAATCAATTGACGTCAGTGAAGATGACTAAGTCTTTTAAAGAAAATGTCCATCCACTAGATGTCGCTTAACAGAATCCATAGCTCCAACAGCTTCAACGGCTCCAACACGATCACAGTAAGCAAAATAAAACAGATAAAATAATACAAGTGTTTATGTAGTGCAGAAATGCATGGTTTCATTTGTATTAAGCTAAGTTATATGGTCTTCAGAAATACTAAAATGTGTCGACATAACCTAGGCCTCTATAGATATAGCAGATATTCATGCATTGCATACACAGCGGTTTATCAAACGTGTAGCCTATTAATTTTATTCGAGTAATAAGTCTAATACGGCACGGTTTATGATAAGTTCAATGTTTAGCCTAAATGGTGCTGCTACTCACCCGAACAGCTCCTCTCTCTTCGTCTTCTTCTAACACAATGATCTTTCGGTTTCGTTCAGACCTGCACGTCATCACTT
This sequence comes from Gobiocypris rarus, assembly GCA_023029165.1. Classification (NCBI taxonomy): domain Eukaryota; kingdom Metazoa; phylum Chordata; class Actinopteri; order Cypriniformes; family Gobionidae; genus Gobiocypris; species Gobiocypris rarus. The sequence continues at coordinate 33,502,928 of CM040916.1, read as the reverse complement.
TCTCTTTTGTCTGTTCGAGACTGCAGTAGAAAAGAAGTAGAAAAGAAGCCAATGACAGAGAAGTAGTTCTCTGTCATAGGCTTCTTTTCTACTTCGTTGTTAGTGGTTTCACATTGCGAATTATTATCAACACATAAGCTACTGTTTTAAAAGCTTGTCTTTGATCGCATGTAGTCATATGACCTTTAATAATTTGCTGTCCTGTTCACCTTCATCCTCTTCGGAAATTATGACAGATGCATATACAGCATAAGAAAAAAACAAAACAAAACAAAAAACAATGCAAGATACATGTGTCCTATTGTGATGTCCTTTATTATTGTTTTTCTCTTTCTTTTGGAACACAAATGCTTTAGATCAATTAACTGAGCTGCATTTAACTTTACCAGATAGTTCCGCTCCAGATCAGTGCCACAGTATGTTTAATCTTGTTTATCCGCATTGGTTTTTACACATTTATTATTATTAATATTATATAATTTAATGTCATGATATTGACATTTTTGTGCATTTACTCAAAATTGTTAAGTTGGAAAACATGTAACAGTACATTGAGTGGCGGTTTCCCGGACAGAGATTAAGCCTAGTCCTAGAATAAAATGGCCCTTTAAACCAGATTAACATAATTCTGCTTTCTCTGTCATGGTTTAAAATAGTCCTAGATTTAGTATAGTCCAGAGTTTAATAAAATGATTTCCTGGAAGAAGACTAGAGCTCCAGGACTAAATTGAGGATTAAATTACACACACATATATATATATATATATATATATATATATATATATATATATATATATATATATATATATATACACACACACACACACACACACACACACACACACACACACACACACACTCACCTAAAGGATTATTAGGAACACCATTCTAATACTGTGTTTGACCCCCTTTCGCCTTCAGAACTGCCTTGATTCAACAAGGTGCTGAAAGCTTTCTTTAGAAATGTTGGCCCATATTGATAGGATAGCATCTTGCCATTTCTAAGCAACCTCTCTAATGCTAATTCAGATTAGCACAGTTAATCTTAAATTAATCTAGTTTATTTTAATACAGGACTCCATAGTCCAAGTTTTTATAATCTGTACTCAAAAAGCCATTTTTCAAACCACAGTTAACTATTCTGGATTAAGGCCTATCCTGTCTTAATTTAAACCACCCGACAAACACAACTAGAAACTAAGGGATATATATACTCAGGGCAAACAGGAAACTAAAAGACACATATAAAGAATCAGTAACTATGAAAACAAACAAGGGCATAATCAGTAACCAAGAATACAGTAACTAAACACTTGGAACAAGGAACAGAGAGACTTAGAATTTATGTATATAAGAGTACACGGACATAACTGATTTGTGACAATTCAGATTTTGTAGGACTCATAATAGATTCTGAGACAATAAAAAAGAGTAACACACTCACAATCAAAACTCATTTTATTTAATAATATCTATGTCAGGCGCTGTAAAAGTAAGTGCACAATCACAAAGGATATTACAAAGTTATTGAGTGCACTTATTCTATACCACATTGCATCCAAATAACGAGTGTACAGCCGATGTACACACAGTGGCTGTCCAAATTCGCTCTCTTGTTTTTATTCACTCCTTCAAGTGAACTGTATTGGTGGACTAAAGTAGGGAATAGTAATTGAGGGTTTAGGAGGCAATTTCGGATTTAGCCAAAGGAAACTGAGGGCTTAATAAATACAAGGGGAAGTAATCAACTGAACGGAAACAGGTAGAATGAATTAACACAGGGAAACCAGAACATTATCGGCCGGCTTCAGTATCAGCATCACACGGATGTGTTGTTGTGCTCATGTGAACAGTGTCGGCCAATAATGAGGTGCCGTTCTGATGTAGAACCTGGAAGTGCTGTACTGTGTTTACTACATGAATAGCATAGAATAATGCCATTGAAGAGAAGAGATTGTTGAATAAAGATGTTATTTTTGTTTTTGTTTTTTGCGCACAAAAAGTATTCACTTCATAACATTAAGGTTAAACCACCATAGTCCCACACTGTAGTCACATGGACTATTTTAACAATGTCTTTACTACCCTTCCTTTAAAGTGGTAGTAACTTTGCAGTCTATAGGGGGTCAGAAAGCTCTCGGATTTAGCCTAGTCCTAGAATAAAATGGCCCTTTAAACCAGATTAACATAATTCTGCTTTCTCTGTCATGGTTTAAAATAGTCCTAGATTTAGTATAGTCCAGAGTTTAATAAAATGATTTCCTGGAAGAAGACTAGAGCTCCAGGACTAAATTGAGGATTAAATTACACACATATATATATATACACACACACACACACACACACTCACCTAAAGGATTATTAGGAACACCATTCTAATACTGTGTTTGACCCCCTTTCGCCTTCAGAACTGCCTTGATTCAACAAGGTGCTGAAAGCTTTCTTTAGAAATGTTGGCCCATATTGATAGGATAGCATCTTGCCATTTCTAAGCAACCTCTCTAATGCTAATTCAGATTAGCACAGTTAATCTTAAATTAATCTAGTTTATTTTAATACAGGACTCCATAGTCCAAGTTTTTATAATCTGTACTCAAAAAGCCATTTTTCAAACCACAGTTAACTATTCTGGATTAAGGCCTATCCTGTCTTAATTTAAACCACCCGACAAACACAACTAGAAACTAAGGGATATATATACTCAGGGCAAACAGGAAACTAAAAGACACATATAAAGAATCAGTAACTATGAAAACAAACAAGGGCATAATCAGTAACCAAGAATACAGTAACTAAACACTTGGAACAAGGAACAGAGAGACTTAGAATTTATGTATATAAGAGTACACGGACATAACTGATTTGTGACAATTCAGATTTTGTAGGACTCATAATAGATTCTGAGACAATAAAAAAAGAGTAACACACTCACAATCAAAACTCATTTTATTTAATAATATCTATGTCAGGCGCTGTAAAAGTAAGTGCACAATCACAAAGGATATTACAAAGTTATTGAGTGCACTTATTCTATACCACATTGCATCCAAATAACGAGTGTACAGCCGATGTACACACAGTGGCTGTCCAAATTCGCTCTCTTGTTTTTATTCACTCCTTCAAGTGAACTGTATTGGTGGACTAAAGTAGGGAATAGTAATTGAGGGTTTAGGAGGCAATTTCGGATTTAGCCAAAGGAAACTGAGGGCTTAATAAATACAAGGGGAAGTAATCAACTGAACGGAAACAGGTAGAATGAATTAACACAGGGAAACCAGAACATTATCGGCCGGCTTCAGTATCAGCATCACACGGATGTGTTGTTGTGCTCATGTGAACAGTGTCGGCCAATAATGAGGTGCCGTTCTGATGTAGAACCTGGAAGTGCTGTACTGTGTTTACTACATGAATAGCATAGAATAATGCCATTGAAGAGAAGAGATTGTTGAATAAAGATGTTATTTTTGTTTTTGTTTTTTGCGCACAAAAAGTATTCACTTCATAACATTAAGGTTAAACCACCATAGTCCCACACTGTAGTCACATGGACTATTTTAACAATGTCTTTACTACCCTTCCTTTAAAGTGGTAGTAACTTTGCAGTCTATAGGGGGTCAGAAAGCTCTCGGATTTCATAAAAAATATCTTAATTTGTGTTCCGAAGATGAATCCCGTCTTACGGGTTTGGAATGACACAAGTGTGAGTAATTAACAAAACAGTTATAATCCACTAATAAGTACAATGGAAGTAATTCAACTGTAGTTCAGTCGGAACACTGAATTTCTCAATCTGAAGGTTGATGTTCAGGCTATAAAGCATAACAATTATCTATTTGCATGAATTAAAAAGCTTAACACATTGTAGAGCATATTATATATATATTTTTTTTGTTAATTAATGACAATGTACTAATGAGTATCAATCTCTCCTGTCAAGAAAGAAATTGTATTTCTCTTCATTTTTTTTGTGTTCCATGCCATGCATCTTATCTGTAGAAAAAAATTCAGAACTTGAATTCAGTTAATTGTTGCAAAGGAAAAGATGACCAGTTTACCCAAATAATCCCATCTGATACTCACCAGCCCTGGAACCTAATTCCGACTTGTTGAGCATCTCTTTCTTCATCTTAATCTCTCATTTTGCCATTCCATTTAATGAGAAAAAAATCTAAAGTACAAACAATAATAAACGAAACAGGTCTATATTAAATAGTCATATTGGGATATATTGCATCCCAAATAAAAATTCAGTCGTCATCTACTCATGCTTGTTGGAAGTTTCTCACCTATACCATAGAAAAAGGCCAAAGGAAGTCGAGATACAGATGAAGCTGATGATATGGTACAAATTCCATCGTTTCTAAAGGGAGAACAGGATATATTATATTAGATAAAATGTTTTGAACATTCAGAACAGACAATAATAACATAAGAAAAAAAAAAAAAATTGTAATCTGCAAATATTGCAGACCAATGCTGGCCTTGTTTAGATAAGAAGGGCAATAATTGTGTCGTCCCTTTTCAATGCAATGTCATCAAACAATAGAAGTAAAAACAAAACTCAAGGTTAAAAAAAATAAACTCAAAGAAGTATACCTGAAGCTTAAAAGGTTGAACAATTTTGGTCAGCGCCTCGTCATTCCTTTTGCATTTCAACAAACCCAAATCTTCATGGAACAGAAAGTCCACAGTGAGTGTATTCATCCTGGTCACATATCGGCTGCTGTCTTCTATGATCTTCTCTGGGTCAAGTGTGTGATGAAGCACCATAAAAATAGCTGGTTTGAATTCTGTTTCTAATAAAGACACATAAGATAGATGTGTACATAATATTTCTACATTCATATCTAAGTCCTTGCTTAAATTTTGAAGTTACCTGAACATTTAAGTTTATTCAGTGCAGCATCAATGTCAGTTCCAGTCCGTGAATAAATGGTGCAGAAAACCAGAATCACATCACACGTGCTCACACTGTGCACTTCCTTCAAACCAGGTCTTTGTCGAAGGAGGTGATGTAAAATCTGCTTCTGTGAATCGTCAGACTTGCCCGTCTCAATTATAAAGTATTTTCCTTTAAGATGGAGAACATAGTGTGTTGTTTGTTTGTTGTGTATTTTTGGAATATGAACTTCAGGTTTCAATACAAGGTTATAGTATTTTTTTGACAAGTAATTAGTTAGTAATAAAGAATAAGTAGTAATAAGTTTCCCCCATAATTTATTATTCCAAAATCTTACCTTTAGTAATTTCATTTTGTTGGAGTTGGAGCTTGATCATTTTTTTCCTTTCTTTTTTTTTCCCTTTTTTTTTTTAAACAAACTGGGTGTTGTTTAGTCACCCTGAAAAAGATTTTAATACAATGAGAACTAAGTGTCACAAGCCTATTTGTATCTGCTTCTATCCATTGGCCATGATATCACCTTAGATATGCTGTATTGTGCTGCTCTTTACTGCCCTCTGTATGACAGACTAAAAATAACATGTTTAAAATCCCCTTGTCGCTTTCACTTTCATTTTCCATTTTTCCTAGTTAACAAAATTACTAGCCTGCCGAGTAGGTTTGCTGCAAGTGTAACATGAAATTGTATGTATTGTCAAAAGTTTCATCTCTCAATAGTTTTAATATGGCGTCTAACATGGCTTTAAATCATTAAACCTAGCACTATTTATGTTTCTCGGAAACCAATGAGAAACACACTCTCTCACACACACATATACGAATATAAAAGACAAGAAATGCTATATAAAAAATGCGTATATAAAAAACACAAGCATATTTGTGTGGCTGCAGACTGCATCGGGTCTACTTACTGTTCCTGCTCGCTGTGTCTCTGTGTCTGACACTGAAAGTCCTTTCACTTTCATTGTTGCTATGTGAAAAGCTATGTGTTGCTATGTGTTATCTATTATTTTACATGACCACATTATGCTTTCAATTTCAGTCTATGCTTTCAAACTAACAAAAAAAACAGGTGATTTCAGGTACTGACCATGTAATTTTTTCAGCAGCTTTTAGTTTGAATGTATGACAAATGGTACTTTTATTAGTCTGATTTACCTTGTTGGGGTAATGCATTACAACAAGTAATGTGAGTAATTTTTTTTTTTTACAAATTTTATTGCTTTACTTTTAAATGTACAACTAAATATCTGAGTTAACACAAGCCTTGAGCTCATGAACGCATGTACTAACTGTTCAGCATTTTGCATTGAAAGCATGTGTCGTAATTTATATATATTTTTAAGATGATAGAATGCAGTTTTACAGATGCTAGAAACATGACCTTCAAATGAAAGATTGGTATCAAAGAGCCAGTGCCGGCCCTAGCCTCTTTGGCGCCCTAGGCAAGATTTTTTTTGGCGCCCCCTTATTGCGATTTATGTCACTAAGTATTTACACAAAATAATAAAAAATAATAATAATAATAACACTTGTATAGCACTTTTCTAGATACCCAAAGTCGCTTTATGAGAAAACATGAGCCTAAATTATTTTGCCATTGACGTTTTCATTTATTTTGTAAAAAAAAAAGGGTTTCAAGTTCACATGTTTAAATAGTGTGAAAGAAAGTGCAACACTTTTGGTAAAAAAATAAAATAAAAAACACAAAAGAAACAAAAGCCACTTTAGAAATTAATCCAAATAACTGGATCATAATTTACTTAAATATAAAAACAAATCAAACAACAATGATTGAAATAATACAGTAAAAGTATGACACAGCACTAAAAATAACAAGACTAATATAAAATTCTTCAACAGCCTAAATAAGAAAACTAACAAAACAAATCACACATTAAACTTAAATAGCTGAACTCAAACACTAATTAATGAAAGTGCAAAAAAAAGGGGTCACATGACCCACAGGCCACAGGGGTCCATTTTGTGTCCTGTTTCATAGGTCACATGGCTCCATATTTTCTCCAATGAAAAGTGCATTTTTCACTAATTTCCGTCCAGTTAATCAACCACCAAAAAATATGAGTCACCTTCACTGGTATGTAAAGAAGTATTTTCAAGAACTTTACATTGTATATCATCAAATGTTTTAGAGTAAATAACAAAAAACTGTGTGTTGCCTCAGGCAACTTGGTACCTTAATGGAATCGCATAAGGCCATAACAGACATGCTGGGTTGGAAACAAATGTAGTATATTTGTAAGGAAAAGAGTTAGAATTATCGAAATATATTTGCATTTTTGCATGATTTTGTAATGCACGTATAAGATTAGTAATTCACATACTATAACTGCACATATTATGATCTGCACATTTTCTAATAGCGCTTTAAAAAAGTATAAAACACAACCAATGAGGGTGAGGATGAGGTGTCCTGATGAGGAAGATGAGGTCATAGTGACAATCTGACAGGGAGAGAGGGTGAGGGTGAGGATGAGGTGTCGTGATGAGGAAGATGAGGTCATAGTGACAATCTGGCAGGGAGAGGGTGAGGGTGAGATTGAAGATGGAGATGAGGATGAAGATGGATATGATAACTTGATTTGATAACTTGATGATAACTTGATATGATGGTTTGGTAATACTTGTGTTCTGCGATGGTACAATGTTGCCTGAGAGCAACAGCTGAATTTGAAATTTTACTTTTTATTAAATATTACATTTTTAATACATTATAAACTGGATAAATGTGTTTGTTCAGGTGTCTGGTTAAAGAAATGCATGTTTGTCAATAAATATATTTCTTTTTTCTACATAATAGTTTCAATTTTTCCGTTGTGGTACAATGTTGCCTTGAGGCAACAACATTTTTAAAAAAATATATATATATTTTTTTAATTTTTATTGTTATGGTGTCTAATTTTAAGCAGGAAAAACATCAAATCATTTTACTTATTGAAATCATATTGTGGACCACGGAGGGTTAAATAAATGAATAGATAATACACATTAAAAAAATATTATAAGAAATACAAAGAGATATTTGAAATAATCCAACATAAATATTACCTGTCTCCACCTCTAGACTTACTGCTCATTTTAACATTCTATAATCTAAGATATCACTGGAAGGTTTCCACCTAGAAATATCCATCTTGTAGTCATAGATGATGATTCTGAACAACTAAATGATTCTACTATTATGCCAAGTTGATAAATCATCTCTTGCCTGCTAATATTCTCATACAGTCTCATACAGTGACAAATTATTAGGCCTTTGCTAACTGCGTTTAATGTGCCTCTCTAACTAATTACAGAGACATTTCAAACCAATTGGCATAGCATAAAAAACGACAATGTTGTTGTCCTTAAAAAATGCTGCTTTTCAAGCCATGGTAATGCATGTTTTTGAAGGATTGGATATCAGTCTGTTTATGTAGATATTCATCTGTAAAGTTAACATGTTATCTTAGTGCACGCGCACAATTAATTAATTCAGTGATTTCTTCACACAGTCTTACCTCTGGCTTTTTCGCGTTTTTCCTCCTCTTTTCGTTTTTTCTTCCTTGCGCACCAGATAATGTATGAGGTCGTTTTGACATGTCGTCACTTGTTACAGAAAGTAAACAAATCGGCACACGGGGCCTGCGCGGGTCTCACCTCACTCCGGCCATCCTTCAGGTGTCAATCAATTGTGGGCGGGTGCAGTAATGCCCTTATTTTGGATTTTTATATAATACAAATTATTAATACTAATTCGAAGTTTAGTTTGCTAAAGATATCAGCAGTTTGGTTATGTTTGTAACTTAAAAAAAAAAACATTTATTATTTTTTTTATTATCCCTTGGCTTCTTTGGCGCCCCCTAGCGTGATTGCGCCCTTAGCATTTGCCTATACTGCCTATATAACGGGCCGGCACTGCAAAGAGCACACCCAGGTTCCTCACTGACGACGAGGGCTTGACAGAGCAGCCTTCGAGTGTTAGACAGTAATATAGGTCACTACTTAAGGAGTTTTTTTAACGGCCCTAGCACTGAGCCCTGCGGTACTCCATACTGAACTTGTGATTGGTGTGACATCTCCTCATTTACTACTACAAACTGATAACGGTCAGATAAGTATGATTTAAACCATGCCAATGCAATTCCACTAATGCCAACATAATTTTCGAGTCTGTTCAAAAGAATGTTGTGGTCGATAGTATCGAATGCAGCACTAAGATCGAGTAACACTAATATAGAGATACAACCACTATCAGATGATAAGAGTAAATCATTTATAACCCTGACTGGAAATCCTCACAGATACCATTTCTTTCTAAAAAGGAACATCATTGTGAAGACACGGCCTTTTCTAGTATATTTGACAGAAATGGTAGATTTGAGATTTTCCTGTAATTGACTAATTCTGTAGGATCAAGTTGCGTTTTTTTAATAAGTGGTTTGATAATAGCCAACTTCAAAGTCTTCGGTACATATCCTAATGACAAAGATGAATAAATGATATTAAGAAGAGGATCCATGACCTCTGGTAGCATCTCTTTTAATAGGCTAGTCGGTACAGGGTCAAGCATAAATGTTGTTGATTTTGATGATTTAATGAGTTTAGCCAATTCTTCCTCTCCTATAGTAGTGAATGAATGTAATTTTTCCTCAGTGACACTACAATGCTCTGTCTGACGTGATACTGTAGTAGACGGCTGCATGGTTATAATTTTATTCCTAATGTTATCAATCTTACTAAAGAAGTTCATAAAGTCATTACTGCTGTGCTGTTTACAAGCACCAGAAGTTGAAGCTTTATTTTTGGTCAATTTAGCCACTGTATCGAATAAATACCTAGGGTTGTGTTTGTTTTCTTCTAAGAGATTCGAGAAATAATCAGATCTAGCATTTTTATGGCCTTTCTGTATTTAATCATGCTCTTTTTCCACGAAATACAAAAAACCTCTAGTTTTGTTTTCTTCCAGCTGCTCTCCATTTTTCTGGCTGCTGTTTTAAGGGCCCGAGTGTGCTCATTGTACCACGCCGTTGGACTATTTTCTTTAATCTTCTTTAAGCGCAGGGGAGCGACTGTGTCTAAAGTACTGGAAAAGAGAGAGTCAATATTTTCTGTTGCAAAATCGAGTTCCTCTAGGCTATCTAGGATGCTAAGGAGATGAAACTGATGAGGAAGATTATTTACAAAGTAATCTTTAGTCGCAGCAGTGATAGTCCTGACATTTTTTAAGCGAGGGGATGGCTTTGCAGCCTTAGCTAAATTAAGTATACATGATACTAGGTAATGATCTGAGATGTCATCGCTCTGCTGCAGAATTTCAACAGTATCACCATTTATTCCATGTGACAGAATTAGGTCTAACGTATGATTATGGCGATGAGTGGGTCCTGAGACGTGTTGCCTAAATCCAATAGAGTTTATAATGTCTCTAAATGCCAATCCCAATGTGTCTTTTTCATTATCTTCATGGATATTAAAATCACCAACAATTAGTACTTTATCTGCAGCCTGTACTAACTCTGATAGAAAACCAGCAAATTCTTTGATAAAGTCTGTATTGTGCCCTGGTGGCCTGTATACAGTAGCTAACACAAATGTCAAATGGGATTCATCAATTTCGCTACATAACGTTACATAAAGCACCAAAATTTCAAAGAAATTTATATTTGAAACTAGACTTCTGAGTAATACTGAAGATATTATTATAAATTACAGCAACCACTCCCCCTTTACCTTTCAGACGCGGCTCATGTTTATAACAATAGTCTTGTGGGGTGGACTCGTTTAAAGTAATGTAGTCATCATGTTTTAGCCAGGTTTCTGTCAAACACAGCACATCTAGATTATTATCTGTAATCATATCATTAACAATAAGCACTTTTGGAGAAAGGGATCGAATATTCAGCAGCCCGAGCTTTATCATTTGTTCATCTGTATTGTATCTGTTGTTTATTTGTTGGACATCATTTGCGTTTTTACCGTTGAATGGTTTTGATGTTTTTTTGTATTTACTAATTCGGGGAACAGACACAGTCTCTATTTGATAATATCTTGGTAAAAGAGTGTCTTTGTGTTGGGATTTACCTGACTCTGGTGACGTGAGACAGCTAGCAGGCGGTCGGGTAAGCCAGTCCATCTGCGCTCGCTACGCCCCCTCCCAGAAAGACGTGACCTCGTGCCGAAAGTCCAACAGTGAGAGGAGGCTCAGGCGAAGGATGGTGGAACAGGTGGAGGACAGGAATCCTGGAAGACACAAGAACAAGGACAATGTAGAGGGTGGGAGGAGCCAAGGAGATGCCCGGAGCATGTGGAGGTGCTGAGCAGTTTTTGCAAGTCCAGCCAGGATGGAGATCTGCAGCGGTGTCGAAGGAGGGAAGAATTTCCTTGATGAGGCCATGGCGACCATTGATAGTGACAGAGCCGATGGTGGTGGAACCCCAGGCGCAGATGGAGAGATGATAGAACCGAGTGACCCTGAAGGCTTCGGCGACCATGACGGAGCTCCAGCAAGATGCATTCTGGGATTCCTGTCTCAAGTCTGCACAAGTCATATCTCGATGCATCCTCGATATAAGGGGCGGATCAAGAACACATCCGGGTCCAAATCCGGGGATTTGAACTATTTTAGACGTGAACTTTGAATTGGAACAGTACTTGGGCAGCGACTGATCCAATTTCACAAGTCCACGAGAACACAAGTACAGACAAGAACACATAATAATAAACAGCTAGGGTGACAAGCGGAGGTGGTGCGACAGGATCAGTGGCAGAGGTGGTGCGACAGGATCAGTGGCGGAGGCATATCTAGGGATACCTTTGTTCAGGAGGAGCTGGATGAAGGAAGGCCTGAGGTGGATCCACGTCACAGAAGGTAAACAGAGGAGGAACCGAGTGGTGAATTGATGGAGAACAGCGATGACTGTGGGAGAGGGAGCCTGGGCGTAAATACTGGAGAAAGGAGATTCAGGGCTGTGTGGGCTCAGCGGGGGTAGAGGTTCATCCCCTCAAGCATCAGCAAATAGTTGAGAGTCCAGCATTGATGCACACTCTGAGTCAGGAGGATTGGCATGCTCCTTTTCATCCCTTCCTCCACAATTACTCTCTCGGTGTCGCATGATGTTGCCGGCTCACACAACAGCATCTGAACTCACTCATGCAGTTAGAGTCCCAATCCGAGACAACGTCACGCTGAGTGAATCATCGACGAAAGACTTTGATATGGCAATTAAAATTACTCCGTTGTATTCCTGAATAAGAGACAAACCTTAGCCAATTGTCTTTATAAAGATTTAATTTCTTACAAGAAAGAATCCACGGTCCTTGTAGAGGCACCAAATTCAAAAGAATTTCACATTTCTACTACATTAATGACCCAGTTTAAATACAGATTAATCTTCCCAGCGCTGAAGTACCCCTTTAAGGTTACTCCATGTAATGTCCAAAACTTCGTATTTAAGGCACTTTTTTGCGTTTCTTCGCCTATTCATGACCAATCGCTTCCTGTACTCCTCAGTGGTAAGTCGCTTTGGATAAAAGCGTCTACTAAATGCATAAATGTAAATGTAAAATTAACATATACACAGACACACAAATGGCCCCCCTTCTCTCTTACAACTAATTTAAAACACAATGGTCCCCCCGACACCTTTGGTTCCGCAACCTCCTGCTTAGAGGTGTTTTTGTATGGTAAAAACAGATGTTTGACTTCTGTGTGAACTCAAACATAAATAATTAAATTTTCCTCAACAACTTCAATTTACATGCCTTTCCTTTCACCTGCATCTTCCCCCATCACTCCTCCAGAATTCACCCAAAATGTATATGGTTTAATATGAATTCTCACTGTACAGTATTATACATGTTTGACATCGTTTGAAATGTCTCAGTGCGACTTGTACGAAGATCTCATCTCCACAGAAGTAAACAAAGATAATAAAGGTTTTAAGAGTTTAGAGATATGTTGCCTATTATGGTGGGTGTGCTTTAGGCCATTTGGATTTTTGTCAATACAGGTCTATGGGACAGTGATTAATGTAAATTCCCATTGTTAACACATTTACATTTGAAAGAGTTTTGCATCTTGGTCTGTGTAACAAAGTTCGTTGAATAAGGAAGAAGGAGGCAGGAACCGGCAAACATTTAACAGACTTTAATCAAATCAATAAACAAAACGAATATAAACCGCGGGCAGCCCCCATGGACGACTGCCATGCACACACATACAAAACGTAAGCAAAACACAGGCCTGGTCAGGATTACTCGAGGGTGAGTAAATCATGGGCTAATTTTCATTTTTGGATGAACTAACACATCAGAATTAATTTCAACATATATGTTAAAAACAACAATTGATACTAAGGCTTAAAGCAGTTTGGAACAGTTTTTCTTATACTGAAGCTTTGCGTAAGAGCTAATACAATATTTAAACTCAATTTATACAATAATATTTCATGTCTAATTTACTTGAGACAAGTAGCCGTGTAATAAGCGGGATAATGTACATAATTTACTTAATTAACGTCCGGCCTCGTCCCGCTCTCATGGTCCCTCAGCCTCACTGCTTGCCACAGTCAAGTATTTAAGAAGATGCGGCAAAGAAGTCGGGCCTCAAACCTTTATATAGGTCAGCCCATAATGCTGATTGTCTCCTATAAGCTAGATACTCGTTATGTAATTTTCAGAAGTCAGGTATCCATATTTTATATTGTACTTCAGAGCCTTTCATGTTATGTATGGACTATCTTTGAATTGATTATATAATTGGCATGATACATTTACCTGACTAATAATAAATTGTTACACTGATTTATTCTGATTTCCTCTGAAATTATATCTCTATAGAATGGGTATAATTTCAACAAAAGGTTAAACAAAATTATTAAATGTGTGTTATGACTATTATAAATGACCAAATAATCAATTGGCATTCTAACCTAAATTCGAGGTCATAATAAAATGGAGTCAGATAAAACTAAATTAGAATTCCTTTGCCCAACTGAAAAGACTGCGCAAGGAACCTACACCCACCAATCGTAAGCCTCCATTGGGACGATTGCATTGGGCGGGCCTTTGGTGCGTTCAAGTCCTCCTTGTTCTGTTCATGTTCTTGTTCATGTTCTGAGAAGTCGTGTGACATCATGTGCATTCAAGTCTCTTTGGTCGGAGCAAGATGACGATGTAGCTACCTTCTTTTAATGATTTTCACAAAAATACAGCAAGGTTTGTTAACTCTGCTTATAGAAAATGAAGAACAAAGAATTTGCATCAGGTAAGTTACATTACATTACAGGTAATTGTCTATTAAGTTCCGTATCAATTATAAAGTATTACTTGTGAACTTTTAAGGCTTAAATAGTTTAGCTCCTGTGTATTTAACCAAACTTCTATCACGCTACAATCCATCACGCTCTTCAAGGTCTCAAAAAATCTGGACTTGGTAGAACCTAGGATATCTAAGTCCACTAAAGGAGGGAGAGCGTTTTCAAATTTGGCTCCTAAACTCTGGAATAGCCTTCCTGATGATGTTCGGGGCTCAGACTTACTCTCCCAGTTTAAATCTAGATTAAAGAGGCATCTCTTTAGCCAAGCATTCCCATAATGCATCCCAGTTATACCAGATCAAATGCACATGTTTATCTTTGCTTAATGTTGTGAACAGCAGCTATGCTAATTATTTTCCTTTTGCTTTTCTGCCATTTCTTAAATGCATAACTTGGACACAGTCACTTCTGATAACAGATCACTTTAAATTGTAATGTAGACAAATGCATTTTCTTTCAAGCTGCTTTGATATATGTTTTGTGAAAAGTGCTAATAAATAAATTTAACTGATGTTATGGAATACGGGCTCAACAGAGAAATGCAGTAACTGGTTGTTTATTTTGCAGCAATGAGCGTTCAGTGGAGATGATATATGTTGAACTGAGTCAGATAATAATGACATGTCTCTTCCCTGGAAAACTGGTCAGAACTGGCCAGGGGTAAACAGCTGTTGCAACATTAAACAGGCAACATTAGTAAATTTGAAAGTGACTGTTGAGTGTTTGTGCCTCAACTATTCAATCACTTATATTTAAAAGGTGAAGTTCATGCATACTTCTTTTCAACAGAATTACATCTCACATACGCACTGGTAAGCATCATCATAGAACCAGTTATTTTCCTCATGCAGTGCATTATATGTGTCATTTTGGTGATATTTCTGTATGTCGTTGTCATTATAGGATAGTTTGAGCAGCTGACAGTTACTGAAAATCACAAAATTCTCATTTCATTCTTCATTATTACAAATAAGAGGCAGACACAGTGTTAATTACCACTGGAATATTTCACAACCAGCCAAAGAATGAGGGCAATGAGAGAAACAACAGAAAATAGGGCAAAAGCAACAAGTGTCTTCTTCACCGACTAGGGGACAATTTTCTGCATCCTGTTCTGTGGATAGATTTCGATTTCCACGATCTGCAGCAAGAATATTAAAGACAGCTTATATAAAACATAATCCCATACGTGTTTTTTCCCCCATTTTCTTTTAATGATATATATAAGAATATAATATAATTATAATTTAAGAATATAATAATTACAGTATTACATTTTAAGTGAAAATTTTACTGAATTATGAAGAATGTAAAGCTTGGAATACTTACTGTTAAAGCAATAATATGAAGTCAGACTCTGGAAAGGAAATTAATATATGAATATGTTTGTATTACCTATAAAACATGCATTCAACTAATCATTTCCCTTTGGATCCTTTTCATTTCTGTGTTTCTCTGAAGCAAAAGTTGTCATGAATGGGTAAACTTCTAACACTACAGTAAATATGATTATTGTGTTTATGATTGCTGCAATAAAATGTAATCTATGATAGTTTTTCCACAGATTTCTAAACGAGAAAAAAAAATAGAGATAAAGAGAAACATCACCACAGTTTGTGAAAAGGGTCCATGGTGATCATCAGGGCCTACCTTTGATTTTAAGTACTTTGCAGTTTTATCAATTGCATCCTTATTCTTCTGACATTTCAGTAACTCGTCTTCAAAAAACAGACAGTCCACTGCAAATGTGTTCTCTCTCTTTTTAGCAATGTTGTTGTCTGATACAATTTTCTCATGGTCAAATGTATGATACAGTATCACCATGATGACTGGTGTGGAAGCTGTAAGGCAGTAAAAAGTGGATTGTTAATTTGGATCATAATTGTTTTTTTTTTAAATAACAAAAATTTTGTTTAATTTATTAAGTTTTATCATTAAGCTTAAGTGACCTTTCACTTGATTAAGGAGATTAATCGCCGCGTCAATGTCAGTTCCAGCACGAGAAGTAATGGGGCAGAAATGCAGTATGAATTCACATTGCTCAGGGGAAGAGACCTCCTTCAGATCAGATACTTTCCTACGAAGACTTTTCTTGAAATCATTTTGAGCATTATCCATCGTCTGTCCTGGGTCCAAAATAGGGGTCAGTTTAAGAACAGATACAATTTATAATATTCCTAATAAAGACAGTGTTTTAGATATACATCTTGTCAATTAAGAACACAGCTTCATTAAAACGCTATCTTATTATTTCATTAAAGGTGCAGTGTCATGTTTATCTGTTGACAGAAATGTAATAATATACATAGCGATGTTTTCAGTGGTATATAAAGACCATAATTAACCGTTATGTTTTTATTACCTTAGAACAAGCCATTTCTATCTATACAAAGGCCTACACCGCGGGTCCCCTTACGTCATAAATTCACAGCATGTTTCTACAGTTACCCTAAACGGACAACTGTTAAAAAAGTTAATTTTATATCTGTTTTTGTGTTTATTTAAAATTAGACAATTGTGGTATTATTTTAATATTTTATACGGTGGCCAAAACAGGACAATAATCAAGCGTATAGAGTCAGTTCTGGCAGGTCACGTTAGTCAAACTCACGTCAGCTGTCTGTCAGCTGTCTAACTATAGGAATACAACATCTATCACCGCATACTGTGTAGCTCCTCCTCAGTACTATCAGCAGCTATTGCATTTCTCCAGAGCTCTTTTGACCTCCTCCACCCCAGATCCTCCTCTGGTCAGTCAGGATTTAGTATTCTAATTCCCCTTCAATCAGACTAAATTCCTGAATTATTTTGTACATTTAATATCAACATTAATGATATCTCCAATACATTATGTTGGTATGTTCTGTTTACCCTAAGGGAGGTTATTGCTGCTCTCTGCTAGGCTGCATGCACAGGGAGTTCTTGCCGAGAACAGAACCAGCAATCCAAACTATATGCTAATAGTCAATCATCTTTAATGATAGTGGTCCAATTAACTTGTTTATAAGGAGTTCACTGCTTAAAAGCTAAGATAAATGTGTCTGTAGGGTGCTCTGATGATCAATAATATGTATAAGATCTTTATGTTTAGTATATGCAGAATACCATTAATGATAAACTAAATCCTATAACACTTTACAATACACTCATTTGCATTAATTAATGCTTAACAAATGCACAGATAATCAGTTAATGCATCATAAGGAACTAAATCATATTAATGATTTCTGCATCAGCAGCTAATGAACATTCTATATAATTAATAGGTTATATAATTTGCAATTAATGTAGCCTATTAATTTCCTAATAACATCTTATATTAACGAATAATGTAAATTGTGTTAATTTCCACAATGGGTCAAAGCCGTGCATTTCAACTTTCAGTTGTCTGCTTTAATTAATCATTAGCTACGATTTGTAAAGGAAAATGCCTATAGGTCATGTGCATTAACAGCCTCCCTCAACAAATAATGAAAGAAGTAGCTATACAGTACTAATGAAACAAGACAACTTGCTCCAGACATGTGTTAAATTAATTTGGGGAAAAATAAATACTCTGAACCCTAAGGCTAAGCAGACTTACAGAAACGGAGTAAGTCAAAGCCCGTTAGGATGGTGAAACAAGGAGGCAGCAATGTGGTCGCAACCGTTCACAGCGCTCTATAGGCTATATGGAAAACAACCTATTAAAGTGAAAGAAAAAAAAACATTTTGTGGAAAGTGTAAAGTACGGAAGAGGATTAGGGTCAAGATAAAAAGAAATGCATATCGAGATTGAAGTCATTATAATGCGAGACTAAACTCGTTATATTTCGAGAAAAAAAGTCGAAATACAATCTCGAAAATAAACTCATGAAATATCGAGAATTTCGAAATTTCGAGAAAAATACTCGTTAAATTCCATCAACTCGTCCATCCATAGAATGTAATGACTGTAACCATCTATACAGCCAATAATGGGCTACCGTAAGGTTTTATCATAGCTGTCCATATGCCAGAGTGCATTCGGGCCAGCGCAAGTGTACCTTCGTCCTAATTCCACTTGAGGATCAACAAGTTTAATAATGCATCAGGGGTTATTCTCAAGATTTTTTTCTCGAAGTTTAACGAGTATTTTTCTCGATACACAACGACTTTATTCTCGATATTTAATGAGTTTATTCTCGAGATTGTATTTCGACTTTTTTTCTCGAAATTTAACGAGTTTATCTCGCATTATAATGACTTTAATCTCGAGATGCATTTTTTATTTTTTATTTTATCTTGGCCCTAATCCTCTTCCGTAGTAAAGAATGTTACAGTAGGCCTAGTTTTATTTAGGCTACACGCCATGATTTAAGACTTCCATCCATTTGCATTTAGTTCTGTGATAATGCATGCGATTTAAAACCTCATTCACAAATATATACCCGTAAAGTTCGAATATTTTAAATACATAAAAATGAATTAAGTTCTCACTGTTTTCCTTCTTCTTCCGAGGCTGGGAGTGGTGTGTGATGGCTGAGCGCTGAATCACGAGTCACTTTCGTTTTCAGTTGTTCAGGCGTCCAGGGGAGGAGGAGCCCTTAAATCATGAAAGTGAAAGTGCCCTTTTCGATCGCACCGCAGTAGGCTACGTTTTGTTGTTGTTGTTCATTGAGGGATTTATGTGTTAAATATGTTGACATCATAGTTTATGCGCATGTCTTCCGATAAAAACATTATACAACTCAATTGAGCATAGGCTATATACGCACATTTTTAGAACTTCATCTCAACGTTTCCATCAGTGTTTTTTATGTGATATCTTATAAAATAGTTGGATGGCAAGTTGGCAACACAGCTAATGACTGAACTGTTATTGTCACGTTCGGTCACAAAACGAGGTGCAAACAGGGGCGAGGACTCAAGTGCAGTAATAAGGGGGATTTCCGGATTTATTTACAAAATAAAACATAAACACAAACAAAAACCCACAAGGGGGTAAAACACATAATCAAAAACACAAATAGACTCAAACACATACCAGGTAGGAAATCACGGGGAACCGGGAGACGTATAGCCTACATTACAACGATCCGACAAGGACTGAAAACACACAGGAACTTAAAGGGGAGAAATCAAGCAGGGAATGATAGAACACAGGTGGGGCAAATAAAACCAATAACGAGATAACAAGGGGGTAGGATCTGACAATGACAGAGGCACATGGCCACACTAACAAAACCCACATGTGGACACAATACAGGACAGGCATGTGACAGTAATGTGATAGAAATACACTAGCCCTACACACACACACACACACACACACACACACACACACACACACACACACACGTGATTAGGCTATACTCACACAAACGGAAGTTGTTTTTATGTTATATTTGTTTTTGTTACTTTAAACTGTTCACTTTATTCAAAACTGATTATTCTTCTTGCATAAGTTCAGAATTTATTTTACTCTCATTGTTAGGCCTATAGCTTCATTCCCGCCGATAGCCGTCTTGATGCTCTGAGCGTAATTACTTTATGCTGAGAGAATTTTCTTGTGGCGCTCCCCTTCAGAACTTGGTGCCTACGTGCAGAGAGTGATGCGCGTGGTGGGAGCGGCTGCACTGCATAGCCTACATCTATCCCCAGCCGTTTCAACTCACCCCAGTGAGGTTGTAACAACAGAACTCTATGTGTTTGACATTAACTGTCATAACTGACATAATCTGTGATTGTGTAGAGTTATATAGCAGACAAATGTGGATACCATGTATCAAAATTTGAGAGATATAAAAAACCACTGAATTACAGCTCAAACAAAAGGTGTTACTTTCATCATTTGAAACCAAGTAATTGCTACTTAAAACTATAGCCGAAAACAATCCCAATAGCTTTCTGGGGTGTTCTCCGGAAAAAAAATGGCGTTTGGTTGGTAAAATATGTTATTTTGGCAAGGTTGCCTGCTAAAATTCGCATTCCTGGGGCAACATATCACATAATTGGGGTCGCTTCAACCCGCAGACATGTAGAACAACCCGCGGGAAAAACACGGACTTGGCAACACAGTGCAGTTGAGTTCTGTTGACATTTGACAACTAACTTTACACCTTGCTCTTATTGGTCTTTCCTGGTTCGGGTGAAACACGCCCCATAATCAAAGCCCAATGGAGCAGTTTCAGACTCATATTCTGACTAAAATTAAGTATGACCATGGCTACAGCTGCCGCAAAAACTCCCACATATAATTACTCTAGCCTACTCCCATATAATTATCCTACTATAATTAAGACATATATTCAAGAAATGTGTTAAAAACAGAAAGTTCCAGTCTTACTCAAAGGCAGCGGAAATTATTATTTATTTATTATTTATTTATTTATTTATTTATTATTACTTATTATTTATTAAATATTGGTACAGGCATTAGGTATTAGTTCATGAAATATTGATCAAAATGAAAATACAATTGTTACAAAACGAAAATCACTTTAAATAAAGACTTTCTACAAAACTATATGAAGTGTTTAAAATCATGTCTGACCCCATGCACTCCATTTCTCCAGACATATATGCATATTTTAGCTTATCTTGCTCATGCTGCTCACTATTCATAATCAACTTATGAAATAAAATAAATAAAACAATTATAATAATTATATCATAGCCTAACTATGAAACTAAATAGGTCATGGAACGGTTTCTTTAACCCATGGCCGACGAAACCACCTGCGTTTCTGGTGGACATTTCCTTTATAACTCACAATACTCCGTCATTTTTAGCCATACTTTGCTCCACTCCAAACGTCTTCATTTCAAAAAAATATTTTGTTTATTAAATGCTAAGTTTTTAATTTCAAAAGCATTTCTATATTCAGTTCGTATTTCTAATAAATGAAATTCCAAGCCAAAATAATGAAATGGTAAAAAAAAACTGTGAGTTATCACCATGCAAATGGAAACATTTCGCTCTTTTAATTTTAATCAATGTTTGAATAACATGTCTCCTTCCATTAAACATAATGGCTAGGTGGTGGCTGGGATATACATAATCCCAACATACATGGCATAATTTTTGGAATGATTTATCACAAGAGGAAAAAATATTTTTTAGTCGCATAACATCTGTTAATGGAAACGCTGTCATTTCGCAATAGGTTTTATCGACATTTAAAAAATATCTCAAAAGTTTTCTGCAAATCTGTAATGGAAACGGCTGTGGCTAAGCTTGTTTAAGACTTCTTCTTTTTTTTTCGTTCTTGTTGTGAAAAATTGCTGGCTAGAGTGTGTGTTTTTATGGTATTGTTTGGTATGGTATTTTCTTGATACACTACTATAGAACTATATATGCCTCGATGTAGGCCTACTTGGGGGCGGGGTTAGGGGGGCTGTACAATTTATTTTGCATAATGGGCCCGACACTGACTTGCTGCGCCACTGAAGCCAGTGCATTCAAAATGTGATAAAACTCTTAACAAGTGTCAGCTATTAAATGACATAGCTGTTATCTTTGCAGTACAAACAGAAAATGTGTGGCTTCGAACACAAAGGAGTGAAAATTTACAATTCACCCCATTTTCTATGGGGTTTCCTTTGTGCCAAAAATAAGAGCATACACATAAACATATACTAATTTATCTGAACAAGTATGGAATGACTGCTGACACGAAACAAATTACAAAGCAACTTATTTTTGGCACAAATGGAACCCCATACTTATCATAGGTTTTATTTGTTTACAAACAGGAAAAATGTCCACATTCACAATACAAAATGTTATCTTTATTGGTTTGAGTTACTAGGAGTATGCAATAGAACACATTGTTGACATATATTAAATATATTCATTCATTAACCCTGTGAAATACATAATAAGTCACTTATCTTGGCTGGTTTTGTACACCTGGAAGAACCTGGGCAGTCTCCTTGGCATGGGCTGCAGGATACAGCTTCTGAGGCACAGATACATATATTTATGATCAGCAACAGATAATGTAAAACTTTGTCTTTAACCCTGTGCTATACATAATAAGTCACTTATCTTGGCTGGTTTTGTACACCTGGAAGAACCTGGGCAGTCTCCTTGGCATGGGCTGCAGGATACAGCTTCTTCTGAGGCACAGATAAATATATTTATGAAAATTAAAACAAATGATTTGAAAATGAATTAAATTAAATTCCACATTACTTCGTATTATTATGTATTATTATATTGTCAAAAGGCCATTTTGTACTATATGTATATGTAAAATCATCTCGAGATTTTTTGCGCACAGGCAGCGCTTTGGCCTCGGGGTCCTAGCCAGGTGGGACAGGATTTCACAAGTGATATTTCTAGTACATTTGTCCCGCAATGTCATTTTTGTGCATTGGCTATTCATTATATAAATGAGACGTGCTTATTCGTGACGTTATGGGTGTATTTCTATTACGTACATCATCTCGAGGGTTTGTTTGCGCACAAGTAGCGCTTTGGCCTCGGGCCGAGGGGTCTTAGCCAGGTGGGACAGGATTTCACAAGTGATTTTTCTAGCACATTTTCCCCGTGATGTAATTTTTGTGCATTGGCTATGCATTATATAAATGAGACGTGCTTGTGACTTTATGGGTGTATTTCTATGTATTTTTATTACGTACATTATCTCGAGAGTTTTGTGCACATCAGCTACCTACGGAAGGCTCATGGTGTAACGCATAGATATCCTTTATTATGGATATCTATGGTGTAAGGTACTGCTCCGAGACTTAAAGGTTGGAGATCCAAACGCAGCTTTAATGAAGGGTAATCCACAATCGTAGTCAAAACAGGCAAAAGGTCATACACAAGCAAGCAGTCCAATCAGGCGAACAGGAAATCCACAGAACAAGTAATCCAAGCGACACGATACCAGGGAAAACGTTCAGAAATGCAGTTATACAACAAACAAGACTATGCAGTGAATGACAGAGTGAACATGGTGTGTATAAATAGGCTGAGGTAAGGAAACACAAGTGTAAACAGTGAGTGCTAATGAGTCCAGGCAAAGGATTATGGGTAATGTAGTCACTGATAGAAAGACAGTCCGGTTTGGAATGCCCTCTGGTGGTGATCGCGAAGAGTCACATTGGTGAATTGTGACACACGGCTATTTTCCACTATGTCTAGTGGAGACCCAATTCTTTTCTCTTTGTTCCCTCTTTTTATCTTTTATTGAACATAATAAACACAATAAACATACATAATTAAATTTAGTAAGTTCAAATACATATTAAATGAAGGTACACAAAAAATGTGTAAAGATGGGGAAGAAAAAAGTATTAAAGGCCCTTATATCCCATAAAGTTTGCATGCCTCTCCATACATTTCAGTAATGGAAAACTCTTTTATTATTATTATACTGAAAAAATATTTTAGGTTAAAGTTAGAGTGTATGACCCAATGGCAATTCCATTTCAGAGGAGGACATGACCATACTACCATACTAAGGAATACCATGCATTGTACTGCAACAAAAATATAATAGGTGGTTTCCTGAAGCATATATATATATATATATATATATATATATATATATATATATATATATATATATATATATATATATATATATATATATATATATATATATATATACATATATATATATGCAATGCATTCAGAAACACCTGGAATTTAACAAAATGGACTGTTGAGTATCCAGCACAGTGGAAGCAGGCAGACACTTGTGGAGTTTTGGTTTGTACCGTAAGTTAAATAAATTCATGTTTGTGTTGTTGTTTTTTTATGCATTTAAAATGAGTTACTGAAAGAACACTTTAGTCTTTTTCCCTTAGATGGCTGAAATGGAGGTGAGGGAGAAATGGTCTGCTCTGAAGACAGAGACATTGCTGGTTTTGCCAGGTATGTTTGCACATACTAGGAATTTTTTGTTGTGACAGAAGCTACACAGTGCAACAGAAGGACAGTGTCAAGACACAAATAATAAAAATAACTATAGACAAATATACAAAGTGCAAAATGGCAAAGCCACAATATACAAATTAAATTAGAAATGTAACTATGTGTTAAATAAATAAGTGAATAAATTAATGTACAGTTGTGTGTGTGTCTGTTTCTCGTTTATTGCCAAGTGTTCATGAGATGGATTGCCTGAGGGAAGAAACTGTTCCTGTGCCTCATGTCTCAGGGCTCTGTAGCGTCGACCAGACAGCAACAGTTCGAAGAGGGAGTGTGCTGGATGAGAGGGGTCCAGAATGATTTTGCAGTTCCTGTGGCAGGTTGAACTTCCTCAGTTGGCGGAGAAAGTACAGAGTACAGTTACAAGTACAGTTTTTACAGAGCTATCTTTTATGGTGAGTGGGGGGAGAGCAGGGGGATTTCTCCTGAAATCCATGATCATCTCCATAGTTTTAAGCGTGTTAAGCTCCAGGTTGGTATGACTGCACCAGCCAGCCACCTCCTGTCTATTTGCGGACTCGTCTCAGAACATGACATACAAGAGGTCTGTCTTAAATATGTGTCCTCATCATTATAAATGCTGAAATGGTAAAATGTTATACTATTGTAATTTTGAAAATATAGGACAACTAGGGAGGTATAAAATAAAATAAAGTTGTTTCTCTTGTACGTGATGCAAAGTTATTTTCCCTTTCTATTTTTTTTTTTTTTTTACTAGTCTGACGTCCTCTATTATCTGTGTTTACCATTATTTTTTATTTATATTTCTTTAAATACCCAGTGAACTTTCTCGGTTCCAAGGTTCAGTTTCAACACTTACATGCCTGTTGTAGGCATTGTAGGTACCACAATATTTGATATGAAGTGACAATTGTACACTGGGACTAAATAAGGCATATAATGAGCTACAAACTAATATTATTACATTATCAGTTCCTAAACATTATATATTTATCTGTACCACAGAAGCTGTGTCCTGCCATGCTTTCCCAAGAGACTAGCCAGATCCTCTTACCTCAGTACTCTTCACTGACCACTGCCACTGATGCACATCAGGACACAGAGAAATGTTACTTTCTGCACATAGCAAAATTAATCTTTAAAGTTACAACTGAATCCATGTAGTAACACAGCTAATTACCATTAACATTGTTCCAAATGTTCAGACAGACCAGTTAGAGGAGAACTGCTGGCCAGTGTACGATTTTTCTGTAGATACTTTAAAATGTTATGTATTGTGAAAATCTCTAATTGTCTTACAATGGTGTTGTCCATATTGCTTACCAACATTTGTTAAAATAATAAAATCTCTAAACACTAATTCAGTTGATTTGCTCTGTATTTCTACATGATGTACTCAGTTGTTGCATAAAAGTAATGCAATTATTGTATGTAATAACTGGTTTACAAATTATATAATATTTAATTGTATTGTGTGCTATTTACATTTTTATGAATAAATGATCGTACTACACTGTTATTATTAACTACTAACTGGTTGGTTGTATATTGGTAAAATAAACAAATTGGAAGCACAACCATATCTCAATCGGTTCAGAATATAATACAGTAGGTTAATTAATAATGCACGGTTCTGGACAAGCAATTGTTTAAAAATAAACTGAATTTGTTGTCATGGTAAGTACACACAAACGACATTTATTTGGAATATGTAATTGATTGCCATAAAGGGGAGCAGTAACATATTGTAAATTATTTCAATAGATAAACTATAATACCAATACAAAAATCACAATGTACCTATAATGTAAATAATAAAGAATAAAAATATTATACAGAACGGGTGGACAGGATTTTTTTTTAAATTGTATAATATTAAAGCGAGTCTAGGGTTTTCAAGATGTAGGGTGAGTGCCGTGGAGTATACATTAACTAAAGCTCAATTTATACTTCTGCATCGAGTATACGCCGTAGCTGCGTCGTGCTAATCGGGTAGCTGTATCATAGGCCATTAAAAAAAGCTGTATTATATGCTAGAACGTACGCTAACTAAAAAAAAAACATTAAGAACGAGATATGCTTGATTTCACAACTTATAGCTTCGGTTATAAACTAGCATATGAAACATATGATTTGCAAGATGTTAAAGACTATTTTAACACAATTTAAACGACAGAAATCAAAACGTGATTTTGTAAGAATTGTAATCAGGCTCTGAACAGATTACCCATTACAAGTTCATTCAGCCAATAGAATCGCTCTGGGGTCCTAAGCGGACACTATTTCACAGGGGGACAGGATTGAGTATGAGGTCTCTGCGGAACAAGAGTTGGTGTTTCTAAATTATTGGGTGTTTTCAAACTGATGGGTGTTTATAAATCACGCAATGAAAATGATCCCCTTCACCCGACCCCACCCCTAAACCCTACCCACACTGTGACGTGGACAAATCAGGTAACACTTGAAACCATCCCTCTGTTTATGGCCACACCCACTGATGAGGTAACTCCTATTACTAACCTGCAGAGACATATACTTGCTCCATTGAGCTTTGATTATGGGGCGTGTTTCAACCGAGCCAGGAAAGACCTCAATTGGATAGACCTACAACCAATCAGAGCAACGGAGCGACGAGTAACGTTAGTTGTCAAATGTCAACAGAACTCAACTGCACTGTGTTGAAATGATGGGAAGTTCGGTTCTTTTCCGCGAACCGGTTCTTTCGGGCAGTTCGTTTCAAAGAACCGGTGTCATGAGAAATCCTGTCAAGTATGTCTCTGCAGGTTAGTAATATGAGTTACCTCATCAGTGGGTGTGGCCATAAACAGAGGGATGGTTTCAAGTGTTACCTGATTTGTCCACGTCACAGTGTGGGTAGGGTTTAGGGGTGGGGTCGGGTGAAGGGGATCATTTTCATTGCGTGATTTATAAACACCCATCAGTTTGAAAACACCCACTAATTTAGAAACACCCACTCTTGTTCCGCAGAGACCTCATACTCCAATGGAGCGGTACCAGACTCATATTCTGACTAGAATTGAGTATGACCACGTCAGGCTAGGGTAAAACGCCCCCCACCTGTTGTCCTCAAAATAACCACTAGAGGGAGTCAAGATACATTTTCACTGTTGCTATGCACTACGTTTGACAACGGTGATAAACAAATCTCATTGGAGAAGCTGACACCAGCGATGTATTTGAAGAGAAGAGGATTACATGGTGAGAGCTATATTTCAAGATATCAAGTGTTTAAGAGAATATTGTTCCGCAGGATATCACAGTGATGTATGATAGATGAATATTGAAGTTTGAGAGGATATGTTATTTATAATGAATATAATTATTTATTATTATTATTTTTTTTTTTAAGTCATAGTTGTGGGGTTAAAGAGGAAAAGGTTTCTCTCTATCATAATTACTATAATAACATATTTCTGGGTATTTTACACTTAATGCAATATAACTAGGTGGTAAAATCAAAATATTTGAACAAAATGGTTAGGTGACCCAAAGATAAAACATAGTGGCTTTTAAATGTTAATTAAATGTAAATGTAAATGTTAAAATGGCTGTGAATGGCTAATGAATTAATGTTTATTTATGTATGTATTTATTTATTACAACATATTTGTTTGCATGAATTATATATATATATATATATATATATATATATATATATATATATATATATATATATATATATATATATATAGAGAGAGAGAGAGAGAGAGAGAGAGAGAGAGAGAGAGAGAGAGAGAGATTTAAATGTAAAAAATTTGGATATGTTGGACATTCCTCAAATAAATATTAATATAGGCTATAGGCCTATACATGTTGATACATTACTTGCCTTTTACTTTTAGAGATTAAAAACTATCTGTTCATTTTGCTGTTGATCTATGAAGCAAACTGGTTGGTAAGAAAGGGGGCATTTTAGCCTAGCCTACTGACTTAGCCTACTGAAGAAATACCAGTTTTGTTAGCCAAGATTGTACTCTTTTGTGAAAAATCATCCACGTAAGAGCTCAGTGGTACTTTTCTCAAGACACTCTCAGAAAAAAAGGTATAAAAGCTGTCACTGTGGTGGTACCAATTTTGTAGGCTACATAAAGGCTGAATATTGGTAGAATATTGGTACCTTAAACATATACCTAACTAAGTGCATATATTAGTACTGTTAAACAATACCTACAAGGAACAAAAGTGTACCTTTTGAAAAGGTACTGCGCCCCAATGATAGTTTGGACCTTTTTCTGAGAGCTATGCACTTGCCTATTTTTTTAGCAGAATGTATTGTTTTAGGAACAAGTTAAGAAAGTTTTCAGAAGCCCCCTTATATTAGTCTACTGGGCCATCTAGTGGCCCCGACGAATAATGTCGAGAACCACGTTTTTAGCCGGACGATCATTGCTCTGCAGTTCGCTAGATGGCAGTACTGCCAACCCAGACTGCGAACCACCACCACAAGAAGAAGTGATTCTCTTACACTTCCGGGCATGGCGGAGAAGAAAATAGCCGGTATGTGTGCCTTTCAAGTAAACTTGTGTATAATAGTGCATTGTAAAAAAAAAAAATAGCACTAAATAAATATAACGCAATACTTGTTAATATATTTCCAGACCTATGTTTCTTATTATTTTCAGCAGAACGTAAACACCTAGCTATGCAACACACTATTAGTCTATTCTGTAATCTTGTAAATCCAGCTATAGTTCACATGATTTGTCCTCCTCAGTCCGCTCGCAAGATCCCGGCCAGCGGCGCGTGCTGGACAGTGCCACGCGCCAGCGCCGTTTGACCCGCCAGCTCGAGGCGCTCGAGAAAGACAACTTCCAGGACGACCCTCACGCGAGCCTCCCGCAGCTCGTCAAGCGGCTGCCGCAGTTCGACGAGAGCAACGAATCGAGTTGGTGTTTTGCATCATTCCGTCTCCATTCATTTGCACGTATTAAATATATTTCTACGAACTGTATCGGAATTTAGAGTTGACGGTTGCGTTGTCTTTATTTTGATTTTAAGGCAAGCGGAGGAAGAAGACAAGGGGTGATCATTTTAAACAGAGGTTCCGCAAAAACTTCCAGACCCTTCTTGAGGAGGAGGTAACGCAATCGTATCTATCACTCATTAGTACTGTGTGCTGATAAACATCCCGTGAGAAACTCACACACCCCTATTTTCTATTAAAAAAAAAATCACATTTGGCAAAATGAATAATGCTTTTTTTTTTATTAATAGCTGTATTTTTCATAAATTAACATGTTCCTTTTGTAAGACAATTAAAACATTAAATTGTAAATTACTCATAAATCATGGTAGCATTTGAATAAAGGTCAGTTATTAAAGTATTGTTACGGGATGTTAAAAAAAAAACCGCTGCCACTACTTTTTTTACAATATAGTTTTCTCTTTGAAAGAAATATCTTTGTGCCATTCACCCTCTTACACTTCTTTCAGGACTTGAGTGTTAGTGAGGGTCCAAACTATCTGACTGCTTGTGCTGAGCCCTCCAAGTTTCCTCAGCGTCATTTCTGTGCAGTGTGTGGCTTCCCTTCAAACTACACCTGTGTATCGTGTGGAGCTCGCTACTGTTGTGTGAGATGTTTAGGAACACACCACGAAACCAGGTAACACACTCGCTCACACACGTGAAGGTAGTAGGCAACACACTTCCTCAAAAGTGATAGTACGCAAGACAACACAAACAAGTTCACAGACACCACAAGAAAAGATGACAGACATATTATTAATCGAAATTGTCATAATTTACTAATTTCAAATTCAAACCATTATGACTTAATTTATTCTGTGGAAGTCAAAAGATGACATTTAAAAAAAAAAATTTAACTGTTTTCCTAGAATAAAAAAGGTCATACAGTATTGGAAGGACATGAGGGTGAGAAAATAATGACAATTTTCATTATTCATTTAAAGTTGCATTATGTAGTATTTTTGCAGTAAAATATCCAAAAACCACCAGGCCAGTGTTATATATTTTGTTCAGTTGAGTACTTACAATATCCCAAATGTTTCCAACTATTTGTAAATTGTGAGAAAATTGCTATTTTTACCAATGAACCGGGACGTGTGAGCATAGCGTGTGAGGGAGTCGCCTGTCAATTGTGTCATATCTGCGTTACCCTCGGTTTCCGGTTTTATTTTGCAAGCTTTACTGTCACTGGAGTGTGAACAAGTGTCATAGCAGCCGCAGAGTGAACGCACAGAGTAACGTCATAACATCATTTTCAACACACTCAAATGTATCTAATATGATAAACAGAGCTACATTACCCCATACTCATGACCGGAAAAGCGGAAATAGCGCCAGCGCCCGGCGACTGTGTCCCGTCATAATATAAGTCCTGCTGCTTGTGAGGCATGTGTTGTTCATCTCATTAACAATCGCTCCAGCGGCCTTACTCAGCTCCCACAGCACTCGCCCCTGCTCTGCTTCATACTACAGTAACATTAATAATCGCATCCATGAACATGATTTCTGCCTGAGTCCTATCGCGATTCTTTTCCACCGACTGTGAGGTGAAGACCACATGTCCCAAGATGCTGCACTTAAAATTGGCGTAATCAAACTACGCCTTTGTTTTGAACAGGCGTCCTCTAGTGGACGGAAAAGTTGCATAGTGCATCTTTAATGGCATATGAAAAAATGATAGGTCTAAGCAAGATGAAATGAGTGTAAATTGTGCTCCTTGTCCTTTCAGGTGTCTAAAGTGGACGGTATGATCGGTTCATCTGTCCTGAACTCCTATCAAAATCTAAGCAAGCTTATGGGTCATGCACTCTTACAATCTTATGTTCCTCAAAAGCATCACAGCCATTAACCTGCATAATAAAAATATTGAGGTATATATTACTTGCAGCCATGGGCCTGGATGCAAAAATAACAAACGACCATGCACCCCTCTTTACAGCAAATAGGCTGCACTTTCATATTGTTGAAATTTCATATAACCAGATGAAACGGATAAAGTTTTTTGCCCCAAAAGAGCAGCTTTTGAAGCATTGTAATCTGAGTTAATTCTGTGACAAGTAAGCTTTGGCTTGTTCTTAAATATAGAGCATTACAGTGAAAACTGCAATTTAAATGTTTTTGGAAAAGATTACCCCAATTAGCAGAAAGAAAAGACATCTTATGGTTATAAATGCTAAACCGTGTTCTGTGAAAAACAACATGCTTATTCAGGGATGTCTTATAATTAAAGAAACCTACATCAGGTACAACGGTTTTTGTATATGAAGTTTTGTAATTTAACAAAGTGTTCTTTACATTTTTGTATGTAAATATATGTACATAATTGTTTCTTAAATGTTGTTTGAAGCAAACAAATAAATGAATAGAAGTGGTAAAAATGTACTGGCTTTATGATCTGGTTTGCATAAATTGAGATACTTTTAAGACTGTGCTTATACATCATAATACATTTAATATTATTTTGATTGGAAGCATCAAAATAATACATTTATAAATCATCCATGCTTCTGATATTAAAATGATTCTGAACTGGTAATAATTCCATACTTTAAAAAAACAAAAACATTTTCATAATGCGCACTAACATTACATTTTTACATCAAGGCACATATACAGCTTAATATGAATGGAGCATTATTGTGAATAAGACCACAAACTGCATTCAATCATTTGGTTAATTTTGTGCTTTGAGCATCATTTTGGAAAATTTTAAAAGCTAAAACATTCACGAGACATCAGTACAAAAATAAGTACATTTTCTTCCTCTTGTATCCGTCCCACATTATATTCCAGACAGTTGTTTCATAAACTTGGTGTATTCCAACATTTCTATATGAAGCGCAGCTCGTGTGTGTCAGCCAGTCCGTAACTGGTCTTATGTCTGTGGAAAAGTTCAGACAGAGCCTTCATGTATAAACTGTGGTAATGATCCACCTGTTCCTGAGATGGACTGTCAACCTGTGGCACTGTAATGGGATAGCCCACTGGAAGACAAAAAGATATACAGCAATCATACAACAATTATTCATCGTTTCAGCAGCAGACAGATTGGTAAGTGTCGCTACCAGAAAAATAATTTGAGAAGAAAATATTGATGTGAGAAGTTTTCAAACTGACCCACGGTTGTGACAGGACGTCTGAATGGCAGAAGCAGCCAGCGCCCACCAGTGAAGAGACATGGAGCAAAACCCATAATCTGCTTAAAAAGAGCCTGCAGCCGTCGGCCCACACTGCCCTCAGACAGAACCACCTGCGGGAACAGCTCGTTCTCACCAAAGGAGTATACAGGAACCAGGTCAGCCCTACACCGCAAGAAGATGATGTAGTCAAGTTAAATGTGAAATATTTATTAATTTGGCAGTTGTTGCTTATAATGTGTACATTTAATTTCACCTTTCAAGTTGCTACTGCTGCATTTTTCAGGGTTCCCACACTTTTTTTTTTTTACCAATTGATTTCCATGATTTCTCCATTACTGTTTCGTTCAAGTTCTATCTCCTGTCTTTCAAGTAAATTTATGCCATCCTTTATTTAGAGCAGTGGATCTCAACCACCAGGGGGAGTCGGCAAACTTCCAAAGCTTAAAATAAGACGACTCAAGCTTTAAAATAAGATAAAACAGCAAGATGTGCTGTCATTGTACGTATTTTAGTTTGTTCCCCCAACAACTCATTTTCATTGAAGAAACGGGGTTCTCATGGTCTTGGAAAACCTAGATATATGAGGGAAATTTATGATTTATAGACCTGGAAAAGTCATGGAAATTTTGAATCGTATGAATAGAAATTCGTCTATGTCAAACTCTAAAATATTAGTAGTTGCTATTTGTGAGACAATAAAAATAAATACATTTCAACAAATGTAATTGCAAAATGACCAGAGACATTTTAAAATATATAATAAAAAAATAAAAAAAATCCTGAAATTATGGATTTTAATTATAGTTATTTTAATATTAGTGGCACTAATATTAGTTTCTGAAAATGAGCTGCTTTGTTATTACAGCAGAAGCACCAGAAACATTTTGGTGGTCTTTGTTCTTTTTGACAATAAAGTCACACATTTTAGGACTTTTTGGAGTCAGAAAGGGAGAACCACTGATTTAGAGCATTCAGGAATGGGATCATTTAGGCAGTGAAAGGACTCAAAGGCCCTGGTTGAGAACCACTGGTTTAAACTAGGGCTTTTATTTCAATCAACTGGTACTCAATCTTCTTGTCTCGTTCTTGTCTCTTTCTCACCCATGTTCAAGGGCCAGTCGTACAAAGCCTTTCCTGTGTTTCATGACTACAGTGTTTACTCCTGGAGATGAGGTAAGTGATTCCTCTGCCCCACCAATGATGATGACCAGAGCGTTACCAACACCAGTACGGCTCAGCAAATAATTCAAACTCTCCTTACTGACAGGCAACAGACCTGAAAACGAGAAACAGATGGAGAAACACTTCAAGTTTTCTTGTTGCTCTCATTGAGTTTTGTTGTAGCTCTTTTTTTACTGACCTGCACACAAAACATATTCTCTGAAGAGAGGAAGGCGAAAAAGTCCAGCCAGGATTGCAAGAGTGGGGCGTATTCCAGGAAAGGTTTCCGCAAATCCATTACGGTCTGTGCTGAAGCATGAGAACGCTCCCACACACATGATGCCATGGGGGTGACAACCCAATATATAGTTCTTACTGGGATTCAATTCAGCAGTCTTTACCAGCTGAAGGAATATTGAGTCAAAGAGGGATATAGAGAATAAGATTCAAGATATATAAGATTCAAGAGGTGAGGCTGAAGAACAACAAATGGCTTATGTCAGTAACTGGATATAATGATTGTGTTATTTACCTTCACAGGAAAATAGTCTCGGAAGTGTTTCCATACTTCCCAGTTTCTCACAAACTTTGTTCTTCTGCCACCTAGTGGAAAGAGAAAACATTAACTTTTTTCAATTTTATCCAACAATTAATAGATATGTATTCTTTTATACATATCAAAGGGATAGTTAACCTAAAAATGAAAGTTATCCCATGATTTAGTCACCCTCAAGCCATATGACATTCTTCAAAGTATTTCGTCTGAAAGAAGAATGTCATATATACCTAGGATGGGTTGAGGGTGAGTAAATCATGGTGTAATTTTCATTTTTGGGTGAACTATCCCTTTAAATTGAATTAATCTGATCTTAGGTCAACCGGTGAATTTAGACTGAGAATTAAACTGTAAATCATTTGCGCCCCCTCATGACGTTCCATATAACTTTCTTTCGTGAAACCAAAGAATGTTGGTAACCAAACAGATATGGTGACCATCGACTTGGAAAAAACATGGAGGCATTTCCCAGAATGTTCAGCAAAAGAAAGTCATGCAGTTTTTGAATGACAGGAGGATGAGTAAATGATGACAGAATTATTATTTTTTGGATAATCCCTGTAACAATTCACGTGTGACGCGTGGATTGTTGTGTTTGTGTGTGTGTGACACATTTAGTAGATGTGTGTTGGTCATAGGTTAACCTCTCTCGGGCGTTTGCCAATCATAGATCTGCCAGGAGAAGTAGAGAATAGGGATGAGCCACAGAGAGGTGAACATCAAGTAGACCATCAACAGTAGACAGGCCACTCCTGCATATACACATACAGCATTGATAGTAATGTTACAATGTCATCTCAACAACACACAAGGCAATGAGAAGCATCATGAAAATTTCCATATAGCACCCAAAAGTAACTTGTTTCCTTCGGGGGGGTTTTCTGTGTGTGTGTGTGTGTGTGTGTGTGTGTGTGTGTGTGTGTGTGTGTGTGTGTGTGTGTGTGTGTGCGCGTGCGCGTGCAACAGGTCTCACCTAAAAACAGAAAGGAAAGCACCAATTGTAAAACACTGATATCCTCGATAAACTCCTTCCATTGAGACTTCCTCTCCTTCCTCTTTAACTCTGAAACTGACAAAGAAGGGATAAAACAGAGAGGAGGATGAGGAAATTAAGATATGAACATTAAGGTTGGTCAGTGTTTTAACTGCTGAATCTGATCACATCCAAAACAAAATTGTCACATTTTTATATATTTGGGGTTAGGGAAATATTTGCAGGAGCTAGTACAGTATTTGGACCATTGACCTGAGCTGGCGGCAATGACATCAGCCGTCAGATTCACTCACTGTAAATCTGTGTCATACAAGGTGAAATGCCTTCATGGGAAATCTGGCAGTTACAGTTCAGTAGGCAGAAAGGTCAGAAATTAATCTTAGCTTAGCACAAATATGCTTAAAATGCTGTGTATATCTAAAATGTGGAGACACAAAAATGATCTGTGAATGTCTGTAACTTCTGTCATCTAACATTTGATGTGATTCATTATATTACAGGCCTTTTGAAGTTATGGGTTTAGTGTCTCGGTAGACGCTAGTGACCTGTCGCTGTGACCTGTATTCCGATGCGTCTTGGTTTCAAAGGTGAGTGTTTTTTAATGTATAGCTAATATTAAAGGGGCACTTCAGTGCTGGGAAGAAGAATGTGTATGTAAACTGGGTCATTTATGTAGTAGAAATGTAAAATTATTTTTGAATTTGGTGCCTTCTAGACTGAGAAAAGCCAGAAAATTTATTTTTGGCTCATGGGGATGAAAGACAACAACTCCATACTTGCTTCCCTGCCCTATGAGGTCACTCCCAAAGCCACTGCTACTGGTTCACTTGCCCACCATGGCACCGCCCCTACCGTTGTTTTTCACTTTCTTAGTAATAAAACCATTTAGTTCAGTTAGAGAACAGACACTGCAATTAAAATCTGAACGTGTCTGTTCAATATAATGTGAGTGAGCTTAACGAGTGTCACAGCACAAACGCAGCAGGAGTCAGATTACATTCATCACGAGAGCTGAGGTGAGCGCGTGCACGGCTTACATTCACGGCGCGTGTTCAGTCTGGCACATTTTCAGATCATGCATATGGAAGCTTAACTTTCATAGGAATTCATTTGCAAAGTTGAAACACTCACTTCGCTCCGCTCCGTTTACATGAATGCCCGCCGAGCGCTGTGAGTGCGATCCCACCCCCCTTGGACGGGTTGAAAACATGCGGAACTAGCTCCTTCTACTGGCTGTAGTCTTTAGCCCCTGGCCAAAAAAATCCTCAGATGATGCAAAATTACGATATTTGCATCATCGGAGGATTTTTTACAGAAATAAAATAATTCTCTCATCTCAGGAGGATATGAGGGAGGGGAAGCACGTTCATTCAAATATACTACTGGATTTCAACTGATATAAAGCTTAATGCTAAATCGCTGAAGTAACCCTTTAATCTTTAATGAACACTGAACTTTATATACTGAACATGAAGAAAATATACACAGCAACTCCAAAAACTAAAAACCATGATTAAATGAATAGTAGTAAGATGTATAATCTAATTGAAGAACCTTGTTATTTCAGTTCCTTTATTATAGTATATCTTGAAAATGATTCACAGCTACTTGATGTTGATTTGAGTTTACAGCTAACATTCATAAACGTTAGACTGATTCCCTCCCTCTAATAATCTTTGTATACTTTGAAGAAAAAAATGCCACTAAAAATAAAATCCAGGGGCAAATGTTGCCACTTAATTTCTGACAGCAGTAAGTGCCACTTGAAGTTCAGCAGTGAGCCAGGACCTGTTGCGCCTGGGATGTGTACAAGAGCAAAAAACTTGTTACTCATTCGAGAAGCAGACCCCATCACTTCGTTTTCTGACAACTGAGGGAAAGATCCTAAATTGTTTTTTTAATTAAATCAGCAAAATTGAGTTCAAGATTTAAATTGAGATTTAAAATTAATATTTAGATTTAGACATTTAGCTATAGGTGTTATCTTTAGATAGGTGTTTAGATGTGAGATGCACACATTGGATGTACATGATAAACAATATTTGTACAGGAAAATAATGGAACGATGTTACTTCAGAAACCTTACCACACACTGTGAACAATTAAAAATATATACTTAATCTAACAAAATTGTATTTATTCTTTAAGTATGAATTATCCTTATAAATTAATACATACATACTACGTACCTTTTAATAGTAAAAATCACTTCATAATTAGTGAACAAATCAGTAAAAATGTTTCCAGAAATGCTTGACTCATTACATCTTTGTGCACTTTGATTATTTGATTCTGTCTTATAATCAGCTACACATTAATATTTTGTGACATTTTATGCTTATACAAAATACAAGCAAACTTAACACAGACATTACCTATGCTGTACATCAGTGGTTCCCAACCACGTTTTTGGAAGCCCATCAACAGTGCATTTTGCATGTCTCCTCAATCAAACACACCTGATTCAAATCATCAGCTCATTAGTAGTGACAAAATCTGATGTGTGTGTGTCAGACAAAAGAGAGATGCAAAATGTGCACTGTTGGTGGGCCTCCAGGAACATGGTTGGGAACCACTGCTGTACATCATTCTATGTATATGCTGTACGTTGCCTATACAGTTAACTAGATATTTTTTAATAAAAAGTCCTATCTTGATGAACTTTAATTCACCACGTTGCTTTCCATTTTACAACCTGTGTTTTTATGGTGTTTATCAGCATCACATCACTATCAGAAGATTGTACTACTTCAAATAGATTGGAAATTTACATTTATATCGTTTATGTATGCCCACTGTTATCCCACAATGCCTTTCGTTAATAATTAAATAGTTGGTTTGAAAAAGTAAACGTGGCATTTGAAAAATTGTTATATACATGAGAATAGCAAGTAGCTATCGTTTCAATATGGACAATGACATTCTGTCCCCCCAGCGATAATAAACATCATCAATTCCGCATTTGGATTTATTGGGAAATATATGTACGTACATACTTGCAACATAGTGTTACGACAGACCAACGAAATTATGATATTTAAAAATTTAGGCCTAACGTTAAACCATATTTACGTTGTTGCTAACATATTTAAACGTTGCTGCTAAACCTGCATTTTAAATCATTTTCAATATTATATCATTCTCCAGTCAAATAATTTTACAATACTGACATTCGCGTGAGCCTACCGTTATCTGTGCCCATTAAGTGGTCAATTTTAGTGATCCCTGTAGCAAACGATTCCTCTTCCTCACCTTCTCTGTCAGAAGCCTCGTTTCTCTTGTTTGCACTTTGATCGGTTCAATTGGTCAAACAGATAACGATTCGCTTTCTAATCGCGTCATTGTACATGTATGTGGGCAGTTTCAGGACTGGCTATCTCTTGTTCACCTCCAACTACTTATGAATCCGCGTCCGCATTCCTCAACGCCGTTTAAATCACCATTTGCTTTAACGTGAATCGTAAACACTGAAGAAAGCAGTCTTTTTGAGTCTTTGTTGTCACACATAGGCATCGAAAACGACACAAACTCCTACTCTTAATCCCGAATAATACATGGGGTCGTGGGATTTCTTTTAAATATCTCTGCTAGTCGGTACGGCCAGCGGCGCGGTTTGGTTAAATGAACGCTCCTCGCGCGCGTGCGGAGTGGACAGCTGTAGGAGGAGCGACTGTGTGCGCGCGCGTACAGAGCGGCGCGCTCAGCAGCTGCATTTGAAAAAGTGTTGCTTAGTGCTTGGGACTTGTTGCTTCATGAAGAACTCACAGGAAAATTGTTGTAATCTCTCTTTTGTAACGGGTCCAACCTGTTTTTTTTTTGTTTTTTTTTAAGAATCACCTTATTATAGATCAATAGCTACCATATTTGTTTCTATATCAATCTCTCAGCAGCATCAAATATTCTATATTGCATATATGATTGGCAATTTGGCATACATGGTGTACATGTGAAATAAGAAGGTTTTTGTCCAGTGTCATGTTCCATTCAGTGAAAAAGTGCCCACTTAAGTAAAATATAAGAACTCATACCCTCAGTTAAAGTCTAGTCCCGCCTAGACTAAAATCCATGTCCTATTGTCTCAAGATGCACATCATGATTTTTGCTAAGGCACATTTATAAAAGTTATTTAATGTCTTAATTAAACTAGTTCTAATCCTGGCTTAATCTAAGCCCTGTCTGTGAAACCAGGCCATCGTTTTTCTTAACTTTAGTAATAGACAGATTGAGACAGATGAGATTTTCCCAATGTAACATTGAATTAAAATGTGTGAGGTATAACAATTTTATAATAAAATGTGTGAGGTGCACTAATCCAAATTCAATCAATGGGGTGAAACATGTGCAACCCATTCTCTCTGGTGGCTGCCTTATAAACTCACATAGGCTACTTTACTAGTTGTGTGCTTTATGAGATACCAGGAAATAGCTATTCATAAAGCATTTAAAATCACGACATACTTTTCATCTGACAATGTGCCCATGAAGCAAAGATTTGCAGCATCTGGTCGCGTATACTTCTGGAATTGTATGGTCAAGCCAAGCAGCTGTTTTGAGATTAATTATCCAGGTGTTTTTTTTTCTTCATCATATTCATGTGACACAATTATGAGAATGCAATGTGCTCAACTAAAGCTAAAGTTAATGTTCAGCTAACGTTCATTTCCCATGGTGTCTTATTTTATAAATGTAGAAGTACTCAATTCTTTTAACTCTGCATGGATCTTTGATTTGACTTCACTACTCTGGTTGGTGTCAAGCAAAGGTTGGCAAAGTATATTTAGCCCTGAATTTAGAATATAGATTATTGGATTAGACATCATTTTTAGCTTTCCATTGAACATATAAAATAGACCAACATTTAGATTACATCTGAACATTGATAAATGTTACATTTCACATATGATTCAGTCTGTCTTGGTAACAAATCATTTAGACCAGTTTTTTGCATGCCAGTTTCACTGATTCGGTAGTTTCACATGCCAGTTTCACTGACTTCTATATTTGCCTTTTAACTTATCATGAAATGAAAATTAAAAAATCACCACAACCTCAAATTGATCATTCTTACTTTTTTTAATGGAATATTTCAGTATTTATTATAAATTATTTTTCCACGCACATCATTTTTTTTATGTGCCTTGTAATCTTTAATCTATATAACCTCCTTCTCCGATGACATGTTTACTGCAAAGGCGTGGCAACCTGTCACTCACAAGAGATCACACTCACAGCCATACCGAACCACAAATGATCCAATAAATTCCCAATGGTCAAAATCAAACCCTGCCCTATGAGCTGTTTCACTCGGATATACCAACAGGGAAGAAAAGACCGGGAACTATTGCCATTTCAGTTTCATGCCGCCTTTAAATTTATATTTGAACTGGAAGAATTGAGCAGTCATTTGAGGTATGACGCATTTCATGAAATAAATCTCCAACCAAGTGAATTTGCATGTTTATGTGTTGTCTTGTCTGTTGTCGTAATGTCTTTATCCATCTTATCATTTTCATTTATTCACATATACATCAGGTTTTATTTATTGACTATCAAGATTTTAAGATTAACACTTGCCATCTTTACCTGTGGTTTCACAGCTCACCATCTGTTCAGTCAGTGAGCTGCAGGGCCTCACCAGATCAGGACAGAGTGTAACCTCTCCGCTTCTACTCACACCACTCCGAGCAAGAGTGAGGTTTACCCGGAAAGCTCTTACTCGCTTGCCTCTCTTACACAAGCACATTTCTATTCTTTATGTTTGAACTCAGTCATAGGCGTTCGGTAATCCAGATTGTTTCTCATAATCTATGACACCAATAATGTTCACAAAGCATTACCCATTACTCAGCTGATGTTGTGAGGCAGCACATTCTATTTTCAGTGTATACCAAGTTTATCTATTGTGCAAAGGCAATGTGTGATTCATTACTGATCAATGGTTATATCTTGGTTTCCGACTGTTGTGATGCCATATGTGCATGAGCTATGCTAATTAAATGTGTGATGCCACGATGACTCTCCACCATTCTGAAGTGTGAGTACTTCACTGTTATTTTTATCTTTTTGTTTTCCAAGTCTCACTTCTCACATTTCTCGCTTGTCTCATGCTCAAATCTCAACATTCTCTCACTTCAGGCATGGAAAGTACACGAACGATCTAATAATAAAGTGATGGAAGTGTGGGGATGGAGTGAGAGAAGAAAAAAAAAAGGAGAATGCCTAGGTTTGGGGAAAAAATATAGGCCTGGCTGTCATCAAGAAGGAATGGTCTGTGATGGGTAGGCAATTCAGTGGAGGAGTGCCATAACGTACCTGTTCAAGTGAATAGGTGATTGAGCTAATACATTTATGTTCTTGGGAACAATGATTTGCAATGTTTCTAAAACTTTACAATGTCAAATGTTCTTGTTGTGATTACATTTAAAATGCTACAATGATGTTACAACATCCTCCTAACCTTTTTATTATTATTATTATTATTAACTTATAGGCCTAACATTATAATAACGTTTATTTGCAATAGTCCAAAAATGATAACATTAACAAGTGCAAATAAGATTATAAGGATGTTCAGAAAAATTCCCAGAATGTTTGCTCTCAACATAATGAGAACGTTTAAGTGAAAACATTTAGACGTTCTAAAATACGTTCAAAGAACGTTCATATGAAAGCGTATCAAATATAGCCTATTAATGTTATAAGAACGTTTTATAAATGGTATCTAAAGAACATTGTATCTTAACATTACAAAAGCCTTTGCAAAACATTAGTGAAAGTTGTGGGAACGTTCCCTAACTTCCCTCTTACCTGGATTGCACGATCTGGTAGTCTAGGCAGTTACCATAAAATGTCAATGTGCTAAATTTATATAGGATAATCGCAAGTGTATACGTGAAAAGAGATAAATCATGGAAATATTCAGCAATGACTACAATGTTGTCGCTCTGACAGATTGCTTACGACTGCACACGGAGATCGCGGACAAAATTGTAAATAGCCTACGTTCGTCGAATCAGCTGTCAGAAAGGTGGAGGCAAGGGCAGGCATAATAATGTAAACGTAACAACGGCATAACAACAGTCGGTTGAATTTATATTTAGTATGGGGGCAGAAAATGTCTCCCTTCACAAAAACAGCAGCATGAAACAACGTCATTTTAGGAGAGCGAGGCGCGCATCAGAACGGAGTCAGTCGCAGCATCTGCTTCTCCTCCGGTGACCGACGAGCTCGAAAGCAAGATTATTAATATTAATATCAGCGCGAAGTGCGCCGCCACCGCCATCATATTTGTTTTTCTGCGGACTCTACATTCATTACCGGGAAGTCGTCTCGGGGTTATAGTGTGCTGGCACCAACAGACTGCATTTGTGAATGGTTCTATGGGCCTGCTTTGAACGGATGTTTTTTTTTCTTCTTCCCTAACGTCGCAGTGAACTGCACCATGGATAGCGAAGCGCTTTCTCATCGTGCTCCGCGCGGAGGGTGAATGGGGATGAGGATGTTGTTTACAAAAAGCAGCCAGCCGTCAGCGCACTGATGCTCGGTCTCCCAGAATATATGGGCTACATTTTTTCCATCTAATCTTTTATGACACGTTTGGAAATTACTGTCACCTCCGTCTTTCCTCTATGAAGAGGGCAATGTCATCGTCAGCAGACCGGCGTGGATTTGTTGTTGTCTGATTTTACTACTTGTCCTCTGCAATTCGACTTCACGCCGTTTATGTAAGTCAGTCTATTTTGCACCATTTGTTCTCTTGTACCTACACTGAAGACGGATATGTTTAAATCATACAAATTGTTATGAAATTCGACCTCAATTGTTATTGACTTGTGTGTGGAAATATAAACATCTTAGGAAAGGCTAGCAATACGATCTCCCACAGAGGAATTGACCAACCGCCTATTACCGTGTTTGTCGATATATATATATATAGGCTAAATATTTTTTTCAATTAACTAGGCTACCTAATTCATGTGTTGTATTTCTTAAGACAAAAGCTAATCCATGAAAACAGTTGTGTAGTAAAACCAGGAGAGTATTTTGTTCACTAAATCACGTCATTTTAAACCGAAAAATATGTCTCGCATGACTTGTGCTTACACTGTCGATATTTCCTCCACAAAACCTGGCAGAGTCCCTAACAAATGAGTAGATAAAGGCAGCGGGTTTGTGTTCATTTGAGCGTATAAAAGTGACGCGTCTCGAGGAGCGTCTTCAGGTAGAGTGCACGCGAGAGTTTTAGAGTTCGCCATACGTATGACACGCCGTTAACTTGGGGTTTATGAGATATTTCATCAAGTATGTCATTATTTAAAAGAAAATTGTAAGCATTTTTTTTACCGCTTTTTAAACCGCTATATTTAAGTCATTTAAAGACTTTGGTGATTAGTCGTGTACCCTGGCCCGTTGTACCGGCGAGTGTCTTCAGAAATATTCGTCTCACGGAACGTCTGCATGAACTGCGCGTGAAGGTGGCATCAGAATGCCAATGGCACGTGCGACAAGCTACAACTGCAGCCAATTTTATTACAGTCGTGATGTGATAGTAGATGGGAGGCGTGGCTGCGTGTGTGCGCGTGTATGTCTATGGCTTGAACCTGGACGTCTCCGGATCGGTCTTGTTGTAGCCTATAACTGGTAATGGTTAGTAGCACTAAATTATAATGACCACCGGATACATTATTCGCGGATTAAAAGAAAGAGAGGAGGGGTGAGGGCGGGGAAAGCCAGTTAGGCGAAGAGGTGTAGACTCTGGAGTAGGCTACACTGCAGACATGAGGAGACCAGCCCCACCTTGTCTGGGGGCTGTGGAAGCCTTCACATTGGGTTTTACTAGTACTAGTTTTAGAGTAGTATTGTCCAAAACAATACTAGTCGAATTTGATCAATTAGCCAGGAGGTGGTAATTTCAGGCATTATCATATTATGAGATATTTTTACAATAGCCTACATAAACATTATTTGAAAATAAGCAGGATGCATATGACAAGACCTTTCGATCAATCCACCTCGATTAATCATGAAGTTGTAGCAATGTGAATTTTACTTTTGGGAGTGCTGCATTTAAGTGATGGGTGTGTTCTCAGATTATATATATATATATATATATATATATATATATATATATATATATATATAGATAGAGATAGAGAGAGAGAGAGAGAGAGAGAGAGAGAGAGAGAGAGAGAGAGTGAGAGAGTCTCCTAGTGTCTTCAACCTGTTTCAGATCAAACATAGGAATAAGGACAGATACACTCACTGGATACAATTTTGAAAAAAAGTGTTGAATAATGAGACTGGCCTATAATGTGTAGAAATGTAATAAAGGCACAGTATGTAAGATTTTTAGATTAAAATATCCAAAAACCACTAGAACCACTAGGTTTTTTTTTTACTTGAGTGCTTGCACAATCCCAAACGTTTCAGAGAAATCTATTTTATCGCTATTTTACATGACTCGGGCCGTCATTGTGCCGCCTGTCAATACGTCATATAACGTATAACATTACTTACGTTATAAGTAATGTTATCAAATAACATTACCCTTGATTTTATAGAAACCATGGAATCACCAAAGACACTTTAATATATGTATTATTAGACCTCTTGAAACTTTACAATTTA
This sequence comes from Gobiocypris rarus, assembly GCA_023029165.1. Classification (NCBI taxonomy): domain Eukaryota; kingdom Metazoa; phylum Chordata; class Actinopteri; order Cypriniformes; family Gobionidae; genus Gobiocypris; species Gobiocypris rarus. Next base: position 33,458,375 of record CM040916.1, on the reverse strand, counting down.
TTAAATTTAATTGCATGTCATTTAGCAACACAAGTAATTTTATTAATATGATATTCTAATATCAATCTAGATTACTGCAAAGTGCAATAAGTGTCTCATACCAGCCACGAAGCAAACACGCGGAGTAATGGTATAACTTAACTTTCAACACTCTCAAATGTATTTCGAATGATAGTTTTTTAATCATAACATATTACATACGCAATGACAAGAGCAGATACGTCCGACTGCAGCACATAATAAAAGCTCTGCAGGACTTGAGGACTTAATGTTTATCGCAGGTATCTCTCATCCATCCAAGATTTCTGGCTGTGTCTGTCGGATTCCTTTCCCTCGCGCAGGTAAAGACGACAGCTGCTATGAATCCACGCTCATTCACGGTGTCATCAAGCTACGCCTTTGTTTTCATTAAAAAAAAAACAAATTTTCTCTAGCGGCGAAAATTACATTGTTTGTCTTTAATATATTTACATTCTTTAGATTTACATTAGTCATATATTTGCAGAATCAGAATAGGACAATGAAACGTTTAGCTGAATTAACTATTAGAAAATGAACTTAAAATAATATAAATAAATCTATTTTATTATAATTGTATTCTATTAAAATTAAAATATTACATATATTTACTGTAATATTTTTCTCAAAAGTTAGACCCTTTGCAGTACCACCACAGACCCTCTGGACTAAAATCTATAGCGACTTCATAGCAAATTCACAGCACAATAAGAGTGACTTCTAGTGGCTGGTAAGAGAATACCTACTGTCTCTCTATCTCCATCTCTCACCAGCTCCCTGTCTCTCAGCTCCCATTAAATTGTTTTTGAAATTTGATGAAACAGCATATGACAACGGCATGTGGGATAGAGAGAGAGAGAGACATGAGCAGAGAGCGGAAAGGGTGAATAAGCATAATAAGATAATGAGCAGATAGTTTTAAAGACTCAGTAATTGGAAAATAAGAGAATGGAAGTGCAATTGTGAACAAGGTAGAGAGAACATCAAATGATCTTAAGAGACTTGAGGATTTATCATAATAGAAACCGAAGAGAATATATGTGAGTGTGTTAGACAGATGGGGAGACTGTATGTTTGCATGGCCCTGATTAGACTTTGACAGATGTTCCCTTGTAAAGCTCATTTTTCGGGTTGGGCTTTAGTCCTGTCTGTCTTTCTGTCTGGATGATCCAGGCTCAGGCTTTACGCTGTAGATTTCCTGAAAGGATCGAATTGAATTTTTATGGCATGTTTGCATCTGAGCACCAGCATGATGTCTGTTTTAGGCTTAAATCAAATGAGGAAGGGTGGGTGAAGAAGTAGTGATGAATAAAGATGAATGTTCGCTAATGTGACGCAATACAGAATTATTAAGGGAAAGCTGGGTCAGGTGTACATTAGAATGAACCCTTCAGGCACTGAGGCTTACTGTATGCGAGTGAAGTGCTTTAGCATACTAATGTAAAATATAACTTGGTTAGTAAAGCAATATAGCACTGTAAAGTACTGCTCTCAGACAGAATGGTTGTTTTAAGGATTTTATCCGACAGCAACTATGTGGATTTTCATGTTCACACACTTACACATTCACATCCAACTACTAGCGGCTGTTCACACACAACATGTTTTTCCATACCACTGCGCTACTTTTCCATTTATTTCAATATAAATGCGCCAGATGAATGTCTTTTTCAGACAGTCTTTTCTTGCGTCTTTTGCAGAATGTCGCGCATGGCATTTGAAAACTCACTGCTCAAGTTAAAAGAAGTTCAACTTTTAAAATACATGTCTCTAGACCTTGCTAATACAACACGTTCTGTGTGAACCAGCCCTTAGTCTTTCTTCGGAGGTATTATAGATAAAGAGAGGAGCACTGGATCTAGTGAGTGCAGAACATGATTTGCTCAGGACTCCAGACAGAAAATAAAACAGAATGGAAGAGAAAGAACATGGAGGAGAGGCCAGCGTCATTGGGGACCCTCACGAGCAACATCAATGTTTCAGATTCAATAGAGCATAGCTTGTATACAGACTGAGGGAACAAGAGGGGGGACATAAAATTTTCATGGTTTAAGTTAGATTTGTGGACCTGGTTTCTACTGAAGGAATTTAAAAGCAACAGAAGAATTACCACCACACAAGTTGTGTGTTCTAGGTCCAAAATAGCTACTGCTATGTAAAAAAATATTTCACTCTGTTTTCTACTTGGTTGCACAATATGTCATATCTGTTGCAGTGTAACACAGAAACCCTTTCAGGTCAGAGAGTCCAATGCTTTTAGCAAGGAAGACGGGTAGAGGTTTTTGGAATAGTTGTGTATGCATTAGTGTGTTCTGCACTAAGTATTTGGGGGATTTGCTTTACTGGAGGAGTATCATGTGGCTGGATCTGGCATCTGTCAGCTGTGAACCGGGGGAGTCCTTCACAACTGGGGCAGAGCAGGTTACCACTTTGCTTTATTTATGGTAGCGATTCCCTTCCTGTGGTGCATGTAACCCCAAGAGGTACTTCAAAAATTATGGTTTTGCCTGGTTAAATCTATATATCAGAAAAAAAACATAGTTATAGTGTATATTTTTTAAATAATCTATAATTAAAAAAATTATTAATAAAGCTCAAGTTTTTTTCTTCAGTTTCTCGTATATAGGCTAATGTGTGAAAGATCTAAACCTTTGTGTCTACTTTAAATATTTGTTTGTAAATATTTGTTGCACAAAAAAATGTATATGTATTTTGCACTTTGTATACACACTTATATAACACATGTACACCGATCAGGCATAACATTATGACTGTGACGTGAATAACATTGATTATCTCTTCATCACGGCACCTGTTAGTGGGTGGGATATATTAGGCAGCAAGTGAACATTTTTTCCTCAAAGTTGATGTTGGGCAAGCATAAGGATTTGAGCGAGTTTGACAAGGGCCAAATTGTGATGCTAGACGACTGGGTCAGAGGTCCTGGTCTGCAGTGGTCAATATCTAACAAAAGTGGTCCATGGAAGGAGCAGTGGTGAACCAGCGACAGGGTCATGGGCGGCCAAGGCTCATTGTGGTCCGATCAAACAGACAAGCTACTGTAGCTCAAATTGCTCAAGACATTAGAAAGGTATCGGAATACACAGTGCATCGTAGTTGCGTATGGGGCTGCATAGCCGCAGACTAAACAGGGTGCCCATGCTGACCCCTGTCCACTGCCGAAAGGGCCAACAGTGAGCATGTGAGCATCAGAACTGGACCACGGAATAATGGAAGATGGTGGCCTGTTCTGATAAATCACGCCTTCTAATTTACGTGGATGGCCTGTGCGTGTGCGTTGCTTACCTGGGGAATGCATGGTACCAGGATGTCCTATGGGAAGAAGGCAAGCTGGCGGAGGCAGCGTGATGCTTTGGGCAATGTTCTGCTGGGAAACCTTGGGTCCTGCCATCCATGTGAATGTTACTTTGACACGTACTACGTAACTAATCATTGTTGCAGACCATGTACACCCTTTCATGAAATGGTATTCCCTGGAGTGGCCTCTTTCAGCAGGATAATGCGCTCTGCCACAAAGCAAATATGGTTCAGGGATGGATTGAGGAGCACAACAATGAGTTTGAGGTGTTGACTTGGCCTCCAAATTCCCCAGATCTCTAGCCAATTGAGCATCTGTATGATGTGCTGAACAAATCCATGGAGGCCCCTCGCAACTTATAGGATTTAAAGAATCTGCTGATAACATCTTGCTGCCAGATACCACAGCACACCTTCAGAGGGTCCATTGGAGTCCATGCCTTGAAGTGTCGGGCTGTTTTGGCAGCAAAAGGGGGACCAACACAATATTAGTCATAGTGTTATGTCATAATGTTAGGCCTGATCGATGTATATACACATGTATTGGGTTGGACCCCCTTTTGCTTTAATTCTTTGTGGCATAGATTCAACAAGGTGCTGGAAACATTCCCCAGAGATTTTTGTTCTTATTGACATGACAGCATGACATGTAGACGCTGCAGGTGTGATGGCTGCAAATGATGCAAAACTCCCGTTCCACCACATCCCAAAGATGCTCCATTGGATTGAGATTTGGTGACGGGAGGCCATTTGAGTATCGTGAACTCATTAAATGTTAAAGAAATCAGTTCAAGAGGATTTGATCTTTGGTGCGTTATCCTGCTGGAAGTAGCCATCAGAAGATGGACATGGTCAGCAACAATACCCAGGTAGGCTGTGGCGTTCAAACGATGCTCAATTGGTACAAAGTGTGCTATGAAAATATCCCCTACCCATTACACCACCACTCGTCTGAACCGTAGATACAAGGCAATATGGATCCATGCTTTCGTGTTGTTTACGGCAAATTCTGACCATCTGAATGTGGCAGCAGACCCTCATCAGACCAGGCAGCTTTTTTCCAATCTTCTATTGTTTAAGTTTTGTGAGCCTAGCAGTGAAAATATTGTTGCTTCTGTCATCACAACACCCACCTTCTTGTCCTCATTTTACCTCTATACACACATGCAGATGCACATACAGCAGTCTTTTGCTTACATACGCAGCATGTGAAACAGATGTGCAAGAATACACATGCACACTTACACCATATACAAAGCAATACTCAAAACAAAGTCTTCCCTAGGGATGAGCATGTGAAGGGGTCCATTACTTCACCGTCTGCCCCTACTTTATCATGTGTGACTGTTGTCTGTGTGTGTTTGCGTGTACACTATTTTTGTACATATATGTAGGCAAGTACCCTTCCCAAAACACACATTTTTAAAATTCAAATCTTAATTTTTTTAATAAAAGGGTAATGTATGTTTTAAGATTTTTCAGTAAGGTGCACGCAAACACACACACACAGATGTTCTGGTGTGAGATTGTGTTTCCTTTTTCCATTGTCTTATCTTCACAATTCTGCTTTTGTAGCACGTGTGAGTGTGTTTGCTTCACGTGTTTGCATATGTGCGTTTGCATATGTATTGACATGCATGTGTATGTAGCGTGTCACCTTGATTACTGCAGATTCTAGTGAGCATCATGAAGCCAAGGGCAAACTAGGAGAAAAAGAGAGAGAACAAGGGAAGGAGTGAAGCGAGGAGGAGGGGGAGAGGAGGTCAGTGAGTGCTTCCGTGAATAGTGAGAGAGAGTGAAAATTGGATGCAGAAAACAGAACAGAGTGAAACAGCAGTGGAAGGGAGGAGTGTTTTAGAATCGGGACAAGGAAATATATTTAGTCAGCTTGCAGAATAAGGCAAATACTGGTAATCCGTGGTGATGGTACACTTTGTTTCGACAAAACACACTTGGACACATGTTCAGATGAGTGCTGCGTGTAAGGAAGCGGTTGCTCCTCCACAGTTCCTCACTAATTGGCAGTCTGCTGCAGTGCTCAGTGTGTGATTGCTTGTGTGTATGGGTGTTTTCCAGACTCTGCAATCAGACACTTTTTTTCCAGCTTTCACAAAAACATACAATGATATTTAATATTAAACAGAATTTGGGGGATACAAACAACAGATCGTAGAGAGCAGAACATTAAATTCTACAAATCACTTTTTTCAGCATGAGAGAGATTTTTACACACTTCTTATTTGTAGTAATTTAATTTCATGAGTCATGAAATCAGACACAGCTACCCTCTCTATGGAGCGTTACTCTGCTGGACAGACAGACTGCAGTTTGTGTGCCATGATACTTTGTTTTAGCATTCTGGAGATGCAGAATAGTTCCTCAAGTTTGATGTGTGAGATAGCAATTTGGATATAGAGAGATGGAGAGAGCAGGATAATTTTAGTCTAGACTTCATTAAATATTCATCAGAGTGTGTTGTTGATCTGTGGTGAAGGTATGTGTATTTGTGTGTAGGTCAAGTTGTGCCTAAATTGTGGGGATCAAATGTCCCTACAAGTAGTATAGTAAAAACTGAAGTCACTTTAATTGTGGAGAGCTGCCAATATTTCCCATGAGGACAATGGCTTAATAAACATAAATGTATGACTTATTGAAAATCTAAAAGTGCATTAACTGACAGGCTAGGGCTGCGTTTAAGTAAAAAATTTGTATGCAGCTGCTATTTACATCTCATATCACCAGTAAACCTTTGCGTTTCCAAGCCAACGACTGATGCATTTGTATTACATTCCAACGAGCTCCATTATCCATTATATGAATTAAAGCCACACTGCATTGTTCTTGATCAAAATTGATTAACATGAAAAATAACAAATTTCACCATTAAATCATGTAGTGAAGTATTCCGTGTTTCACAATCATATGGCATTCAGTACTGTGAAAACCCCCCCAAAATAAAATACACAAAAACAAAACTGCCAGAAGTTTTAGCCATATCTTAACTTTAATGTTTCTTTTATCATGTGAACTACCTATATAAAGCATGTTATATGCATACATGTTTGGGAGAAAGGGGAACGCGGTCACATTCACATCAGATGCTGCCCATCATAAATTCAAAGCGCAAGACAGACAGATAGAGGTCGGAGGAGAACACCGGAAAAGGTGAAAGTATGGATGAAACTGATCTGTATTTGCAGTACACAAGCCGCGGTTCAGAGCTGCCAGTGTGAAATCAAAATGGGAGCGTGTTACTCCCGCTCTCCATACGCACAGCTTCTGCGAAACCGGCGTGATGTGCCACAGATTTCAGAGTTAAGCATGCCATTGTGTGAAATGCATACACAAGCAGCTCATGGTCATCTCAGAGTGGTTTGGTTCACAGTAAATGCAGCAAACTCCATCTGTGCATATATTGCTAGTTTAACATACTCTATATTGCCAAAAGTTTTGGGACGCCTGCCTTTACATGCACATGAACTTTAATGACATCCCATCCTTTGCAGCAATAATAGTTTCAACTCTTCTGGGAAGACTTCTCCACAAGGTTTAGGAGTGTGTTGTTTTTTTTACCATTCTTCTAGAAGTGCATTTGTGAGGTCAGGCACTGATCTTGGACGAGAAGGCCTGGCTCACAGTCTCCGCTCTAATTCATCCCAAAGATGTTCTTTCGGGTTAAGGTCAGGACTCTGTGCAGCCCAGTCAAGTTCCTCCACAGCAAACTCACTCATCCATGTCTTTATGGACCTTGCTTTGTGCACTGGTGGGCAGTCATGTTGTATCCCCAAACTGTTCCCACAAAGTTGAGAGCATGAAATTGTCCAAAATGTCTTGGTATGCTGAAGCATTAAGAGTTCCTTTCACTGGAACTAAAGGCCCAAGCCCAACGCCTGAAAAACAACCCCACACCATAATCCCCCCTCCACCAAACTTGGCACAATGCCAAGTGTGGCTGGTTTTGGAAGAGCCCTGGAGTCAGGCACTCAAAAAAATGATTCATGGCATAGTTTATAATTAAGTATTTGCATCCTTTTGATTTTATTTAAATTATGTGTTTTTTTAAATTTATGTAGCCAGATTGCTTAAAGTCAATGTAAATTTGTTAATTGTGAAAACTATTAGATTTAATCAGTTAAAAAGTATGACTATGGTTTAAATAGAGCTAGCTGTGGAACGAGCCAGATTCAGTTAGTTAGATTGTATGAGATTGGTTTGCATAAAGTTTAGTTTATGGAAAATGGAAATTATGCCGATCCATACTCCAGTCGGTAGGTGGCGGTACTGCACATAGACGTGTCTATGGTAATAATCCTGCAAAGAAAAAGCACCAGGAGCAGATGGAAAAAAACGTTCTCCTCTAATCTTTCATCAGACCATGGTAAGTTACATCTGTGTTCATTGTATTTTGTTTAACTGTTTTCATATACATGTGTTATTCGTACTGTTTATATTGTATTACACTAATACCAATGAACTGACTATCACATTTTCGTTTAGTCCACTAGATAGCTAACTTGCATATGGTGCTAATAAATAAAAGCTAACTTTAGCATCTTTTTTTAGCTAAACGTCCTTCATTATTGGACAGTGTTACATGTAAACTAATTACATCTAACAGGTATGTCATTTTTGTCCTGTGTTTATGTGAATTTCTGAATTTTTCATGAGTGAGCGATGCTTTACAACAGCTTAATGTAACTTTACTCAGTACGGTTGCATTATTTTTTCTCTTTTTACCATTTTGAAAATGTATGCTCCGCATTTTTGTCCTTTGGCAAAACATGTGCAGTTACTTTGTAGACCAAACATAATGATAGTAGCCTTTAATAATTCTCCAAAAAATTTGTTCATTAGCAACAGTATGCATTTTGTTTCTAACTACAACTATTTTTTATTTCACAGATACCTAAATCACCCTTTCTTACATATGTATGGTGGACAACCTCCTAGACCTTGTATGTATGCTACAAAGATTGATATATAATGCATAGAAAATTCAATACACTAAATTACAAACAATGAATCGCAGTTTGAAATTTTTGATTCAATAAAAAGCATAATATAACACGTAATCTGGTCCTTTTTCATCTTTCAGGTCAGCTTCATGCATATAACTACGGTTTCACTGACATCAAAATTCATCGGTCAACTGGACAAATACACTGATGACTTGATAAGGGATTTCCATTGCAAAGGAGGATATGCTGGACAGAAAAAAGCTAAAGTAAGTGTGTTTTTTTATGTATTGCATCATATATTACACTGGTTACTCTTTTGTCTTGACATTTTGTCTTTTTTTTTAATTTTATCTAAGAATTTTCTGTCGCTACATAAACTGCTATGCACCTACCACTTTGACGCTCCAAAAATGTGTAAAGAGATCAAAAAACGAATTCAATATGAATCGAAACTAAATTTTCTGAAGATTTTATTCACACATATACGTTCAACAATGCACACATCAGTTGTAGTAAACAGAAACTCAAGCATGTTAGCTTGAAGTGTGAGAACCAATGAGGTTCATTCTGGTGTTACGCATCACGTTTGAGCTTCCCAAGAACCAATGAGGTTCATTCTGTTGTTACGCAGCACGTTTGAGCTTCAGCAAGAACCAATGAGGTTCATTCTGGTGTTACGCATCACGTTTGAGCTTCCCAAGAACCAATGAGGTTCATTCTGGTGTTACGCATCACGTTTGAGCTTCCCAAGAACCAATGAGGTTCATTCTGGTGTTACGCAGCACGTTTGAGCTTCCCAAGAACCAATGAGGTTCATTCTGGTGTTACGCATCACGTTTGAGCTTCCCAAGAACCAATGAGGTTCATTCTGGTGTTCAGCACGTTTGAGCTTCAGCAAGAACCAATGAGGTTCATTCTGGTGTTACGCAGCACGTTTGAGCTTCCCAAGAACCAATGAGGTTCATTCTGTTGTTACGCAGCACGTTTGAGCTTCAGCAAGAACCAATGAGGTTCATTCTGGTGTTACGCATCACGTTTGAGCTTCCCAAGAACCAATGAGGTTCATTCTGGTGTTACGCAGCACGTTTGAGCTTCCCAAGAACCAATGAGGTTCATTCTGGTGTTACGCAGCACGTTTGAGCTTCAGCAAGAACCAATGAGATTCATTCTTGAGTTACGCAGCACATTTGAGCTTCCCAAGAACCAATGAGGTTCATTCTGGTGTTACGCATCACGTTTGAGCTTCTCAAGAACCAATGAGGTTTGTTCTCATGCGTCAAGCAAGTTAGTTTGAGCTTCTGTTTATGTTCGCTGATGAAAATGTTGACCAAACCACTCAATTCATATGTATTTTACGATCTCTTTATGAACTTTTTGAAGCATCGAAAAATAGCATTTTCATTTTTGGGCGAACTATCCTTTTAAAATTCAGCCTTATTTAAACTAAGTTAATGACTACCTTCATGTTTTTTTTCTTATTCTTAAGTTTATCTAAGAATGAAGACATAGACATCAAGCGTGATTGTATCATGAGGTGCCTAAGTGTCTACCTAAACGAAGACACAGAGACACTCATCAAAGAATATGTGGTAAGTGTGCGTCAAGCTTCTCTCTTTGTTGTAAATGTCTTATTGATATATATACATTGATAGTTATGTTAATGTACAAAGTAAGGAAATTGTGAAATAAGAATCATTAAACATTGGTGTAGATAGGGAAATTAATACATAATTCATGGAAAAACTATAACAGTACAACTATCACTTCAATTACATGAGTTGACTGAATCAATAGGAAATAAACCGTCTTGCTGCAAAAGCAAGTTTAAATAGATAGTTCACCCAAAAATTTAAATGTTGTAATTTACTCACCTCCAAATTGTTCGAAACATGTACAAGTTTTTTCTGTTAGAACACAAAAGAATTTTGGTAACCAAATGGTTGACTGTAGGCATTGAATTCCATAGCAGGAAAACAAAAAAGTACAATGGAAGTCAATCGCTATCATCCACTGTCTGGTTACCAGTGCTTTAAAAATCATCTTTTGTGTTCAACAGAAGGAATGCATTCATACAGGTTTGGAACAACATGAGGTGAGTAAAAAAAATGGGTGAATATTTGGGTGAACTATCCCTTTAACTTGAAAACTGAATTTTGCAGCAATTAAACCACTTTGATGTTTTTCTGCAAACTAAGCCAATTGATCACAATAACTAGAACTGTGATGCATTTAGATTGGGTTGGCTTGCAGGTTTACAAAAGTATTTTAGTAATTTGGTTGCAAACTTTAAGGGCTTTGGCTAGCTATCTGGATTTTTTTTTTTTCTAAACTGGATGGTTAGACAAATGGGTGATCTGTGTTCAAGTCTTTCTGATTGTATTTATACGTTTTGAAAAGTGTTCCATTTATTTTTATGTGTTTACATTTGACTGAGTCTACATATCTGAAATGTCAGTTTACAAAACATTGTGCCTTTATATTTCTGAATATAACACTATGACTGGCATTGGGACACAACTCATTATCTTTGTCTATTCTCCAGGACTGTGAAAGTGAAGAGGCTGATATGGGATAGCACAGACAACAATGGGAATATATGCCTTTTGGGCAGAGGACCTTCAGATGTTGGCGTTGTTCTGGAAGGTTTGTGTGAAGTATCACATTTGGATGTGTGATGCCTTTTGGACTGATGAATGCCCTTAATATTGTAAAAAAATTATTGACCTGAAAGATGAAAAAGGACAAGATTACGTGTTATGTTATACTTTTTATTGAATCAAAAATTTTCAAACTGAGATTCATTGTTTGTAAGTATTCAGACCCCCTTAAATTTCTCACTCTTTGTTATATTGCAGCCATTTGCTAAAATCATTTAAGTTCATTTTTCTCATTAATGTACACACAGCTCCCCATATTGACAGAAAAACACAGAATTGTTGACATTTTTGCAGATGTATTAAAAAAGAAACACTGAAATATCACATGGTCCTAAGTATTCAGACCCTTTGCTCAGTAGAAGGACCCTTTTGATCTAATACAGCCACGAGTCTTTTTGGGAAAGACGTTTTTCACACCTGGATTTGGGGATCCTCTGCCATTCCTCCTAGCAGATCCTCTCCAGTTCTGTCAGGTTGGATGGTAAATGTTGGTGGACAGCCATTTTCAGGTCTCTCCAGAGATGCTCAATTGGGTTTAAGTCAGGGCTCTGGCTGGGCCATTCAAGAACAGCCACGGAGTTGTTGTGAAGCCACTCCTTCGTTATTTTAGCTGTGTGCTTAGAGTCATTGTCTTGTTGGAAGGTGAACCTTCAACCCAGTCTGAGGTCTTGAGCACTCTGGAGAAGGTTTTTGTCCAGGATATCCCTGTACTTGGCCGCATTCATCTTTCCCTCGATTGAAACCAGTCGTCCTGTCCCTGTAGCTGAAAAACACCCCCACAGCATGATGCTGCCACCACCATGCTTCACTGTTGGAACTGTATTGGACAGGTGATGAGCAGTGCCTGGTTTTCTCCACACATACCGCTTAGAATTAAGGCCAAAAAGTTATATCTTGGTCTCATCAGACCAGAGAATCTTATTTCTCACCATCTTAGCAAACTCCAAGCGGGCTTTCATGTTACTTGCACTGAGGAGAGGCTTCCGTCGGGTCACTCTGCCATAAACCCCTTACTGGTGGAAGGCTGCAGTGATGGTTGACTTTCTACAACTTTCTCCCATCTCCCGACTGCATCTCTGGAGCTCAGACACAGTGGTTCTTGGGTTCTTCTTTACCTCTCTCACTAAGGCTCTTCTCCCCGATAGCTCAGTTTGGCTGGACGACAAGCTCTAGGAGTGGTTCTGGTCGTCCCAAATGTCTTCCATTTAAGGATTTTGGAGGCCACTGTGCTTTTAGGAACCTTAAGTGCAGCAGAAATTATTTTGTAACCATTGGCAGATCTGTGCCTTGCCACAATTCTGTCTCTGAGCTCTTCAGGCAGTTCCTTTGACCTCATGATTCTCATTTACTCTGACATGCACTGTGAGCTGTAAGGTCTTATATAGACATGTGTGTGGCTTTCCTAATCAAGTCCAATCAGTATAATCAAACACAGCTGGACTCAAATGAAGGTGTAGAACCATCTCAAGGATCAGAAGAGATGGACAGCACCTGAGTTAAATATATAAATGTCACAGCAAAGGGTCTGAATACTTAGGACCATGTGATATTTCAGTTTTTCTATTTTAATAAATATGCAAAAATGTCAACAATTCTGTGTTTTTCTGTCAATATGGGGTGCTGTGTGTACATTAATGAGAAAAAAAATGAACTTAAATGATTTTAGCAAATGGCTGCAATATAACAGAGTGAAAAATATAAGGGGGTCTGAATACTTTCCGTGTGTGTGTATATATATATATATATAATATTTGTGAAATGAGCTTGTTTGTGGCAAAAAATTTTTTATTAAAGAATATATATAATGTGAAACAAGGTGGTCTGCCCATTTTTTATTATATGTTGTGATTGGGGAGTAAAATGGAGGAAACATATTTAAAATACATAAATATGACTTTAAAATACATTGGGTTTATAATAAAAAATACTTAAACATAAAGCATTTTAAGTAAATTGGGTTTATTACATAATAATACAAAATCCTGTTTCTTATTCATTTAAAACTAATTGGATTTATTGATGCTTTTACATAAATATTATTCTTACTTGTTTAATTTATATATGACTTACACATATATATTACATAAAGTTTATTACTTTTTTTATGTTAAAAATATGTAATCAAAATGGATGGAAAATTTATATGCAATCAAATTACATAAATCTTATTTATTGGGCCTAAATTTTTTTTTGAGTGCAAGTACCATTCTCCTGTCAACCGCCAAACCCAGACTCGTCCATCAGATTGCCAGACAGAGAAGTGTTCTTTCCACCACTGCATCTGACATAGTACTTGGTGATGCAAGGCTTGGATGCAGCTACTCGGCTATGGAAAACCATTCCATGAAACTCTCTACACACTGTTCTTGAGCTAATCTGAAGGCCACACAAAGTTTGGAGGTCTGTAGCTATTGACTCTGCAGAAAGTTGGCGGCTTCTGCGCGCCTCAGCATGCGCTGACCCCGCTCTGTGATTTTACGTGGCCAACTACTTTGTGGCAGTTACTGTTGTTCCCAATTGCTTCCACTTTGATATAATAACACGAACAGTTGATTGCAAAATATTTAGTAGTGAGGAAATTTCATGAATGGACTTTCAATCATGGTACCACGCTTGAATTCACTGAGAGCGACCCATTCTTTCACAAATGTTTGTAGAAGCAGGCTGGATACCTAGGTGCTTGATTTTATACACCTATGGCTATGGAAGTGATTGGAACACCTGAATTCAATGATTTGGAGGGGTGTCCAAATACTTTTGGTAATATATAATGTACATTTGGGAATGCAACGTATTTGTACATTTGATGAGAAGTTTACAGCATTTCAAAATAAAATGATTTTAATGATCAAATATTCTTTGGGTGGTGCTAAATTTAGATGATTTATGTAGTACATCTTAGGGTTTCGACTGACACAAAATGTTAGGAAAACCATGGGCTACAGAATTCAGGGTGTATAAATCCAAATGTTGGTGGAGGGTAGATATGGTTTATTAGCATATCATGTGAGCATTATATTCAAGGATATGGTCAAAGCAGGTTAGTGTGTCACCATGAACAAACAGAGCATGCACAAAGGACACAGCACCAAGCCAATGACTGAGAAGGGTCTGTTGCAGTACTAAGCAATGCTCCTACAAGTTATACCTATTTCTACAAGTCACGCCTTCCACAAAGAAAAAAAACATGGATATAATTTATGGATACATTTATTTTCAAATACATTTATTCCATATTTTATCTATGAAATGTTTGTAAGGCTTAATTATATTGATTTCAGATCTTACGAAGTATGAAACAATAGCCATTAGGGGAAAATGCAATAAATTATTCAATCGAATGCATACCTATTATATGTTAATTAGTTAAAAATCCTTTCCCCAAACATTAACCTGACCATATTCATATCCCTTCCATGAAATGTAAAACTGCTGTACAAGTGTGATTTTTTTACAGAAAGATACAGTAAAATGCTATAGTAAAAACTTGTAAATGGTTTACATCACAGTATACTATGTAGTTTTTAATGAAAAATGCTGTCAAATTAGTTTTTTGCGAGTATGAACTATGAATTAGCAGATCATTTACAGTAAAAAACAGTAAAAGAACATTCAGTCACTGTTACACATGGGATATAATTATATTTTAAAATAAATAATTTAGTTTCTTATTTTTGTTATCATTAATGTACATTAGTTTATGTTATTTAGTTTGCGTTGTTGTATTGTGTGTTACCCTGGTGGTGTTTTGCCTTTGTATATATGACCCTGTGCACTGTATATATAAGTGTTGACCATGTTTTATGAACAGACCGGTTATGATGAACTCTGATTCATCATGTGGCTTTCTTTTGAGCCACCTGTATTATTGTGGTGGTTATCAGTACATTTCTAAGGTAAAAAGGTTGATTTTGGTAGAGTTGGTATATTAACATTATATAATTTAATGAAATATATGGTTAAATTATATACAGGTATCCTGTAAAATGGGAAACACTGTCAGAGTATTTTTTACAGAGAATGTCTGGCAAACACAGCTGCCAGTTTATTTACCGTAAATGTAACAGGACAGTGTTTTTTTTTGTTTTGTTTTTTTTGCACTGTAGAGTGGCAGGGGATACAAACAGGATGAATTACACCCTATATTTGAACTGTGGAATAAAGTCTGTATGCTTTATCACTAGGTGGTGATAGTTAAGATAATGAAGCGAGGGAAATGGAATAGAAGAGTGTTACTTGTAAAGACATCAGAAATTCCCTAATTTACCTGAGACTTGCGATGACCTGCAATAATGGATTTTGAGAATTTTTTTTGACGCATTTGCACAACGTATTATTGTTTTTTTTAATTGTTTTTTTTACACACTGCAATTCACCATCTTGTGGGTCAGTTCTGAGTGCTAGGCTGCAAAGGATGCACAATGGCTATGCATCATCTGATTTCATAGCAGAAAGCTCTATGATTCCCGTTCATAATAATTTAAATCTAAATTAGTTTAAGTCTTTTGGTCAAAGCAGTGTATATGATAAAGGTGCAGTGGCATTAACAAAATGTCATTGTTAAAGGGATAGTTTACCCAAAAAAGATATATTTTTCATTAATTACCCCCATGTCGTCCCAAACCCATAAGACTTTCGCTCATCTTCAGAACACAGATGAAGATCTTTTTGATGAAACCGGAGACTTTTTCTGTACCTTTGTTGACAGCTTCGCAACTGACACACAAAAAAAAGAGGTCCGCAAGATGTTTGTTCTCGCAAGTAAAGCAGGTTCGGTTGAGCTTCTGTTTATGTTCGCTGATCAATGTTTAAATGTGAATAAAAGCCTAAATTAAATCTGTTTTTCATATAAAGTAATCAAGTCTCTTCAGAAAATGTTGACTAAACCTCTCAATTCATATGGATTAGTTTTCACAATCTCTATAAGAACTTTTTTGAGCACCCAGTGTCAGCTGTGTAGCTGTCTATGGAGGAATAGAAATATCTCAGATGTGACTGCACCTTTGCACATTATTCTCATTTGACCTTTTTCAGTCTTAAAGGCATAGTCCACCCAATTTTGGGTAAATTCTGTCTTCATTTACTCTCCCTTCTGTCTTTCCAAACCTTACTTTCTTCTGTGGAACAGAAAATAAGATAGTTTGAAGAGTTTAAGTTAGATTGTGCCGTTGCAATACTGAGCACTGTTTGTCTTGAATATAGTACCTGAATAGGTTTTATCTGTAGTCCCATAGAACACACACTGCTAACATGCACACGTGCTGCGGTGTAAAAACCACCTGATTTCCCTGTGTGTGACACTCCCAGCATGTGTATCCTTGCTTGCATCTATCATTTCCCCTGCTTTTGACACCATCCTGTGACAGTTCTTTCTGGTTGAGTTGCTGAGTGTGTTTTAATAGCAAAGCTAAGACTCTAACAAATTGGGTGTGTTTGATAAAGTAAAGCGAAGTGAGCATGCACACACACACGCAGCTCACACAGACTGGGAATTGAACTAGAAGACGAGAGATGGAGACAGACAGAGAGGGATGTGGACGGCAGTAGACAGTGTTGCTAGGAGACCGCACACAGTGACTGGTGTGAGAGACATGGTTTCACATCCCTCCCCCATCCCTACAGCACACTTCCTTTTCCCTCCGCCTGTTTTTCATTCTCGTTCCTGCGTTCATTGTCTCCATATTCCCCTCCATTCATCTCTCCGCACTTGTCCTCCTGTCTGCCTGCTCTGATCTATCTATCTGCTCATATCTGTTTTCTCTCTCTCTTCCTCGAAAGATTCCTTTCGTCTTTCTAAGCACCTCCTGCCAGACTCTTTAACCTTCCCCAACCTCTCAAATGTGGTCTCCTCCCTCCTTCCTTATTTTCTTCACCTTTTCTATCTACTCTCCCGGTTTCTCTCTATATATGTCTAATTCATCTCTGTCTGCCTCTTTCATTCACACTGTCGTTCGGCACGAGATGGCTCTGAGCTTCTGAAGTGACAGGAGAGCAGGCGCCAAAGCGACAGCTGGCCGGTCACCATGACAACACCCAGGTGCAGTGTAAAGGGACAGGATAATACGTGAGGGATGGGTTATGTGACTTCAGTTCACACACACAAGCATGCAGAGATTTTGCAAATACAAGACCAAATTTACACACAAATACACATTTGTCTCTGTTTTTTTTTGTATTACTTTATGTGTGTTACCATGTGGTTGTTTATTTATGCAGTGGATGTATTGCTCTGTGTGTGTATGATGCGTGCAAATGCCATCTGCTCAGCTTTAATGATCTGTATCACTGACCTTATGACCCACACATCTATATAAACACTTGTGTATGTCTTGGATACTGCACCTGTAATGAACTGCTTGAAGGAATGTTATGTGCTTAAGTATGTCTGTGGACAACATTTATATACAGTACATCTAAACTTAAGAATAAATATTTCATTCATTTAAGTAAATTAGGTAAACTGGTGTCTTTAACTATGTATTAACCTTTAAATTAATAATTTGATACAATGCCCTTATTGTGTACATACATGTTTTTACATTGTACTTATAGTATATTTAAAAAAAATACCTTCATGTAATACAGCTGTAATTCATTTCTGTAAATACATCTATAAATACAAAAAGTGTTTTGCTATACAACGTGAACACAATAAGTACATTGTACTTATTTTTTGATGTAATATAGTAGTTAAAGACACCTAATATAAAGTGTGACCGATACGTTTGTAACATTGATCATGTGATTGACACATGACACAATATTCTTCTTTATGGATCATTCAAAAAACATGCTGGCCATGCTGTGGTGTTCATGCAGTTTGAGTGCTGCTGTCATTTAAACAGAAAAGATGATTTTTCAAATTCGACTTATCACTTAAATTGTATGATGATTGGAGAAGCCGGCATATGTGACCAGGGTGATATTTCACCTGAATATCAAGTTGAGACACTTTGACAAAAAATAGATTCTGTAGGGTAAAAATAATAGATTCTGTAATAAAATTAATTAAAAAAATGAAGCATTTTCATTAGATGGTCTTTTAATGTTTGATGTATATACTAAAATTATCATTAAACAATATAAATTAATACATGTAGATGGGATTGGCCTCTATAACATGTCTTACTAATTATATTGTCATAAATAAAATATACTTTAATAAATCAGTAAATGTGTCTTTTAGTGATTGTCAAAGTTCTATGTGCTGTATTTATACTGAAGCCCACCTTTGTGTTGTATCAGTTACAGTACTAGACTCTGTCGCTTTCTGTGCAGTTTGAAATTGTGTCCGTGTCTATATTGGTCACTGTTTTTGGTAAAGTAACAGTATCTGTGTTTTCTCAGGCTCTGTGTTGTAGTTATATTTTATGTTGTGGATATTATTGTTCACTAATTATTGTGGCTTCAGCCCTGTTGTTGGATTTGGGAGGAAACACTTTGAGGGGAGTATGTTCATTTAATCCTGCTAGGAAAAAACAATAATACACACTTCCACAATTCTCTTGATATCTGTCTGTCTTATAGCCTAGGGGAGCCTTTATTGATTTCCATTTCCAAGTGTCTCTATTAGACAGAAAAACAAACCTGTCTAACTCCCTCCACAGCACTCATGTGTGTTACACAAATATGCGTACAAATCAATACCTGATATGATTATGTATGACAGTCCCTGTGTTTGGTAGGCATTTGGCATAAGTTTCTGGTTCAATAGTTCATACACAGATATAAGAGAGCTGTAATATATAATGTAAAAGAGGGACATCAAATTTTGTTTTCCCTTTTTTTTAAATCTTGAATTTAGATAGATAGATAGATAGATAGATAGATAGATAGATAGATAGATAGATAGATAGATAGATAGATAGATAGATAGATAGATAGATAGATAGATAGATAGATAGATAGATAGATAGATAGATAGATAGATAGATAGATAGATAGATAGATAGATAGATAGATAGATAGATAGAGTAGATAGAGTGAGCCTCTCCAGCTGACTTGTTAGTTCACATTTTTCAGATAAAACAGTGGTCAAGAAATGGCAGCCTGGGAATCAAGGGTAATTCACAGTTTCAAAATCTCCAGAAGAATTAGAATATGTTCTCATCTAAGACCGTCATCAGTGGGATGGATGACTGGACCATGCGGTGGGTAGTGTCAGTGTTGGTGGAGTTGCAAATGATGGCCACTTTCAAATATTTCACTCTGTGTTTGTTTCAGCAGTGAGTGTGTAGGCAGGAGGTGTGGGGGAGGATGGAGAAAGATGAGAAGGTGGAAAATGGGCATACGTTAGATAAAGACTAAACTGTTCATTCATGTGTTTGCTGATTTGTGGTGACAGTTTTTTTTTTTTTTGAAGATTATGGAGAAAGGTGTGGCATATACTGAGGTCTTCTGGGGAAGTGATTCAGGGGTTGATACATGTTATACACGAACAGCATTTGAAAAAGCTAGATGCCCTTTTTCACAGTGCCTTTCATTTTATTACCAGTTGTGGCTATCAAACACAACATTACTCTGTATATGCCTTCTGACTGTGCTCTGTTCAGACAGAATTAAGAAAAAGGCTTAAAGGTACAATAAGTAAGGTATTTGCATTAAAAACCACATTAAAAAAAATAGACTAGAACAATGTTATATATCTTGTTGACTTGTGTATTCACTATCCCAAATGTTTCCAACAATGTTTGGATCCAGAAAAATCCACAATTTTAACCAGTGACATGGTCCGTGTCATTGTGTCACCGTCTAGCAAGCAACATTTGTGGATGGACCACAATTATTCACTATTGTTTGCTGCGGGTTCTGTTTCAAAGAACTCTATAAAGCGAAAGCAGCTGTGAAAGTGAACATGACAACTCCCGTGTTTCCACGCTCCGTCACTGCGTCATCAAGCTGCGTCTTTGATATTGTTTTGAATAAGCGACCTCTAGCAGTAAGACGTAGATACTGTGCCTTTAAATTTGTATTACCCCCTTATCGACAGCCCTGATAACTACGATGGATGGATGGATGGATAAATCCACTTTTTTGACAGCCCTGGTTACTCGTACTAGTACTTGCTTGTCTTAAATTTTCTTCTCTGCTTCATGTTGTGGTCTTCTGTTGAGTGGTTTTGAATGTGGCAGAACAACTCTTTTTAGTGCTGAAAGCATTAAGTGTTGATTAAAAGGTGGAATTCAGGTAAGTGAAGACTTATTTTAGAGGAAGTCAATGAAGGTGAGCGCTTTCCAAACTTTTATCTACTCTTTCCTTCCTTTATATATTTGCTGATAGTCCCACAGATTTTGTCTGAAAACAGCTGAAAGGTAACTGATAAAGAGAGCTGTCCTTGTATTTTTGTATTTAATTTAAAGCATCACCATACTGATGTGCCTGAGCTGTTAAAGCCATAAATAAAAATGTAAATACCTAGGGCCTCTTTCACCATAAAATTTTGTGTACGCACAAAAGTTTTCAGATTTATAAATCCATATACGCCAGAACCTACACAATATTCCCTTTATAAAACCCAATCAGTGGAAGATTGTGCATACATGCATCTCCTCCCCGAAATAAACATATATGGAGCTTACAACGGCTCGTTTTACTATGTATAACATCCATGATGTGTCAATGATACCATGTTTTACTGTACAAGACATTATGAAAATATACAGACTATAAATGCCATTTGTGCCATCACATTACATTTGCTAAATATCATTCAGTATCCTTGTTATGTTTTAGAATAAATATATCAAAATATCCGTAAAAGCAATAACAACAACACAAAAAGTATATATATACATACAGGTGCTGGTCATATAATTAGAATATCATCAATAGGTTGATTTATTTCACTAATTCCATCAAAAAAGTAAAACTTGTATATTATATTCATCCATTACACACAGACTGATATATTTCAAATGTTTTTTTGTTTGTTTTTTTAATTTTGATGATTATAACTCACAACTAAGGAAAAGCCCAAATTCAGTATCTCAGAAAATTAGAAAATTTCTTAAGACCAATACAAAGAAAGGATTTTTAGAAATCTTGGCCAACATAAAAGTATGAACATGAAAAGTATGAGCATGTACAGCACTCAATACTTACTTGGGGCTCCTTTTGCCTGAATTACTGAAGCAGTGCGACGTGGCATGGATTCGATCAATCTGTGGCACTGCTCAGGTGTTATGAGAGCCCAGCTTGCTCTGATTGTGGCCTTTTCAGCTCTTCTGCATTGTTGGGTCTGGCATATCGCATCTTCCTCTTCACAATACACCATAGATTTTCAATGGGGTTAAGGTCAGGCAAGTTTGCTGGCCAATTAAGAACAGGGATACCATGGTCCTTAAACCAGGTACTGGTTGCTTTGGCACTGTGTGCAGGTGCCAAGTCCTGTTAGAAAATGAAACTGCATCTCCATAAAGTTGGTCAGCAGCAGGGAGTGTCTGTGCATAGTGGTTTTTGAAGTTCTGACTCCTGCAGTCCACTCTTTGTGAATCTCCCCCACATTTTTGAATGGGTTTTGTTTCACAATTCTCTCCAGGGTGCAGTTATCCCTATTGCTTGTACACTTTTTTTCTACCACATCTTTGCCTTCCCTTCGCCTCTCTATTAATGTGCTTGGACACAGAGCTCTGTGAACAGCCAGCATCTTTTGCAATGGCCTTTTGTGTCTTGCCCTCCTTGTGCAAGGTGTCAATGGTCGTCTTTTGGACAACTGTCAAGTCAGCAGCCTTCCCCATGATTGTGTAGCCTACAGAATTAGACTGAGAGACCATTTGCATGTGTTTTGAGTTAATTAGCTGATTAGAGTGTGGCACCAGGTGTCTTCAATACTGAACCTTTTCACAAAATTAATTTTTTGTTAAATTAAATAGTTGTTATAATCATCAATTTATATAAATAAACATTTGAAATATATCAGTCTGTGTGTAATGAATGAATATAATATACAAGTTTCACTTTTTGAATGGAATTAGTGAAATAAATCAACTTTTTGATGATATCCTAATTATATGACCAGCACCTGTATATATGTATTTATATATATATATATATATATATATATATATATATATATATATATATATAAATATACACATATACAGTATATATGTATATATACATATATACTGTATATGTGTATATTTATATATATGTATGTATATGGAAACCGAAAAGAATGCAACTGACAAAACATTTAAAAAAATAAAATGTGCAATCAAATTTCCTTCAAATTATATATCTTTCAAATACAGTGGTATTTTTCATGATGTCGGGACGATCACATGAGTTATCATTATTAGGCTACTGTCTGCTGGCAACAACCTCATACCTCCGTGCAGCAGTGGTTTTACAGTATTGTTATTGGACTTATTCAAACTGACCAATGGGTTGTTCTACCACCAAACTAATTCAGCAGTGTCAGCCATAATCTCAGAGTCAAGTGCACATCATTGATCATTGTTCTCGCTTGAAATATTTTCTCAGAACACAAGTTCTTCAATTTAGTTTAAAGAGGAATTATCTTGCGCCTATAGCTATCCTCTTCATAAAGACATTAAAACATGACACAACAAGGGTTCAAAAGCAGCACATAACTTTTGTTTAACTTCTAGATACTGACTAATTTGAGTCCTTAACTCCATTATTGAGAGTGGAATATTTTTTCTAAAATGTGTATATCAAAATTCTGTTGACTTCATTACTTCACTCACTCCAGTAAATGAGTGGTTACACACAGCCTAGAGTGTGCGGTTGGTGCGCACATATAAATTATTTTTTTTATAAATCCTGATATGTGCGTGGAAAATTGTTTCTATGCTTTTTTTGTGTGTGTGCACAACGTTTATACATCAGGCCCCAGGGGTGTCCATTCCTGCTCCTGAAGGCCACCTTCCAGCAGAGTTTAGCTCTAGTGCTAATTAAACACACCTGAACCAGCTAAATCAAACACTGTGTCCAAACCGCATACTGTATTGGCTTGAAACTTGCTTTGCAACCATTAAAAAAGTATGTTCTATATAGTATGAATGTGTGTAGTATGAAAGAAATTCATACATACTACATTCCCCATGTCGTTGTGTGTAATGTGACCTATGGTTTTCGTTGTGGCTCTGCACTGCCATTCACAAATCCTGTCCTGTGGCCTCATGGGATCTTAAAGTGGATGCGCACTTCAGAACCTAACAGGTCTAACATATTTGGATGCATGGAATGTCTTTAGGATCACTAGAAACTTCCAGGAGCAGGATTGGACACCCCTGTTAATGAAACCAGAAGCATGGCTTCCTCTTAACACAGATACATTTTTGGCATAGCAATGATAAAACCAGCTGTTTATCTAACATTTGTAATGTCAGGATTGTATGAATATGTTTCAGAATATGTCAGGATCTTCATCCATCAGTCCATACAGTGACATTGTCAGTTAATATATCATTTTTCTCAGTCAAGTATCAGTACACGTGTCTCAGTTGATGCAGTTTAAGCTGCCGTGGATGCAAAGTTTGAATCAGTATAAGCTGTATTCATCTATGACACTATGTATTGCTCCGTATTCGTCTCTAGCTCCCCTCTACTGTAGGATTTGACCCAGTTTACTATGAAGTTTAACTTGCAGGCATGGGTTTAATGAGTAATTATATAAATTCATTTATTTTTCATTCATATCTCTTCCTTGAGTTAGGCAAAGACTACAGAAAACTGTACGTGTGATCCAAATAATCTGCTTGCGTGTTTGCATGTGTGTTTGGTCATGTTTGACTTTATGAACTGGTTAGTTATGCACGACTCCGTGAGTGAGTGCCTGGATGCACATGAATCATTATTGTGTGTGCATTATCTGTGTGTATTAAATGTGTTTGTTGTCTTTAGGACACTAAAACTGTGAAAACATTGAAGTCCAGCTATATTCCTGTTACATAGCAATACTGCTGATGCGCTGGACGTACACGTATCTGCACATTCAGCATACTCAGCTAACCCACTCACCTTCTTCTCATCATTGCTCTCTATCTCTCTCAGTCCCTATCTCTCCTCCTCTCCCGCGCTTTCCCTTTTTCTCTGTGCTGGAAAAACACTGGAAAAGCACAGCAGTTGACAGCTGCATCCTTTTTAGCCAATCAGAGCTCTCTCTCGTACTACCCGGCACTCAAACTCAGAGCACTCTGTACAATATCTGCCCCACAACAAGCAGCTCGAACACGCTCACTGTCTCTCTCTCTTCTTCTCTTGGTAGCTTGTTCTCTCTTCTGCCAGAATGCCTGTGTACTACATGTGACAGGCTGCATTACAGACCACAGATTTACACAGGCACAGCCGGGGCAGCCCGGGGGCCT
The DNA here is from genome assembly GCA_023029165.1 of Gobiocypris rarus. Lineage (NCBI taxonomy): Eukaryota > Metazoa > Chordata > Actinopteri > Cypriniformes > Gobionidae > Gobiocypris > Gobiocypris rarus. Next base: position 33,434,090 of record CM040916.1, on the reverse strand, counting down.
GCAGCCAACTGAGCCTCTCGTGCTTACTCAGATCTTCCTCTCAGAGAGAGCGATGGTGCATGCCCTTTACTGTCCGCTGTGATAAAGATGAAAATGAAAGTGCAGTGATGGTAATTTTAAGTCAGAAACTGAAATTTCCCCTCTTTATACATTGCATGTGTAAATGTGCTAGACAGCTGTGAAGGCAAAAGTGTGAATAGCATTTTAAGATATATATAACACTGTTTTCCAGTTGGTATTCTAGCACAGATTTGATCTGTCATTTGTATAGACATGTTATTTTAGTATTATTAGTAGTACAACATTTTAGTATTATTTATATATTATTATTAATATTATTTTTTATAATATAAATTATTATAGTATTTATAAATTTAAAAAAAATTTGGCTTTTATTTTGTTTATTCTCTTTTTTATTAAATTTTTTATAAGCTTCTTTCATATACACCGATCAGACATAAAATTATGACCACCGTCCTAATATTGTGTTGGTCCCCCAAAACAACCCTGACCCATCGAGGCATGGACTCCACTAGACCCCTAAAGGTCTGGTATGGTATCTGGCACCAAGATGTTAGCAGCAGATCCTTTTAAGTCATGTAAGTTGTGAGGTGGGGATCAGACTTGTTTGTTCAGCACAATTTGAAGGCCTATTTTGTTGTAGTTCTTTCAACTTATATCAGTTAGTTGCCAAGGCAACAATTCTCATTTTTAATTTGAAGATTTTCATATTTAATACTTTTTTAATATTTTAAAATTATGATAGTTTTTTCTAATATTTGTATTGTATTTTATTTCAGCTTTATTTCATTTAACAAAAAGTTTAGTCAAACTGGTTTATAAATTTGAATAAATGATTAATTAGCGAATCACAATTAATTGAATTTTTTGGGACTGAAGGGACTTCAACTTCTACATTAGACCCTCTATTATGATCACTTAGTCCAAACTGTCTTCCTTTTCCAAGAGCAGTATGGACAGCTCTAGGGAATGAAGAGTATAGATGTAGAGAACACCGAGTGAAGCACTTCCACCAAATGTCTGTGCTATGTTAATCGTTTCAGTTCATTTGGACAGGTGGGATTTTATGCTATCAGAAAGATTTAAATTAATTTGCATAAAATTGAAAATGCAAACTATTAAATTATAAATGATTTTATTTACTTACTTTGTATTGTTGTCAGTATGTATATGTAAATGAACAATGTTTACTCATTCTCCGTGTTACCTGAGCAGAGACATTTACATTTATTTGGCAGCAAAAGTCTGCAGTGTGACGCAAAACTTTGACAGCTCCAGTGCTTTTGTAAAAACTATGGATTATACTTTCACATTTTTGTTTCCGTCCTACGGACAGTCGGAATGACAAATGGTTATTAACAGAAAAGTTATAGCTTTCTTACTTGTACGCGACAGCGTTTTGCTTCGTGGGGTTGGGCGGAACCGACAGTTTCTGTCAGTTTTCCACCTCCATTTGGCCTAAAACATTGTGTGTGTGGTCATCCAGTTTGAAATGTTTACTACAAACATGGAGGTTTCAGATTTTCAGTCGCAGCGTTCTCTCCATATTTATGATTCTTTGCAGTCTTTAGCTGCTGCTTATAATGTGCTGGATCCTTTACTGGAAACCGAAAGTAACGCTAAATGTGTACTCTTTGTAATCTTGCACCCAGGAACAAAACAAGTCAACACCATTATGACAAAGTTTTCAAAGAAGTATTTCCTACTAAAGCAAGGGGGACTTTCACTCTAGTAAGAGTATCCATAGCAGACTGGTGGGAGTGGCCGTGAAGGGCAGCATTCCCAGTTCATTATGGGTGTTGAAGGTGTCCTTGTTTCTCTGTTTTCCCATTTCAACATGTGCCTTTCTACTGTATAGAAGTTTTATTGAAAGACCATTTTGCCAGTGGTGAAGTACCCTTTAACCAAGCCTGCATTTCCATTCTCCTTTACAGGTATCTGGGACGGGGGAAGCTTTAAAATACCTTCCCCTGCTCCTGATTGGTTCTCTATACCATGAGCTCTGGCTCCGCCCAGGATGTGGCGGTGGAGAATTTCCTGCGTGACATAGAGAGGCGGGGCCAGTGGCTGCACTGCGCTGTTATTGGCTGTGAGGAGGAGGAGCATCCCCGTGGCGACATGAACCTGCTGTATCGCAAAAGTCGACTGGACTGGAGACACAGAGATCAGGAGGGCAAGAAAAGGTAAAAGATGGAGAAAATAATCAGACAAAAAAGAAAGAAATCTGAGCCTGCAGGAGAATAAAGGAATATGACGGAAAGATAGAAGGGGTTATAGAGATGCTTTGCAGTGCTTAAATAAAAAAGGGAGTGAGAGGAAGATTAGTAAAATCCTGACTTGATAAAGAAGGTGAGAAAAAGGTGAAACGGAAGGAGGAGCATATAGAATGAAAAAGATTATCAAGGAGAAGAGAGAGAGAGCTAAATGGAGGAATATGACACGATTAAGAGAAGTCTTAACTCTGAAATAGAGACATTTGTCTTTCATATCTTATGCAAAGCATCCAAATCTTTCTTCCGTCTGAGAGACAGAAAGACAGCAGGATATATTCCAACACAATCTGCCCCTCTGGTGTCTCAGTGGATCAGCACTTGGAGATCTTAAGAACAGACTTTTTGTTTAATTATCTTACAGATAAATACAATTATCCATATAAATTTATTCAGTTTTTTACTTTTAATTACTTGACTTTAATTGATAATAAGTTACATATTTTTGTTTAAATGCATCAACAGGTGAACCATGCAGAGATATAATTATTTTCATTTTACCAAAAAATGGTTGATATTACATTTCCATATTTTATGTAAATAAATTCAAATAAAAGACAAAAAAATTAAATCGCTTGTTGTAAATGTGAGAATGAAATTAAGGCATCACAACATAATGCATGAAAAATGGATGTTCATTTTGAGATTTATACACAAGATTACATTTAACAGCATTATTACATTTATTAGTGTTTGTAAAAATAGCATTAGATGATCACAAAGATAAACAATAAAATATAGAATATCGACCAATACTTAAAATCTCTAATATATCGATCTACAATATAATACTGATTTAGTATTAATATCATACATCCCAATTTTTTTTTTGTAAATGTGTGTACCTACTTTGTACCCAGAAGTGAGCTAAATTAAACTGCTTTTGAGGGCAAAAAAAAAGAAAGAAAGAAAAGAAAGAAAAACCCTGAAAGAATTTAGTAATTTTATTATATGTTATAGTATGTTTAACTATTTAAATACTAGGAGTCAGGTTTACGGGTGTACAGGGTCCAGCCAGTAGTCCCCACAAGGGAAATGGATTAATAAACATATGAAATTACTATTACGGGAAGGTTTAGGGGTAGGGTTAGGGGATAGAATATACAGTTTGTAAAGTATCCGGTTACATCGTTGTCGTGTAGATGGTGAAACCGGAGATTTCGGCTTGTAAAGTCGAAGTGTGCACGGTTCTCTCCTTTGTTTGACGTCAGATTTTGCACGTTATCTCTTTTGTTTACATGAGTCGAGTCTATGCGGCAGACTTAGGCTATAGCTTTTAATAACTCTGCTAACAGCACTTAACACATTTATAGCCTACAGATGCATGTGCAGTTATCTCATTGCAGAACAAAGGCGCCAGAATGCAATAATACAAAATAGTAAGGCAAGTGTGTTAAGCTTTTAAAGTCCACTTGGGCCCTGCACCTGTGTATACAGTTACCTGTCACTTCGTCCACAGTAAAGGAACTTAGAAGGGTTTCACGGTCACCGAGCCCATGGCATCCTCAGTGCAACGGTGACGTGGATGGGACCCATGTGGAAATCAGGCAGCAAATCATAGCGTGGTTTTGCGTTTTCAAGTGGAAAGTTTTTTTTAAACCGTGCTTGAGTGGACGTGATTATTTTTTTAAACGGAGGAGGAAAAGCTCCGGTAATAAAAATACCCGTGTACGTGTGGACTAGGCCAAAGATGGCAAAAGTGTGTGTGTGTGTGTGTGTGTGTGTGTGTTCCACATTTCTTCTTTAAAACACATTAAGTTTCATATGTACACTCACCTAAAGGATTATTAGGAACACCATACTAATACTGTGTTTGACCCCCTTTCGCCTTCAGAACTGCCTTAATTCTACGTGGCATTGATTCAACAAGGTGCTGAAAGCATTCTTTAGAAATGTTGGCCCATATTGATAGGATAGCATCTTGCAGTTGATGGAGATTTGTGGGATGCACATCCAGGGCACGAAGCGCCCGTTCCACCAAATCCCAAATATGCTCTATTGGGTGCAGATCTGGTGACTGTGGGGGCCATTTAGTACAGTGAACTCATTGTCATGTTCAAGAAACCAATTTGAAATGATTCTGGCTTTGTGACATGGTGCATTATCCTGCTGGAATTAGCCATCAGAGGATGGGTACATGGTGGTCATAAAGGGATGGACATGGTCAGAAACAATGCTCAGGTAGGCCGTGGCATTTAAACAATGCCCAATTGGCACTAAGGGGCCTAAAGTGTGCCAAGAAAACATCCCCCACACCATTACACCACCACCAGCAGCCTGCACAGTGGTAACAAGGCATGATGGATCTATGTTCTCATTCTGTTTATGCCAAATTCTGACTCTACCATCTGAATGTCTCAACAGAAATCGAGACTCATCAGACAGTCTTCAACTGTCCAATTTTGGTAAGCTCGTGCAAATTGTCACCTCTTTTTCCTATTTGTAGTGGAGATGAGTGGTACCCGGTGGGGTCTTCTGCTGTTGTAGCCCATCCGCCTCAAGGTTGTGCTTATTGTGGCTTCACAAATCCTTGCTGTATACCTCGGTTGTAACGAGTGGTTATTTCAGTCAAAGTTGCTCTTCTATCACCTTGAATCAGTCGGCCCATTCTCCTCTGACCTCTTGCATCAACAAGGCATTTTTGCCCACAGGACTGCCGCATACTGGATGTTTTTCCCTTTTCACACCATTCTTTGTAAACCCTAGAAATGGTTGTGAGTGAAAATCCCAGTAACTGAGCAGACTGTGAAATACTTAGATCGGCCCGTCTGGCACCAACAATCATGCCATGCTCAAAATAGCTTAAATCACCTTTCTTTCCCATTCTGACATTCAGTTTGGAGTTCAGGAGATTGTCTTGACCAGGACCACACCCCTAAATGCATTGAAGCAACTGCCATGTGATTGGTTGATTAGATAATTGCATTAATGAGAAATTGAACAGGTGTTCCTAATAATCCTTTAGGTGACTGTAAGTCTGTATATTACCATATTCTGCAATGCTTTGTTTACTTTTGTTCTTTTTTCCCTTCTTTAAATCCTTTTAGTTGGGCAGGACTGATAGCAGCCTTTATGCCTTTTTGAGTTCCTCTCTCTCCATCTCTGTGTTTCTGGATGAAGAGGAGAATGCATTTAGATGATTGTCTCTGACACCTGTGCAAATGGACATCAAAGCGCTTTTCATCCGCTCTGTGTTCTACATTCATGACACACGCGGAACCCGCAACACATCCTGAGCTCAGACAAACACGCCTGCTTTTAGTATAAACTGCTCACACATGCAGACAGACATGTGCTGTCACATCAAACATGTTTTGATACATGGGCAGTATTTTTAAGCAGTGATCTCAATCTTCTTCCAGCTCTTTCTCTCCCCTTTACCGACGTAAAGAGATACACAAGAGGTCACCCACGCATGCTCGCTTTCTGTCTGGAGGATCTGTCCACTTCCTCTCTCATCCTCCCACTCAATCCCTCCATCCTCCTCCTCTCTGCTACTGAATGCAGATGATTCTCATTCATTTATCCATCTCTTCCTGTTCCCCTCTGCTTTTTTGCATCTTGCTGTCAGTCTTTGAGTGGCAGCAAATGAATCAAGTGAAGTGAATCATTTAGTATGTTAGAAAACTTATTCTGCACTCTAATGTGCCTTTAAACTGAAGACTCCGAGAAAGCCATGTAAGAGCCACATGTTGTGCAGCCTTAAGCAAAACAACAGAAATAGAGCAGACATAAATCGCTTCAGTTCCCCGTACCTTTGAGCTTTCATTCTGCCATGTGTAGCATCGTGTCAAATAAAAGCGAACAACCCAAAATCCTCAGCTATGAGAATATACCTCATATGACTCAGTCTATTCCCTCTCATATCGCTTTCAGGCAAAGACAGATTTTCTTTCAAACATTAATAATTTTTTGGTGGCACAAATGGGTTACAAATCATAACATTTATTTTGTGCACTGATTATCATAAAACTTTAGTATACACTATACCGTTCAAAAGTTTTTTATTTTTTTATAAATTAATACTTTTATCCAGCAAAGACATATTATATTGATCAAAACTGACGGTAACGTTGACTGATCAGTGGTTGTTGCAAAAGATTTAAAATTAATGCTGTTCTTTTGAACTTACTATTCCTCAAGGAATCCTGAAAGTGTCACAGTTTCCACAAAAATATAAAGCAACGCAATTGTTTTCAACATTGATAATATAAGAAAAAATTATGAGCACCAAATCAGCATAATGAATTACATTTAAAAATATATTCCATCAGTTGCTTTAGTTTTACTGTATTTTTGATCAAATAAATGCAGCCATGGTGAGCATAAGAGCATACGTGACTAAGAGACAAAAGCATTTTAAAAAATCTTACAACCCCAAACTTTTGAACGGTAATGTGCAATGTTTTGCTTCAGTCATCTAATTTGTTTTGAATATGCAACATTTCAGCACTAGGATGTTTCACTTTTTGTATCACGAACTACCAGAACTGACACACATGTAGTTGATACATGGATCTAGTATGGAATATGGGATTTTTTTTTTTAGGTTGAGTTTGGAAAACAGTACACAATGAGAGAAAATAATTCGCATTCAGGTCTTTTTGTCCAGATTATACCTGGACGACAGCTGTACTGCGAGGTCTCCATTGCCAACTCATATGCTCTGTGCCCTGCCTGCACATCATATCCTGTGGTGCTGTTCTTTTCTGTTAGTGTGTGTCACACTCTACTAGCTCAGCATCTTCACTGCCTTCTGCCTGACAACAGAGACTCACATACACATGAACACTCACACACACTGCAGAACAGTGTATTGATGAGTCGCTTCCATCTGGACTTCAACCTTCATAAAGGTCAAAGGAGGGGGACACGGTGGTCTCTGGACAATGTTTACACATCTTAAAAGTTGACAGGAAGAAGTTCATGAATTTCTAATACAGTGCCCTCCACTAATATTGGCATCCTTGGTAAAAATGAGCAGAGAAGGCTGGGAAGATAAATCTGTATTGTTTATCCTTTTGAACTTTCATTCAAGGAATTCACAAAATTCTAACCTTTCACTGATGTAAAACATTTGAAAGTCGGGGGAAAATGTCATTATGATTTTTTTTCTTCTCTAGTTCACATTGGCCACAATTATTGGCACCCAATTCTCCTATAATGCCTGATGAATTTGAGAACACCTGACAATCCCTCCAGATTCTTCATATTCCCAGGTCTATGTTGGTGCTTTTTCTCTTCAGTTTACCCCACTCATTTTCTATAGGGTTCAGATCAGAGGACTGGGACGGCCATGGCAGAAGCTTTATTTTGTGCTCAGTGACCCATTTTTGTGTTGATTTTGATGTTTGTTTCAGGTCATTGTCATGATGGAAGATCCAGCCATTGCCCATTATAAGATTTCTAGCAGAAGTGCTCAGGTTTTGATTTGTTTTATCTGTTGGTATTTTCTAGAATCCATGAAACCATGTATTTGAACAAGATGTCCAGGACCTCCAGCAGAAAAATAAGCCCTAGCTGGATATTTAACCATGGGCATGGGGTACTTTTTATCCCTGTTAGCACCAAACCCATTGGGTAGGTTTGCTGCCAAAAAAAATAAAAATAATGTTAGTTTCATTTGACCATAGAAGCCGGTCCCATTTCAGTCGTGTCTGACAACGGCTGGAGTTTGTTTTTGGATGAGCAAGGAGGATTTTTCTTGAAACCCTCTCAAACAACTTGTGGGGATGTAGGTGCTGTTTGAATTTTTTTTTAAGCTTTCTGACTCCAGGACTCAACTAATCTCTGCGATTCTCCATCTGTGGTCATTGGAGAGTCTTTTGCAACCTTTTGTTATGTTACAGCCTTATTCCAAAATGGATTAAATACATAATTTTTTTCCCCTAAATTCTACAAACAATACCTAATAATGACAACAATAAGTTTGTTTAAAATCAAATTTATAATTTTTTTTTTCTTTTTTTAATCACATATACAGAAGTATTCACAGCCATTGCTCAAAACTTTGTTGAAGCACGTTTGGCAGCCTCAAGTCTTTATGAGTATGATGCTACACGCTAGGCACTCCTATTTACTGGCAGTTTCTCTTGAGGACCTCTCAAGCTCAATCAGGTTGGATGGGAAGCGTCGGTGCACAGCCATTTTCAGATCTCTCCAGAGATGTTTAGTTGGCTTCAAGTCTGAGCTCTGGCTGGGCCACTCAAGGACAATCACAGAGTTGTCCCATAGCCATGCACTCCTATGCTATCTTGGTTGTGTGTTTAGGGTCGTTGTCCTGTTGGAAGACGAACCTTCACCCTGAGCGCTCTGGAGCAGGTTTTCATCAAGGATGTCTCTGTGCATTGCTGCATTCATCTTTCCCTCGATCCTGACTAGTCTCTTAGTTCCTGCCGCTGAAAATAAAATCCCCACAGCATGATGCTGCCACCACCATGCTTCACTGTAGGGATGGTATTGGCCAGATGATGAGCGGTGCCTGGTTTCCTCCTGACATGACGCTGAATTTACCACAGGTGGACTCCAATCAAGTTGTAGAAACATCTCAAGGATGATCAGTGGTAACAGGATGCACCTAAGCTCAATTTTGAGTGCCATTGCAAAGGCTGTGAATACTTAAGTACACTTTGTTGCAATTGTTTAAGATTGAATGGAGACTTTCCCATTTCTTTATTTATTTTTGAGTTCATAATTTTATTATGAAATCATACATTTCTTATAAAATTGCTTTAGCTATATTTTTACCGTTAGCAGTCTCATTTCTGTTCTCATTTTTTATTAATTCAAAAAAATGTTAGAACATCTAGAAAACACTTGAGCTGAAACTCCATTAAATCCTGAGCTATAAAAAGAGTAATATCTTAGAAATATCAGTTTCCTCTGGGTGGTTCTGTAACACGGAAAAACATCTCTGTCTCTTAATATCTCCCAATAATCCTCTAACTCACCCCATTGCCAGAAAACAGCATCAGTGATTCATTTCTCTTTAATTGTGTGTGTGCACTAATGGCAGCCCACTATTTACCACCCACAATGCTGCTTAGCCACACCTGAATTAGCGTGTGTGTGTGTGTGTGTGTGTGTGTGTGTCCTTGTTTATATTACACAAATGTCCCCATAAGGAAAGTAAAACATGAGATCACCTACATTGTGGGGACCAGCCAGCGGTCCCCACTTTTCAAAAGGCTTATAAATCACACAGGATGAGTTCTTTTGAGAAAGTAAAAATGCAGAATGTTTCCTGTGATGGGGAGAAGTTTTGGGGCATGGGCAGTTTAGGGGGATAAAATGTACAGTTTGTACGGTATAAAAACCATTACGTCTATGGAGAGTCCCAACGAAGATAGTGAACCAGACGTGTGTGTGTGTGTGTGTGTGTGTGTGTGTGTGTGTGTGCGTGCGTGCGTGTGTGCGTGCGTGCGTGCGCGCATGCACATGCACATATGCCAGTGTGTGCTACGAATTTGTGTGTTTAGAGGGGGGAAAAAATCAGCAAACAATAAACAAATGTCAGGCTAGTTGCCTTGGAAACGGGGAGTCCATACTAGTAGATTCAGGAGAATAAGAAAAGATGCAGAGAGAGGGATGAAAGGAAAGGACAGGGCCTGTGGACAAAGTCTTTTTTGTGTTGGGGTAAAGAGAAAGGAAGAGCGCAAAAGATCAGCTGATTAAACAATGCCTGCAAACATGTCATGTGGAAAAATTAAAGGGATAGGTCAACCATTTTTGCATGAACTATCCCTAAGAAATCAGGATGTTTTTTTTTTATATATTATATATATATGTGTGTGTGTGTGTGTGTGTGTGTGTGTGTGTGTGTGTGTGTGTGTGTGTGTGTGTGTGTGTGTGTGTGTGTGTGTGTGTGTGTGTGTGTGTGTAGATCATTCACAATAAGATCTATAACATGAATTTAGAAAAATATATAGGGTAAATTGTGATTTTATGCTGACTTTAGGGGAATTGAAGAGGGAGAAGATGAGACAAAAACAATGAAAGAATAAGAAAGAAGGAAGGGGACCTGAGGACAATAGAGGAGAAGAGAAGGATGGAAGGGTGAAGGAGGCTGTTGTGTCTCTCACAGACTGGCATAAACTCATTCCTCTCTCATCATTCATCCTGAGCATGTGTGTGGGGTCTGGTTTTGCTTACATTGTCTGAACCAAATATCCCCACAAGGATAGTAAAACTTGAAATCACCTTGTGGGAACCAAAGCAAAACCGCTTAATGAACATATTGAATATTATTTTAATTAAAATCTAAACGTATGTCTGCGAGGGTTTGGTTTAGGTTTAAAATACAGAAATAATCAACTCAATATAAAAAAAATCCCTGTTATGACACAGTGTATGTATTATTTGTATTGGTCTGTTTGACTGTGCAGTAGTAGGGGAGATGTTTTAACTCCGGAAATGAGCAGAGGATGAGAGTGTATAACGGGGGCTGTAGAGACAAAAATGAAATTGACTGTGAGCTATTAATAGAGCCTTTATCAGTAGAAATGAGGAGAGAAAAGAGGAGAAAGTGGGAGGCCTAGCACAATGAGAAACAAATGTATTATTTTTATCTCATAAAGAATCTCTCCTCAGAGAAATAATTCCTTTTTTCCCCCTCCATTTCTGACCCCATCTCTCATTCCCTGATCTTTCTTTCACTATTCCCATCTCCCATAGCTCTAACTATAAAGATGCCTCCTCTGCAACAGTCGGGAAGGTTCGGGATCTGGCGTCATTTCGGCGTCATTTCCGAATGGGATTTATGACGATGCCAGCGTCCCAGGACCTATCGCCTCACTCTTGTGCGGCTGCTATGGCCCCACGCTCTCAATCCTGCCATGCTGTGGGCACTGGTGAGGGAGAGGAGCTGGAGAATGGATATTATCCAGATTCAGACCCACAAAACCCATCGAATTCATCCCGCTGCCCCCCAGCCAAGCCTAAACGCCACCCCAATACTCGTCTCAGCTCTACGGCCCAGCAGGAGCATCCTTCCCGTGGGGTCCACGCACCACCTGACACTCCACCACCTCCACCTCCCAATCACCCACCCAAACACCCAGAGAAGCGTAATGGTAAGTGAGCAAATCAATTATATATTCATGTTAAAATTAAGGATGTTATTCAAAAATGTATTTAAAATTTGGAATCTTCAGATATCAATAAGGGGTAATCTGACTCGCATGTAATATAACTATTAACAGTTTTTCTTAAGTTTAGGTGTGGGTAAATCTGAAAAAGATGGTTCCACTGATAGAACTTGGAACACAATAAAAGTTAGGCAAAGATTCAAAAGTATAATGTTTACTTGTTATTAAAAGCATTGATATTAGTGAATTATTTTTGTTGCCAATAATTATTTTGAACTGGAAAACTCCCATGTTCTTAATTATAAGTGCTGATGATTCTTGACTATAAAACCATTCATTGCTTGCTGGCTGTATATTCTTAGTCATTAATATATATTTTCGATTTAACTATTATTATTATGATTTGAAAGATCATTTTAATTATCTGTACATAAATTGTAATTTGGGCCTTTGTTCTGCAGAACGATTAGAATACTCAAAAATGAATGATTTCTAATGATTTAAATAAATTTTTCTGGCTCAGGAAATTATTTTATTCATATAAGATAAAATCTTTTAAAGCAGCTTCTCCTTTTGTGTTTCAGTATTATTTTGATTAATTGTGAGAAAAAGTGATGCCATTTTAATTTGAATAAAATCATGTACAATGAGACCAGGAACATGTATTAATTAAAGTAAAAAGAGTCAGCTGGTATGTGGTCTCTGTAAAAAAAGAGACCACATGCCAGTCTGGTCTCTTTGCTTTTGTGTCACTCTTTTTTTCACCTTTTTCTGCTTTTCTCTGTTAAACAGCAATGAAAAAATCTGATTCAGGTGATATGTCAGGACGGAAGGTTCCTCCATTGAAGCCCAAACGGAGTCCAAGCACACAACTCTCCTTTGACCCCCCGCCCCCTCGGGTCCAACCCCCAAACACACCCCTTCCCTTCCAGAGCTCTGAGCCCTCTCCACGGGGCGAGGGTGGAGATGACGAGCCGGTTTACATTGAGATGGTGGGCCAGGTCTTCACCCGAGAGACTCACAGCGCTCCAACTCCTCACCCTCTCACGCCCTCCGCCACCACGCCTGATTCTGACTCAGACCAAGGAGAGGCCATTTACGAAGAGATGAAGTACCCCCTACCAGACGACACAGCTCGAGAAGCCCACCGCCGATTGCCACTCAAGCATGAGCGTATGAAGTCCTCTAAAGCGTACCACTCCTCCATAATCTCGTCCTCCTCATCCTCCACCTCTTCTTCACTTCCGCGCCCCTCTTCCTCTTCTCCAGCCTGTTCCTCCTCCAAGCCTAAAGCTACCGTCTCAATTTCGCACTCCTCTCCTCTGCCTTCGTCTTGCTCTTCTGCATCCTCCACTCCTGTACCTCAAGCCCTCTCCTCCTCACCACACCCTCCCCGCGCACCTACGCCCTTCTTGCTGCCAGGGTCCAAGCCTGAACATGAGCCTAGCTGCAGTAAGATTCCGGCACCCTTCCCTAACTTGCTCCAACACAAGCCTCCTCTCCTGGCTTTTCCTCAGCCGGCCGCTGCCTCTAGTGGGGTAGGGGCTCAACACAAGACCAGCTCAGCCAAGATCAGTGTGCAATCAGCCTCCAGCCTGCCAGCATCTACCAGTACCTCCTCCAGCACAAGCTCCACCAGCACTTCCAAAGATTCCACTGGAGTCGAGAAAGAACGAGAGAAGGAGAGGAGGGAAGGACACCTGGGGCCGACACCGGGACTCAGAGCCCGCAGTCATTCTACTCCTCTTCCTCCGTCGTCAAAGTCCTCCTCTCCATATTCCCACCATCATCATCATCACCACCCTCACCACAGGCCTTCCCACTATCACCATTACCGCAAGCCTGAGAAAGAGATGTCGTCAGCGGGCAAGGGGTCAGGACAGTCCTCCACCCAGACACAAACACAGCCTAAGGAGGGCAAGTCCGTCAGCTTCCTGCTCAAGTCCGAAAAATCAGAGAGGGAAAGGGACCGAGAGAGGGATCGTGATCGAGACAGAGACCTGAGCACGCCATCATCCAGTCATTCTGAGACCTCCTCCTCAAACACATACACACACACTTCTCAAACCGGCACAAGTACCACTCCAACTCAGAGTCAACCGTCATCGTCCACAGCAGGCACGCAACCTTCCTCTTCTTCCTCCTCCCAGCGCCCTCCGTCTCGCTCTCACATGCACCGGTCACACACCCCGCACTTGTCTCATGGCCTTCCTTCTTACAAACCTCCCCCCTCTGACAGCCCCCTGCTCTGGACCTACCCCTCGGTTGGCTTCCGCCGACCGCCTGCCTACGATAGTTTGCGCGGTGGCTCACAGTTGCCATCCTTGCACACAGACCCCAATAAAACTGGATCTGTAGCCCAGGCATTGCAGGCCAAGGCCGGGTTCATTCCTTGGGAGAGCGCAGCTGCCTTGGGGCTCACAGAAGAACAGGCTTACTGGCCCATGCACCGGAAATTATCATTCAGTCATGGGAGCCGAGACACTGAGAGTGAGTAATGGTTGTAGGGAGGGTGGAATGAGTATGAGGGATGATTATTGTGGGGGTTCTCTTTCTATTATAATATCTTAGATGTTTAATTGTGTTTTTCTCTCTAATGATCTGTAGAGGAAGATGGAGGTGTGTGGAATGGCAGTGCAGATGCTCTGTTGAGGAGAGAGAGGGATGACCTAGCAGCCATGCGGGGTGGCGGACACTCTGGAATACCTGTGCGGGCAACAGGGAGACACAGCGAGAGCTTGGCTGGGGCGGATGGACCACCAGGGTTGAGAGGACTGATACGAGCAGGCCTGCCCTTACCCTGCCAAACCTTCCCAGCGTGCCGCAATGGAGGTGAGATCCAATTGAAATGACACTAGCACAGGCTTTCTGCCATGACCTCAGTAGTTACAATTCTGGATATACTGTAGATAAAGCATGTTTAGGTTAGAGATCAAATAAATTGTAGACTTAGCTCATAAACAACTGATTGAAAAGGTCAGTTGCTTTATAGGCTGTAATTTGACGCTAACTCGTGCTGCTGCTAGGATCAGTGTGCATTGAATTGTTTGAAAAACATCAGATTTCATTAAAGAATAATCTGTCACATATAATGTCACTGAAAAAACATTTTTTTTTAAACTTTAACATGCTATAACCATAATGAAAATAACAAATAATGCTAAGCAGCACACAATGTTAGCTAGAAACAGCCAAACACACGCACACACACACACACACACACACACACACACACACACACACACACACACACAGACATGTTTGTTTTTGTGAAATGTGGGGACATTCCATAGGTGTAATGCATTTTTTACTGTACACACCGTATTTTCTATCCCCCTACACTGCCCCTGCCCCTAAACCTACCCATCACAGGAGACTGCACAGTTTACTTTCTGTGGAAAAAACCTCATCCTGTGATTTATAAGCATTTTGAAAAGTGAGGACATGGGGAACATCCTCATATTTCACCCTCTTTTTGCAATACCTATGTCATACCCATGTCATTATACACATTTGTGTCCTGATATTTCACAAAAACATGCCCCCGCACACACACATATAAAAAACTAGCTGCAATACCTGTCACAGATATGGACCATGAATTATTGGATATTTAAGATTTGATAACTGATACATTCGGAGTGAACAGACTAAACACTTGAACCATGCAGTTTTGCTTCGCACATCATGTGTTTTATTCATGTACCACACACAGTCTAACTTAACCAAGCAATATATGCATTACATTGTGCAGTGCATTTTTAAATTAAGTCAGTGTCATTTTTACAATGCAAACACACCTGCTTTCAATGCAAATGAGCCTCATTATACAATGCAACACATTCACAGACGTCAGCGCTATTTGCTTGTTGCAATTAATGTTGCGCTATTAGTGGGAAGTAGGGTGGAAAGCAGGCTAAAGACAGAATTTCATTAATATCTGTAGAAACAGTTTGTGTACTGCTTCTATTCATCAAGGCAGCAATAATTCATCAATTGATGATAATGAAGGATAAGTGTGGTATTAATGAGCCCATATCCAGGTGGAACTTTTAGCTCAGCCCCCTTTCTACATTTTTACAGAATGATTTAGGTGGCTGGATTGCAGTGGTGGCGTGATGCTGTATACAGTCACAGCATGCACGTCAAGCATGCCAGATCATGGTGTACTGCACCCCATCCTCCACAACCTTATGGAACTGCACCATGCAAATTGCATCAGCCAAAATTTTTGTCCACGTTAGCTCTATTACCTTATTTGCATGATTCCTTTAAATTACAATGCTATCTGTGGGCACAATTCCCTCTTAGTGATATCCCCCTCCGTGCTCCTAAATGCTGTCATATCAAGGCCGTAACCATGTCTTGAACATTGGGAGGGACCAATTTTTTTCTATAAAGCATAAAGAAACGAAAGTCTAATTCTAGTTGGGAAAAAATCATTTTGTGAATATTTGCAAACAATATTTGCATTAATTAGCCTCAAATATATTATTAGTCCTAGGATTCTTCACATTAGTGAATAAATACATAGATCTGCTGTTGACCTTTGAAATCCCTAGTGATCTGGTGGTAGAATTATTGTAAAAGGTTCTGGGTTCTAATTCACTCTCATGGATTTTTTTCCCCTCTTCATTAAAATCAAAGATGTTCATCAATGATTGTATATTAAGAGCAGAGACATGTTTGTGTACATTTTGTTTTGTGATTTCACTGGAAAGAATAGAGTTTCTCTCCGCAGCGGCATTAAACAATAGATTGAAACACTCTTCTGAGAGTGAAGACCGTGCACGAGCCAAAAGAGAACATAAACCCGCCTACTTTGATTTGGTTGGCCATCTCAGTCATTTTGACATTGACTAGCACTATTAGACCATTGAGGCAAACCAGACTTAAAATGTAACTTTTAAACCTTTTTGTCATCCTAACATACAGTGTGCAAGAATTTCAAATATTGGGGGGACATTATGGCCATTTCTAATTATTGGGGGAGATTTGCTCCCCTTAATGTCTATGGTGGTTACGGCCCTGTGTCATATACATTTATAACCATATTCATTCTGCTTTCTGCAAGATGACAATAGGAAATTATTTATGTAAGTTTAAAATGATGTACTATTTCCATCATTATTTTAGATTTGACTTGAGACTTAACCTTGCAAAACAATAACTCTGACTCTGTGTCTATCTTTTATAGAGTTGGGTCGCCTTGGCAGGTCTTCCTCCACATCAGGAGTGAGACAAACAGGGGGTGACGTTCAAAGGCAGAGCAGCCTGCCGGCCAGAGAAGCACTCAACCAGGTAAGACGTGGCAGCACTATTAAAGATGTCACTAACTCCACATAAACACACACTCAGAGAGTTATTATATACCTGCAGTGTTATAGTTTCCCCAGCCCTGTTTACACACTCATCCGGGTAAAACTGCAATCACATTAGGTTTTGAGTATGAAATGACTTTGGACCTGCAGCCATTCCTTCTGCAAAATTCCAAGGAACGTATTTTGAAGAATGTTTCAACTGGTGTGTTTCATACAATGAAAGTCAGTGTGGTCCTGAACAACACTAGACCCCATTGATTTTCATGGTAGAAAAAAAACTAAACAAAACAAAAAAACAGACATTTTCCAGAATATCTTCTATTGTGTTCCACAAAAGAAAGAAAGTCATACAGGTTTGAAATGACATGAGGGTGAGTAAACAATGACAGAATTTAAATTACTATTCCTTTAACTCATCTTAGTTTATATATCTTGAAATGCTAAAAATGTATATTGAAAATATGTAAAAAAATAATAAGAAGAATAATTAATTAATTAACATTAGCCAAGATAAAAGTTGGCATGAAACAGAAGTTGTGATCATATCATCAGAGAAGAGATGATGTTGCCAGGGGAAGGGGAAACTCATCTTTTTGATCAAAGCTTAAGAGGGCACATGATCTTCTAAAAAATAAAGATGTGCACAGATAAATCACTTATAATAAACACTGCAATATACATATTCACAAAGAGTTGTCAATTTTGATTTCTTGGTGACTTTAATAAATGTAATAAATAATAAAATAATTATTAAATGTAACAACAGCGTAAAGTACAAGAAGATTTACCATGGTTAACTAACATGGGAAAACTATACTGCATATTCTGCCTGGACCTTCTTATAGTACTGTGGATGTTGTTGTAACGACCTTTAATTCACCTCGTACACCAACCTGACAATCCGAGGAAACCCAAGATGAGTGTATTAGCATATTGTGCTTTTCAGTCCAAAGTATTCAGCAAATTCTTTGAATTCGCACAGGCCTGTTCGGCCTCAGTCGGTGTAGATACTGCAGTAATTAATTAAATTCAGTTCAACTGGTTAACATGCGTAAGTGTAATTGACACCAAGCTTGACAGTTACGGCAGGTGATCTGAAACTAATTTCATTCCGTTTTGTGCCCCTGTGGCTGCTATTCCAGACAGTCATTAGGTAAATCACGGAGCCCATTGAGTCACCAGCATCCCCACCCAAACATGTCTGTAGCTGCACTGCACTACACTGCAGGGTCAATGAGTGCAGAGAAAAAGGGGGATGAATACAGAGCGGGAGCGAGGCAGAGAAATGCAGCAGAGGGAAAGACAGACAGAGGGAAAGGGGGAGAAAAATGCAGCACAGAATAGAAAAAAGAGGCGACAGAATGAAAGAAAGGGGACAGATGCAGCACACGGGCGGAGAAAACAGGTGCAGCAGTAAGAAAGAGTGTTTTTGTCAGTCTGTGGCAGGCAGACAAACATTCAGTGAATGATCAAACTCAAACAGTGCTGCTGCCAATGTCTCTTTGCGACGACGCCGGTGACGGGCTTTGATTCTTCCGTCTTCTCTGTCAGCAGTTTGTTAAAGAGCCATTTTTAGAGTTCAGTATGTTGAATGTGCGAAAAGTAACAAGGAGAATCCAGAGAAACTGTGCACATGCAAAGCAGCTCATGTTTTGTGTGTTAACAGATATTCCACTTCTTATAGTTCTAGCAGCGTGTGGGTTGTGTTATATAGACAGACTGATGTGAAACTGGCAACACATGCAGGAAAGAATCCTTCATTTTCAATCTTGTTGAATGTTAGCGGCTGTACAGAAGCCTCTGTTCTTTTCCCCTGGTGTGCTGTTGTCTCTTGGCAAAAGTTCACGTGCTGACGCCGTCATAGTGTGTGTGTGTACACCACAGAAATTGACTCGGTGAGCTGATATGACCTTCCCTCTCAGAGCAGGGGGATGGGAGGGATGCTGTGAGTTGGCGCTATGCCGCTATCTGGTGGCGTTCTTTGATATGGCATAAAGCACACACCCAGAGTCCCAAAAAATACACATATTAAGTGGAAAATGTGAATAAAACTTTTAAGTTGAATCGTAATATCTATATTCTGACGTGATTCCTGATGTGACTGCCATATCATAATCAATTTTATAACAGTTTATTTTCTCTAGGAAATCCTCCAATGTGGAATACTTTTAGCATGCATATGCCTGCTCTCAATTCATCCATCACTGACATGTGTTGCAGAAATTTTACTTTGGAAAGGAATTAATTAAATAGTGGCTGTTGTGAGCATATTCTTGATTTAATTTTCATTTTATGTTGGATGGAATACCAATTTAAATAGTACTTGCACTGCTTTTCTCCCCTTTATTCCCTAGAACCTTGGCCAAAAACTCTATATTCTTAATGAAGATGCATTAGGCAGCAAAACAAGAAACTTTGCTTTCACTTTGGTATTTGATGATGGTCAAAATAAAAAAAGTGAAGCATTGTGATACATATATTCTGTATCCTATAAAAAAATATATAAAATAATAAAAATAGGGAAATGGTGAAATATCTACTGTAAAGTAATTAAAATATTTGCAGTTTATTTGTTGCTTGTAAAACGATCTAAATATACACTCACCTAAAGGATTATTAGGAACACCATATAATACTGTGTTTGACCACCTTTTGCCTTCAGAACTGCTTTAATTCTACGTGGCATTGATTCAACAAGGTGCTGAAAGCATTCTTTAGAAATGTTGGCCCATATTGATAGGATAGCATCTTGCAGTTGATGGAGATTTGTGGGATGCACATCCAGGGCACGAAGCTCCCGTTCCACCACATCCCAAATATGCTCTATTGGGTTGAGATCTGGTGACTGTGGGGGCCATTTAGTTCAGTGAACTCATTTTCATGTTCAAGAAACCAATTTGAAATGATTCTGGCTTTGTGACATGGTGCATTATCCTGCTGGAATTAGCCATCAGAGGATGGGTACATGGTGGTCATAAAGGGATGGACATGGTCAGAAACAATGCTCAGGTAGGCCGTGGCATTTAAACAATGCCCAATTGGCACTAAGGGACCTAAAGTGTGCCAAGAAAACATCCCCCACACATTACACCACCACCACCAGCCTGCACAGTGGTAACAAGGCATGATGGATCTATGTTCTCATTCTGCTTACGCCAAATTCTGACTCTACCATCTGAATGTCTCAACAGAAATCGAGACTCATCAGACCAGGCAACATTTTTCCAGTCTTCAACTGTCCAATTTTGGTAAGCTCATGCAAATTGTAGCCTCTTTTTCCTATTTGTAGTGGAGATGAGTGGTACCTGGTGGGGTCTTCTGCTGTTGTAGCCCATCCGCCTCAAGGTTGTGCGTGTTGTGGCTTCACAAATGCTTTGCTGCATACCTCGGTTGTAACAAGTGGTTATTTCTGTCAAAGTTGCTCTTCTATCAGACTCAGTCAGCCCATTCTCCTCTGACCTCTTGCATCAACAAGGCATTTTCGCCCTCAGGACTGCTGCATACTGGATGTTTTTCTCTTTTCACACCATTCTTTGTAAACCCTAGAAATGGTTGTGAGTGAAAATCCAAGTAACTGAGCAGATTGTGAAATACTTCGATCGGCCCGTCTGGCACCAACAATCATGCCACGCTCTAAATTG
Source organism: Gobiocypris rarus (assembly GCA_023029165.1). Taxonomy (NCBI): domain Eukaryota; kingdom Metazoa; phylum Chordata; class Actinopteri; order Cypriniformes; family Gobionidae; genus Gobiocypris; species Gobiocypris rarus. The sequence goes on along the minus strand of CM040916.1, from coordinate 33,413,751 downwards.
CTTAAATCACCTTTCTTTCCCATTCTGACATTCAGTTTGGAGTTCAGGAGATTGTCTTGACCAGGACCACACCCCTAAATGCATTGAAGCAACTGCCATGTGATTGGTTGATTAGATAATTGCATTAATGAGAAATTGAACAGGTGTTCCTAATAATCCTTTAGATGAGTGAATGTCTGTTTTAATCGCCCTCAATGTTGTTATTGAAACTTTTTTCAGTTGAAATAAAGTTTCATATTGAAAAGCTGAAATAAAATCAAATATAAATATCAGATGAAAACAAAAATTAGAAATTAAAATAAATAAGTTGAAGTAATAAAATTATTGAAATAAAACTTAATTAAAGCTAAATATAAATATTTTTTAAAAATGATAAAAAATGACAAAGCACAAAATAAAATTAAACAATACAATAAAAACTCAAATGAGTGAAACTAAAATTGAAATAAAATTATAAAAGCTAATTTACTATAATAGTTTATAAATAATACTAAAATAGCACTGATCACCCTCAGTGCACCTCTCGCTTTTGGAAGCCAGATGGTGTAGTTATGGCATCTACCAGCAGAGGCAAACTCGACATGCTAACCAGCTTTATATCAAGCAGTCACATGATGGCACACTGTATTTCATCTGCTCTGAACTATGCTTATTAAAGTAATTTCAAATTGTTCTCTCCCTTTCACCTCTCAACCATCTATACCATCTGTAGTTCCACGCTCTCTCGCAGGTTCAGTCTCAGACTCCCTGCAGTCCGTCTCTGAGCCGGCAGCAGCAGTACCAGCACCAGCAGCAGGTCCAGCTCCAGTTCCAGCAGCTGGCACAGCTCGCTGCGCAGGCCCAGGTCCCCATCGGCGCGGGCAAAGCCGGCACTTCCGCAGCTCCGGCCCAGCGTGACGGCAAGCTCCTGGAGGTGATCGAGAGAAAGCGCTGCCTGTGTAAGGAGATTAAGGCTCATCGTCGGCCAGATAAAAGCTTATGTAAGCAGGACAGTATGCCTATTTTACCCAGCTGGAGGAGAACGCCAGAGCCCCGCAAGACTGGAACGCCGCCCTGCCAGAGGCCACAGGCTGTGGTGTGGGACACGGCCATCTGACCGAGGTAGAGAGAGGAAAGGGTAGAGAATATGAAAGTCATGACTGATAGAGACGAGGGAAGCGGAAATCTTTTCTCTTTTTTTCTTTTTGGCATGAAAAGACAAAATGGGAATTTCGGGGGAAATGAGAGAAGTGGCCTTTGAGTGAAGAGATTAACATAAAACTGGAAAAACAAAGCGAGAGTATTGCCAAGAGAGAATAGCATGATTTAGATTAAATCTCTCTGTAGAAGCAGGAGAAAAAATGTGTTTATGTGCCATATAGATGCAGCAGCCAATACACGGACACTGGAGTCTGAACTCTCTCTGAGCTGCTGCAAATATATCTTGTGCTGCTGAGTTTACAACCTTTTTGAATCGCACTGGAAACCTTTTGAGCATCGTAATGTTCATACTCTAAATATAATCCATTAACGAGGAGAATAGACATGCTTTTTCCCTCCAAGGATCGAAGAAATGATCAAAACTTGATGCGTAAAGAATGAAGAGACACTGAAAGATCATAGTGGGGCTTTTCCTCATATCATAAACTCTGTGACTTTGGGCTTGTGTGTTTTTACTGACCAGATTTACTCAGTTATGCTGCTGTTTCCTGGGCATCCACTAGACTGATGTTTTTTTACATTCCAGAAGAGTGTCAGAATGTGTGTGTGTGTGTGCGTGTGTGCGTGTGCGTGTGCGCGTGTGCACGTGTGCGTGTGTCTGTGTGTGTGTGTGTATGTGCGTGTGTGTGGATGTGTGTAGGTGGGGGGGGTGTTGTCATGGTGAACTTTGTAGATGTATCTTTGCATTAGAGGTGTGTGAGGTTGGCTGTAGACTAGAGACGAGAGGAAATTCAGACACGGAGAACAAAATTGCAAGGAGTACAGGGAAACATCAATAAACACAACATTCATACATATATATACACAGAAAAAAGTCAAACTCTTGCTTACACATTCAGACATGATGATGGAAACGATGATGAAAGGTTGTGTGGTACTGTCGTAGATTGTGGAAGAGATCCATTTGAAGTCTAATTACTGCCTATTGATCGAGTGCCAATTTGCTGAGTGCGGTGACGTGTGTCTGCATATCTGGGGAGTGAGTATAAGAGAAGCTGTTCAGCAGAAGTTTTTCGTGATTTTTGTAGCAATATTTGTTAAAGCACGAGACGGATCATTCGTCCCAGTCCGATACAAAATCACGGTGAAGAAAAAAGCTAACCAATAACACCTAGGTCAGACCCACATTGCAATATTTTGCAAGGGCAAACCAGTTGATGAAAATAGCGAAGATCACAGGATGAGCTTCAGTACAAAACCCATCATAGGAAAGAGAGCGAGGACCAATCCACAGGCTGCGTTAACACAAGGTGTCATTTTACTCACCATATTTATGCATCTGTTTACATTTAATCTGTACCTGAGCATATACGGAGCTAACATCTAACTGTATTTGTCAGTCCTTTTAGCAGCATAGTCTCATGTGTCAATCAATTGGGGTTGCCATAGCGTTTAATAAGATATAGTGACATATATAAAAGGTCTTTGTCAGTTGCATCTTAAGTACGGTACGATTGAGCAATCCAGTCACCCTGTCTCTTAGAGAATAAAACACCCGAACGCACACAATCGCAGCACCCTTTTAGGGAACATGCAAGCGCTGAGGCGCTCCTCAGACCGATGTTGGAACTTTCCACAAAACGAAGCGAACCACATGACATCGAGATTAAACAAGAAAAAAATACACAAGTGTTAAAATCTGTAAAATAAACATGTACAACTGTATTGATTATGTAGCAATTATTTCCACTTTCATACTTGTAATCAATAAATATATTGTAGCATATAATGTATAAAAGTACAAGGTGTTTAATTGTTTTATAAAGAAATTTAGTAGTTTTATCTGTGGCTACCTGTCTACACTGTACTGAATGGACCGCTGAAAGGCGAGCCCTCTCTATTAAAGGCACAGTCTCAGACACACTCACACACACACCAGTGTTTTTCCAGCTAGTGTCATGCAAGTCCCTTTAAGCAACTTATGTCTGATCACATTCACACCCTCATGAACACACTCCACCTGGCTCGTTGGAATATCAGTTGGATATTTTTGAAGTACTTCTGCTGCTATATTGAATTTCTACTTTTGCTTACATATCCCTCACTGCTGTTATTTCATTTCTCTTGTTCATTCTTTTGAGTGCTCTATGATTTGATTTGATTTCAATTTTTGGGGGGAGATCATGCAATGGAGTTTCGGGGAGTGGAACCTTTTGTAACTGTTGGCAATTGAATGTTTCTCAGTTGTTGTTGTGGTTGTATTTTAAAGTTGTTGTTATTTTTTTGAATAGTTAACAGCACCAACCTGTACAGTTCTCACCCTGGCAACACTGATGTTGCCAAGGGTTTGACATGTTGTCACCACGACACCGGGGTTTCACTGCACCACCCGGGTGGCCATTTGAAATACAGTCTTTATCAAACAGTACGGAGGACCACAGTAGAGGAGGGATGGTGCAATGCATGCTGGGAATTCTTGACGGATTCCCTTAAAGATTCAGTTCAAGGTTGGGCTGTGTCCCAGTCTATATAAATTGTGCCCAGTTTGTACTTCAGATATAATAAATAATTACCTAGTGGAAATTTATTAAGATGAAAAGGGTAACTTAAGTATTATTGGGTAAACTAGTTTACAGAAACTGTCGGCTTTGCGTGTCTACATAAACGGTGGCCATATTATGAGTGCCATAATATATTGGTATGGTAAGATACGGTGTACCTTGGAAATCACTGTAGTGCTATATTTGCATTGATATCGTCATGAAATAAATTTTATATGATGAACATAACATCATGTGTGCAAGTAACAGTGTGTGTGCGTGTGTGTGTGTGTGAGAGAGCGAGAGAGTAAAAGAAACTGTTTCAAACCACATGGATTTAATGTCGTCTTTTCCTACAGACTACTCATGATACGATCAATTGGATATCTGCTATCACAGCCTGATGTGGTAATGTTTTTATTCATTCATTCACTCTCTCTTCATCCTGACCTTCTAGGCTTGTTGTTTCAGCATCCAGTTTCACTGTGGGCAATTGTTCCTTACTCATGTGTCAGCATCATGAAAACAAGGTGCTATAACAACAACAGTCTGTTGCAGAAATGTGTTCACTGATGTCCTGTATCAAGGATGCAGCTCTCATACAAGTTCTGTTGTTCTACTGTAAGATGTTGTCGGTCCTGATCTGTCATCTTGTCTTCTGAATTTTATTACAGATGCTATCTGACTTTTGTGATGTATCGAGTGTGGAAGATTTAGACTTCTGAAGCGGGACTGCTGAAGTGTTGGATTTATACTTGATGATTTGCTGTCCAAAAGCATCAGAAATATTAATTAGCCAATATAGTTATTTAGGTAAAAAGATTGCTTGGGTTCCCAGTAAATTTATTTCCCTTGAATTAGGACAAATGGTATTGCTTACTTCTGCACTGTAAAATTGGGATGTTTGTAGAACTTTAAAAATAAAATAAAACTGAGAGTTTGAAAGTTTTTTTGAGTTAATAATATATCAAATTAATATTTCATTTTATATTATCATTTCATTATATAATTAATGATTTAAAATAAATATCTTAATGAACGTAAAATGTTGAATTGCCATGAATCTGCTATCATTTTAAAAATGAATTCTTGACAAGATAAGGTTTTGAATATGATAAAATCAATGGCAATGTAAATAAAACTTGCAAGTTGCCAAACAGTGTAACCCTTGCTGAATTCAGAACCGCGCACTACTCTTACTACTTTTACAATATCTTTCTATGACAGAAATAGTAGGGATAGTATGCAGTTCCGAATTCACCACATAGGCTATTATAAGTATTAATGCCCCAGTGCATGCAGGGAAGATGGCAAATACACAAATTCAATTTCAATGTAGCACTGTCTGAACTTATTGTGTCTGTAATGCCAGAGGACAATCAGAGTAGCCTACACTGTAATACAAAAGCTGCATCAAATTACATTACTTGTTTTGCTTAAAGTTGTATCTACAATAATCAAGTAAATCTTTGGTTATTTTCAGTACCATTTACTTGATCTAAGATAATTTTTTTACAGTGCATCTGATAATCTGAGGCCATATTTGCACGTAACACCAAATGCATCCTAAGAGGAGTTTTCCCTGACTTCACCTGAGACCTCCCATAGCAGGGCACGCGACTGTCTCCTTGGCAACGGCCGCATGAGATACTGACGGATGGCCCATAAGTCCCTGCCATCGCAGCCTTTAAAATCTGTCACTTTGCTGAGGGGCGGGGCTAAGTGCGCCGCATGGCGTTGCCATTGGCCAAGAAGTGACTTGAGTTTTGCACAGGGAGGGGCTCTGTTTTTGGGTGGGGGTGGGAGGAGGTGATCGGGGGTAAGCAGGCAGAGCTTGTTCCACTGCAGTATCGGCACATTAATGCTGCACTGCACTCTCTCTCTCTCTCTCTGCGGAATGCGCACTGCACTGGTGGGTGGGCAGAACACCGGGCGTTACAGAAGGAGCGAGATCTACTCACACTCAGTTCTCGCTTGAGTGCTCAGGTTTCGGCAGAGTGCCTTGGGAATCGCTTTTACCCAGCTTTTCATTTAAAAACGCATTCCATTGAGACTTAAAGATCGTTTTAACCCTTTCTCAACACTATTCAAGGGTTGAATAGCTCTTTATTACTCTCAAAGAGAGTGTTAGCCTCGAGGCGTTGACTCTGTGAGTGCACGTTTAGTTGGTCCAGGAAAATGGCAAAAGATGAAAAGAAGAGCGCGTGGAAAGAGTTCTTCTGGAACCCGAGGACGCGTGAGTTCTGCGGGAGGACCGGGAGCAGTTGGGGTAAGTTTTACACTGCATTGACAGGATTACACTCATGCATGTATGCAAATTAGTGGCACATAATTTTGCTATTATACTATGTACTGAGTTCATCATTAGCACATTGAGTCTGACGGTCAGTGCTGAGAAGTTGTCGCTGTCCGAGGTGCTGAAACTCAAGTTGCGTTGCCGGGCTATAATGCGTCACATGCGTTTCCTCTCCTCCGCGCGTTTATGCAGCTGTAAATCGTAATACGTTAGCCTTAGTATGTGTTTATTTTTGTCAAATTAACGAAATGTGTATCTACTTATAGATTAAGGTTACTGTACTCAATGATTATTGTGTTATTCTGGACTTTGCGGATATAAGTGTTGAATGCGCGGCATTAGCCAATGAGCAGCGCGGAGACGTGTCGAGTCACTGCAAAACTACACAATGTACTTCAGGCAGAACATCTAAAGGCTTGCACACATCACTAGTTCCTGAACCACATCCTGTCAAGAATGGTCATCTTAACCGCAAAAGAATGTTAAAATTCTGCAGTAGAAATGTGTTAAATACCTTACTATACGCAATTTTAATAGAGGTAAAACGCATGAGTTATATTTTTTTGTGTGCAAGATTATACTCAACGAGGCAGTACAAATATAGTGAAATACTGTATAAGTGGTGTTTTTGTTAAAAGTATGAATCACTTTAATTGGGAAAGGGGCATTCTCAAAAGGTCCTGCTCAAACATATGAAGGTTAGTTTCATTCTTGGCAGCAGTTATGTACACGGGAAGGCGTTATGTTGTATTTTATCATGTTTATTGCATTATTTTACTGTCATATGTGTTACCCTGAGTTACCCCAACAGTTGCTAGAGAGGCCAACTTTAATACCCAGTGTGCCACCTCTATCATTATGTGAACATTTCATCAAAACAAACTGATTTAAATCATTCAAATAGGTAATAAAATTCATAGAATTTAATGACAATTAGGAACTGTAAAATATAGAGTTATCAAATGCCAGCCCTTTACTTAACATCATCAGCTGCCAGTTGTTAAACAAATTAACATTCTGCCATTTGGTTTATACCTGTTTAAACTTTCCAAACCCCTAAATATAGGCTAAGTTAACCATAAAGCACATTTATCCCATTGCATACTGCTGCAAATTGTCTTTTGCAGTGACATTGAGATGATTTAATCTAGCCAAAGGCCATTTTGAGTGTGTGCGTGGGGTTTGTGAATTAAGATGTAATCCTTCACTAATAGGCTCATTGGTTGCCTTGGTGAGGCTATCATGTGGAGACGCAGCCTATTCAAGGGCCGTAGATTAATTCTGGAACTGAATGTATCTTTTAATCATGGTATGATGGCATTAAAGCTTCAGCACTCTAAAATTGCCCGTTTGGCATCTCAGCTGGGATACTATTGGATAGTGTGTGTGTGTGTGCGTGTGTGTGTGTGCGTGTGTGCATGTGCGCTTGAGTTGGAGAAATGCTAGATCACTGCCCTCAAGACTTCCATGTATGCCAGCACATTTTGCTCTAGGGAGCTCAGTGTGTGACACCTCACTGAGCGTGTGTTTGAGTGTGTGTGTGTGTGATGCTCTGAGGACTAACTGCCTAGTTAAGCCAGTGTGCTCTCTAAGACTCCTTAATTAGTCTATTTTTGTCTGTGCCCAAACCAGAGTGAACCTGGGTATGCTTAGATTCTTTAACAAAGTACATCCTCATTACTGGAGCTTAATAGTGACTTATGGAGGACGGAGGAAGCTGCAGCTACATTCATACAGCTGTGTCTTTATTGAAACATTTCAGCTTTCAGGACCCATTGGACACAGAGGGGTCAATACAGCCGATAAAAGCACTTAAACCTGATCTCACTACAGCCCTCTGGAGGGTCATATAGAGCCTGTGTCCCGTCTTGTTGTTGAACATAACTTTTGCAAAGGCTGTAAGTGAATCTCTAAACCACTCCTGAGAATTACAGCTCATACTGCAGCATATGATAGCAGAAGATCTTCAAAGAAGCATAAGGGTTCCTGGAAATCAACCGCCTAGAGAAGTTTGGGAGATCTTATAAGACTGATATTCCAGCTTAGGGATTCCTAAACTTTTTTTATCAGACAAACTCATTTGACATAAAATATATATGTAAATAAGTTAGATTTTAAGTTTATATTTGAATTATTTAACAGTACATTTGGATGAGCACGGTTCTCTGGCGTCGGTTAAACGGTCACATTAAATGCAAGTTTTTTAGTAAGTATTTAATTTTGAATGTTTTCAGTTTAAAATTTTAAATACATTTTTAGGTTTAGTTATTATTAGCTCCCATTGCAGTTGTCCCGCAAAAAAAAAAAAAAAACATTTGGGAAGCACTGTTCTAGCTGGACGATTTACTGTATTTTAAGATCCTCTTGTTGAATTTAAATGAATATCATCAGGCTTATTATACCGTTGCACACATCATAAATAAATGCATGGAGATTAAATGATGTAATTTTACCTGCATATTATCTTTAATATTGCACTATAAAAAATAGTCTACTACTAATGAGCCTTACATGGCGAACACTGTAACAATATTACAGTAGTATTAATATGATGTCGTCTGAAAGTAGCGCCAGTTTCAGTTCAGTTTCAGTAAAGTACAGTAAAGTACAGTGTTGCTATGGATGACTGTGAATGTTCAAATCAAGTATTCCAGAGAGCTATGTAATAAAAAGTTATCTGCTATAGTTACCCTGGGGAGATCTGACCCTTATCTTTGTTGGTGTAACCTAATGTATTTTGGTCAATTCAGTGATGTTAAATATTTTTGACTTTCAATAAAATCAGTTAATTTAATTACCATGTGAAGTAAAAAAATTTCAGTACTTACTATATATATATTTATTTGCATCCACTACAAAGTTCTTGCATCCACCACAAAAACAGGAAACTGATATTCAGAAATAACGGTGGACGGACTGCTTCCTTTGTCTACATCACAGCTGTGTGTTCCTCTGAAGCTGTGTTTAATAGTATGGTGGCCTGGCAGGTTTTATGGACTTTGCAATTGATGAATCAGAAAGGATGTGGGCATAGATCTAAAGACACTGTTTGTAGGGTTCGTGCCTGAATTAATGAACAGATCACAGTGGCACATTTTGCTCCTGTCTTTCAGGTTGCGTTCAAATTAGAGGGTTGAAAGAGGGAGAGTGGCTTTCATCATGATGAGAGACAGATAAAGAAACAGAAGAGCACCGATAGCGTATCACTCTCACCCGGTGCAGAATTCGCCACACACACACACACATACACCGATTGTGAGGAGAGCCAGCACAGCTAATAAGGATGTACCACATTTTAACCAAGTTTAGCAAGTAATGTTTGATAATGCAGGTATTTGTGTCCTTAGAGAGGGGGGTTATTTTAAAGCTCTCCTGCTGTGAGATTAAGTAGTGCTTAATGATTTGCTCATTTGGACTTTGCTAGTCTCTCTGCGTAAAGGCAACGTTCTCACCTTATCTTTGCTCACTTTCTCTCTTACGCATCCATTTCGTCCTTTTTCACTCTCTCTACGCATATTAACGCACACTCTTGTGTAATCCTAGCCTGTAGAGTAACCTCTCATTGCACTGCTGTTATTGATCAGTGAAAGCCTGTCTGTGCGGGGAGCTCCTGGATGCAGCAGAACAGGGGGCAGAGATCCGGTATCCCTCCTCCATCGGCCCGGGGCAACCTGATCGACTGTCCCCAGGGGCCTCGCTACGTGAAGCTCAGGTGTCCTGTAGCTTAATGAGCTCTCCTCAGGCACACAATGCTGCTTGCCACCATAACAGAAACACACACATATATGTTTGCAAACTATTTCCTCATATCCCCTCTATGGAATGATAGAGCCTGGTCTTTTCAAAATAGCAACCGTAAATTATTTAATATGTTGGTGAATGTGTTTCAAAGTACATTCTTATTACAAAGGAAAATGGAAAGGCAGTCCAAGTGTCCTGCAAGCTGAACTATTTTGAGCAAAAAAGCAGATGCAGACTATTTTGAGCAGATGTTTCAAATGAATGCTGTTCTTTTGGACATTTCAGCAGCACAACTGATGTTTTGTGAGCACCAAATCAGCCCATTATTTTACAATGTCATTTATTCCTGTGATGTCAAAGCCAAATTTTCATCAACCATTACTCACATGATCCTTCAGAAATCATTTGAACTAAAATAGAACACCGTTATTTAAAATTGTAATAATATTTCACAATAATACTGTTTAATCAAAGTAAGGTGAGCAGAAAATACTTCTTTCAAAAACATTTTTTAAAACCCTAAACATTTGAATGGTAATGTTATTATAAATAATTGTATAATTATATTTAATATGCATACTAAGTCTATTGCATAAAGGTGAATATCATGCCTTTCCCATGTACACATGCAGTAATACAGTATATATATATTTTAGACATTAACTATTAGCATGTCAGCCACTGTAAACCCTACTGCTTTAAATACTTAATTGGTTTGAGTAGGACAGACTTAAATTAAACAAATTAGTTCAGTTAAATTAACTGTTATGAGATTTTTTTTCTTTTGAGTTCACAGCATTACATATTTCAAGTAAACTGAACTGTTTCATTGTTTTGAGTTGTATAAACTAATTTCCTTTAATTTAGACTAACTTAAGTTTGATGTGTGAAATTAGCTGGGATTTTTTCCCCCTCAGCTTTGCCCATGGCCCTCGAAAGGGATAGTAAATGTTAAAAAATAAGTGTTGAATAATGTTTTGTGCAAGATGAATGATAAGGGAGATTTAGTAGTGGTTACTGTGTTATACTAATTTAAAAGAGTTTCTGTTAATGTGGGTTTTTGGAGAGTTGACAAGTGGCACATGCTGCTTGGTTTAAGAGTAGGTACGTTCCATGCTTTAAACTGCTGTACTCACTCAGTAAGTGCTATTCCATGCTATTGTTACATGTTAGCAAATTAGAAAGTTGGCATTTAAAAATCTCATACAACTTTTTTGAGTTCTGATAACTGATTCTTGATTTGCACTTATTTTAAAGGTCCCGTTCTTCGCGATTCCATCTTTCAAACTTTAGTTAGTGTGTAATGTTGCTGTTAGAGCATAAATAATACCTGTAAAATTATAAAGCTCAAAGTTCAATGCCAAGCGAGATATTTTATTTAACAGAAGTTCCCTTTCAAAGCCTACAGCGAACGGCCGGTTTGGACTACACCCCTGCACTTCCTGCTTTAATGACATCACTAGAACAGTTTGTTGACTAAGCTCCGCCCACAAGAACACGCAAATTAGGGGGCGTGGTCTTGTTGCTCTCCCACTGGAGAAGAGGAAGTGTTGTTTTTGTAGAGTGTGTTTGTCGCCGTGTCATCGAGACGCTGTTATTTTCATCCCGGAGTCAAATCACCTTTGTTTGGCCTTCCCATGGACGCTGTACGTAGAGATCAATGGTTACAATTTATGTTTAACTCGGTTCCGGAAAATTATAATCACAATTTAAAACTATGTGCAGCACATTTTGCTGAGGACTGCTTCCTCGATCTCAATCAGTTTAATGCCGGATTCGCAGAAAGATTATTCTTAAAAGATGACGCAGTTCCCTCTTTGTCTGGAGAAGGCGTTGTTTATGGACCACAACCGGTAAGTGTATTTTATTGTTTAAGTTGGTCCGTTTAACAGTTTATGTAACTCATTACACAAAGTGCAACGCTCTTTAGCTTTGTTAACTAACGTTAGATGGTAATTGAAACTAATCCGAAAAACTTTTTTAAAAAGTGAATTCAGACATTCAGATTGTTGGTGTTTGTAATGATCAGTTTAAATGATTTGTTTATTATATCTGTTGTTTACTGTTTAACCACATGCTTGTTCAGCTGCAGCCACGCATGCAATTTGTAACAGCCAAATATAAAAGCATGACAACTACTGAATAGACAGCTTGCCATTGTGAAACATCCTGCAAAAGTCTTTCCTGAGCAGGTTGTAATCGATCCGATATTCTCCGGGTCTGATTCCGGCTCAAATTGATAAGGCAATATAGACATTTTTGCAATAACATTGAGCGCGCGTATCTCCCCGTTATGGTAAGAGGCGCACCTTTCCGGGCAACGTGCGCTAAGCTGCTGTCGAATCACAACACGGGAACCGCTGGCCCAATCAGAACTCGTTACGTATTTCTGAAGGAGGGACTTCATAGAACAAGGATATCATCAGGCCGTTTTTAGAACAGAGAAAACAGCGGTATACAGATAAGTAAAATGCGTGAAAAATACTGTTTTTTTTACACGTGAAACATGAACTCATGTTATATTGCACACTGTAAACACAATCAAAGCTTCAAAACACGCGAAGAACGGGACCTTTAAAATTTTAATTCATGTTAATTGCTATCAAAATGTATGAGTTAGCTAACGCAGTACCTCAAATTAGGAGCAATTAACATGTATGAGTAAACTCAAAACTTGATAGTTCTGCTTACTTAAAATTTGGTACATCATAACTCATTATTCGGGTTTACAGTGTACCCATATGATGGATATTACCAATATCAATGGCTCATAAACTATACTTATTTATCCAAAATGGCTGCCTCTTTCATTAACATCAGCAAAGACTAAAACAATCTCAGACTAGCTATTCAATAACCATATGGTGCCACATTATTTTACAACATTACTGTACAGACATTATATTCCTCATGAATGAACAACCATTTGCATAATTTCACCACTCTTCTATGGCAATGCTAAATATCAATCCATTATGCCAGTGCTGCAGTCTGTATAGGAACTTATTTAGCGCAGTTGTGTCGACAATAATCTTTATGATTATTTCTAGTCAGGAGTGTTTGCATGACTGTGTGTAGGGACATTGGCTACTCTGGAGTTTCTAAACCACAGTATATTCCTTGAAAATCCCCCTTGTGATTAAATCTGCCCTCTTGTCCTCCTTCTGTCACCATCCCTCCCCTTTAAATTTCACCACATCTGCCCTGCAGTAATTCAATTTAGTCAGAGACTAGACTTTCACCCGAAAGGATTACCAGACTTCCTGTAAGGGACATTTGTGTATAAAAGTATGAATGTGTGTAAGACAGAGCTGCAGTGAATGTGCATGAATGTACTGTATAAATATATGAATGAGGAGAAGAGATTGTGGTGCTCTGGTGAGAAGTTAAGAGGATTAGGCCTACTAGTCTTGTTTCTTTTCTCAGTTACATCAGCAGAAAGAGAGAGAGGAAGTAAGGCTGAGTGCAAAAGATATGGTTGGATGGTCATATAGTATTCTGTATATCTTATAACACACACTCTGATCTAATATGCTTTATTAAAGAGTGAAAAGTGTAGGAGAATTTACAATAAGGGAAAACAAGTTGTGTGCTTTTTTATTGGGTCACGACGCAAAAAAATGTAGGCTATAGCTCTGATAGGGATTGTTTGTAACATACTTTTGAAAACTACTTCTAGACTGCTGGCCCGATCTGATTAATTCTTTGGAGTCCCTTTGTCAATATTAATTAATTGACATTAACTGTTTATCACTCATTAATATTAACATTAAAATTACTTGCATTAAAATGATCTGTTAAAAACTAATTTACTGTACACACATAAAGTGGGAGTATGTGGAGAAGTGTAACATTTGCTTGTGCTGATCGGACAGTAGGTGGCATCAAAAAGGCATTTTCCATATGGCTTCGAGAATTTTAGGGGGCATTGCCATTGTCATTGTGCTATCGTGTCTGGCAAAAATGCTTAAAGGGTTAGTTCACCCAAAAATTTTAATTCTGTCATGAATTACCCTCATGTCTTTCCAAACCCGTAAGACCTTCGTTCATCATCGGAACACAAATGAAGATCTTTTTGATGGAATCCAAGAGCTCTCTGACCCCTCCATAGACTTCAGCATTATTATCACTTTCAAAAGGTAGTAGAAAGGCCCAGAAAGGTAGTAAAGACATAATTAAAATAGTCTGTGTGACTGCAGTGGTTCAACTTTAATGTTATGAAGTGACAAGAATACTTTTTGTGTGCAAAAAAAATCTTCAGTTTCTGACTCTGTTCACGTTGTAAGCACAGTGCTGTTATTTTTTTGCACTAAAAGCATTCTCGTCACTTCACAATATTAAGGTTGAACCACTGGAGTCACATGGACTATTTTAATGATGTCTTTACCTTTCTGAACCTTGAAAGTGGTTATACGGTTGGGTCTTACAGGTTTAGTAGACTTGAGTTTTGGGTGAACTCACCCTTTAATGTTATCAAAATATGGATTTATGATGCTTAAACTCATATAATTGATGCATGCAGCTTTATTTATTTGTGAATGTAAATGAATAGACATAATTTATTAGCAGTAGTAGTAGGAGTAGACATAGTAATAATTATTAATAATTAATATTATTAATATTATTCACACCTAGAATTCCCATAAAATAAGTATATTTCGATGCTAAGTTTGACCAGTGTTTCAGTGACACATATGTTGCATGTATGGGGAATTTCCAAGAGCTTGAGTGCTGTTTGTGTTTATTTAGAGTTTGGATTTTAAAATGTTTGTGTCCGTGTAGGTATGATCCTGTTGTTTTATCTGGCATTCTACATTTTCCTGGCTGGATTATTTACCCTCACCATGTATGTAATGCTGCAGACACTCGATGACCACAAACCAACATATCAAGATAGACTTGCAACTCCAGGTGATACACACAGACTTGTGGGAACCTTTTATAGATATGTTCTTAAATAAGGCAAATAATAACCACTGCACCCTAATGTTGCCATTAGGTCTATTCATTAGCTTTTTTAAAGTATAATAAATGCTAAATATATGCAAACATGATTGTTATTTCAGTCACCGTGATTTTGCCAAGACATGTTCCTGTCTGAAAATGTAGTCCTAACCATATCCCTACCCATAAGTTATGAATATTTATGATGCACCTAACCCTGGTTGTAAGCCTAAACTTGACATAAACTGCAAACTTGTCCCTCGAATCTGATTGGTCGATTGGAATGTTGTTCCAGGATCAACCAAGATGTTGATCCATGAGCATGTGCTTTGAAATCACGGTGACCCAAACATACACACACTCACAGACTCTGTACCTCACCTTTCTCTTATTGGTTTTCTGTTGTTTCGTAGGGATGATGATCAGGCCTAAAGGTGAGCAGTTGGAGATCGCTTACACAGTGGAGTTCACAGAGACCTGGGAAAGATATATCCAGGCCCTCAATAACTTCCTCTCTCGTGAGTACCATGAGGTTTTATGTATTACAGAGAAACTGCTGCAGTTATTTTACTATTGAAATGATGCATGTCATTCACCAAGAAGTTCACAGAAGGTCATGTCCTGTTGCTTATTTCACGCAGCCTACAATGACACAGCCCAGGTCCAGAATAATTACGATTGTAAACCAGATCAGTACTTCACCCAGGAGGACAGCGGCAGTTTGAAAAACTTCCCCAAGCGTTCCTGCCAGTTCAAACGCTCCATATTGGAGGATTGCTCTGGGATCACAGATCGTTTTATGGTTACGACGTGGGCAAGCCCTGTGTCATCATCAAGCTCAACCGTGTAAGAAGTGGACTAGAATGGAGTGAAATGTTTGGACCCACTTTATATTAGGTGTCCTTAACTACTATGTCCTAACATTTTAATTAATAATTTGATACATTGCACTTATTGTGTACATACATGTATTTACATTGTACTTACATTTTAAAAATACCTGCATGTAATTACATCTGTAATTAATTTCTGTAGTTACATTTGTAATTACACAGTTGACACTTCCCTTACACCTAACCCTACCCTTAAACTTACCCATCCCACCACACCTGTCCCTAACCCTACCCGTATCCCACCTCAATATCAGCAAACGTGTTTTGCAACACAATATGAACACAGTAAGTACATTGTACTTATTTTTTTATGTAAGTACATAGTAGTTAAGGCCACCTAATATAAAGTGGGGCCAAATATTTTTTATCAGAAACATTTACAAATGGACAATGGTCAAATTACAATTCATAATGCAAAAATATTGTACCGTTTAATCCTCAATTGGCAAATCAGAGTCAAGTATTCCTGCAGACTCTCCCACCAAACCCTGTCAGAATATCTTATATGACCCTGCACCACAAAACCAGTCATAAGTCACACGGGTATATTTGTGGCAATGGCCAACAATACATTGTACAGGTCAAAATTAGGGAATTTTCTTTTATGCCAAAAATCATTAGGATATTTAGTAAAGATCATGTTCCATGAAGATATTTTTGTAAATTTCCTACCATAAATATATCAAAAATGTATTAGTAGTAGTAATATGCATTGCTATTGACTTCATTTGAACAACTTAGATTTTTTTGCACCCTCAGATTCCAGATCTATCCTAATAAACCATACGTCAATGGAAAGCGTATAGCTTATGATGTATTTGTGGTCCAGGGTCACATATTACAAATAGTACAAATACAAATAAATGTCTGAACTGAAATCACAGAATTAAAGATAGCGGCCTGTGTGTTTAAATTAGTTCTTTTAGCTTTGTTATGAGAACCAATTTGACATTTTTATCCCTTTCCGTTTTGTTTTTATCTGTGGATCTTCTTTTTCTCTCTCATTTCAATCTTTCTATCTTTGTTCTCTTTTTTTGCAGGTGATCGGCCTGTTGCCTTCTAAAGACTCGCAGCCTCCTTACGTCACATGTGGTGCCAAGGTAAGATCGCTCTGTCTCAGTCTCCCACTCTCTTACTCTCTTCTTATCCTTCAGTCTTTTAGAAAGGGATTGATTTCAGATTAAAGTTACATGAGCCATTCAACAAGGCCGCCAGATTAAATTAGCCAGTAATCAGAGAAAAGCTGCCATGACGGACTATGCGCTGTCGATTCACGTGCAAATAAATTAGAAGAAACAAACTATACTGAGAACAAGTAACATTGGCGTGTTTCCCATTCTTTTTTTTTATGTCTGAATGCATTCAGCATTTAATAGTTCATGCAAAAACTGTTGAGACTGAGAGGTGGGTGTGTTTAAGACATCACCTCATTTGCATAATTCATTTAGCAGGTATTTATCAGGCATGTGTCAACTGGATGTTAAAACAGTTTATTCGTTTAAAATATTTTTTTAGGCAACCTTAATTTTTATTTTTATTTGAATGAATGAAAATGATTTTTAGTTTTAGAAAGTGAAGCGCTTGTTTGTCTTCACTGTTGGTTAGTTTAAGTTGCTGTTGCCTCACTGTAATGCCACACATTATCAGATAGCAAACTTTGATCTGTATTGCATTAGAGCGGAAGTTTTCATGCTCTTTCCCGGAGCGTTCTCAATAGTGTGCCATTGGAATCAAATATGTTTGTGACTGGATATCGACTGGTGGTTTAATCTGATGGTGCCATTCAGGCTCATGCAGATATGTTCCCTTTTTCCCTTTCAACACTTGCTCTTGCATCTTGCTCTTTCTCATCATGGACACATTATTCCTCCTCCCGTGTTCTGTATTGTTGTCATTTAATTGTTGCTTTCAGTGTTTGTTCAATATGTGTTGTTTTACACCATTGCTCATCATCTTCTTTTATGTTTCATGTGGATGATTTGTTTTTTATTTTCTGTGTCATCTGTTCTCCCCCTACATTCTTATCAGAGATACAAAGTTGGGAAAGACGAGTGGGTAAGAATAATAGACAGAATAAAGAATAATCATTTTAACCGAGTATTTTACTAGCTGTATTTTACAGCTTTGATATTCTGCAATGAGAGGAAAATTGGAAGACAGACTTGGATCATTTTATCGAACTTAAAACCTTTATTTTAAGTTTATATGTTTTAGTAGCAAAATATAAAATGATTATTCATAGTCAGATCATATGCTAGATAATTCCAGCATAAGATCATCTCAAGGGGCAATTAGTTTTTGTTTGTTTGTTTTTTTGTTTAATACAGTAATAGCAGTTTTGGTAGAACAGGTTGATACCCTCAGATCAAATGCTGAGCTGAGATTAACCGAATGTCTCCCTCCCTCTGTAGACGGATGACTCAGATAAACTTGGTGAACTGGCGTACTTTCCCCCCAATGGCACCTTCAACCTTATGTACTATCCATACTATGGCAAGAAAGCCCAGGTACAAAGCACACATGCGCACTTGGAGAATACCCCTGTAAGCACACAAGCAGAAACACATCTTACATATGTACTTAGTCGATATAAAATCGTTTTCTGAATGCATGTTCATTCATGCATATGTTTAATTTGTATTATTACTGTTGAAAATTAAATAAATTAAATAAAAACGCAATAACTGGATCTTCCAGTAAAATGTACTCATTCTGTAATTCCCCAATCATTTAGTCTACTTAAAGGTGCAGTGTGTAATATTTATGAGGATCTATTGACAGAAATGCAATATGTGACCCTGGACCACAAAACCAGTCATAAGGTTTTTTGAAACAGGACAAAATTTGGCCAAGATACAACTATTTGAACATCTAGATGTTGAGAAAATCACCTTTAAAGTCCTTAGCAACACATATTACTAATAATAATACATTTTTTATATATTTACAGTATGAAATTTACTAAATATCTTCATGGAACATAACCTTTACTTTATATCCTAATGAATTTTGGGATAAAAGAAAAATCCCTCATTTTGACCCATACAATATATTGTTGGCTATATTGCCACAAATATACCCGTGCGACTTATGACTGGATTTGTGGTTCAGGGTCACATATAATATACATAACTATGTTTTTAGTAGTGTACATAATGAACTGTTATGTTTTTATTACCTTAGAACGAGCTCTTTCTATCTTCATACACCGCAGGACCCCTTGCAGTGAAGTTGCCATTTTGCACCGCCATGTTTCTACAGTAGCCCTAAATGGACAAACTGCTCTACAGAGTGCTGTGGTGTCTCAGACAATGACATATTTGTCCTGTGTCTGCCACCGTAGCTTCTCTATGTGCTTAGAAAGGGAGGGGTGATCGATGGGCGGTTGCAATTTGCAACCTCACAGCTAGATGCCGCTAAAATTAACAGTGCACTTTTAAATCCCACCCCTTTGTTACAATCAATCTATAGATCGCATTCAGATCTGCCACCATCCAATAAACGGATATGGATAGTGTAGTCCTCATCCTACTTTTTTTCCCCTTGATAATCCGTTGTACTCAGATATACATAACAATATGGAAGAAAAGACTCACAATTTCAATTTCATGCAGACTTTAAAGGTGCAATCAGTATTTTATATTGTGCTGATATGATATTCATCTGATAGTGACACCTAGTGATGTGAATGTAGCATCAAAGGAAGAAAAAGAGAAAAAGCTGTCAGTTACCAATGCTATTGTAGAAATGTGATATGCACAGTAAACGATAGTGTCCAATAACAGGAGGCAACAGTGATAAAGCTGGTTGTATTCAGCTGGTCATGTGATCTGAACATGTTGGTGCCCATGAGAATATGTAAAATAATACCGATCAATTAGGCCACCTTCAATAAAACAGCCATGTCGCTCTTCTTCTGCTGCAGGTAAACTACTCTCAGCCTCTAGTGGCCATTAAGTTCCTCAACATCACCATGAACGAGGACGTCAACGTGGAGTGCAAAATCAACTCTAACAAAATTCCCGAAGGCACTGACCGAGACAAGTTTGCTGGACGCATTTCCTTCAAACTGAGGATCAACTCAAGAGAATAAATAGCTGAAAGTGTGTTCCTTTATTTTACACATACACACAGACACATACACACACACACACACACACACAACAGAGTGTATGATTATGCACAGAAGGCACAGCTAGAGATATAAGCCAGACACAGCAATCCTCAACACAGACAGATTAGAGAATAACACTTCAAAATTTCAAAGAATGATCTTTTTTTTTCATTTGAGACTGTAGTGAGGTTGTAGAGAGTTAGCAAGGTTGTGGTTTTGTGTGTATTAATGTGTGTACATCTGTGTGTGCGTGTGTTTGCATGTGTGAGTTGAGATATTACAGTATTTATTTTCTAAAACAAAAGTTCAATTGCATGCTCAGCTAACAGAGCTAATTATTAAATAATATATTATTCTATTAAACAATATTAAGAATAAAGGGATATCATTTTTTTTAAAGGAGAAAAAATCAGAACTTTAAAAAAGGCTGTTTTTCTTTCATTAGTATCTGTATTAATTTAGCAGAAATTAATTACTATAATTTCAAAGCAGATGTCTTTGACTTAATGTGCTATGCTGGCATGATCACATGTTCGGAGCGAGACCTCATATTTGGATCTCGTGCTCTGGAGTGCTAGGATTTTTTTTTGCATGCATGTATCAGTTGTGAAGAGTGGTAATGAAACCTCTCCTCTGTCTGATTTGTGGCTTTATAAGTGAAGAGGATATTTTATACCAACATGTAGCAAACACAGATGAACGTCGGCTCCAAATTCCTCTCCAGCACACACTAAAAAACATACATTCACAAACCTTTCTGCATTCCTATTGGTTTTGGCACAGACTGTGATATCATATGCGTCACGTTTCATTTATTATGAGGCGTGTCTATTTAAGTTTGTTTATATGTATTTATAGAACTTTTGCAGTATTTTCCTTTCTTTTTTGCATGTGTAATCCAATTTGTCTCACGTGGTGAGGGGATATGATGTTTTGTATTGATTTGCACCGGCTCATAGGATGACAACAGGCCTGGGTTCAGTTCAAAATCTGAGAATAGATAGAAAAAGTGTGTTTGATGTGTGTGTGAGAGAGAATACGTATGGATTTCTGCATGTGTGTTTGTTTTATTTGATTTGATTTCTTCTCTGTTAATCTTTGTGCACAATTTACTTTCTGAGAATCTTTGAATTTTGTTTTAAGTGATTTCATAGACGTATAGAGTGGCTCTAAGAGCAGGAACGGCAGGCTTATGTTTCTGCTGATAAGGGAGACATAATTGAATCCAACCAAGTTCTTACCCTGCATGAGTCAATAAAACAAAACAAAAAACATGGTCACCCACCTCATTTCTCATTATTTTTTTAAATCTCATTTCTCTCTTTTATGTTTTTAAACACAAAAACTCGCTCTCTGAGCACATACACATCATGCTCCATGCTGAGAAGGGTCTTGTGGGGGGTTTTTTTAGGCTAGTGTCATACAGAGAACAGGTCAACCATTATATGCACACTACTTCTCTGGGTCGTAGTCGACAAGAGTTTGAGTGTGTACACTTTTGTCTAATGCCCTAATCCTTTAATCTCACTGGATAATCCTAAATAGGTATGGCGCTCTACACCAGCATTTCCCCAAAAGCAGGCATACATTAAATTAAATTAAGCGTCGTTTACTGAAGAATATTTAAGTGAGTGACAAAATGCTTCATCACATTTGATCACTTTCACATGTAGCCTACGTCTGTGATGTCTGTACAATTTGTGTGTGTGTGTGTGTGTGTGTGTGTGTGTGTGCGATAAGGATGTTATCTGACCCAGCAGAGAAAGCCTCACATCAACAAAATTAAATATTCATTTACCTCAGGCCCCAGATCACATATCATTAACTTGATTCTGTACAATTAGCCCTGTATATTCTGAAGTGAAACGTCAACATCAATCTTATAATTGTTCTATAATTGTTAATTTATTTTGTATTTTTGAGACCGCGGTTCATTTTCAATACCATGCACAAAAAGGCAAAGGACAACAGCTGTAAATGCAGATTTTGTTGCATGCATGTTTGGAGATTTTGTGAACAGCGCCCCCACGCCACCAACCGTTTCTACAGGTGAACTGCACATTTCATTTTAGCATATGTATCGACATACTAGAATCTTCAGAAAAGCAATATATATTTTTATTTTGTCCGTTTCGTGTATAAAGAAAAGTTGCATAATATATGTTTATTAAGGCTACCTTTAGAATGGCTGATCGTGAAGATAAATGTATATTATTTAGCCTATATTTAA
Organism: Gobiocypris rarus; assembly: GCA_023029165.1. Lineage (NCBI taxonomy): Eukaryota > Metazoa > Chordata > Actinopteri > Cypriniformes > Gobionidae > Gobiocypris > Gobiocypris rarus. Next base: position 33,391,853 of record CM040916.1, on the reverse strand, counting down.
ATAAACATATAGATGAGAATGGCAATGTGTGTTTTAAAATCACATGCAATATAGAAAAGATTGTATATTTTCAAATAACCTATATTTTCTATTTTGTTGACCATTTTATGAAAAAGCATGTAGCAGCTGGGGAATGTACGATGATGTTGAGCTTTGCTGTGGTTATTATAAAATACAAGGAGGTCACAAGACTTAGCCCAAGAATGTTACAATTCATTGTCACTTTAATAGTGTTGATCTCACCGTAGCCTTTGAAACACCAAAATAACAAAACTATACACGTCACACTGATAATACAGATCATGGCAAAGATTATGATCTGTAAAAAAAAAAAAAAAAATCTCCTATGAACATATTAACCAAATTAACTGAACAGCTTTTTGAAAACAAGATGACAAGTCATGCATTTCGTGTATATGAAGTATATGAATAAGTAAATATAAAAATGCTGTGGTTTGGATGTGTTTGCACAGATGCAGTGGGTTGTGTGAACAGGCCCAGCGACATTACAGAACAAAACTGCAGTTCGTTCAATATGGCTCAATGTTCAGAGGTTCACACAGAACTGGACCTTGCCCAAACTGTGCTGAAATATTTGAGGAACAATAAGAGGGTGAAATGATATTACCTAGTTAGTTCAATTAATTATATAAACACTTATACTGTATATGTTCATATGCTTAATCTTATGTATTGAAATAACAAACTTAATAAAATGAACAAAAATACACCGACTGCTCTTCATCAATATAATTTGCTTTAGAAATTATAGGTAAAAAGGGTTAAAACCTAAGTTGCATGAGTTTACATTACCTATTTGACTAATAAAGAGCAGAGCTGACACCCGCACATTTGCATGCTCAGTATTTCTATTGTCTATATCAGAGTATGAATGCAATATGTAAGTTTGTCCTTATAAATTATGCTAATGCACATTAGTAGCAGTGGTCATTATAAGGAACTTTAAGAGCTGTCTCTGCTTAATCCGAATCATGGCCAATTTCATTGCAATAAATGTGAGTTTTGATTTGAGGTCCTTCCTTATTTTGCATGAGCTTTGGAATAATAAATCCTGAAATAATATGCATATTTGAATGCAAGGTTAATTTTTGATATCATGCGATTTGAATGAATACAATATGATTACATTTCATAAATATTTTCATTATCATATAATCTCAAATATTTTGAAAGAAATGCTTGTTTTAAACAATACATTTCGGTGCATTTTCAAGTTTACTGTTCAAAATGATTGTAAAATAATATCATTTGGCAGTCTTTCTGTTCCATACCACTTTGTGCTCTTCATAGGGAGGCAATTTTAACCACCTTGAGTGTTTTTTGTAAATCGAAGACAAGTGAAAGAAAACAGAAGTTGCATTGCTGTCCAATTTGTCATGTCATTATGCCAGAATAGATGTGGGTATGTGTGTGTGAGAGAGTTGAATATCGCCTGGACAATCATTAGGTATCAGTCGCAGAGTTATAAAACTGAATTTGATAAGCATATGGATTGTAAAAATGTTTTTTTGGAACAGAACTTACATAACCAAGCTTGTCACTTTTGCTGTGCCTGTATTTCTGATATTTCATAATCAGCTAGCACTATTATGGTGCAAACCTACTGAAAACTGCAAATATCTTCACAAAAATCAATGCATGTTTTGTTTTTTTCCTCTCCCAATATCAGGAAAGCAGATAACAAACACTGAGCACAGCATGTTTGCCAGTTGCCTAGTTACTATAAAAAGTTATGTAAACAATATTTTTTACTCATTTATAACATTCTGTATTTATGTAAATGTCTTATGCTGACAATTACAATACAAAATATATATCTGCTGAGAAGTGTCTTAAGTGCCTGGATATAAAATAATTACATGTAATTCAATATGATGTAAAACAAACTGTACCTTGTTATATTTTCTTTATGCAAAAAAACAAACAAAAAGAAAAAACAAAAAGAAAAAACAGACCTTAAAGGAACACTCCACCGTTTTTAGAAATAGGGCTTATTCAACTTCTTTCCTACATCTAGATATGTGGGCAAATGCATTTTTGTCTCAGTGCATGCATTGTTTTAGTTTCGCATCAAAAAAACAAACAAAAAAAACACCTAATTATTTCTTGTGGCTTGTGTATTCACAACGAATACAAATAGCGATGAAGATTAAGACTATGGGATTTCCTAGGCAGATATTAATTTGGGACTATATTATAGGGAAGCACAGGCAAAGCACTGCTACTTGGGCGCAGAGATATCACGCAACACATGAAATCCCCAAACTGTATGAAAAATAGCCAGCTACTTTTCATGCGGAAGTTTGGGGATTTCATGTGTTGCGTGATATCTCTGCGCCCAAGTAGCAGTGCTTCGCCTGTGCTTCCCTATAATATAGTCCCAAATTAATATCTGCCTAGGAAATCCCATAGTCTTAATCTTCATCGCTATTTGTATTCGTTGTGAATACGCCGGCCACAAGAAGTAATTATATGTTGTTGTTTTTTTTTAATCACTTTTACTCGAGACATGCTAGCTGGCAACATAGAATTCCATTAATTATGCTAAGCTAAGCTAGCATAATTAAAACAATGCATCTTTTTCTTCTTTTTCTTACTTGCCAATCTTTTCACTTACAGATTCAGACAAAATTGTCTATTCCAGTTGTCATAATTTTCTTCATTAATAATCCTTTAAAAAAATTGACCTTTCTTTGAGTAAACCTGTAAAATGAAAAAATAAGCCTTGTATTTATCCAGCTGTATCTTCATTTTTTTCTTATAAGGGTTCAAAGTTCTAATCTTGGATGTTAGTGTCCGGTTCTTTAGGTTGGTCCCACTCTTATTTCCCTCACTCTTCCTATGCTCAGGGTAGATCCAGCATGCCATGTTCCTGTAGAGCAACTTCATTTCTCTCGTACACTTCTCTCATCGCTCTCACTATCCTGTTCAACACCACAGTGGCTTCTGCCTGCGTTCCCACACACACCAACTTGTAGAAATAAGGTCGTTCAGGCATAGCAAGAAATGCCATCTCTGCTGCTTTCCTCACAAACCAGGTGTGATGGTGGGCCAGCGTGCGCTGGTAAGTCTCTTTGCAGAGGTCAGAAGGGCTACGTAGACGCTCTCCTTCGATTGCATCCTTCCCTAGTTCCTGCAGGAAGTTTTCCAGCCAGAGCAGAGCGCGGTGTAAGCGCAGCAGAGTCCTGCAGCCTGAGTTCGTCTGCTGGCGAAAATCCACTAAACCATTCTCCAACTCCCATTTAATCATAGATCGAACAGAAGTGTATCCAAATGAGAGGCTGTGATCCCTTTCAGAGTAGTTAGAAGATGTGTAATGAGCTGACACTATGACTGTGTCTCCTTGCTGAGTCATACTTTCTCTGTCTTTCATTTTCTTCTCTGCCTCTTTTTCCGCTTTTTGGGCCAGGTTGCGGATGATGGTGGTTTTTGACTCAATTTCTTGTGAAATTAAACCTACCATTGGCCCCAAGGCTTCCAAAAACCTTAAATGCACAGAAAATAGGAGAGATATTTTAGACATATACACTGTAAAAAAAAAAATAACGTGCAAAAACGTAAAAGTTTTCTCAACTATTTTCATGTTAAATAGTTGAATAAAGCTGAATTTGACATACAAAACATAAGTTGGATTTTTTTTACAGTGTAGGCCTAAGTTTATACGTATAGATATTATCATCAGAGAGTTGCAGTTATCTTATTTGATTGGTCAGTTGTTGTTGTATGTTAAATTGATGGCCACTTTCCTGCAGAGTTTTGCTCCAATCCTAATCACCTGAACACAGCAATAAATACCTTTGGAATTACTATAAAGTTGCAGGTGGGTGAGTTTAATCAAGGTTCAAGCTAAACTCCTTAGGAAATTGAACCTTGAGGGACAAAGTTGAGAAGCACTGGTTTAGTGTGTCATTTGGGACACAAATATGTCTATAGTAGCCAATTCGTAGAACATTCGGTGAAACGTACACTGATGTCCCACTACTTCCGGTGAGATTCTGTAGCTTGCAACTGATGAACATTTTAGGCTACTATTCCACGGGAGAGGAGTTGCGAATGACAGTGAAGCATCACAATTGACGCTGACGCATTATCACATGACACCGAGCTTTACTCATGCTAGCTATATAAAACATACTTTTTATATTGTCTCAACGTAAATTCTTCAAACCTTGGACTCAGCTAGTAACTCTTTCTGCAAGTTACATCAGTCCTCCAGTTGGGGGCGACAAGTGACTTTTGAGTGAGTCGATGATTTATTAATTTAACATTGTTTAATTTTGGAAAGAAACACAACTAACGTATGTTGCTCAGAGATGCAGAGTGGTTCATTCTCGCTTTCCAATATTTAGGTAATATAAGCCTAGCCTGGTTGCTGTATGATGAGATTATGTATGTACGTTAACCTACTTGATAAGCTCATCCCAGCTTGCTAGGTATGGCTTTAGCAGCACATCATTGGCTGAGACTGGTGCTGCCTGCAGGTGAGCCAGCAAATCGGCAATTTGAAACCTCTGACCAGGACACACCCTCAGTGGAGCCACACCTTTACCTGTACTATTAGCTATAGTCAAAGGCAGAGGCTGAGAAAAGAAAAGAGATGGAAACAGGAGTTAAGGAGGACAGATTGCTAGAGTGATGCAGTAAAATGAGTGACATGTATGGGCAAAGTACTGGTTACCACGCACAGACTAAAAATGACTTATTAACAGCTTTGTGTTATATATCGTGTTCTCTTTTATATTTCACCCTTCTTACCTTGTTTTTTACTCTATAAGCTATCGGACAAGTATCCCAGGGGTGCTCCAGGGTCCCATCTACAATGAGAGGCAGAGGATGAGAGAATAAATGTTTTTAAATAGGAAGAGAAAGTAAAAAAGCAATACCTAGTTAAATCACAGAGTTGAAGTTGATTAAACACATTCAGAAGGTCACATGTAAGGCCTACTTTTTTTCATGGAAAACAAAATTATCGCTGAGACCAGCTTCTCGAGCCAGTGAGTTATTAATACACGAGAGCTAAATCATTCCAATTCATGAACGAATCATACACTAAATCATTAACAACTTAAGACTCAACAAAGAATCATTCAACATTTGGTCATTCGGACACAGCTACTTCTGTGAACTGTAAAACTTTTTAAGATATGAAATAAAATAACATTTATTTTCAGAATCTGTTCATGTTTATTCCCTTGATGAGTGCACTGTAAAAAATATTATCAATAAGTTGACATATGTTTTTACAATCACTTATCAAAATAATTTAAGCAATTTCAACTTGTTCTATGAAATTCAACGCTATTTTTTTGAGTCAGTTTAATATAATTTAAGATTAAATGACTTGAAAAGCCAATTTGAATATACTCAATAATTGGGTTAGTTCACCCAAAAATGCCAAAAATTCTGTCATTAATTATTCAGCCTCATGTTGTTCCAAACCCAATCAATTCATCTTTTTAATGAAATCTGAGAGCATTCTGTCCCTCTATTGAAAGTCCTCGTAACTACCATTTTCCAGCAACAGAAAAGTAGTAAAGACATCATTACAGTAATCCACGTGACTTAGTTTATCAGTTTCATGAAGCAACGTGAGTGATTTGTTTGTAAAAAAACAAACATATTTTACAACTTTATTTACAAACTATTAATCTCCAACATGAGTTCACGCAACAATGTCTGCTCTCGTGTCAACACAACATGTCTACGTCAGTGCTCTTGTGAATGAGCATTGGAGTTTAATATTTTGTAAATAAAGTGGTCAATTATGTTTTTGCATAAGCAAAGCACTTGTGGAACTCATTAAAATTGAGGTTTAACCATGCACTGGAGTTACATGGATTACTTTTATGATGCCATGCCTTTCTGAGTGGAAGACTGTCAATGGAGGGAAAAATAGAAAGTTCTCAGATTTCAAAAGATCTTCATTTGTGTTCCGAAGATGAACGAAACCCGTCTTACGGGTTTGGAACGACATGAGCGTGAGTAAATGACAGAATTTACATGTTTGGGTGAACTAAACTTTATGATTTTCAGTTGAAATAGGTGGAAATCTTTTACAATGTGATGGTCAATCAGCTTTGGTACTGATGGACAAGTATAACTCCATATCAACAAAACCAATATTGATAATTACAAGCTTTATAAAAATGAAAATAAGAAAACAATACCTTAAAAAAAATTCTAAAAAATAAATAAATAAAATATTAATCTGAACCCACAACAAAAGTTGCTTTGGTGTGCAAGAAAATCTGGCCTATAAACCAATTCTACATTGAACAAATATATTAGATTCAGTCTGTTGAAGAAAAATCTGAAAAATGGCAAAACTTACATAGCCACAAAGAGCCAAGCAAAAGGATGATGAAGACAATAGCAACACACGCCCTGAATTTGACTCCCATAATGATCCACTGTTCTCCTCTGTGCTGCGTCTCCTCAGGTGGCCTCGCTCAGTCTTTTCACTCACACTCTCTCCTCAGCATCTCAACACCACCACCACTGTGCTCAGTACCTTTCTTCTCTTACACAGTGTTTTTGACTGGGTTTCAATCTTTGCAAAACACAAACTGCCAGGCGAATCCTTACCGTCATATGCCTATACTGTACAGACACAATCTCTATGTAACTTCCTGTTTTGTGTTACTCCTCTCTTTCTGCATCTCCAATTTATTCCACCAAATTAACGTATGCTAAGCTGATATTTGCGTTGTTGTCTTTCTTTCGTCTCCTGTCCTGGTCTCTCTGTATTGTCAGTCTCCAATGATGTTGCTCAATCTGAGAGTCCATAGATTAGTCAGGAACAACAAATCACTCCTTATTAGGCAAGCCCTAAGCAAACTGTAGTAACCTTTACACTAAGCGCTACACACTTCTACAACGCATGTCACAAATAAATTGTGAAATCCTGAGTCCGCAAGGGAAGGTCCCAGTTTTATTTGTCCAATATGTGCATCTCTCAGCGAAAGAGAGAGATGTGTTTCTTTCAACAGATAATATGCACTATTTGAAAAATTCAAATGTCCCAGTCAAATGCTGAATTCAAATGCGTCACATTCAAATGCTGGTTAGGCGGCTAAATAATGTTGTTGGTTTTTATTCTTTAATTACCTTAAACTCATACATTAGTATCCTTTTAGTAAAGCTGACACACTTTTTAAAGAGGCCATAATGTTTGTAAATTTAGAGGAGTTGAATTGCATGACAATGCCAATGTTAATCAAGTCAACACTGGACTGGAGTCACTCTGACCTGAAATGTCAGTGCGGACCTTAATTTCAATGCCCCAGTTTGACTCAACTTCTAATTTATAGACCTCAGTTCATTTACACGAAAGCAAACGTGACATTATCTGATCAAAGCTATCAGTTCACATACACACACTCTATAGATTATCAATGTTATTTCCCTCCTCATGATAAAATTATTCTTATCTCTAAAGGTGATATATTAAAAGTCAAGACAAATAAAAAAAATATATATTGAAATCTTTCAGGGTAATTCTTGGTTACACTTAATTTTTACCATGTTGGTGTTACAGTGTAATTATATATTTACATACTGAAACTACATGTACTTACTGTAGGGTGAGGTTTAAGATTGGGTTGTGGTTTAGGGTTAGTTGCATGTAATTATGCAACATTTTTAGTAATAATAGTAACTATGTACCATGTATAACAATAAATAAAGTGTTACTTTTTCTTTTTCATCAATCACAAAGGTTTACTTATAATGTTAATATTTTTTCGCACATACACACGCACGCGCTTTTGTGTATTTTCACGCATGTTGTGTTTTCATGTTTTATGGGGACATGCCATAATGGTATATGCTATCCCCCTACACTGCCCCTGCCCCTAAACCTACCCATCACAGGAAACATTATGCATTTTTACTTTCTCAAAAAACATCACTTAGTATGATTTATAAGACGTTTTCCTGCATGGGGACCAGAAAATGTCCCCACAAGGACCAGGATTTCGGATATTGCCATATTTGTGGGGACATTTTGTCCCCATAATGTAGGGTTTACAAGGCCACACACACACACATTCTGGCCCTCTGTCTGAAATGAACCGTTTTAAAGAGGCAGATCCTTTAAGGCTTGTCATTAAATGGCTACTGTTATGATTGGCTAACATCGTTGCTCAGGAAACAGTATCAACACCCACTCACTATTGCATGTGAGTAAGTGTTTTGAAAACATTATTCATATAAAACCATCATTTACAGACAAATCATTATAAAATAATTAACTTACAGTTTCTAATGCAGCTGCTCTCACAGCCAATGCAGTGGCTGCATCATCTTTTAACAAGTTTCTTTGCAAACACTGTTTTGAAAATCATGCAATCCAAGACTTTTATCAATTTCCGAAGTGTCACAATAATTTCAAGAACACATACAGCGGTGGTTCTCAACCAGGGGTCTGGGGCCCACAGCAAACAACCAAGGTGAGGCTGCAGTATGACTTAAAAGTATTTAAATTCACTAATTATTATTCATATAAAATAATCTAACTCTAATCTAAATTAAAATGCTAAAAACAGACAAAATCAAGATGTAAACCGCAATATATTTCTCTTTATTGATGTATTTTAATAAACATACAATTCTTGAAATTTCTGGAGTCACAAAATGAATCGTGGTTCATTCATTTTAATATATCAATATAACAACCAAAGCTATAGTTATTAAAAGTTGTTCTTGCTGTATTTGAAGTGCTGCAAAGAACCATTACAGAACGTTTAGTGTAGCAGTGCTCCCCCTGGTGGACTTTTTTTAATTGGCTGAATTATTTTAACTTAAAGAATAAATGCGGAGTTGAGGAAGTGCGGAGATGCAAGCGACCCTTGAATACCATCATTTTTGCAGGAGGCTTTTCATCTGTATAACAATTTGGGATGTTTGCTAGATGCTCAGTGGTGAGATTAAAGTTTTAAGACATGTTGTCCCAATGTGATGAATACATTTTGGTAAGACATAAACTGTTATCTTACTTTGACATTCTCATTTGGCAGCGTGTCACGTTTCCCAGGATGTTGAGTTTCCGGTTACCCACATGCAACACGGTTTAATTTCAGGTCATATTAATAGTACACAAAGGAGACAGGAATTCATGCTCCGGTAAGCCTATACCAACAAGCTTTGCAATCCAGTAACACTAAAGCCCATGTCCCATGTTCCACTTAAGCCCGGTGGCAAGCAACTGGCCAAGCAATGCATGGGTGCCATTTGGCTTAAACAGAATGTAAACAAAACAAAAATCCCTGAAATAAACAACATGATTAGTATTTCATAATCTAATTTAAATGCCACCAAATATCATGACATCTCATGCTTTTAAAGTCTGTGTGCATAAGAATATTGAAACATCCTGTAGATCATGGTGTCTATATAATGTGAAATGTGTGTTTTTTTTTTTTTTAGACAACCTTTAGTGTTATATCATAGTGTGTGCTGGACCTCATAAATCATTTAAAACCTGACACACAGGATAGTATTGTACATGAGCTCACCACTCAGACGTCTCTCATAACTCACCATTGAACTTTTGACCTGCTGGGAACAACAAGAACACACACACACACACACACACACACACACACATGTTGTGTTTCCATGTTTTATGGGGACATTCCATAGGCGTAATGCATTTTATACTGTACAAACCGTATTTTCTATCCCCCTACACTGCCCCTGCCCCTAAACCTACCCATCACAGGAGACATGCTGCATTTTTACTTTTTCAAAAAACATCACTTAGTGTGATTTATAAGATGTTTTCCTCATGGGGACCAAAAAAATGTCCCCACAAGGACAAAAATTTGGATATTGCCATCTTTGTGGGGACATTTTGTCCCCATACCGTAGGGATTACCAGTCCACACACACACACACACACACACACACACACACACAGGTTTTGTGAATTGTGGGGACTTTCCATAGGCGTAATGCATTTTATACTGTACAAACTGTACATACTATCCCCCTACACTGCCCCTGGCCCTAAACCTACCCATCACATGAGACATGCTGCATTGTTACATAAAAAAAAAAAAACATCATTTAGTATGTTTATTACTCCATTTACATTGTAATATAAACAAGTACACACACACACACACACACACACACACACTCTCTCTCTCTCTCTCTCTCTCTCTCTCTCTCTCTCTCTATTGGCCTTTCTATTGATCTATTGACCTAATATTATCTGTCCCCTACCAATGCCAAACCTTATTACATTTTTATAAAGTCATCATTCATTAGTGTTTACTAAGGCATTTTCCTCATAAGGACATGCCAGTGTAAGATATAGTTTCAGGTTTTACTATTCTTGTGAGGACACATGGTGCCTATGTACAATGTGAGAAGAAAAAAAATCTAGAACAACATAAAGGTCATTTTCTGCCAGGACATTATCTGTCAAGTTTACAGACATTTCCTTTAACCCGAAAACAGCACAATGCCAATATGCATAATTCAAAATGAGGGTTAAACACCTGTAAAAAATCAATATGGAAAAATAATTCATAAGTACATTGAGGCCTAGTTTTACAGACTTTTCTGTGTAGGCAAATAATACAACACAACACGCCATTGGCTCCATGACCCCTAAATTTACTTTGTTCCAGTGATATACAGGGCAGATCACTGTCCAGACAGACACTGGTTATTTATACCCATGTGCATGGGAGCTCACTCACACTGTGGCCCTTAAGCCCCCCACCCGTACACCTGTTAACATTGCTTACCGTTTCTTCAGACTGAAACACAATTCCCTAAGGCTGCACAACACTATCAATAACCGATTTAGCCATTTTGATAGGCTACTCGAAATGCACTACTGTCAGCATTACCATGAGCTCACGCAGAACAAAGTCTTGCGATTTGCACTTAAAATTGACGCTCACGTCTGCATGTTTTTGCCTCTGTTCATTTGATCTGAGATAACTTACAGTAGTACTTGCGAATGCACCTACATAATCAGAATCACTCTTGCTTGGCATTATGATATTGGCGATTCGTGAATGTGACTTTAAGAGCGCGCTCGAGCGCTGTAACTCGAGCCTCGCGCAGTGACAGCTGTAGCACCGAAGAGAAGAGAGAGAGCTCGGCTACTGACTGTTGGAAAGTAACGTGTCTGTCTCTTTTGTTACCAACTCTCAAGACCGTTTTTTGGCGACTATGGACTACAGGACTTGTGTATTTGCGTTTGCGCTCGTGGCGACTGTATTAGTATTACAAGGTACGTGCTCTTGTGTACTTCAAAACTGAGTGACTAACTTGGCTGGCTCTCCGTCTTTATCACACTTGCCACTGCACTGTGACTGCGGGCAGCTTTATATTTAAGTGCATACTATTTTATAAATGTCCTTTCTATATTGTGGATAATTTAATATAAAATGTAATATAAAGCTGTTACAAACATTAGCATTGTGTTTGATTTGTAAGCGTGCTTGTAATTGCCATTTCTGGACTTTTAGTTATAAAATCTAGATAAACTCTTAGTTTTTTACACTTTCACTAATTTATTCAACTTGTCTACCAACAATGTTTTTGTTTTAAAGCTAATTTCTGTCTTTCATTATTTTACTTTGCAGTCAGTGGAAATGAGGAGAGGCAGTTGATTGCAGATAAGTTTAAGAACTACAATAAAAATATTCGACCAGCAAGAAACATTGAGGAAAAAGTGAAAGTTCAAGTCAAGTTAACCCTCACCAACCTCATCTCCTTGGTAACTAATCTCCCTGCTAACAATAACTAGTATTGTGTGTTTTTATATATATATACATTCATATATATAATTTCATTATATTGATTATCTAAATGTTTTGCATAAATAGCAGAAAAAATAAATGTAAGCTTAAATATAACAAATAACATAAAATTTGTTTTAGAAATGTGCTTGTACATAATATAGTAGATGTTATAAAATATTTTGGTAATATTTAGATAAATTATTCAATAGGGACTGTGCACAATGCAATAGCTAGAGACTTTTTACATTTAGAAATGTTCCTTCCTTGAACAGAATGAAAAAGCGGAGACTCTCACTACAAATGTTTGGATTGAGATTGTGAGTATTTTATGCCACATCATAGGGCCGCCCACACGAAATGTGTTTTTTTCATTTAAATTTGCAATGTAACAGAAGTAACGACAGATCTTTTCATAAATCCGTGTTAAACAGATAATCTAAAAGAAAACAATGAAGGGCAAGTACTATCTTCTGTATATTGGTTGTTGATTAGATAGAGGCAATACTGAATGAGAGCTTGCAGTCCATTGTAAAATATAGGGGGCCCGGGTTTAAGCAGATTTAAATGATTATAAAAGTCAGGCATCACAAGAGAGAAGTCTGACTTTCCACTTGAACACTGAATTATGACATTTTGACAAAAAATTATGTGCTTAAAAAGCATATACATAAATTAATCTATATACTGTACATAAGATCAATAACATCCATTTCATGCAGACTCGAAATGTGATACCCAGAGTAAAAAAACCCATTAAAAGTTAAACTTGGCATGGCGTTCTATTCATGTGTGAAAATATACATTTAAAGACGTCTGTCTTGTGTGTTTACATATAATAATAATAGAAACGCAGTGCAATAGGAATCAAAAAAACTTGTTTTGTGTGAATGGCCTTCAAGATGCTTTAAAGAAATCATTTATCTTTCATAATCATTTATCTTAATTATCTTATTTCAAGATGTAAAATATTTAGCTACAGGTACTTATTCCTTTGCATCATCTCTCCTTATACTCTTACTTTATTTTTTTTCTGAACAGTTTTTTCCCCCTATTTTTGCTTATTCATTTGTTCACAGTTATAATCTAAAATGTCTTATAATGCGGCACATATGTCTGTCTGCACTGTTCTGTCCTGCCAATTCCTGCTTTTCTTCTTTCATGTTTCTGCTCTTAAGCAATGGCAGGATTACCGTCTTGCATGGAATACATCTGAATATCACGGCATTGATATGATCCGTGTGCCATACAACACTGTGTGGCTACCAGATATAGTTTTGGAAAACAAGTAAGTTAGCAGTAAAAGTGTTGTTTTCCAGTGTTTTCTCTGTCACTTGATGTGACCTCTTTTCTATTCTCTTTACAGCATTGATGGCAAGTTTGATGTGGCATACTACGCTAATGTGTTGATTTCGAGTGACGGCTCCATGTACTGGCTTCCCCCTGCCATCTACCGCAGTACCTGTGCCATTGAGATCACCTACTTCCCTTTTGACTGGCAGAACTGCACATTAGTCTTCAGGTTGGCACACAGTGAGATTTGGGTTTAAATGCAAGTCTCATGGGTTCAGGGAGATTCATGATACATTTTTGATGAAAATTATTTTTTTTCTTTTGGATTTAAAGATATTATGTTTGTATTTTAAATTATATTTTATTTTACATCTATAGGTCTCAGACATACAGTGCAAATGAAATTGATATGGTATTGGCAGAAGATGCAGATACAGGAAAGCCAATTGAGTGGGTGGACATCGATCCTGAGGCCTTCACAGGTGCCATGTGCACAAATTACTATTTATTCTTCACACACACACACACACACACACACACACACACACATACGCACGCACGCACATGTTGGGTTTTCATGTTTTATGGGGACATTCCATAGGCGTAATGCATTTTATACTGTACAAACCGTATTTTCTATCCCCCTACACTGCCCCTGCCCCTAAACCTATCCATCACAGGAAACATGCTGCATTTTTACTTTTGCAAAAAACATCACTTAGTGGGATTTATGACCTGTTTTCCTCATGGGGACCAAAAAATGTCCCACAAGGACAAGGATTTCGGATATTGCCATCTTTGTGGGGACAAAAATGTTGTCCCCATAACGTAGGGATTACCAGGACGCACACACACACACACACACACACACACACACACACACACACACACACACACACACACACTTTTGGAGTCACTAAGATTAAGATTACTAAGATTATAAAATTAATACTTTTATTCAGTACGGAGATGCTTAGTTTGATTAAACGTGACAGTAAAGACATTTATCATTTTGCTAAATATTTTTATTTCAAGTAAATTGCTCTTTTGAGCTTTCTATTCATCAAAGAATCCTGCAAAATATATATCCCAGTTTCCACAAAAATGTTAAACAGAAAAACAGTTTTACCATTGTTATTGTATGTTTTTTGTACAGTATGTAGGGTCACTAAGGCTCTAGGAGATTCATCTTTTTTTTACATTTAGTCATTTAGCAGACGCTTTTATCCAAAGCGACTTACAAATGAGAGTAATAGAAGCAACCAACACCAGTCAAGGGCAACAATATGCAAGCGCTGTAACAAGTCTCACGAAACACAAAACACATAGGACTTTTTTTTTTTAAACGGACAAGCTATTGTAGCTCAAATTGCTCACAAAGTTAATGCTGGTTCTGATAGAAAGGTATCAGTATACACAGTGCATCATAGTTTTTTGCTTATGGGGCTGCATAGTCGCAGACCAGTCAGGGTGCCCATGCTGATCCCTGTCCATCGCCGAAAGCGCCAACAGTGGGCACGTCAGCAACAGAATTGGACCAGTAATTTTTACATCACATTTAATACTAAAAGGAAAGGCAAGGCAAGTTTATTTATATAGCACATTTCATACACAATGGTAATTCAAAGTGCTTTACATAGAAATGGTATTAAAATAATGACCACAGCATATGCAAAATAAATAAAAATACCATGCATAATAAATAAAAATAATTGTATTTAACTAAAGGCTAAAACATGTCTTTCTTCTATTGTTCTGACAGAAAACGGGGAGTGGGCAATCAAGCACCGGCCTGCCCGTAAGCTGCTGAACCCACGTTACTCCCGATGACCTTGAGTACCAGGAGGTGTATTTCAACCTCATCATCCAGCGGAAACCACTCTTTTACATCATCAACATCATCCTGCCCTGCTCTCTCATCTCCTCTCTGGTTGTTCTGGCCTTTTTTCTACCTGCAAAAGGTGTTTGCATGTGCAGATATTCTGAGTTCAATGTACAGCATGCCCTTAAAATATTAGGATCCCTTTCTTTTTCTCTTACAGTGTTGGTACTCCCTCTGTCTGTCATATCACTTTTGCACTCTGTCTGTCTCAGTACACTGTTTGTCTTTCTGTCTCCTCTGTCTTTTAGCTGGAGGGCAGAAGCTGACTGTGTCCATTTCTGTACTGTTGGCTCAGACTGTGTTTCTCTTCCTGATCGCTCAGAAGATTCCAGAAACGTCACTTTCCGTGCCTCTTATCGGCAAGTGAGTGTCAGTGTGTAGACAGCTAAATTTGTATCAGTCTTACAGGCTTTAATCATCTTATTCCACTCTTTCTTGCTTTGTTTTAGGTATTTAATCTTCGTCATGTGTATGACCACACTGATTGTGACCAACTGCATTATTGTCCTCAACTTCTCCCTCCGCAGTCCTAGTACACACAACATGTCGCACACCATCAAACATGTGTGTTTATGTGTGTTTTCTCCTAAATATTTAATATTTCCTAATTATAAATATCATTGAATCTGTAGTCCTTAATGTACTGTACTTCCCTTATACCCACTAGATTTTCCTTGTGGTGGTCCCTCGTTTCCTGGGCATGACCTCATTTGTGGATGAGGAAGAGCCAGGTGGTAGGACGTATGAAATGAAGGAGAGGCGCCGCAGTTCATTTGGGCTGATGCAGAGGGCAGAGGAATATGTTTTGAAACAGCCACGCAGTGAGATGATGTTTGATAAACAGAGAGAGAGACATGGACTCATGCGCTCAATTGGTAAAACAAATTCAAACATTCACTTACCTAAAGCATTCATAACATTATTATACTGGAATATAGTTATATAGTAACTACAGATACATACATGTGGCCAGTTTGATGAATTACACAACCTTTAAAGTTGTCACGAAAGTTGCGATAATCTTTTCTTCCCTATTGTAACAAATATCCAAGTGAAGCTGGAGCTATACACTCGGCTATACATCACAATAGGGAAGAAAAGACTTTTGCAATTTCTGTTTTAGTAGTGTGGTGTGACAACAATTTCATTGTAGCTTTTAATGTTTTTGTGTATGTCTCCCTCTAGTGGATGAAATTGATGTGAGCAGTACGGCAAACCTTTACAAGAGTCTGGCAAAGACAGCACCAGAAATAAAAGAGTGCGTGGATGCCTGTAACTTCATTGCTGAATCCACTAAGCAACAGAATGACATTGGATCTGTAAGTGTGTATTTGTGCCCTTGCAAACACTTTTATAAACATCTTAATAGTGCAGTCACCTCCCCCCACACACAGTTTCTCATTCATCTGATTTTTCCTCATGTTGTTTCTTTTTTTTTCTCAGGAGATGGAGAGTTGGGTGCTGATTGGAAAGATGATTGACAAGGTTTGTTTCTGGGCAGCCCTCTTGCTATTCTCTGTTGGAACAGTGGCCATCTTCCTAATGGGTCACTTCAACCAGGCACCCGAGTACCCATTTTCTTGGGAGAAAAAAAAGTACTTACCAGAATAGAGAAGAAGCTCTGAAGATACCTTTCTGCTGATTTGGTACACAAATTAATACCAGGATGAGATTTATATAGCTGGAGTTAGAGTACAACAAGCTGTACATTATGAACAGTATCGTTCGACTTGATATGCAGTGTTGGGGAGTAACTACTTACATGTAATTAGATTACATAATTGTAACTAATCAGTAACAGTTACTGAGAAAAAAAGTAATTAAATTATAGTTATTAATGATTACAAAGGTGGTTACATGTGTTTTCTGTAAAGCTGAATAATACACATTATGTTTCCTGCCATTTAAAGGCTGTTTAGTAAAGAGATGCTATTCTGATGCCGCTGAAAGCTTTAGGCTACAACCCTTATGAGAGTTGCAACCATGGCGAGTGATAAAAATTTGTTTCAGTGCTGGAAAATAGAAAAATAATCCAAAAAACCTATTACATTTCCAAAGTAACCTTTCCAGCACTGTTGATATTGTCTTATATTTGATAATAGGAACTATGGGTGTCCATGCGTGCATTAAGATTTTGTACTAAATAGTATTTACACTAGGGGGATTTTTACAGAAATTTACATTTTGCTTATGCTTGTAAAAAATGATTAGTGAAATAATAAGGAATATATTAGCTAAGGATTTCAGCTCATTACATACAATCTAATGGTTCTCCAGTTCACAGCCGCTGCATTTTGCAATGCCCCAACCAAGGTTATCGTCTCTGTTTACAGTGTGTGTCTCTGTTCACAGTGTGATACATCAGCCACTTTTTTATATAACTGATTGTACTGTAGTATTTAGCATTAGTATTATAGAGATGCATGTTCATTTTTGTTTGTTCTATCTTATGTTTTTCATTGTCATTTAAAATGTTCATTCTTTTAATTTTACTTATGCAATTGTACATTAAGTTTATTATTTACTATAAACTTTACACACACACACACACACACACACACACACACACACACATTTAAATGTGGCAAGTGAAAAATGTGCAGTGATGAAATGGATTTTCTTAATTAACACTGTCTTAAGATATGCACTGCAAATTCACAAGAAGAAAGTTTGAAGTCTGCTTGTAAGAACACGTTTAAATCCTTAAGCACTGTAAATAATCAGCACTGTGCTGTTCAGATTTTTCTACATGCACCAAAAAAGGAGAATAAAACAATTGACACATTCAAGGTTAAGATTTGTCTGATTAATTTTTGATCTCGGCTACCATACTCGCAGAAGAAAGTGGTATAAGCTGTCTATGGGGCAGAACTCTTTTAAAAGGTAAGTAAATAACCTTTTGAGAGCAGTTTTACCTTAATATGGGTCTCAATATTTAAAGGTTAGTGATTTATAGTAACAAATTAACAGAACAACAAAAAATATATACAACACATTACACATCTCTGAATATACGTATGTAGGCCTATGTGTATGTATTTATACGTAAATAAAAGTGGAGGAATATATTGCATCTTGAACTTTGGAACCAATCTTACTTCAGCATCAGTTAAACGTTAAAGTTTTTAAGTTAAGGTGTAGAAGAATTTTTACAGTGCACAGTAAAATGGTTTCATGTGAAATGGGTGAGCCCATTTAATCGGTATTTTCATTTCAACAATGACGATTTCCTGTACTGGTGGTTGCCCTAGTGCACTGAGGGTGTTAATTTCCTGCCATGCCCAGAGGTTTCTGTCGTGTATTTGCTTCCTATGATCCAAGCACTCTGTGTGTCTCATGTGGATATTACCACTGTGTTGTTTGAGAGCTCATAAAACCACTGTCCCACCAGTACAGATGCTCCTTCAGCGCCTCTGATGATACTCTGTATCAAGACTCCGTATATCAGTACTGCAGCTGCACGCGCCGCATCTACGCAAATTACGGTGTAGTCGTGGAACGTTTGCGCAAATGACACACTTAGGGGCTTGTTTTAATAAACCAGCCAGCACTTATAGAGATCATCTATTTATGGAATGTTTCCCTAAATGGAACACATTATGTGTGCCAGAACGAGCAGGTAAAAAGTAGATGCATACGCACTCATGTCTGGAGATCATTCTCGGGGCTTTACGGTAAATTCGGACTCTCAAGTTTGTCTACGTTGAATGTCACAGCAAACCTACGCCTTTAGAGTTGTGATGGAGGAAAAGTTATCCAGAAGTTTGAGTTTAACTGGGAAATAACAACCTTCGAAACTACAAAGGGAAAAACGAACACCTAATCGCGACAGTTTCCTTGGTGGTGAGTAATATTGAATACAATCGTGTTTAGAAAGAGGTTACGGTCACCGTGCATCGGAAAATGTTGCTCCACGCACATTTTCAACAATTAATTGTGAAATATATTTCTTACGCTTGTCCTTACACTCTGTGAAACCTTTTGTTGTTATAAATCTCATACGGTGTTATAAGCAGCTAGTTAGGTTAAATAGATTTTCTGACTGAGTTTCGTTTTATTTGGCGAGTGAAGACAGTGTCTCATCAAACACGAGACAGGAATGTTAATGGTCACGATTTGAAAAAGATCACTGATGCGTAAAAATGGATCTGTCTCAAAAACTAGTGAGCTGCCTATCTAGACAGCATTTGGTGCACCGTAAACGCGTGATGCCAACAGCACCGAACACATTCTTCCCCCCTTCCCACATCCTCTCGACTGTTGAAGGATTATTAGTGGATAGCCTCATCCGGGTTACCAGGAAGAAGCAGGTTTGGAGATATTTTGAAGAGGAAATTATCTAGGATAGAAGATAGAAGATTTTTTTTCAAGCATTTGAATATTAGTTTGATAAGGACTTACATATGATGATGTATAATGTATAAATGATGATGTATACATGAATAGGCCTACCCTTCATAATACACAATTTGACAGACTTAAACATTTCCATTCCAATGATCTCTTATTTGATATCTGACAGCACACATGTGGCTGTTCAGGAAATTACATATTATTAAGTCATAGAGAAAGTTTCTTCTAAAAAATGATTTTTTAGCTTTGGTTTTCATATCTATATTCATATCTCATTTGGAGATCAAATGCAAACAGCTGCAGTGTATCTCGAGAGTGAAATACAGTGTCAAATCATTTTATTCATACATGTTTTACAGGTTTTATGATTGGTTTTATCTGCTATCTTTTTATGTTTATGATGTGTTTAATATCTCCCTCCCATTCTTCCAGCCCCTTTCTAGTTTACTTTAATTTATCTCTCTCTCCCACTGTGTCTAGTGTTTCACCTGGAACCTGGTTGCCTGGCAACAGTGGGCACAGTCAGCCAGTGCAACACCCTCTCATAGACCTTATTCAGAGCAGCGCCATGACAAGTATGAAAGAGAGGCTGTGAGGGATAGACTTAGCGTGTTTTTAATGGAATTTGCAGTTAAAAGCTGTATAAACTCCTAGATCACTCATAATTTTCCAAAGCTCATCTTGTCTGGAGTTTTTTGTTTACTGAAATTTCTTGTAAAGATATTTTTGCACTGTTTTGGCAGCAGAGCAATCCAAACACACATTAAATAACATACAACCCACTGAAGAGATGTGTCTATCCCTCACAGCCTCGCTTTCATTCCCTTTAAAAATGTTCTCTTCCTTTTTTACTTCAGATATTGAATTTATTATACACAACCGTTTAAAAGTTTGGGGGAAGTCTATTATGCTCACCAAGTCTTTGTTTAGTTGGGTGGCAGTGGTTCATGTGGGCTATCTACAAACCGGAAGGTTGGTGGTTTTATCCCCAGTTCCACCTGACCAAGTGTCGAGGTGTCCATGAGTAAGAGACTAGGGATGATGGCTCGATACCACAATTTTGGCTTCGGTACGGTACTACAATCTAATACCGAAGTACCGATATTAGATCGATACCATACAGGGTCTGAATTTTGATGCGGGTATTGCGCATAATTTGAATAACTCTCGCAAGTTTTAGGTTTATGAAGCGGGAAATAACCGCAAATGTTTATTATTAAATTAATCAACAAAGATTATCACATCAATCAGTCATTTGGAAACTTTCTTTTAAGTAATTTCAGCATTACTGCGCGTCTCCATTCTCTCAAAATGAGCAAATTGCTTCTGGCTTCAAAAGACATCGCACCTGCACTATAAAAGCAACCTGCGCGCCCAGATTCAACACTTTTGCTTCTGTTGCGGGACAGCTGACGGAAATCACTGCCCACGTCTTTTTAAACCGTGCCAATTTGAACATGCAAGCGATTTTATAGCATTTCGTAATACATATGGGATGGGAGCACTTTGAGAGTTTTCTTTGCGCTCATACCAACAACAAACACACAAGCCTAAAGAGCTCGCGCATTCCAAATTAAGTTGTTTTTCCTTAGTCAAATACACTCGAAATTATGTCAAATATGTCACATGAGTAACGTTAGTCACATAAACACAGTTGGTTATGTCTTTCGTGGATGTAAATAACGTTAGTGCATAGTCTGCGTGCAAATATTATGAGGTCTAAACGTCACTGGTTGAAATGAACGCTGGAGATTTCTTTATATTTAAACGATGCGATCTTATGTATGTGTGTTGATAAGTGTTGAAAGAAAATAAATGTCTAAATTAGATCGTTTGAATGATGCACTCACCTGTCGATCTCTTAATGTCTTACAAGTCAGGAATTAAGTGACCGATGCTTGGTAAGGTTTGATGGTTCTTCAGAAGTTGTATAAGCAAAGTAATTCCAAATATCATGTCTACTCCTGTCTTTATTAATGAGTTTTGTGCGTGTTGAGCGAGTCAACCGCTGTATTCATTTTATTCTGTTGCACATTTGCCGGTTTCACGTCATTTTGGGTAGCGCGCTGCCACCTAGCGGTGAACTTCGGAACAGCAGCAAATATCGAAATGAGCAAAATCATGATTTCGTACCGTTTGAAATAAAATATATACCGGTATTTTCCCAGTACCGGTATACCGCGCATCCTTATAAAAGACCTAACCCCAGCTGCTCTCAATGATCTGGATGTCGCCTTGCATGGCTGACACCGCCGTCATTGTATGAATGGGTGAATGTGAGGCAATATGTAAAGTGTTTTGGATGGCCATGGGTCTGTTAAAAGCGCTAAATAAATTCAGTCCATTTACCATTTGATCAAAATACAGTAAAATAAGTAATATTGTGAAATATTACAATTTTAAAAAACTGTTTTCTATTTTAATGTATTTTAAAATGTAATTTATTCCTGTGATGGCAAAGGTGAATTTTCAGCATCATTACTCCAGTCTTCAGTGTAACATGACCCTTCAGAAATCATTCTAATATGATCTGATTTGGTGCGCAAAAAACATTCCTACTATCAGTGCTGAAAAACTGTTGTGCTATTTCATATTTTTGTAGAAACAGTGACATTTGTGAGATTTCAGGATTTTTTCAGGGTTCTTTGATCCAAGAAAGTTGGAGATTTTTTTTTTTTTGTCAATGATCAATAGTATTAAATGGTTAGTTCACCCAAAAATGAAAATAATGTATTTTATTACTCACCCTCTTGTCGTTCAACACTCGTAAGACCTCCGAATCATGATTTGGATCACGTGTCAAACCGCCAAACTGCTGAAAGCACTTGACTTTGGCGCTCCGAATCGCTGATTCGATACGCTGATTCATAACGCTCTGAAGTTTCATGAAGCAGTGTTTTGAAATCAGCCATCACTATATTTGTTATATAGTTTTTTTTTGCACACCAAAAACATTCTCGTCGCTTTATAATATTCATATTGAACCAGTGTACTCACATGTTTTTAGTACATTAATGGATCTTGAGAGAGGAAATGTTGCTGGCTATGCAGGCCTCACTGAGCCATCGGATTTCAACAAAAATATCCTAATTTGCGTTCCGAAGATTAACAAAGGTCTTGTGTGGAACGGGTGTGGAACAGCATTATGGTGAGTAATAAAAATGACATTATTTTCATTTTTGGGTGAAATAACCCTTTAATTTCTTTTAAAATGTAAAAAAAGCTAAATGTCTGTCAGTTGTGTCAGTGTTGATGTCAGAGTCATATCCAGTGTCGTTACTGAACCTCAGAGACATGGTTAATATCATATTACCTAAGGTATCTTCTGCTTAGTTAATTACTTACAACAGCACTATTTCACAGCCTGTTCCTGGAGGTTCCCCACAATGTTATGGATGCCTTGTCAGACACGCCTATTTCAGGTGTTGAAGTCTCTAGCCTGCAAGCAATTTTGTGTTTAAAAGACATCTAATAACCCTAAAAAATTAGGCAAAATTTGGGCTGTCAGTAAAAATGAAATGGACATCTAATCATTGCCCAAGAATAAACTTGTCATCTAAAACATGAACGTGTCAAAGAAATGAAACCAAATAAATTGTAATCATTGTTGACTTTGCTTACATGATGGAATATCAAACATCTCACAAGTTACTTTTGCAAAAACGACATGTAACCAAATTGAAGGTTATTTTAGCTACAAGTGGGTTACTGTTTAACCGAGACAGTGAAATGAAGGCATTTGCTTGCTGGGTACTAATGCGCTGATCAAAAAACAGTATGTGAGCCAAAAGTATGTCTAAATTCATATTATTCATAAAAAAGCAGGTGAAAAGTGACTTGCTACTTCCAGCAAGATTCTGAAGTTATCTTTATTATCCTATGAGGCCATGGGAGAGAAGTTGTGAATGGCAGTGAAGCGACGCAACTGAAACTGTAAGTCACATTACAGTGACAACAATACGGGTGTTGTACGTTCAAATTTCATTCATGTGTAGAGCTTACTTTTTTAATGGTCGCAAAGCAAATGTAGTACTGCACTTTTGGTAATATTATCAATATTATTTCACTTTTGTCTTTTTATTTTTCTACTCTCAACCCAAGAATTCACTAATGATAGATTAGTGAATCATCTGTGCCATAGTTTTTTTAGTTTAGTGGGAAAGTTGCTTTAGAAATACAATGCAGTTCAGCCCAAAGACCATCTGGATTGAGTCCAACAGCCACAAGCGCTTTAGCTTTTTTGTCCTAGTTATTTTTACTTGTGCTTAAATGAATACAGATTATGTGATGATAACAAAAGTGCAGACAAATCCTGCACCTGTGAATATAAAATACATGTACAGTAATAACAGGAATAATGTTGTTTTAATCATCTTGTCGTACATATTATACTATGCGGCTTAAGTTGCTTTACAGTTCAATTACATACAAATTGCCAAAATATGAAACATTCATGTATAAAAAAACACACAACAAATAACAGAACCAAATAATAAAAGGAGAATAATACATCAGAAGAAATACAAAGAAGATTATGGAACTACTGGTTTTCAATCGGAAGAACCTCAAAAATAACAAAAAGCAATACGATTTATCTTGAAGATATAGCTGGTATGAACGGTTAGATGATTCTTTAGTTCCTGGAGCTCCATAATCTGCTCATAAACGTGTGTTGGAAACCCAGATCTCTATCCAATAATTTTTTTTAATTTCAATTAAATGTTAGTTTGATAATGTTTTTTATGTCATATTTTGTATTTTTAGGGGATTTCATGGTAAACAAATTATGTTTATAGAATATTTATGATCCATTTATTACCTGTTAATCACTTAATGCTTTGGAGCTCAGACCAAAGTTTGGTCTTCCTAAAGAAGACCCTTGGCAGGTTATTGCTGAAGTGAAAAAATAAGTTTATTATTATTATGCATTAATATACTATTTTTAAATATATATTTTCCAAAACATGTTTCACTTTAAAACTGTGAGAAAATCAAAGCCATAAATCTAAGCAAGTTTTGTTCCACATTTGAGTATGAATGAGCCAAGATTTTGTTAAGGCACAGTACCAAATGTTTCCACTAGATGAAATTCGCTTCCCGTTTGTTTCCAATGTGATCATTTTTGACTGAAAACAGTACATTTGTGACTATTTTTTCAGGACCATTTAACCTTTGCGGATCACGTCCATGATAGATTTGTGTGTACATAGAAGGTGGCAAAACCTTTTGTAAAATTCCAATAAAGTAAAAAAAATAAATAAAAAAAAAACACTTCAAGATGTATGGTCAAAAATGACCAAACAGCACCACAGGGTTAAAATACTGTTACATTTTTTTTCTTACCTAAATTGTTTAAAGATAAAGTTTATAGATCAGGTTAAATTGCACATATCAGGATAAAGTAGCAGTTAACATGCAACACTTTCTCACAATTAAAAAGACAAGCAATGTGATCTGCTGTTAACAGAGAAGAGCAGGGGTCCCAGCACATATCCTTGCTGTTCCCCAGTACAGTCGTGTAGGTATCAGGATGTACATTAGGTTTGCATCAGCTGATCTGACACATCTGAAGAATAGTTTGCTCGCTTCTAGTATCTAGTTTTATGTCATGTTAACGTTTGCATTTTGTAAACTGTAGAAAAAACAAACTGAATTTCATCTTTCTCCCCTTTGTGTGCGTGGGTGTTCGTTGGTGGTGTGTTTGCACAGGTGTGTGGTGGTCCAGAAGCCTTATGGCTAGTCCTGAGACGAATGCAGCTCAAAGGTGGCAAAAATGTGTGGACTCTGTGCTGTGCAACCTTACTGAGGATCAGCTGAAATCTATCAAAGACAACAGTGGTGAGACAAATCCCATACAATAGTGTTTTAACAGGTCAAAGCTGTCCTCTTGATCGGTTAGTTCATGTGTTTTTACTTTGAGCTGGAATGAGCATCTCTTGTGCACCCAGTTTTCATTGGCTTTTTAGCTTGTTCACCATGTAAATCATTTGCATAACTTCCTGCTGCCTGTCCACACCTTGATGGACAAATTCAAAACATATTGGAGTTTTCAGTCTGTTTTATTTTTTTTATAGTTTAGACACTTATCAGTTTCAAATGGAACAACATGGAAATAATGATTGGTTTATTAGTGTTTGCTAAAATTGTAATATTACCGCATTACTGATAGTTGAGGTCATTGCAGGCAGAATTCTGCTCTGCAATGACTTATTTGCTTTACAATTCACATACTTCTTTTCAATCACTGGTTTGTCTCTAAGGACAAAAGATTATTTATGCCACATCCACATGTCAGTCATGCTTTAAGAACAGGTATTGAAAGTTTCACAATGGGTTGTTGTACTTCCCTGTGAAAAAAATTGTGAAATGTGTAGAATGCAGAGATTGACTGGCTTCACAGCTGTTATCTCTCATTCGCATACTTCTAGTAGGATTGTTTTTCTTGAGCACAACACTGAAACTGTGTAACTGATCTTTGACCTCTGGTGGTATAAAATTGTTGATACTGAGGCCTGTCACATTGGCTGTTCTTCAAAACACAACGAGGAACGGAGGGGCCAAAGTCTGGAATTCAAAATGCAGTTTAAACACGAAAATAAACAATCATTATGGTGTAAAATAAAAATAAAAATTCAGAATCTGCACTATTTCTAGGTTACTAATCTAGTAAATTTGTAACATCGATCATGTGACTCTTTGTACAGATGTTCTTCCATTGAAGCACAAGATGCTCTTTGGATCACTTTAAATCATACCGGAGAACATAATCAAGTTTTATCAGTGTTGTAGTCGAGACCAGCTCATTCGAGTATGAACAGTGATGGAGAGACTCAAGAAGAAGTGACAACATGTAGAATGTAACAGGACATTTCTGAAGGGTTGATGTGGAGTTAACTATCTTCAAGTCATCTATTAGCATATTCTGTAATAATAATTTATAAATCGCTGGTGTGTGACCTGTTTTAAGATGTCTTCAGAGCCAGATAATATATGCTGGATGAAGATAGAACAGGTATAGTTAAGTTTTATTGTGATTATAACTTATGTTGTCATCTTGCTTTTATGACATGCTATTGCATTTGTTATACTTTTTTACAACAAAATGGAAAAGACGGATGCGACAGCTTGAGCAGATTCCCAGATGTGCTCTACTACAGTAACTCTTCCTTTTCTCAACATGGCCTCGTCCACTTTGTTGCGTGTTCCAGAGGGCAGGATTTATGTAAATTTTAGGGTTTGTGATGTCACCACCCCGGGAAGAAGCTTGTTGTAGTCCCTACCAGACGTTTGTTGTAGTCCTTAAAAAGCGATTTCTGTAAAAGAAAATACCTCCCTTTGCTTATAACTTTGAGCGTCCTAACTTTCCAGATGGTATTTACATTACACACTAACTAAAGTTAAAAAAGTTCAATCATAATCAACCACCTCTTTAAGATCTGAGCCCGAGAGCATATTGTTATGGCCTCGGTGCTTGGTCTTGTTATGGAACTGGGAGCATGTGGACTTGACACTCTTCTGGTCTCTGAGTGAGCTGGTCTCGACTATAACCCTGGGTTGTGGAGTTCATTGATCTTGACCGCAGCTTTCATTAAAACAGAAGTCCATTGGGATTTCTCAGTTAGACTTTTCACTTATATTGTTTTGCTAATCATTCATTATGACATTTTTAGTATTAAATTAGGCCAATAAAAAAGCATTTTCTCAATAGTGGCTTTATTCTTGTCTTTCTGTGTCTCTCTATCAGAGGAGCGGGACTTTTTCGTAGTACATCATCTGGCAGACCTGAAGGAGAGAGTTATCCCTCCTCTCATTCATGGCACGCCTATCACCTGCAAAGTGGAAAACATGGAGCGATATACCACCCGCTCCAAGGTGCGTTTGTGAGTTTTTACTTAACAGTGTATTGTTGTGTTATACCTAACAGTCCAAATATTCCGTTTGTAGGTACATGTGTGCACTTTGTACACAGTCCGCCTGACACATGGTGAGTTCACATGGACGGTGAAAAAAAAGTACAAGCACTTCCAGGAGCTCCACAGAGACCTGTACAAACACAAAGTGTTGCTGCAGTTCATGCCTCTGGGGAGGTGAGCGCACACGCACAAACAAATTCACAACGCTTAATTTGTTTGGCCTGAAGTTTCGACCTGGTGTTTTCCTTTTATTTTGCTTTTGATTTGAATTAGATTTGCCATTCAGAGACAACAGCTGGCATCTTTGACAGAGGACATGCCGACTTTACATGGAACCGATAGAATCAGGAGAACATCTAGCAAGCCGGTACATATATATAAATCAAAGCATCACTTCCCTCCAAAAGTTTTACACAAAGTGTTGTACAAGATGTTTTTATTTGTATTTTCCAGAAATATCTGGAGGAATATTTAAACAACTTGCTAGAAAACACCTTCTACAGGAACTATCATGTGATGGTGAGAAGCTTACATGAACATATAATACATATAATTACCCTACCTCTAAAAGAAAAACTTTATATTTTTAGATAAAATAAAATAAACAAACATTATTTTAAAAATAAATGTTGATTTGACTGGTATGTGGTATATGTTTTTAACCAATATTCATACACCTTATGAATACTTTTCTGCTTTATTTACTGACACGTATCTGTCCTTCAATATTGGGTCTACTGAATAATAATAATAATAATGCAAAGGTTTTTATTGTTGAAATTTAATAATTATTTAGTTATTGTGTCAAAAAGCTGTATTTAACACGTTTCTGTATATTGGCTATTGGACAACATAATAATTATTGTTTTGTATCAGGTATTGTATTATTGGTCGATCTGTAATTTTTCTTAAGGATGTCTCCAGAATGTCTTTTTGCAGATTTAGTTCAATTCCGGGGACAATTTTGTCTTCAAAGTGTATCCAAATTAAAGGTGATCTAAGCAATGTCACCAAAACACACTGGTGCAGTCTGGACCACGAAGCATAACAAACAGTGCTCCAGCCAATAGCCGACAAGAATGATTTGGAGGTGGAAATCATTCTTTTTGGCTATTGGCTGGAGAACTGTTTGTTATGCTTCGTGGTCCAGACTGCACCAGTGTGTTTTGGTTGCAGCTTGTGGAGTTATGTGGACTACAGAGATTGCGTTTTTTTACAGTGTGTTCAGGGGACAGGCAGCTAGCGGAGGAGATGTTTGCTCTATGTAACAAAAAATGTTTTGTCCTAAAAAACGTGTGACATCGCTTAGAGCACCTTTAATCCTCTCACACACCCATTCACAAATACAAAGTTACAGATGATTGTGCTCGTATACGTGCATAGTAAAGTGCGTGTATATTGTGCTCTCAGTTAGACTTCCTGGCAATCAGTCCACTGTCCTTCATCAGAGACCTTGGACCCAAAGGCCTGTGAGTACAGACTGTGTGTGTTTCTTTTTTTTGTGATTTTGGTAGTATTCCGTTGTTGCGTACATGTTTTTCTGTAACTCTTCTTTTATGTTAATTTTTTTTTCAGAGAAGGCTATATTCTGAAACGGTCCGGGGGTCACCGCATCCAGGGACTCAACTGTATCGGACACCATCAGTTCTGTTTCCGCTGGTCCCGCCGCTGGCTTGTGGTGAAGGATTCGTTCCTACTGTACATGTCCAGGTGAGTTCACTTCAAAACAAATAAACCCACATGTGTTCTGTTATCTGTCATCTCTACATGCTATTTTCTTTTGTTTCATGTTACAACATGCCTTTATATCAAAGCTGTGAATGGATGAGAACACACAGCCACTTGTTTTTGCAAGCTATTGCTTTCTTTTTAATTTACCAGCTATTTTTTTTATTCATTGTTCATTAGCATGAGTCATATTTTCCAGAACCCATTATTGTCATGTGGCAAACCTCTAATTTTACCCTCAGAAAATACTGATTACAACATCCAGCAGAGAGATGCTACATCTTGTATGTTTTATTAATGCAATATTATACAATGTAGGGTGGAAAGGATCGGTATTTCAAAACAAATATTGATCCCTCTCAGCCTGCAGCTTACTTCCAGTATCAAAAATATCAGTAGGTTTTAGAAAGGTTAAAGCTGTAGTTAAAGATAATATAGGACTAGAAGCCTGTCAAACAGGTTCTTCCCTTTACTATATAATTTATAGAGGTCATCTCTGTTGCGTCATTAATCAGAACAGACACTAGGTGATTAAATTACTGTATTAATGTAGATTTGAATGCCTCACTGAATGCCTCTGCCAGTGTTTTAACAGCATTTTAAAGTATCTTAGGAAGCAACATGACTCATAATTTTTCCTTCTTCTTTCATAGCTTGAGTCTGTTTAAGTTAGTTGCAGTAACCATGCATCATGCCTGTATTGCAAACAGTTCTAGAAAACAGAATGGTTTCCTTGAAAACAGAGGTGACACTTTGCCCAGCCCTATATTGTATGCTAGCAAAAAGCCCTGAGGGCAGTGCTCTCACATGTTGCCGATATCTGAGCACCTCATCATAAAATATATTGGCAGGAAACTGACAAACTCAGGTGCTTTCCAATGTTTAAGGACATTTCAGTCATGTTTGTTTACATATCTTCATAAAGAACAATCAGAGGTGTTGTCTCTGTGGCTGACTGGCCTGATCTGGGTATGGACCTCCTCATAATATGTTGTTTTACTATATGTTTGACATACTTTATACTGCCAAAAGTTTTGGGATGTCTGCCTTAACATGCACATTAACTTTAATGATATCCCTTAATCTGTAGGGTTTAATACGGAGTTTGCCCATCCTTTGCAGCTATAACAGCTTCTTCTGGGAAGGCTTTCCACAATGTTTAAAAAACAAGTGTGTTTATAGGAATTTTTGAAGTGCATTTGTGAGGTCAGGCACTGATGTTGGACGAAAAGGGTTGTCTCGCAGTCTCTGCTCTAATTCATCCCAAAGGTGTTCTATCGGGTTGAGGTCAGGACTCTGTGCAGCCCATTCAAGTTCCTCCACAGCAAACTCACTCATCCATGTCTTTATGGACCTTGCTTTGTGCACTGGTGTGCAGTCATGTTGTTCCCCAAACTGTTCCTACAAAGTTGGGAGCATGAAATTGTCCAAAATGTCTTGGTATGCTGAAGCATTAAGAGTTCCTTTCACTGGAACTAAAGGCCCAAGCCCAACGCCTGAAAAACAACCACACACCATAATCCCCCCTCCACCAAACTTGGCACAATGCAGTCAGGCAAGTACCGTTCTCCTGCCAACCGCCAAACCCAGACTCATCCATCGGATTGCCAGACAGAGAAGCGTGATTCGTCACTCCAGAGAACACGTCTCCACTGCTCTAGAGTCCAGTGGCAGCGTTCTTTACACTATTGCATCCAATGCTTTGCATTACACTTTGTGATGTGAGGCTTGGGTGCTCGGCTATGGAAACCCATTCCATGAAGCTCTCTATGCACTGTTCTTGAGCTAATCTGAAAGCCACCTGAAGGTCTGTAGATATTGACTCAGCAGAAAGTTGGCGACTTCTGCGCACTGTGCGCCTCAGCATGGTGGTAACCTATCACGGTACCACGCTTGAATTCACAGAGGTCCTGAGAGTGACTCATTCTTTCATGAGTGTGTGTAGAAGCAGTCTGCTATGGAAGCATATGGGTAGCAATTTTTAATTGGCAATGCAATATGCAAATGGTAATGCAATATGTAAAATGGCAATGCATTTCAGTATTTAAATGTACATTTTGCATACCATGTGTGCAACATTGGGAGCAAAATTATAATTCAATGGAAAATGTAAATTTGAATACTGAAATGCATTGCATTTTGCATATTGCATCGGAAATTGCTACCCAAATGCTTGATTTTATACACCTTTTGCCATGGAAGGGATTGTCACACCGGATTTCTGTGATGGCAAAGCTGAATTGTCATTCTAATATGCTAATTTGGTGCACAAAACATTTATAATGATGAATAATGTAAAAAACATGTGCTGTTTAATATTTTTGAGATTCTTTAATAACTAAGAAAGTTTAAAGAAGAGCATTTATTTGAAATATCTAACATAATCTCCAAGATTATTAACTTTACTATCACTTTTGATTAATTTAATGCATCCTTGCTTAAGATTCTTAATTTTCTTAAAAAAAAAAAAAAAGAATACTGACCCCAGACTTTTGAACGGTAGTGTATAATCAATGTGAATCTGACAAAATTATTTTGTTCTTTGTATTGTTTTTTTGTGATTTATAGCCTACTTTTATTTCTGTATA
The DNA here is from genome assembly GCA_023029165.1 of Gobiocypris rarus. Classification (NCBI taxonomy): domain Eukaryota; kingdom Metazoa; phylum Chordata; class Actinopteri; order Cypriniformes; family Gobionidae; genus Gobiocypris; species Gobiocypris rarus. The sequence goes on along the minus strand of CM040916.1, from coordinate 33,360,313 downwards.
TGAAATGTTTCTGAAGTCTGCTCTGAATAGACTCAGCATGTATTTTTGTTTATTACAATACTCATATTTAATGTGGATTAATATTTAATGTCACATTCTAATGACTCGTTTTGTTCTTGATTTTTGTTGTTGTTGTATGTGCAGAGATCCTGGCAATGTGTCGTTTGTCCTGCTGTTTGATCCTGAGCTGCAGGTGTTGGTTGGACGTGTTTACACTGATACCAAGTATGGCGTCTGCATCGAGAACTTCAGCAGGTAAAACAAAACAGTTGAGTCTGAGGACCAATATCAGGAAGTCATCCCACTACTGATACATTTACAGAGATGTATGCAGCCACAGCTGGTGTGTGTTTTTTGTAGGAAACTGGTGATTAAGTGTAGTAGCTACAGGCAGGCCCAGTGGTGGAGTCATGAGATTCGGAGTCTCTCTGAGCGATGTGATTTCCACCAGACCCATCGCTTCAAAGGCTTCGCCCCACCCAGGCCGGGCACCCTGACAAAGTGGTGTGTGCATTTACATACTGTAATATGTCCTTGGTGGTTCTTCTGTTCAAAGAAAGTTGATTAATTGATTAGTTAGTCTAATGAAGTGGGCACTGAGTAAATGACTTGGTTGATTGACAGGTATGTTAACGGGAATGGCTATTTCTCAGACCTGGCTGATGCACTGGAACAGGCCAAGGAGGAGATCTTCATCACTGATTGGTGGTTAGTACATGGTCAATACTACATTTGATTAAAAAAAAAAACATGTTTTGACCGTGTGTGCTATATATACAATCCAGACATACTGCTTCCACCATGTTGGCGTTGCTGTGTCACTAGTTGCATTTTAGTTGCGTCATGTTCTCCATCATTAACAGATATAATGATTATTTTCTCCTGTGGCCTCATGGGATAGTAACGTGTTCTTTGTAACAGGTTGTCTAGATATTTTTTACCTGTGGACATACTACTCATGTGACTTATTACTTCTTGTATGCTATACACTTTCATAACAAAAAAAAGCAGAACCATGATAATAATAATTAATGTTTCTTGAGCAGCAAATCAGCATATTAGAATGATTTCGAAGGAAAACTTATTTTAAAAACATTAACACATTTTACAAACTCCAACCTGTACAAACTATTAGGGAAGTAAACATATTCGGATGCTGGGAATATCTTAGATTGAGTTGTACAATATTGTGTTTTCATTGTTCTGTATGTTGTAATATATTATATTTAATGTATGAAGATAGATGTGAAGTAAGTGTTGTGAAGACATTTGAGTTTTTTCTGTGCAGGCTCAGTCCAGAGGTTTTCCTCAAACGTCCAGCTACAGGGACATACTGGCGCTTGGACAAGATTCTCAAACGCAAAGCAGTAAGCGGGAAAACCCTTTTACATTACATTTAATCCTTTATACATTTAATAAATTCTCTCCCCTATCTATCTTTAAAAGCAGTCCATCTGTCAAACTATGTAAGTGTTTAAATATGTTGATGGCCATAAACTTTAACATTACTGGGGTGTGTGTGTGTGTGTGTTGTTTAGGAACAGGGAGTGAAGGTGTGTGTGTTGTTGTATAAGGAGGTGGAACTGGCTCTGGGTATCAATAGCGGCTACAGCAAGAGAACACTGATGAACATGCATCCCAATATTAAGGTGTGATTTACTATTCACCTATGCTTATACTGCTGTTTGTCCTCTTCTCCCTCCCAATTTTGTTATTCTTTCACATCATGACAGCTTAATCTTAATGTGTTCTTTTTCTGGGCAATGTTATAGATGATTCATTATATATTTATTTTGCCCTAGGTGATGCGTCACCCTGATCATGTGGCCTCAGTTGTGTTCCTCTGGGCCCATCACGAGAAAATGGTTGCCATCGACCAATCAGTGGCTTTTGTGGGTGGGTTGGATCTTGCGTTTGGGAGGTGGGATGACAGCGACTATAGACTGAGTGATTTGGAGCCCCAAAAACCAGCCAATCATGCAGAGGCAGGCCCAGAGGTACTGTTGTGACCAGTAGATATGATGATATCCTTAAATGATCGCGTACTCTTCATCTCTCCCTGTTTAATATCTCTCTTTAACCTCCCCTCTCCCTCTCCCTTACTCAGTCTGTGGATGGCTCTGCGGTTCCTCTGACAGAACCTGCGTCAGAGTGTGAGGATGAAGTCGATCTGAGCTGTAATGCCCTCTTGTGGCTAGGAAAAGATTACAGCAACTTTATCAAGAGAGATTGGACACAGCTGGATCAGCCCTATCAAGGTACACAGTCCAATTACTTAAAACAATTTTTTTACATCAGCCATCTAACACTTAAATATCTTTTTATAAAAACTATATTTTGAATTACAAACTTAAGGGTGCTCCAATCAGGGTTTTTGGGGCCTATCAACGATTATTGATCAGTGGAAGCAGTACTGGTCACTGATACCGATCACTAAAATAAATAATACTACACGATAAATAGAATGCTTCAAATAGACCCACTGTGGTTATTAAGCTATTCTTAACAACAATGTATTTTAAGAGATATCATGAATTGACAACTCTTAATTTACTGGCAACTAACATATGCAACATATTCCAACATATTCACCGACTGGGTTATTTTCTGATTTTTAGACAGATTTTCTCTTTGTCTTTTCTTGTTTAATTAACATTAATGACATAGGCGGCACCATGAATATTAGGCTGCTGTCACTTTAAGACCTAATGCAGGGATCTAATATAGTGTTACGAATGGAACTTATTTCCCAACTTTTTATGTTCACATAAGACATAATCATGGTATTTCATTGAATACTCAGCAAGCTGGGCATTTTGGCGTGGCGTCTTGGATTTTAGCTGCGCATAGAAAATGTTCTCATAAGTTTTGGGTCATCTGATCGGCTCTTCTGATCAGCCTTAATATAGACCACAGATCAAAATATATAAAGCTATTATTGGCCATCACCGATTGGCGCCCGATCAGTCGGAGCACCCAGCTAATTTTGAAATGACTTGATGTATTTAATGTGGGAAATGTTCCCTCTAAGTTCATACTGACATAAAGAGAAACTCAGGCTATGCATTGCTTGTTGTCAAACAAGATCTCTTTGTCTGCTAGAAAACATTATATATATGTATTATATATTGCTGAATTTTCAGCACCATTTCTCCAGTCAGTGTCATGTGATCCTTCAGAAATCATTCTAATATGCTGATTTTTTGCTCAAGAAACATTTCTTATTAGTATCAATGTTGAAAACTGTTTTTTTTCAGGATTCTTTGATGAATAGAATTAAAGTTCAAAAGGACAGAATTCTTATTATGATTAATATTTAATATTTTTAACCCTTAAATGGTCCTTGGGGTCCAGCTGACCCAATGATGTTTCTGCTAAGACAAAAATAAGGGAACACTGAATGTGGGTATAGCCAGTAATGTTGTTTCTGCTTTTCCCCCCTCAGACAATGTTGACAGAACTCAGGTGCCACGCATCCCCTGGCGAGACCTGGGTGCGGTGCATCATGGGAAAGCAGCCAGAGATCTTGCAAGACACTTCATCCAGCGCTGGAACTTCACTAAGGTGAGAAATGACTCATTTTAGTGATTATTTTTTAATTTACATGCCACTTGACACTTCTATCGTCGATTGTTTCTTCTTATATTCTATTTGTCTTTAAAGATCTTTAAGAACAAGTACAAGGATGACTTCTACCCGTACCTGCTGCCGAAATCTCACTACACAGCAGATAAGCTACCATTCACAATCCCTGGCACCACAAAAGCCTCTGTACAGGTACAGTTGCCTTTTCTCTCCCTATCTCCCCCCTCATTAATTTTTTGTTTTTGTTTTTTTGCTGTCATTATTTATTCATGTCTGTTTCTCTTTCATACTCCCTTCTCTTTTACTCCCAGGTTCTTCGTTCTGTCGATCGCTGGTCCGCTGGCACATGTGAACACTCTATCCTCAATGCCTATGTACATGTTATTGAGAACAGCAAGCATTACATTTATCTAGAGGTAACACTCACTCTATGACCTTACCAAAAACATTTGCCACTGACTCATAAGACTTCACGCACACACAGCTGAACTGACACTGTGCTCTGTTCACACACAAAGTCTCAGTGTTGTAAAGAGTTGTTTACAGTGTTCTCTCCCACTAGGATCATGTGATTCTACTGCATTCAGCTGGCAACACACAATAGCCCTCTGCTCTTGCCTCATGCTCAGAAACAGGGTCCTAATGCGAGTCAGCCAAACTAGGAAGAATGTAACCAATATTTCCTCACATCCAGATGTTTATGTCCATACAGAAATAATAATAAAAACAGTAACACGCATTGAAAGCTAAATCTTGAGTATTTAAAAACATTAAATTAATTAAAAACACTGATATTGTCCAGACTAAATGATGTAGTACAATTTACTTTTGTATATATTTAATGTGGATATTACTAAATATTAATTATTTTAGATGGATGTTACAACTCTTTAAAAAAATGTGATTAGTGATAGTTCATGCAGAAATGAAAGTTCTGTCATTTCCAACCTGTATGTCTTTCTTTCTTCTGTGGAACATAAAAGAAAATATTTTGAGAAATGTTTTAGTGTTTTGTTGTCCATACTATGGAAGTCAATGATCACTTTTGCTTTAGTGTTTCGCAGAATAAAGAGAGTCATATAGGTTTGGAATGACATCAGGATGAGTCATTTTTTTTAAAAACTGTTTTTTTTTGGGGAATATTGCCATTGGTTGACATCTGTAGGTGCGGTGTGAATAAGCCATTACAGGAGAATAATCAAAATAATATGAATTTTATTCCTAAGAATGTTTCGTAAATCTGGCTCCTGGTCGTTGACTGTAGAACATTTAGTAAAGCAGCTTTACTGGAAATAGATGCCCAGAGTTTAGCAAAAAATTGAGATTAATTTTTTATTGAGATGAATTCCTCTTTTTTAGAACCAGTTCTTCATCAGCTGCTCAGATGAGAGGAATGTACACAACACCATCGGAGATGCTATTGTCAAACGGATCCTACAGGCTCACAGGTTTGTTATCTCTGTGAAAACAAGTTCAGTCAAATAAATTGTATTCAGCTGTTTTTCTGTGTTTATTAGCATGAAGTGTAAGCTTTGTTTGAATTGTTGTAGTGAGGGGAAGAAGTACAGGGTGTTTGTTGTAATTCCCCTGCTGCCCGGCTTTGAGGGTGACATCAGTCAGGGAGGAGGAAATGCCATTCAGGCTATACTGCACTTCACCTACAGGTACACAAGCGCACACACTCCAGCCCAGCCAAACATCTACATTAATACACACTCTCACCACCCCAAAATATGTGATCGTGTTTCGCTAACAGAACGTTTTCTGTGTGTAGAACGATTAATCGAGGAGAAAACTCCATTCTTTCAAGATTAAAGGAACAAAGTAAGTATCTGGCAGAAACATATTTAGCTGTCTGCCACTCTCGTAGAGTACATTTTTGGATCCTGTCTTGTTCTCCATCTGTTACTTTTACATTTGTCTGTTTATAAGTGACTAAATTATTTAGTTTATCTGATGTTGTTTTTTTAGCCATGCATTATAGCACTCTATCCATTAACCAATCACACTGATGGTTTGCCATTTATTGTTTTAATGACTGTCTCATCTTCTCATCAGTGCAGGATGAATGGACACAGTATATTTCTCTGTGTGGTCTGCGCACACACTCTCAGCTCGGCCAATGCCCTGTTACAGAGCTCATCTACGTCCACAGCAAAGCCCTCATCGCTGACGACTGTTGCTACATCATAGGTGAGACATTTGGCTTCAGATTAATACAATAAGACACAAGTGACTGTCTGTGTCCCAGGAAAATGGTTTGAAATCTTTTTTTAATGTACATTACCCATTTTAATTTTTAAAGTAATGAAAACTTTTTTTTCAACAAGGACACACTAAATGTATACAAAGTGACATTTGTGAAAAAGTAAAGTAAAGACATTTGTGATGTTACAAAATATTTATTTTACAAATTAATCTAGGCATAAAAAATATCACTGTTAAAACTGTTTTTGAACTGTTAAAATGATAATGATAATAAATGTTTCTTGAGCAGCAAATCAGCATATTAGAATGATAACACTGAAGGCTGTAATAATGCAGAAAATTCAGATTTCTCTTCACAGGAATACATTAGATTTAACAGTCATGTCAAATAATAATAATAATATTTCACAATATATCAAATAAATACAGCCTTGCTGAGCACAAGAGACCTATTTCAAAACACTAAACTTTGGAAAACCCTCCACAGACCAATCAGAAAGGTGCTTTTTAATGGTAGAAATTAAACATCATCAAAGCTCAGCTTTAATTTTTTTCTATTTTATATAGGTTTAACAAAGCAAAATATAAAAAGTACCCCTGGGGTATTTGTACCTTGGGATGGGATTTGGAAATCACTGACCCATGATACTTACTATTTGCATGAAGAAGCTGAACGCCAAAATCCACCTGTACGTTCAAATCTAAAGTTCTTCAAAATGTCCTTCCTCTCCTGTTGCTATCAGGGTCAGCCAACATCAATGACAGGAGCATGCTGGGCAGTCGTGACAGTGAGCTGGCAGTTCTGGTTGAGGACGAGGAAAGAGTTCCCTCAATCATGAATGGAGAGGAGTACCAGGCTGGACCGCTAGCACTCGCCTTACGAAAGGAGTGCTTCAGGTGTGTATACTTGTGTCCAAATCAGCACCAGAGATGCACCAAAGCATGTGTTTAAATTTGTCACGCTTTCTCTAAAGAAGTCAGAAAACCACCAACCAAAAACGAGTCGTGCTAATAATGGTGCAAACACATATATGAAACTTACATCAAACAGTCATGGAAAAACTGGACATTTTAAACACAGCTTGGAAAAGTCATGGAAAATTGCATAGTGAATGAAAATTTCCGATTTGCTTTGCATGGAGGCTCAGAAAACTGGATCCTCCAGCATTTCCTGCACTGAATCTACAGCGCCACAACATTGTGATTTTTCAGTCTGAATCCACTATGATATAATAGGCTGTGTACCAAAAAATGAAGAAAAAAATTTTCTTACTATTATTAAGCTGTCTTCAAGAACATTCACAGTGCAACCAGTGTACACTACCGTTTAAAGGTTTGGGCTAAGATATTTTTGTTTTTGAAAGAAGTCTGTTATGCTCACCGAGTGCATTTATTTGATTTAAAAATACAGTAAAAACAGGAATATTTTGAAAAGCTAAATTTTCAGCAGCCATTACTTTAGTCTTCAGAGTCACATGATCCTTCAGCAATCATTTTAACATGATGAGAAGTTCAAGAAGCTTATTATAAATATTGAAAACCGTTCTGCTACTTAATATTTTTGTAGAAACCATGGTACATTTATTTATTTTTTTGTTAAATAGGAAGATCAAAAGAACAGCAAAATTATTTGAAATAGAAATCTTTTGTAACATTATAAATATATTTACTTTCACGTTTGTTTTGTTTCCTTGTTTGAAATAATTATTAATTTCAACAACAAAAAAACTTATTGAGCCCATACTTTTGCACAAATGAGTCTTACGGGCTGGTTCTTATAATGAATCGTTCAAGACGAATCACAAACTCACGATTTACTGATCATTATGAGGTAAGGCCGTTCAGCCTGTAAGGCAGAAATATCTGCAAGAATAGCTGAATAATGACTGTAACAAATTAAAGTTTTTAATTTATGTAATTTGTCATGATATGCTACCTTATGTTAAGCACAGTTCATTGGAAATGAGTGACACAGATACGACTATGATCTCATTAGTAGTCAATTGCCAGTCACTTTGTATCTTTTTGTATTATCGCTCCATGAAATCCCTTTAACATAGTCGTAATCCATCTCTTCTACATGAGAATGGTTCTGTAGCTATGATAGATCTGTTTGTGCAGTAAAGCACATCAGCTTCCTTCCCATTTTGTCCAACTTCTCTCATGTCTGTGTAGGAGTGTGTGAGTGAAAGAGAGAGGTGTGCGCGTGTGTGAGCAGAGCAATTTGTGTTGGCACGCTGCGTTCCATACTGCCAGCTACCAGAACATCTCTTGGTTGCCAAGGGAAACAGTGAGATGCTTCTAATGATGCGTGTGTCTGCAGCACCTTTCACTGCTGGCCTTGGGATGTGACCTCAAGTGATTGTGTTAATGTTCGTCTCTGGGTCCTATGATTTGATTGACTTATTCCACTGTAAACTCCTCACATAAAAGTTTTCACAGTTCACATTTCTATTTGCTTTATTAGACTTTCTGCAGGCTTTCCACACCCCAAGGGTGCACTGCATCAGTCTAAATGAGTTTGTTTTTTGATATTTTCTTTTTTGATGCTGACTTGTCCCTGATGTATGAAGTCAAATGCTCTGAAAGTAACTCTCAATATATATGATATGATTAAAATTTGAAATAAGATTATGTAGACTGAGATTGTGCAACCTCAGGCGATTTTTAGTCCTAGTTTGTTAAGAGCATTTGATTCAAAGGGGTTTTTTTTTTTTTTTTTACTTTTGTTTAGTTCATGTAAGCATTTATATATATGTATATAAACATACAGGTCCTTCACAAAAAAAAATTGCATATTGTGATAAAAGTTCATTATTTTCCATAATGTAATGATAAAATTAAACTTTCATATATTTTAGATTCATTGCACACCAACTGAAATATTTCAGGTCTTTTATTGTTTTAATACTGATGATTTTGCCATACAGCTCATGAAAACCCAAAAGTCCTTCCTCAAAAAATTAGCATATGTCATCCGACAAATAAAAGAAAAGTGTTTTTAATTTTTTAAAAAGTCAACGTTCAAATAATTATGTTCAGTTATGCACTCAATACTTGGTCGGGAATCCTTTTGCAGAAATGACTGCTTCAATGCGGCGTGGCATGGAGGCAATCAGCCTGTGGCACTGCTGAGGTGTTATGGAGGCCCAGGATGCTTCGATAGCGGCCTTAAGCTCATCCAGAGTGTTGGGTCTTGCGTCTCTCAACTTTCTCTTCACAATATCCCACAGATTCTCTATGGGGTTCAGGTCAGGAGAGTTGGCAGGCCAATTGAGCACAGTAATACCATGGTCAGTAAACCATTTACCAGTGGTTTTGGCACTGTGAGCAGGTGCCAGGTCGTGCTGAGAAACGAAATCTTCATCTCCATAAAAGCTTTTCAGCAGATGGAAGCATGAAGTGCTCCAAAATCTCCTGATAGCTAGCTGCATTGACCCTGCCCTTGATAAAACACAGTGGACCAACACCAGCAGCTGACATGGCACCCCAGACCATCACTGACTGTGGGTACTTGACACTGGACTTCAGGCATTTTGGCATTTCTTTCTCCACAGTCTTCCTCCAGACTCTGGCACCTTGATTTCCGAATGGCATGCAAAATTTGAACGACAGCCCAGTGCTGCTTCTCTGTAGCGCAATGGATAACGCATTGGACTTATAGATTACAAAATGAGGCCATTCAAAGGTTGTGGGTTCGTGTCCCACCAGAGTCGGGAATTTTTCCAGAATGCAGCGGCGAGAGTGGTCTTCAACGAGCCGAAGAGAGCACACGTCACGCCTCTCTTCATCAGTCTTCACTGGCTGCCGATAGCCGCACGAAACAAATTCAAGGCTCTGGTGCTCGCCTACAAACCAACCGCAGGCTCTGCACCAGTATACCTAAACTCGCTTGCTCAGACTTACACACCCTCCAGAAGCTTGCGTTCTGCAAGTGAACAACGCCTAGTGGTGCCATCTCAAAGAGGCATGAAATCCCTCACTAGGACCTTTTCTTGGACCGTTCCCACCTGGTGGAATGACCTGCCTGTCTCAGTTCGAGCAGCCGAGTCTGTAGCCATTTTCAAAAAACATCAAGACACTTCTTTTCCAGCAGCACTTGACCAATAAATAATAGCACTTATCACTCTATTCGTTTCTGTTTGTTATTTAAAAAAAAAAAAAAAACTGTCCTATGTGTTTTGTGTTTCGTGAGACTTGTTACAGCGCTTGCATATTGTTGCCCTTGACTGGTCTTGGTTGCTTCTATTACTCTCATTTGTAAGTCGCTTTGGATAAAAGCGTCTGCTAAATGACTAAATGTAAATGTAGCCCAGGTCAGGTGCTTCTGCCGCTGTTTCTGGTTCAAAAGTGGCTTGACCTGGGGAATGCGGCACCTGTAGCCCATTTCCTGCACACGCCTGTGCACGGTGGCTCTGGATGTTTCTACTCCAGACTCAGTCCACTGCTTCCGCAGGTCCCCCAAGTTTTGGAATCGGTCCTTCTCCACAATCTTCCTTAGGGTCCGGTCACCTCTTCTCGTTGTGCATCGTTTTTTGCCACACTTTTTCCTTCCCACAGACTTCCCACTGAGGTGCCTTGATACAGCACTCTGGGAACAGCCTATTCGTTCAGAAATTTCTTTCTGTGTCTTATCCTCTCTTGAGGGTGTCAATGATGGCCTTCTGGACAGCAGTCAGGTCGGCAGTCTTACCCATGATTGCGGTTTTGAGTAATGAACCAGGCTGGGAGTTTTAAAAGCCTCAGGAATCTTTTGCAGGTGTTTAGAGTTAATTAGTTGATTCAGATGATTAGGTTAATAGTTTGTTTAGAGAACCTTTTCATGATATGCTTTTCATAAGCTGTATGCCAAAATCATCAGTATTAAAACAATAAAAGACCTGAAATATTTCAGTTGGTGTGCAATGAATCTAAAATATATGAAATGTTAATTTTATCATTACATTATGGAAAATAATGAACTTTTATCACAATATGCTAATTTTTTTAGAAGGACCTGTATATATATATCACACTCAGATCCACAGACCATTTTGATTTAAAGCGAACTCTGGAAAGGGTCACTCTTGGTGAGAATGCTGTTTCAGCAGAGCTGTTGTCTATCAGTCTTAAAATTCACAAATGCTGTGATGAACCAAATCCCAAAACTAAATGGCTCACCAAAAGTCTGACCAATGGGGTAAGGGGTTCTCATGTGATATTTATCAACATGTGGTCCGCTTTGAACCGTTGCCTTGTGAAACATAATTAAAAACGCTAAGAATATGTTTACACAACACTGTACATAAAACGATAAAGTTTTTTGCGTACAGACGACAATGCTGTCAAAACGATCAGCGAAAACTGCTAAAAATGCTGCATTATGCATGCCAGGCCAGTAGTTGCCAATGTGCCAATAGACTGAACACATAATACGGATGTGCATGACGTCACCATTTTAACAAATTAGCATTTTTGTAGTTTACACAGACAATAACGGTATTGTTTTAGAAAACTTGCACTTTAGCCCTGTCACAAATGGCACTCTAAACACTCGCCCTTCTTACGAGTCCATGCTTTTGTGATGTAATGGTGCTTTGTCTCTCGGGAAGAAGTCTGCTGTGGAGCTTGCTTCAGCGTGGGCTCGGCAAAAGTGTCCCCTTTGCGGTCAATATGCGCCCTTGATGCGCACATACAGGGCACATAACGACTGCAAAGGGGACACTTGCGAGCACACTTTTGAAATCTAAAATAACAAATGGGACACCCTACGTTCTCAGGGACTTAACAGACACATGCACGCAGCACAAGAAGTGTGCCATTTGGGACAGGGCCTTTGAAACCCTCAAAGGTTTTTCAGGCCCTAAAAACGCTCTTCACCAAACGCATGAAGGACCAAAACGCATTCAAATTTTTTTTTTGAAAACGGTGTTGTGGAACTGGCCCTTAAGAATAAAGATGTACAACATTAAACTAACCTCTTATTTTTTTAGTTTATTTCTTTTTTATTAAAACAGAAATACCAGAGGTACTTGTCAGCTTGGGTTGTTTTCACACCTGAACGTTCATTTCGAAACCTGGTGCGTTTTTTCCCTTGGTTCGGTTTGTTTAGGCATATGTGAACACGACAATAGCGCTCGGATATGCACCAAAACAATCATTCGGAGACTGCCTGAATGAGGTGGTATTGGCCCGGTTACAAACAAACTCTGGGACGGTTTGCTTGAGGTGTGAAAGCAATCTGACCCAACGGACCAACAAACCAAATGGTATTATAATTCTTGTGCTGCATAAGTAGCAGTATTGTTTGTTTCTGTGAGTCAGCACATCACAGTTGAAACCCAAAAGAGCTCGTCTTCACCTTAAAATGTTGTGTAATTGAGTTGTGTAAATGTAGTATATAATTTAACAGCGGAAATGGCAGCTACATTCGTTTGCGTGTGTCTCAACAGTTACAAATGGAGCGAACTTGTCAATCATCTTGATGGATGACACAGGGGGAACTTAGACCAATAAGAGGACTGTTGTTCTCGCATTTGACTTGTACAAACACATTTTTGTACGCTTTGAAAGGTTGCCTTGTGAAAGCGATCTGAACTAAGAAGAAAATGTAACATTGTAACAAATTAAGTCCCTCTTTCGGAACAAAACAAAGGATCTATAGGTGTGAAAACGCCCTTACTGTAGATAGAAGGGCCTTTGAATATTGTGTAACTAACTATCTAAATTCACCCTTTAACTCCTCTCCTCAGTGTACTTCTCGGAGCAAAATCTGACCCAACTCTGGACATTGATGATCCAATCAGTGATCATTTCTTCAACAATGTTTGGAATAAAATCGCCCAAACAAATGCTGTCATCTATGAGAAGGTATGGGAGAGAGCTTGTGTTCTGAATTTCTATGCCATCTATGAATCTGATGTCTTTAACTAAAGGTTTTCATTTAAGTCACTGTGCTGGGTTTGAACTGATACAAATGCATTGAATGCAGGTCTAAACTATGACAAACCCTGCAATTACTGTAATTTGCAGGTTGTGCAGTAGTCCTGCAGACAATAGCACCACTCCCAAACACTTCTGTGCTATCATTACCCATATATTTACCCTCACAATGCTAATCCCAGAGATCTCGATGGTTGCATGTACTAGTACTAGATTTCCCGAATGTTTTAGCCTTAAAATAAACGTTGGCCTTTTCTTTACTGTGCAGGTTTTCCAATGTCTTCCACTGGACTCCATCCGTAACTTGCGTGAGTTGACGGGGCACATAAACGCGGAGAATCTCAGTCTTACTGACACAGAGAAAGCCAGAGAAGAACTACAGGCCATCCGGGGCATCCTGGTCCATTTCCCGCTGCATTTCCTGTGTGAAGAGTACTTGCTCCCGTCACTTAAAACCAAAGAAGGAATGGTTCCTATGGACGTGTGGACATAGCAGCGAAAAGCATCAAATAGTGTGCCAGTGAAATTGGATTTCAGAGTTTAAAATATCACACATCTGCTGACTAAGCTATAAGCTACTGTGGCCAAATGCCACACTTTTTTGTGGAAATGCTAGTAAATGGATGATTAGCTCTGAACACTAACCCAAATACAGTGTAGAAACACTTGCTGATCTTAAATAAGAAGATAACGCGTTTATACCAGGAGAATCACACTGCAGTTGCTAATTTTATGAAGAAACAATTAAATGGCATCAATCTTCTCCCCAAATGCCCATTACGGCCACACATCATGATCTGAGTATTTAAGGTGGCCGAGAATGTAAAGTGCTGAATATATATCGAGGATGGGATGAGGAACGAGGAAAGGAAAGAAGAGAAAATAAGGCGAAAAAGAGAGAGTAGTATTTTTGATGAAAGGGGAACAGAACGTACATTTATTGTTGTGAATGTGTGTGGGTGGATAGCATTGCTTTACCTTCTTTTCCCTCTCTCTTTATTTCTTTCTTGCGTGCACTACACCTCTCAATGCAGTAGCAGCAAATCTGTCAGAACATTTGTGGTTGTTATGGTGACGGGTATAAAGAGCTGACTTGGTCTTGGCTGCTGAGAGAGCGATAGAGAGAACGAAAGAAAGAGAGGAAGATCGAGAAGAAGCAGGAAAAAATAGACAAACCGTAAAAACAGTGAGAACTGTGGGTGCTGGCTTACTTGGTCAGGAAAATTATGTAATGTTTTTTTGAAACAGGTAGGGGGGAGTGTTACATAGCAGAGATCAGGTGGGTCAACAAACATGGTGAGATATTCAGGGGGAGTCTCAGCTCAACATTTATCACCCCCAACCCCATCTCCATGACAACCAGAAGAAATTATTGTTATGTAATAATGTCAGTGGCCCAGAAGATTCCACTTTGGTTTATTTTGGAGGGGGTGTCGACTCGACACAAGTGGAGAGCACACTGGAGGCCAGAAAAGCAAAGCTAATTTTGTCAATGCCCCACTTTGTAAATGATTACTAATCTGCCTATGTAATGCTGTAGAATGTTGTAGGTGACTTTATCTTCACTTGAAGATAATGTTTTAGGGTTTGACCACTATAGACACAATCATTAATATACTGTAACATTCTAATCACATCAAGCAGTCACCTTTATGAACTGACAATTATGCTTTTTAAAAATCACTCTATACCTCTTCAGATATTAACATATCCGCTTCTGCAAATTTTTATACTTTTTAAGTCTATACAATTGCTTTTATTTAGAAAGCATACTGAGCTCACAAACTAATACTTAAATGAATCTTTGCCAACACTATGTGTTTTCACAACTTCCGGACGTCTACTATAGACCTTAGCTAGGATAGACGGCAAATAGAATTTTATTCAGATGAAAAAGAGGCTGTGAAGGACAGACTTGCAGTCTTTACAATGGCATGCTTTCTATAAAGGTCCGAGATCACATGTGATTTTCAAAACTCACTTTCAAAACAGTTTTATGGTGTTTTTGTCTGTGTATGACATGCATTTGGACTATAAATGACATATAATGAGCAATCACTTATTGTTCCTTCACCTGTTCTCCACCTGAATTAATAAACTAATATATTCATTCTCTTCAGATGCTTTAAGTTGTTTGTGTGTGTGTGTGTGTGTGTGTGTGTGTGTGTGTGTGTGTGTGTGTGTGTGTGTGTGTGTGTGTGTGTGTGTGTGTGTGTGTGTGTGTGTGTGTGTTTGCCTACATTGTGAGGACCAATTAGTCCCACAAAGGTTATTTATACGGCACGTTTCTTAAACTGGTATCACTTTAAAGAGCAAACAAAACAAAAAAATGTGATCAAGGCAAATATCTTAAACAGAGCATAAGTAAATTAAGTGAAAAAGTAGCAACTTTTATGAAATTGTATAACTTCATAAAAAGTTTACTCTCCTGTCATTCCAAAACTGTATATTATTTTTTCTTCTGCAGAACAAAATAGAAGACCTTTTGAAGAAATTTGAAAACTTGTTGACCACTATATCTTTTGTGTTCCACAGAAGAAAGTCAAGAACGACACAAGGGCAAAGGATGACAGAATGTTTTTATTATTGTTTTGTTATTTTAGATTAATTATAACTTTAATAAACATAGCCCTCCTAAATTATTTCTTAAATTATTAAAGTTTTACCCTTGATTTCATTTTTGAGCTGTTCTAACCTTAAATAGCTTGCACTGACATATCTTAAAAATTCACTGCCATTGTTTTATCTCAAAATGCACACCAGTAATGTTTTAAAGGCACGTTAAAAAAAATACTTAAATGTCCTAATTTAACTAATCTTGGCTTAATATAAGGCCTGTCTGTGAAACTAGGTCTTAAAGTGTGAGGGTTAGGCTTATTTAAGTTTAGGAGAACAAAACAAAATAAAAGCAATAGAAGTCAATGTAAATTCTCCAAAACTACAACAACTACATAAATTGTGTGATCATGTTCTGCTCTAGTTATGGAGGTATTACCCCGGTATCACCTGTCTCCACTGTAACTAGCTTATTCGGGTAGTTTGTCCCTGCTGTAGCACCGTAGCAATCCAACAGTCCAGGAAGACGGGAGTGAGAAGTGCAGGGGAGGGAGGGAGGAAGGGGAAAAAAATAAAGTGGCTGGAAACAGAGTGCATTCTGTGTATTCTTGCAGAGGAGGGACGTCACAGCCCGACCACAGCAGAAGTATAGGATCATACCAAGATAGGAAAGAGAAGTTCAATCTGACACATCAAAACAAACGAGATTACAGCTAAAGGACAAAGTTGATTCCCGAGGCGACTCGTTGGCGAATATCTGAATAATAATAATATTATGTATGCATCGTGACGAGTCGCTGTCTTAAAGGGTCCGGGCTGAAAACAAGCTGCTGTTTATGATTTCCCGTTCTTCCCCCTTTCTTTCTCTCCAACAAATCGGCGGAGGTTTTGCGCACAACCGGGAGGTGCCGCTGACTGACATCAGGAGGGAATGAAAGTTTGCCAGGCGGGCGGAATTTTATTCGACGTAAACACGTCTTGTTTTTGACACCAGGACCGTGTATTTCAGTCCGATGCACATTTTAGAGACTTTTAAAAACTGTGGACATTAACTGAGCCGAATAGTGACATCGAAATCCACACAGAAATCCCGTTTAAGGCGTATGCGTGGGTTGCGCCGTAACATGACGGCTGTGGCAGATTGACGCGGATATCACGAGCGTCGCTGTTTTGAAGCTCGGCTTTAGACTTAGCTTGAAGTTCTGCCTCTTTATTTACATATTTATTTGTGATTTATACTGCTCGTGTATATATTATCTACTGCTTTTGACTGAGGTAGGCTTGGCTTAACTTACGCAGTGCTGCCAAAATGAGTGTAGAGACGGAGCGCAGTGTGGCACATCTGATTCAAGCTCGTGTAAATGTTGCCATGCAATCTTCAGGATTATAGGCTCAACCTCAGCCTTTATCATCGATACATGCTCGCTAGGCATTCTTTGAACACTTGCCTGAAGAACCGGATCACCTAGCCTTAAAGAAGCCTCTGTTCTCCGATAAAGAAGAAATAAACATTTTATGGTCAGAAATCCTGCAGCTGTTGTCGGTTAAACTGGTCGCGGCGGGGACGAGCCAAATGTTTCTCCGGGGACCTCACAAGTTTTTCTGAACTGTCCCTTGAAAGAAATATACTGATAAAATAAAAACAGCGCGGTCGTAGCTGCTGTTTTGGAGTACGCATTTTGAATTTCCTTCTGAAATCGTTGCAAAAATGTCAGAAAACGCACCTACGCGGAGTCTGGATGACATCGACCTGGCCGCCCTGCGGGTGAGTGAGTGTGTGTGTGTGTTGTTCACCTGCCTGCACCTGCCAGAGGCCTTCACACCCAAACAAATCCATGACAGTATGATTTATGCCGATAATATGGGTTATGAGTATAATATATATATCAACGAGTTTTTAATGCTCGTGATTGATTATTTCCTGCGAGCAGGTGAGACTTGGGCCCGTATTGTGTGATCTAATAATCCAGGCCTGGAGTGTTTATGTATTTCTGTGTCAAGTCTAGGTCTCTCTCACTCACACACACACGTACATTTGTGGTTTGGGAGGGCCTACCTTGCAAAGAAGTGTTGACATTGAATAGGTTTGCTCTGTAATCTTAGACTAGCTCTCTTGTTGTATGGGGAATGCCCTGCAAAGCATTAACTTTCCATCTAGGCCATCATTCTTTTTGTGTTTACATACAAAAAAAAAAATCTACACAAAGGCCATAGCATTACAATGATGTCTGCTTTTTATGACTTCTCAGTTTCTTTTTTTTAATCAAAAACTCAACATCCCCTAATGGCCAGATGCTGTAAAGTCTCAGTTAATGGATACATTTGATATTTTACAGCAACGATTGAGTCCATTTTGTGAGAAATTTAGTTGCAGATTTAGTATGCAGATTATTATCTTGACATTAATCCAGACTACATGGCAAGAAACTGATAATCCTTTACCAAAGTATATTTTAGAATGAAACCAGCCTTGTTATATGTTAGCAGCAAACAATCTCTTACCTAATACACCAGTATTCATACATTTGGGGTCAGTAACAATTCTCTACTGTTCACCAAGGCAACATTTATTTGATCAAAAATAAATTTCAACTGTTATATTGTGAAATATTTTGACATTTTAAATAGTTTTGCAGGATTCTGTGATGAATACAAAGAAATCTTCGTAACAATGTCTCGACTGTCACATTGACTCTATTTAATGCACCTTTGCTAAATAAAAAGTATTATGTATTTTTTAAATCTTACTGACCCCAAACCTTTGCACTTTGCACATTAGCCTCAGAAAAGCTGTCATATGTTGTATACTAGAATAGTCCCTGTGTATTTAATGTGTGAGCAGAAGGCTAATCTAGTCATCTAGCTTAGTGTATGTTAGCAGGTGGCTAATCCAGCGTTTTAGGGCTAATTATGCTCACTAGTTAAGGGAATTCCTGCATATAGATAAGGTAATTTATCTGTCATTCACAAAGAAACAGTTTTTTTTTATTTTATGTGCTATTGTCATTTTTATTTTATTGCATTTAGCTTAAAATGTTTATATTTCCATTTCGGTTTTAGTTTTTATTTCCAAATAATTCGTAATTAAATTTAAACGTATTTCACTTAGGCTAGCTGTCAATTAGATTATTCAAAATGTCACACAGTCAGTAACTTTATCTTCCTGTGAAATGACTTCTCTCTGGTGACGTATGCCAGACTTCCCCAATCATTTAGTTTGTTGCCAAGGCAGCGTTACCAATTTTAATTTATATTTTATTTTCGAGCTTTATTTCAATTAACAACAAATGGTTTTAATAGTTTGTTGAGGTATGCGTCCTTCCTAAACAACAGCTTTGAGCCTTGTGGACTGGACCTTAACAATAATAGGGCGCCATTCTTTTGACATTAAGCAATTACGTGTGTTCGTGGGGTTGTGTCATATGAATATGCCATAAACATTAGAGCTCTGGCTGTAACTCTATATCTCTTGTGTGTTGGTACAGTGAGTTCCTGGGCATGGCTCTGCAGGGTGTGATGTGTCTGATATTGCCCCTAGAGAGAGAGAAAGAGCACGATGATTCATTTAAGCTCATTGTTTGATAGCTGTCCTATATAACACCCACATACCATGTCTCTCACAAACTCTCATAGATGCACATTTAGGCAAGCAAAACACATTTAGACTATCTCAAGAGCTCTGCCTTATATGTGGCCCTCTAGCTATAATCGCACACGGCCGAGGTGGTTTGTAGTTTCATTGTATTGTTTTTGAACTTGAGAATCACCTGCTCTCCAGTTTACCTGCTGTGGTCATCTCAGTTTCAGTTCTTGTAAGGATCACTTTTAAATACATTTACTTGCCAGAGCATCAAACTTGGCACAGAAGCAGCAGGCGACGCTATTTGCTGGTTTCTGAATTTTGTAAAATCATATATTATAATTTGTCTATTACATAATCATAATAGCAGTCATTTGACAGTTGGGTTGCCTGTGTAAATGAGACATAAATGCTAATAAAATTCTAACAAAAAAAACTAAATATCAAATAGTAATGATGTTGTAAGATATCGGTTAAACACAAACTAATGAATATACATAATGACTAGGAAAATCTGCTATGCCTTACAAAATGTAACAGAAGCTTGTCATTGGCTGATCAATATTAACCAGCTGTGGAGTAAACCAGCTGAAGTACTCATGTGCATAGAGCCAGATGTTTGCCATACATTGGCAAGGAGAAAATCTTTATTAATGTTTATTGGTATCTGTATCATGAGGTTGCAGGTTAATAATGTAACTTGATCTAGTAATACTTAAATATTGATAGCCGTAGGCTGTCTTTGATGGGCATTATTTTAGTGTCTAATGGCTTCATCTCCCTGTCAGGTAGCTGCATGCTGTTCTGAATATTTCCTGTTTTTATTTACCTGAAGTTGGTTTATTGAGGTATTTTATTTTTCAGACATGCAGTAGCCCTAGTCTAGCTGTGCTAACTACCTGTATTAAAGTAGAGGTCGACCGATTAATTGTTTTACAGATTAAATGCCACCGATAGCTGATTGCTGGAACAATCGGTTATTGGCAAAAATCCATACCTATAGTTATTCCGGGTTGTGTCCATTGCTGGAGCGGCTGAGAAGGGTGCGCTGTCATTACGCAGCACGAGTACGGCCTCTAGAGGCGAAATGAAAACTATCACTGATGCCTTGTAGAGTTTGTTTTGACACTGCACAGAGCGGGACACTTCAGATGAAGATTTAAAACTGTTATACAGTACACTATCGTACGTGCTTTCATATAATTATAAAGTAATGAATTTGTTGACTATATGCTTCATTAGTGGAGAACAGCAGTATGTTTTCCGTAGAGGCTGAGAGGACCATGACATTAGTAGCCTACCAGGCAAAAAATATACACAAGTCTGACCCAAATGTGTAATGTCCCAATTGTTGCCACCTATTTCTATTAGTTAATATCCAGCTGATCATTTTTATGCATTCGATATGCAACAAACTAAGTTTCATATATATAAAGCTAATGACAGAAAGTGAACTATGTTCATGCATCTGACAAAAATATATAAACAAATTAGGAACGCATTCAATTTCAGTTCTTTCTTTTTTATTGTCACTGTAACATATTTTGCTATGTTGATTAGATAATCAAGTGTTCTAAAATAAAAGCAAATAAAGTTTGATATACATACAATACATATAATCTCATTTTAATGCTATGACCTTTGAGTAGATATTTAAAGATGGCCATCTCTGTAAGCATGAGTGTACCTTAGGTTAATAAAAGTATTGTTCATCGTTAAATTCAGCATTTAACAGCGTGGGCCAACCGACTTCTCAGTAAAATCTACTATTGGTCGACCTCTATATAAAATACCCCTATTTTACTTTTTCAAACATTACCTTTCATGCAGTGTGTAGCTGTTTGTGAATGTAAAAGTCTTAAAAGTCTGCAAAGTTTTAAAGATCAAAGTACACAACAAATAAAGTTACTGTGTCCTAAAAAAGATTCTAAACTGCCAAAACAAGACATCAGTCTCACGTCCTGTTACATCCCTACGTAACAATGTAACACATTTGCATAATTCGAATTTCATTGGCTGCCCGCGAACATCGTCTCCATTGACTCGCCCTCGAGCACTGTAGTTAGCTGAGGCCTGGAAGAGTTTGTTTTGTTGAGAAGACACTATTTTCAACACTGCAAATCCACTTTGCATGCATTTCAGATGAACGAGGACCCGCGCTGGAATTGAAACAGAAAAAAATGACACCATTGTTACTGTTCGTATCACTGTATCAAGTGCTGAGGTAGACTCTGGAGCTAAAATTCAGATATGGTAAAAGGCGCTTTGTTTCCATCACACGCTGCAAGCGGTTAACCAATCATAACAGACTGGGCTGGGTACGCTCGCAGAAGGGTTTAGAGAGACTGAATCTTTGAACTTGAATTTAATTTGCTTAATAGTCTAATCTTTTACGAGAACACAATTTCTGTTTGCATGACAAGTTTAATTTGAAGATGTTTCAGATATACACATGCACATTCAGACATATACTGGAGTTTATGTGCCGTCCTGTCACTCATCACACATGCATGGACATACAATGACTTGTTTTAAAGATGTATACTGTATTTTTTCGGTTTAAATTATGTCGTTTCACAATCTTTGAAAAGCCACAGGCAACCTTTTCAACCCCACCCCCAGCAGTCTCCAGGAAAGCCTTATTATCTGTTTATCATCATATTCATTGGCTCATTTATTAATTTTCCTTCTTATGTTTCTCTTCTTATGTGTCAGATGCTCTCTAGAGACTAATTTCCTTTGATGGTCTTTGTAAACTCAGGTTGAATATTATAAGGGCGGTAAAGTATATATTTGATATGACGTGCTGTTTTATGTTATAAACGGTCTTGTTTTTTAATCCTGTTTGTGTTTGTCCTCGTTTCCATTCACCCTCTTACTGATGTTTCACATAAGAGATTGTTGCTCACTTACAGCTCACCACTCCAGATCTCTTTAAGAGAGAAAGAGAGGGGGAAAGATAAAAAGGGAGATCAAGAGAGTGAGAGAGAAAAAGATTGCAGTTATTGGAGGCAGATGAGAGTGAGATGATCGTGGTGTGTGTATATGTGTGTGAGAGCTAGGAAGAACGTTAGCCTTGTCCACCCACAGAGCTGTTACCGAGGCCATATTGAATCACACTGTGTATGTGTGTGTATGTGCTGGGCTGGCTGTTTTTAACCCTCTACTCATTCTAGTTTTTGGCTGCGTTCCCCAGCTGAAGCCACACACAAGAGGTGCATAATGCTGCTTAAGAGTTGCATAATGGGTCTTAATACACGACAATGCTGCATAAACTCCCTTTTTGAAGGTTGTCTTGTTCGCAATGGCTGAGCAGGTAATGGTTCTGCCATTTCCATCTTGAGCCAGCAGGGAGCCGCTCGTTTAAAAGAGAAAAATAATCTCCAAAAATAAGCTTGATTTAGGTCATGAAATATTTTATTTCCTGATCAGCGTAGACTTCAAATTGTGTAGTGGCCACTGAGAGTGACAGAATAAGAAGGTACAGAGTGTGAAGTTCTAACTGATAAGGCTCAAAACACACCCAACGCAAGAACACAAATGTTATGTACACTTCTAGCTATGCTAGCTTTATTTCACGTATCGCTGCATACTGCGCTGCGTATCGCTTTTTCTAAATACGTCTTATTTTTGACTTTGTAGTTTTTAATCATTTTCTCTGCTTAAACTCTGCCCCTTTCTTACAGTTAATGGCAAGATCGCATTCAAAAAATGCCTCCATTCAATCAACAAGCGATAAATAGAACAAGTCCCCGTCATACAATTTTTTTTTTTTTTGAGTACTCTTAAATATCCTGTTTACTTAATGGTTTCATTAACCATTCTTTGGTTAAATGGGGTTTCAAAACTAAATTAAAAATGGTTCTTGAGAAGATCTATTATTAGATTTTATTTATATCACCTCTAGAAAAAATATGTAATTGACTTCACATCTTTTTAGAGATGATATAATCTAATAATTGGTCTTATAACTATATATTAAACAACAATACTAAAACAACAAAAAGAACACAGTTTCTATGGCACAGACTTAAATAACTCTAGGTATCTCTACCTTCGCCTGAGGCTTGCTTTACCAATGTAAGACTGCATATCAAGGAATGTTCAACCAGACTGCTTGTTGACATGATGTTGGTCAAGTTCTGGCATCAATGTTCACATTCTTGAGTAAAGTATGTTTCTGGCCTAAGCCTCTAAGTTATTTGGGGATTTTATTGTCTTAGGACGGAAGTAAATTCCAAATGATTTTCCCTCTACAGTTTTTATTTTAGGGGCTTTACATGATTGTATGATTTCATGATTTTAAAATTTGTTTCTCTCTGTCAGGACCCAGCAGGAATCTTTGAGCTGGTGGAAGTCGTGGGCAACGGCACCTACGGACAAGTGTACAAGGTGAGATACAGATGGAGGGCGAGAGAAAGAGGGATGGCGATATTTGTTATGAGTAAATGCTATCTTATTGTTACTCAGCAAGAAGCGATGACCTCTCAAATGATAAATAAAACTCCCATTTGTGTTCTTAGACAAATTGAGGTATGTACCGTGTGTGTTTGAGTCTGAGAGCGATGGTGGATTTAGTGGGAGATGGATTAGAGATGCTGGTACATGAGTAACAGAAGACAGAAGTGGTTTAAAGCAGTTGTGTGCATGTGTACGTGAGAGCATGTGTGAGAATGTCATTGCACTCTCAGCGTGGTGCAATAACATGGAGTACCTCAGATCACTGCAGCTGTGCTCAGACCTGTCAATACTCGCTGTTGAGATGAAGATGCCTGGACGAGGGGAGGAAACTGAACAGAATGAATGGAGATAAATTCAATGTTTAAAGCTAAATAGTATAATTTCTGTATTACTATTGCCACCAAATGGAATTGGAAAAATAACTGTGGTTTTAAAACAGATTTCCTTAACTCTCCTCGTCTACTATTGGTCAGTCAAACATAGTCCTGCCCTAAACTCACTTTATTGGTTAAACCAGTGATGCTATTTCTGTTTTGTCAGGTATGTTTACAGTTTTTGGATAAATCGGTCTACAATTGGCTTACTTGTAGTCTGCAGATTAAGCTGCGATGGGAGAGTATTTTAACATAGGAAAAAAAATACACACATGACATGTAGTGTGTAATAATTCATTATACTTGCAGACTCAGATAGTGATTTTAACCCTAAAGGCCTCTGTAATTATTGCAATGTATGGCATAAGCCGCCTTTAAAGAGTGTGTAGGGTGTAATTTGTACTTCAGGCTGTATTGTTTTGAAAATGTGTCGTTTATAGACTATAGTGAGGCTATAGTTTGTCATGGTGTATAATGAGTGTGTACTGCAGTTTATAAGGTGATGTGTTTATCTTGTGGGTAGACAGTGAGAGTTTATCAAGCTTAGTTTTAGTGTTGTGTTGAATATGTTTTAGACCAGTGTATATAATGTGTCTTTTCGTGGTACTTTGCAAAGTACTGTGGTTTTACCACTGAAATTTTGAAAGGGTAATTATATGTAAATGAGTGGTGAAGAACAGATGTACAGTCTGTAATATGTTTTTTTATATATATTAATATACTGTTATGTTATATATTGATATACTGTATATGCAATGTACCTTTATTTGGATTTGATAATTTGTTCAGCCAAAACAAATGAAATGATAAAATTCTGTGGAAATAGAACTACCATTCAAAAGTTTGTGGTATGTCAAATTTTCTTTGAAATAACTGTTTTATACTTCCCAAGTCTAGTTTTTTTTAGTCAAAAATACAAACAGTGATATTGTAAAAAATATATTTATACAATTTAAAATAACGTTTCTAATGTATTTATTTTAAATTGTAATTTATTGAACTTTCAACAGACATTACTCCAGTATTCAGTGTCACGTGGTCCTTCAAAAATCAATATGCCAGGGTTTCCGTGGGCCTTAAAAATGTCTTCAATTGGAGCAGAAAGTCTTAAATTCAATATCATGGCATTAAATTAGGGCCCTATGATCTCTGCAATGCAGAAAATGTGGACGGAATCACAGAATCCATTCATAAAAATGGAATTTGTTGTATAATGCAAATTTTGGATGAAAAGATTGAAAGTAGGTCAGTAAACTTGGGGATTAAATGCCAGTAAAATTTTACTTAACCATTAAATAAAAAAAATTCATAAGGCCCTAATTTTAATTGCGAAATTAATTGCATGCACTGCAAAAAAGGGTGTTCTTCCTCATAATTTTAGTTTTCCTGTACAAATTCAAAACATCCTTAAATCAAGATACATTTACTTGACACGCAAAATGATGAAATTAAGTCTTGTTTTTTGGGATATTTAAATTTTGTTTTGAAAATTGAGTTTATGCTTGAAACAAGAACAATATTTCACTAGGTATAAAAATGACTGTGAATTAAATAGATTTTTATGATCACGTTGGTAGATATTTGTTCTTGTTTTAATCATAAAATCACTTCCACAAGATTTCTTATCTCAAAATTGTAAGCTATTTTTTGTAAAATTAATAAAACCGTTATGGAGATCTGTTGGAAATTGTATTTTCAAACTTTGAAGTGTCATTGTGTGCTTTCTAGACATCTACATTCAGTGAGCATATTGACGAGTTATGCTCCCTTTAATTTATTCATCAAATTTTCTTTAATTGGTTTAAAAAGTTTGCGAGTTTACCTGCAGAAACCCTGATATGCTGATTTTGGTTCTTCAGAAACATTTGTGATTCATTTTTTTTCAGGATTTTTTTGATTAATTGAAAGTTCACCGGTATTTGAAATAAATTTTGTAACATTTATTAAATGTCTTTGCTGTCAATTTAATGCACTCTTGCTGAATACAAGTATTCATTTTTTTAAAATAAAAATAAAAAACTTGTGAAAAAAAACAACAACACACTTGTGAATGCCAGTGAATTTTTGTCCGTTTTCATCATACTGCTATGCCTATGCATTTTTGCTCATATTAAATTAAGTATGGTATCTCTGATTATGGTGTATTAACAAAAAAAGTTAGCAAATTAGTCATTTATATGCTACGTTGCAATTGAAATTCTTTCTGTCTTAGGGTCGTCATGTAAAGACGGGTCAGCTGGCGGCCATAAAGGTCATGGATGTGACTGAGGAAGAGGAGGAAGAGATTAAAGCTGAGATTAACATGCTGAAGAAGTACAGTCACCATAGAAACATCGCAACCTACTACGGAGCCTTTGTGAAAAAGAGCCCGCCCGGACACGATGACCAGCTCTGGGTCTGTGCTTCCTCAGCCCTCTGAACTTGATCATCAGTATAACCTGTGAAATCTGACCTTATAACTAATCTCATAACTGCCAAAGTCTTGCATCATGACACTGTAATCAAATAAATGCATCTA
The DNA here is from genome assembly GCA_023029165.1 of Gobiocypris rarus. Classification (NCBI taxonomy): domain Eukaryota; kingdom Metazoa; phylum Chordata; class Actinopteri; order Cypriniformes; family Gobionidae; genus Gobiocypris; species Gobiocypris rarus. The sequence goes on along the minus strand of CM040916.1, from coordinate 33,334,110 downwards.
TAGTCTGGCATTAACTAAATTGGTTAAGCATGAAATATTGATATTTAGAGATCATGGACCTTGATGATGGTCTGCTTGCAGTTTCATATATGTATATTTTGTGTTTTTGTCTAGTTGGTGATGGAGTTTTGTGGCGCCGGCTCTGTGACAGACTTGGTGAAGAACACAAAGGGCAACTCTCTGAAAGAAGACTGGATTGCTTATATCTGCAGAGAGATACTGAGAGTGAGAGTCCTTAAGTCACCATGAAATCAAATTGATTTCTCTGTTTATCTGTTGCTTTCTTTTTTAAATAAATGTGCCTTTGTAGACTTTAATCAAAAACATTAACTCCTTCCCCTCGCAATGACATCTCTTCTGATGACATGTGCACCGCCGGGTGTTTGGGACAATCATGCATCCCTTCATAGAAACAAAAAAAAAAGACAATCACAATTTTCGTTTCATGCTAACGTTAACAATACACATTACATGCCTGTTACATGATGCCTAACTGCAGCCTTACTTGAGTTGATCCTTTTGATGAAATATGTTATGTTGCACAGCCAGTTAGCACTGCCTCTCTGTTCCTCAGGGTCTGTCTCACCTACATGCTCATAAAGTCATCCACAGAGACATCAAGGGACAGAATGTACTGCTCACAGAGAACGCAGAGGTTAAACTTGGTGAGTGGGGTATTTGCGTGACACAAAAAAAACCCCAGACTAACTCATTAACTCTGTCTGTTGCTGTGATATTTGATTTGTGCAGCCCTGTTTTGTGTGTTTGAGTGTGTGTGTGTGTGTGTGTGTGTGTGTTTTCTAGCCTATATCCTGTCTGATTAGAGAACACTATCTTTTAACAACTAGAGCAAAGCACCGAAGCTCATTAATATAGGCCTGACACCACGACAAAAATATCTTCACACACCACAACCTGAGGGAGCGTGTGGTAGAAGTGGAAGAGTGTGTCTGTGTGTATGAGAAGGAAGGAATTAGCATAGATGAATATAAACATTTTGATTGCGCAACAGGTTCCATAAGACTTTGAAAGCAAAATGTGTCCTTTAACGTTACAGACCCTGATGGCTTCCTCTTTTCTCCCTTTCTCCACAGTGGATTTTGGGGTGAGCGCACAGTTGGATCGTACAGTGGGCAGAAGAAACACTTTCATTGGCACTCCGTACTGGATGGCCCCAGAAGTCATTGCCTGTGATGAGAATCCTGACTCCACCTATGATTACAGGGTAAAATGAGCTTCTGACTGCTGATGTACACCCTTGTTCAAAAGTTTGGAGTTGGAAAGATTTTTTTTTTTTTTAATGAATTTTTATGCTCACCAAGGCTGCATTTATTTGATCAACAATAAACACAGTAATATTGTGAATAATGTTTTAAAATGTAATTCATTCATATGATGGCAAAGCTGATTTTTCAGCAGCCATTACTTCAGTCAGTGTGACATGATCCTTCAGAAATCTTTCTAATATGCTGGTTTGATGCTCAAGAAATTTCGTATTATATGCTACCTTTTTTGAGGATTCTTAGATTTAAAAGAGTGATTTAAAAGTACTGTCACTTTTAATCAGTTTAATGCATCCTTACTGAATTTAATTAATTTATTAATATTTGTGAGGACTATTTTAAAAAGAATCACAAAAAAAGTACACTAGGTGTTTTTCCATTTTGGTACTTTTGACAAATATATTTTACAATATGTTTAACAGATCAGTGGTCTAGAAATAGCTGCAATTCAAAAGTGATGGTGGCCATGTCATTGAGTCTGTATGTGTGTGACTTTGCCTGAATAAAATACCCCCACCCCTCCTTTTTTATATTACAACAGAGTGATATCTGGTCTCTGGGAATCACCGCTATAGAGATGGCTGAAGGAGCACCTCGTAAGTTCACTGTCTGTGTGTTTACATTACAGTGTGGATCCAAACCTTAAAATGAACTAAATAACTACCAGTCCCTTGTACGGACAGCATGACACTCACATTACAATCGCAATTGCAGCACCTGTTTTTAAGTTAATAATCAAAAAAGAGTTAATGCTTTCACTTTACCCCTCACATACTCTGGTCTGAAAGGCAAATGGAGTGATGCATGCGATAACGTTCTTATAAGCGCTTGCTGCAGTTGTGTCACCTGATGCTCAAGCTATTTAGAGTTGGGTGGATTCTGATGGGCTGTCAAAGTTTTATCGTTCATCAGCTGGAAAAAAATGTTTGAAGAGATTCCAATGATATCTTTTCTGTCATTATCATTGTTTTTTTTTAGTGGACTTCCCTATTACAGAATTAAAATGATTATTAAAACTTTATAGTTTTCATTATAGTTATCTTCCTTGGTGTAAATGGGCTTTAATATGATATGCATTTCTTTTGCAATTTTTTTTAAAATATTTTAAAACATTTCACATTTTACAACCCAAACAAACAGTAATACTAAACCACCCTCTTTCCCATACCTGTTACGCCAGTTGAACAAAAGGAGTAATAGAAGTCGATCATTGTCATAACTCATGCAGCACAACACTTAGTCATAGTCTCTCTCTTACACACTCACACGGACAGCGTGTAGCAGCGGCCCAGTCACTGTTCTACTTTCGTGAATTGTTTCATGAATTGTTGTCACCTCTTGAGTCTGATAATTAGGCACATGGGTGAAAGTCTTTTATCAGCATGTTTGATTTCTGTGTTCTTTCCCTCAGCATTGTGTGACATGCATCCCATGCGAGCTTTGTTCCTTATCCCACGGAACCCTCCTCCTAAACTGAAGTCCAAGAAATGGTGAGGACACGCTGTTTTAGCTGTTATTTTAGGATCAAGCTATATTTTCCTTCTTCCTTCCCTCCCTTTTTTTCCCTCGTCTATATATACATGCACTGCATACTAAGTTATGGTTGCTGCCATCCATATAGCTTCTCTTTTTGTATGTGGTTTCCTCGTTTAATAATGTTTTTCACACAGTTGTTGCAGTTTTTGATCTACATCCTCACACATATAGAGTGCTGTTGCATGATGAAAAATTAGTTCTCTTTTCTACCTTCAGCTCATCTATGTTTTTGTCTTTTTTTTCGTGTTGGTTGCAGTTGTCATATATATTGGCATGCCATGCTATGGTTTTCAGATTGGAGTTATTTTGGTCCTTTTGGTCAGAGCCCTGCCCTTGAACAGCTGGTTATATAAGTAAAATATGGAGCATATGTTGGGGTTGAATTCAAAAGGCCATGTTTTGTTTGAATGTCTTGTTAGCAATGACTTGTAAGATATTCTGCTTCCTGTTTAAAACAACCTGTTTTGTTGTCATTTTTTTTGACGTGTGTCTGCCTGATTTATTTTGATTTTGATTCTTTTTTCTTTTAAAACATTATATTGAAAACTATAACACTGCTTCTCAAGGAGGAGTTTTTACAGTTTTATGTGTTTGCACTGACCTGACGCCTGTGAGGCATTCCCTACTGCTCTGGCCTGCACAATAGCATTCTATAATCTCTTTTTTTTTTCATTTCTTGAATTGACTTTCTTGCTAATACATTAATTTCTTGCATGTTTTTCGGTCCTTTTCAGGTCTAAGAAGTTTATTGACTTCATCGAGGGTTGTCTGGTGAAGTCATATCCGAGTCGTCCATCCACAGAACAGCTACTGAAGCACTCGTTCATCAGAGACCAGCCCACTGAGAGACAGGTCCGCATCCAGCTCAAAGATCACATCGACCGCACACGCAAGAAACGCGGCGAAAAAGGTGTGTGCCATGTCATGTTTTCTTTAATGTTGCATTTACAAATGATTTTAGGCAAAATATAAGAATAGAGCTTTATTAATCACAGTAGCCCCACACATTTCATGACCCAACTCAGTTTTGTTATCAGAGTCACCCATTTGCACACCGATATTTAATAAAGTTTGTTTACTTGCCTTTGTGCAGTGAGGTCACCAAGACTCCCATCAAAGCAGAGCTCATCATTGCTTCGGACCACAAATAGGGCGCTTGTGCATAACTGTGTGTAGCTTAGAGAAACTCATGAGATCTGTGGCCAGTATTGTAATCAAATAGCACAGCTGGGCTTGAACTATGTTTCTTGCTGGATATGAAGAATGAGGAACAGCTTAAAATGGAAGCATCCAGCCAGCAGCCTTCATCAGTTCAGTATTATCAGAGCTCATACAGTATCAGTTAAGGTTGGGAAGATTGCAGATGATTTCGACTTTAAAGTGCTGCAGTATGCATAAACTGTGTTGAGCCATATTGTATTAATGTCTAAAGTCTTTCTTGTTATTTTCCTGCACTCCTCTCTCTATCTTTCTCGTTTTTTCATTTTGTCTTGATTCCTCTCAGAGGAGACTGAGTACGAATACAGCGGTAGTGATGAAGAGGATGAGAACAGAGGAGATGAGAGAGAATCCAGGTAAACACAGCAGCGTCTGTGTTTACATAGCACTACTCAACACTGCAGTGTTATTGACATTTTGTGGTAACTTAATAACTTAGCAGTATAAAGTGTGTGAATTTTATGATGTTCAAATACTTTCTCCTATCACAGTTTAATGTATAGAGACCAGAGATGAAACTCTACTACAGTAGCTAAACTCTTGAGTCAAGCTGCATTAAAGTGGGAAGAAAATGGTCTTGCAACTTGATTTAAATTATTAGACTTAACATAAACTAGTAGATAGTTTCACTTGAGATTTGATAGTCAGTTTTCCTTGAGAATTGCCTTAAAGTAGATAACCTACTTGAGATTGAAACTAGTTGATAATTGACTTGAGACTTAAACTAGTACATAACTCACTTGACTTGAACTACAAAATAACTGATTTGAGACTTAGCGTAAACTAGTGGATACCTGACTTGAAACTCGAGTTGAAATATTAGATAACTGACTTGAGACTTGGCTTGAGTTAAATGTATCTTGTCTGACTTTTCTCTACATGTCAGAATGAGTCAATAACAATTAAGCCATTTGTTTGTTTGAGGTGGGATCGTCAGATCATGACAACTGCTATTTCAAAACCATCATTATTTTTTTCAATTGTGCTTGGGGGGCGGAAATTGCTCCCTTCACCCTTAATGGATTTGTTTAGGGAAGTCTTTTATGTGCATGGATGATTCCTTGTTATGCTCCATTAGTGGTTTATCATAATACTCAACATGGATCAATCCCTTTACTAACTTGCACATGAGTACATCCCCCTGATGTAACGGAGAAAGAAATTAACACCTCCTTGCAAACCTTAACTGTTTATATCAGCTGACTCTCCTCTGTTTCTGTCTGAAGCTCTATTTTGAATGTTCCCGGTGAGTCGACATTGCGGAGGGATTTCCTGCGGCTGCAGCAAGAGAATAAGGAGCGTTCAGAGGCCTTAAAAAGACAGCAGGCGCAGCTCGCTGCTCAGCGCAGAGACCCCGAGGAGCACAAACGCCAGCTGCTGCATGACCGGCAGAAACGGATAGAGGAGCAGAAAGAACAGAGGCGTCGCTTAGAGGAGGTACACAGGCTTGCATGTGCACGTGAAAGTCACTGAACATCATCATTTTTCTCACAGGAAATGATATGGGCAGATTGCCCATCATAAAAGGTGGTCTGGATACGTGCACTGATAGATACTTGCTCTGTTTAAGATGTGGTATTTTCCTCCGTGCATTAACTTACATTTCACAGGTATAATCTCCATCTGTACATTTTAGAAAGTACTGCAAAAATTCCCATTTTGCTGTCAGAAGTGGACGAGCCCTTATGTAAGCGAGTCTTCATTAAATTTCACAAACGCCAAAGTAACAGAACACAATAGATTACATACGCGTATATATACAGTCAAACCAAAATGTATTCAGACACCTTCAACATTTTGTTAAACTGTGTCAGAATAAATTAATCTTGGAAATGTCAGATAACTTTGATAGAAAGGTATGTGATGGATTACAATCAACAGATCAGCTGTCAGCTGTTAAATGTAAGTATACAATTAGATAATACCAATTTAGGGTCAACCAATAACCAAGCAATGTGGTGTGAAAGGTCACATTAGCAATTTAAGAAAAAACACTAAAGCAAAACATGGCCGGGTCAAAGTGTCTGAATAATTTTGGTTACACATTTTTATACATTTTATTTGTAGTCCACTGTATGAAGAATTTTTGGGTATAATATGTCACAGTTTACTTTATTTTTGATATCCTCACTTGCATAAATGAACTATAGTGTCCTGTACCCACTAGTAAAAAAATTATATCTGGTGCCTGAATATAGCCTATATATATATATATATATATATATATATATATATATATATATATATATATATATATATATATATATATATATATATATATATATATATATATATATATATATATATATATATATATATATACACATAGATACACATATATATATATATATATATATATATATATATATATATACACATAGATACACACATATATATATATATATATATATACACAGATTTATAAAAAAAAGAAAAACTGAAATATCACATGGTCCTAAGTATTCAGACCCTTTGCTGTGACACTCATATATTTAAAGGTCCAGTTTTTCATGTGTTTTTGAAGCTTTGATTGTGTTTATAGTGTGCAATATAACATGTTCATGTTTCGCATGTAAAAAAACACAGTTTTCACTGTCCTGAAAACGGCCTGATGATTTCCTTGTTATATGAAGTCCCTCCTTCAGAAATACGTAACGAGTTCTGATTGTGCCAGCGGTTCTCGTGTTGTGATTCGACAGCAGCTTAGCGCGCTTTGCCCGGAAAGGTCACGCCTCTTACCATAACGGGGAGACGCATGCGCTCAATGTTATTGTAGACATGGCGACAAACACACTCTACAAACGCAACACTTCCTTTTCTCCACGTGGGAGAGCAATAAGACCACGCCCCCTTTTTTTGCGTATTCTTGTGGGCGGAGGTTAGTCAACAAACTGTTCTGGTGACGTAATTAAAGCAGGAAGTACATGTAGATGTAGTACAAACCCGCCGTTCGCTGTAGGCTTTGAAAGGGATCTTCTGTTAAATAAAATATCTCGCTTGGCATTGAACTTTGAGCTTTATAATTTTACAGGTATTATTTATGGTCTAACAGCAACATTACACACTAACTAAAGTTTGAAGAATGGGATCACGAAGAACAGGACCTTTAACTCTGCTGTCCATTTCTTCTGATCATCCTTGAGATGGTTCTACACCTTCATTTGAGTCCAGCTGTGTATGATTATACTGATTGGACTTGATTAGGAAAGCCACATACCTGTCTATATAAGACCTTACAACTCACAGTGCATGTCAGAGCAAATGAGAATCATGAGGTCAAAGGAACTGCCTGAAGAGCTCAGAGACAGAATTGTGGCAAGGCACAGATCTGTTGCCTTAAAAATAAGATCTTGTTGCACTTAAGGTTCCTAAGAGCACTCCTTAAATGGACCATTTGGCATGACCAGAACCCTTCCTAGAGCTGGCCGTCTGGCCAAACTGAGCTATCGGGGGAAAAAAGCCTTGGTGAGAGAGGTAAAGAAGAACTCAAAGATCACTGTGGCTGAGCTCCAGAGATGCATTCGGGAGATTTGAGAAAGTTGTAGAAAGTCAACCATCATTGCAGCCCACCACCAGTCGGGGCTTTATGGCAGAGTGGCCTCTCCTCAGTGCAAGACACATGAAAGCCTACATGAAGTTTACTAAAAAAACACCTGAAGGACTCCTAGATAGTGAGAAATAACATGCTCTGGTCTGATGAGACCAAGATAGAACTTTTTGGCCTTAAGTCGAAGCGGTATGTGTGGAGAAAACCAGACACTGTCCAATACAGTCCCAGTAGGGAAGCATGCTGGTGGCAGCATCATGCAGTGGGAAAAATGAATGAGGCCAAGTACAGGGATATCCTGGAAGAAAACCTTCTCCAGAGTGCTCAAGATCTCAGACTGGGCAAAAGGTTCACCTTCCAACAAGACAATGACCCTAAGCACACAGCTAAAATAATGAAGGGGTTTCACAACAACTCGTGACTATTCTTGAATGGCCCAGCCAGAGCCCTGACTTAAACCCAATTGAGCAGCTCTGGAGAGACCTGAAAATGGCTGTCCACCAACGTTTACAATCCAACCTGAAAGAACTGGAGAGGATCTGCAAAGAATGGCAGAGGATCCCCAAATCCAGGTGTGAAAAACTTGTTGCGTCTTGTCGCTGTATTAGATCAAAAGGGTGCTTCTACTAAATACTGAGCAAAGGCTCTGAATACTTAGGACAATGTGATATTTCAGTTTTTCTTTTTTAATAAATCTGCAAAAATGTGAACAATTCTGTGTTTTTCTGTCAATATGGTGCTCTGTGTGTACATTAATGGAAAAAAAAAACACTTAAATGATTTTAGTAAATGGCTGCAATATAACAGAGTGAAAAAATTAAGGGGGTCTGAATACTTTCCGTACCCACAGTGTATGTATATGTGTGTGTGCGTAAAATAAGTATTTGAACACCCTGCTATTTTGCAAGTTCTCCCACTTGGAAATCATGGAGGGGTCTGAAATTGTCATCGTAGGTGCATGTCAAGCTGCTTGGCAATTTCCCCATAGCTCTTCCCAGCCTTGTGGAGGTGTGCAATTTTGTCTCTAGTGCCTTTGGACAGCTCTTTGGTCAGGGGTGGACAGGTGTCTTTATGCAGCTCAAACAGGTGCATCTAATTTAGGAAAATAAATGGAGTGGAGGTGGACATTTTAAAGGCAGACTAACAGGTCTTTGAGGGTCAGAATTCTAGCTTATAGACAGGTGGTCAAATACTTATTTGCAGCTGGATCATACAAATAAATAGTTAAAAAATCAGACATTGTGTTTTCTGGATTTTTTTAAATTTTAGATTATGTCTCAAAGTGGATATGCACCTACAATGACAATTTCAGACCCCTCCATGATTTCTAAGTGGGAGAACTTGCAAAATAGTAGGGTGTTCAAATTTGCCTCACTGTATATATAGTACTATGCAAAAGTCTTAGGCATGTTAGTATCAAAAAATGAGTCAGATATTTATATATTTTTCTTTAGTGTATCAGGAAATAGCAGTTAACATTTCTAAACATTCCTTTTGCCATTCAGTTTAATAATCCAGTGAGATATTTTTGTGTGCACAAGGAGTCTGACAACAGCCGGTGTTCTCCACATGGAGATCTTATCTCACCATCATCTAGTCTATCTGGGATTACGTGAAGAAACTGAGACAGACTAAATCCAGAAGAACTGTGGCAACGTATCCAAGACGCTTGAAGAAACCTTTATGCAAAGCTACAGTACTGTGAAAAGTTTTAGGCGCTTGGGTAAAATTGCTGTAAATTAAATGGATTTTATTTATCAGTTATTTTCTATGAACTAAATCAAACCAATATTTGGTTTGACCACCCTTTGCGTTTAAAACTGCTTATGTCTTAGGTACACTTGCACATCGTTTTTCTGGTAGCTTTGCAGGTAGCTTTCTTCAAGTGTTTTGGAGGCGTTACTAACGAGTCTAAGGCTTTTGCACAGTACTGTATATATCGCCATTTAGCAAAAAAATATTTTTTGGTGACCTAAACCTTAAGGTATTTTAGATTTTATCTCCTGTCTATGAATGTTGGACTGAACATAGATCAGAACACCTCATTGATTGGGACTAAAAGAGGCTAAAAGTTTATATGAGAACAATTTAGAATATTCAATGTTTGCCAGAAAACACAACAGAAGATTTACAGCAGTGTTTGTTGCAGTGCTGAACATTTTTCTCTTATCTGTAGCCGGCCTTTCTTTATTAGGGTGAACGTAGGGAGGTTATTGTGTAATTTTTTGAAGTACATGTAGGTGAATTTGAGAGACAAACCAGGTAAAAGAGTGAGAACTCTACATACTTTGCAAAGACAGACTTTTAATTGAATTAGTTTGAGTGGTAATTGTCACTGGATGACTGTGGAAGGACATGATTAGCATGACTGCCTGATTAGTCTTGCACTAGCTGAGAGAGACATGGGGTGATGAATAGGCCACAACACAAAGGAGTGTGTGTATTTGTTATGTACTGAGCATCATAAGAAATTCTATTCATGTCCGCCTTTGTACACTAGGATAGATTCCCGAAGTCAAGCCCCTCACAGCTAAGCTAATTAAATCAAGACCATGTGGGATCAAGACATGTTTGATGTGGGCTATAGAATACGGCACTTATTTAACTATATATAGTAGGGTACAAAAGTCTGAGACAATTTTAAAAATCTGAATAAATTTGCAATCGTTTTTTGAAGCAAAGGAATATTTTAATAACAACAATTATATATAAATTAAGAGACCTCTTAACATTGATTTCTCAGTGTGAAGTGATTTCTTATTTTTTTCCAGAGCTGTATCTCGCACACACACAGGTCAATACATTTGGAAACATTAAGGTTTTTGAAATTTCTCTTAATCTCACCAAGGCTGCATTTATTTGATCAAAAATACAGTAAAAAGAGTAATACTAAATTAACTGGTTTCTGTTGTAATTTATTTTAATATCTAATGTATTCCTGTGATGGCAAAACTCTAGTCTTCTGTTTTATATGATATTTCAGAAATAATTTATCAAGTTTTGATGTTGATCAAGTAACAACTTTTTTTTCTTCTGGATATCATCATATTCTGCCATTTAAAGGTTTTCGGTATGTAAGATTTAAAAAAATAAAAATACATTTATTATCAAAGGCACATTTAATTGACCAAAAAAGACAGTTAAGACATTTATGAAAATAAGAAATATTTTGAAAAAAAAAAAAAAAATGTTAAGCAGCGGCACTGTTTTCAACATTAATAATATGACATTTTTCTTTAGCACCAAATCAACATATTAGAATGATTTCTGAAAGATCATGTGACACTGGAAGTAATGACTGGAGTCATCAAGACTGGAGTAATGATGCTGAAAATTCCGCTTTACCATTACAGGAATAAATTACATTAACTGTTTACTGTTAATATACAACCCCAAATCAGAAAAAGTTGAGACAGTATGGAAAACGCAAGCATTTACCACTTTGCAATGTTGCCATTCCTTTTCACAACACTTAAAAGACATTTAGGGACTGAAGACACCAAGTGATGAAGTGTTTCAGGTGTAATTTTGTCCCATTCTTCCTGCAAACAAGTCTTAAGGTGGGCAACAGTATGTGGTCTTCTTTGTCGCATTTTGCGCTTCAAAATGCGCCACACATTCTCTATTGGAGACAGGTCGGGACTGCAGGCAGGCCAGTCAAGTACCCTTGCTTTTGGACTTGTTGCTGGTAACAGTCTGGAGGATCCTTTTCTTCTTTGGTCCGGAGCACACGGCGTCCATTCCTCCCAAAAAATACCTGAAATACAGATTCATCTGACCACAATACACGTTTCCACTGTGTGATGGTCCATCCCAGATGCCTCCGAGCCCAGAGAAGTCGACAGCGCTTCTGGACACTGTTAACATAGGGCTTCCTTTTGGCACAGTACAGTTTAACTGCCATTTGTGGATGTAACTACGTATTGTGGTACTTGACAAAGGTTTGCCAAAGTAGTCCTTAGCCCATGTGGTGATATCGCTTATAGATGAATGACGATTCTTGATGCAGTGCCGCCTGAGGGATCGGAGATCACGGTTGTTCAGCTTAGGCTTGCGCCCTTGTCCTTTACGCACTGAAATTCCTCCAGATTCCTTGAATCTTTTAATTATGTTATGCACTGTTGAATGTGAAATTTCCAAATATCTTCCTATCTTTCTTTGAGGAACATTTGTTTTTAAACATTTCAATATTTTTTTTAAGTATTTGTTGGCAAACTGGCGATCCTCGGCCCATCTTTGCTCCTAAAGGATTAGACCTTTCTTGGATGCTGTTTTTGTACCAAATCATAATTACATTCACCTGTTGACATCACCTGTTTCAAATCACATCATTATTTAACCATTTTACCTCATTACTAGCCCTAAATTACTCCTGTCCCAACTTTTTTTGAAATGTGTTGCTGGTCTGAATGACAGGAAAGGATGCATATTTACAAATGACATGAAGTTGACCAGACAAAACATGAAATATTTTGTTCATATTGTCTGCAATGAAATACAAGTCAAAGTAAATTTAGAAATCACTACTTTCCTTTTATATTTGCATTTTCCATACTGTCCCACTTTTTCTGATTTGGGGTTGTATAACCATAATTTATCACAAACACAATTTGTCTTGCTATCAGTGGATATTTAAATTCAAATGGATAATTATACTGTAATTATACTGTTCAAAGTAGCATATTGTATAGGCCATGTACAGGGTGACACCAGCACCATCTAGCCACTAACCGACTGAATATAAGCACTGCAGTGCACTGACTCACAAATATCACTATACTCACCCTCTCTCACCATAACTGTGCCCAATGTCTTAGTCACTTTCACTTTCTCTCTTTTCTCTGGCTATGTACACCCTTCTCTCCCTCTTAATTTCCCTACTCAAAAGCATTAGATTATTTTTTCCAACAGGAAGGCTCATTATTTCAGCCAAATATGTTAAAGTGACTCACACTCTCTCTCTATCTCTCACACGCACGCACAGCAACAGAGGAAGGAGAGAGAGATGGTGCGGCAGCAACAGGATAAAGCTCCTCATCGGAGACTCGATGACATGAGACGAGAGGAGGACAGGAGGATGGCAGAGAGAGAGCAGGTAACCAATCACAGCCACAGAACTGCAGCCAGCTGGCCAATCGCAGCCTGGCGTGGGTGTTCCACTCAGCACAGCTCTGGCCCTGGAATGTCTGTAGAGTGGTTGCCATGGCAGCAGTTTCTGAAACGCAGTGTGTGTGTATGTGGGTGAGCCGTGTGCAGCCCTACATTCAATACAATTCAAACTGACAGAATCACAAAAGACCAATCAGCATGAATTAGTGCACAGTGTGTCACAGGACACACTCTTCAAAACGACCTCACATGTACATGCCTCACATCACTCTTCCTTCGGGTTTCCTCCTCTAAATGACTGGAGAAACACACGCATAGGCAACACATTCCTCAGAGTGACAGGAACTACTTGTAAACACTCTCTGCGTGCCATTTAAAGATTATAAAAGCGGCTTGACGTTACGGCTCTACCGCAGTAAGTGAATGAAGCATGTGGAACAAATCTCTTCACTCTGTCGAGGTGTCTTCAGCCATTTTATAAAGCCCATCAGAAACACTTCTTTTTAAAATGTCTGCCTCTATCTTCAGAGGCTGCACAGACAGGTGTATCTGTCCGCTTCCTCAAATATCTTTTTATTCCATCCTTTTGAGTCTATTCTGATCCGTCTCTTCCTTCTCCTCCCCCTTCTCCTCCTCTGCTCCCCATCTCTCTCTCTCTCTCTCTCTCTCTCTCTCTCCATTTCTCTCTCTCTCCATCCCTCTCTCTGTAGGAGTTTATAAGACATAAGTTGGAGGAAGAACAGCGGCAGTTAGAGATACTGCAGCAACAATTACTGCAGGAGCAGGCATTGCTAATGGTAACACTCCTTTCGTTCCTTTCCCTCTGTCAGTCCTCAGAGAGTTTTGATGCGTCTCATGTCACAGGACCCCAAGATTGTGCTTGAATGATCAGAATCCTGATGGTTTCAGAATGGGAAGAAGGGTTTTTAATTGTTCTGGAGCAGGGGTCTTTAATTATTGTTTGGTCTTCAACTAATTTGATGAAATTATGCTTTAAATAAAAATACAGCATTATGTTTAAATTCACCCAAAGCTAGTGATAAGAAGCTCACGTTGAGCTTAATGTTTCATCATCTCTTTTAAATGAAATTTAAATTACAGTAAAACACATTATACTGTGAAACACCATTACACTTATTTTATGTGAATAAATATTTCAAAAGTAAGAATTTTTTTGTGATCAAAGCTGAATTTTGAGCATCATTCCTCCAGTCTTCAGTGTCATATGATCCTTCAGAAATCATTTTAATATGCTGATCAAGAAACATTATCATTATCAATGCTGAAACCAGTGCTGCTGCTTCATATTTTTGTGGAAACTGTGATACATTTTTTCAAGATTCTTAGATTCATAGAAAGTTCAATAGATCAGCATTTATTTGAAATAGAAATCCTTTGTAACATGATCAAAGTTTTTACTGCATTAAATGCATCCTTGCTGAATAAAAGTATTAATTAATAAAAACTAAACTCCAAAACTTTTGAATGGTAGTTAATTTCTAAATGAAAACACAACACTAAAGTATAAACGGGATTTAGACCCCTGTTCTTAAACATGAGAACCTTTGCTGAAGTGAGACTCCTCAAACTTGACTAATGTGTGTCTTCACAGCGGTGTGTGTGTTTTATTCAATATAACATAAAGGGTTGATTATATTGTTTGGATTAGTTTAATTTCAAATCAGGGTCAAATTCTCAAAAGAAAAACAACATGACATAATTACACACAATAATTATATCACTGTGAACCAAGACTGTTTTACATATTGTTCAATTACTTGAAATTGGAATTGTTATTATTTTGTTTAGTTGTACAATAAACACTGTACCTTGTCAAAATGTTCAAAGAATGTGAGCTATGACCTCAATATAATAATAAAAAATAATTTAATTATACATTAATTCATAACTATTTCCTTTGCATGTTGGGAAGGGGCATATGTTTTAAATATTTGTTTGTGCATGTGACAATGTGTTAATTGTTTCCTGTGCCTGCAAATTGCACTGCAATGACTTCACGTTTTGCTAGTTAATAAGTTATTAATTGTGTGTTCATGTGTGTGTAGGAGTACAAGCGTAAACAGCTGGAGGAGCAGAGACAGTCGGAGAGACTTCAGAGACAGCTGCAGCAGGAGCATGCGTACCTCGTCTCTCTGCAGCAGCAGCAGCAACAAGACAAGAAACCACAGATGTACCACTACAGCAAGAACCTAGAGAACAACAAACCAGCCTGGGCTAGAGAGGTACGCTTGCACCCTGATGAAAACAATAGTGCTCTGAAGTGAACCGTCAATATAAATTGTCACGCTTTGTTTCTCAGGTTGAGGAGCGCAGTAAACTTAACAGACAGGGCTCTCCCAAAATCTGCACTACGGTCTCTGACACCAACATCCAGTCCCGTTCAGAATCAATCAACCAATCAGGAGCTTCACAGACTCCACCTATGCAGAGACCTGTGGAACCACAGGGTGGGCAGGGAAAGGTGTGCAACCTGTCATTTTTATTCCCTCTGTAAATCAATTCTCAGCGGCCATATTAGACTAAAGAGACTAATAAGATTACGGTTTAAAATAATAATAGTAAAATAATGAAATCATAGCACAAACCGAGAATACAGGAACACATCTGTGTGAGTCAGATGATAATTTGAAGCTAAATGGGTGACTGTAGACTGTATGCGGGTAATGTCTTATCTTATGATATGGAAATTCAAAGACAAAACAATATATAGATTTTTCTGAAGACATGTTTTATAAGTGTACATTCAAGTAATTTATATCATTCAAATTTTATCAGTAACATTTCTTATTAAAAACAGCCTGCAGTCACTCAAAAAATATTTCGATCATCAATGTTGAAAGCAGTCATGCTCCTTGATATTTTTGTGGAAACCATGATTTTTTCCCCCTAAATCTCTAATGAATAGTAAGTTCAAAAGAGCTGCATTTATTTGAAATAGAAATGTTGTAACATTAAATATTTCTTTGCTAAAAATGTTTAAATAAATGTTATACAAAGCTCTTGAAAAAACAAATCTTACTGACCCCAAACTTTTGAACAGGTGTGTACATTTAGTGTTTGTTTTTTTTTAGCAAATATTGATTTTTGGTTATTTTGATGAATTAACTGTCATTTATAATGTACTTTATTTTAATTTATTAATATTAGCCCTAAAAAAGCCTTGATAAGAAAAAAAAAAAAGTGATTATCAGGAGGATTTCATCATTTCTGTTCTTTAATGCATGCTCTGGCTAACACTTTACTCTCTGTTCAATGATTTTCTTTCTTTTCTTTTTCTTTCCTGTGGGGCCCACTCGCTTCCTGTTTAATCCTCCTTCATTTTTGGGAACATCCTCTTCACTTGCATATCCTGCACTGGATCTTCTACCTTGCTACCCAACCCCGATGGCCTGTAAACTGCTTTACTGATTTCCGCTCTCTAAAAAACTCTCTAAACCCCTTTTGCAAAAAAAAACATTCTCACTTACCAAATAAAATAAAAATCTAACCTTGCCCAATTGACCTAACTTTTCCCCTCCCACTTTCCTTTTGGCTTATGTCAACATACTTTTTTCTGTCTCATCTCTTATCCTGTCCTCTCATCCTCCCTGCCATCTAACGTAGTTCCAGATGGCCCACCTGGTGCCATTAAAACCGTATGCCGCGCCTGTCCCTCGCTCTCAGTCTCTTTGCGATCAGCCCACTAAGACCATGTCCGCCTTCCCCACCCAGGATCCCTCTCCCACACCCACACCTCGTCCTCTACACTCCAGAGAACTAGTCCGTCAAAACTCTGACCCCACCTCAGAGACACCCGCCCCCCAGTCTCGACCAATGAGAGACGACCGGGGACCCTGGATCCGTCTTCCTGAGATTGAACAGCCTCCTAAAGTGAGACAGAATAATGTTTTTTTTCTCTCATATAGTTTTTGTAAACTCATTGGGATTGGGCACTAAAACAGCTTAAACAATGTAATTAGTTATTATTAATGTCATTGTGATTTAATGTATAATTTTTCCATGATTCCTCTCTCTCCCTTAGATTCCTCAGAGAACAGCCTCCATAGCCACTGCACTGAACACAAATCTCTCCTCCGGTATCAGACATCCAGTACGAGCAAGGTAACATACACACATGCAAGCACATTCAACTGAAGTGACACAAATCATATGACTGCACTAACTCCTGCACCATGTGTTTTTTCCATGTCAGTAATCCCGATCTGAGTCGCAATGAGCGCTGGGAGAGAGGAGACAGCATGAGCATCATGTCCAACCTTCCACAGACCGGCTCTCTAGAGAGACACCGCATACTCAGTGAGTGTTGTGTAGCTCGTGATTTGCCAAAATTGCAACCACGAATAGTAAAACATTAAATAACCTTAAATGTTGCTTAAAGGGTTAGTTCACCCAAAAATGACAATTCTCTCATGAATTACTCACCGATGTCGTTCCAAACTCGTAAGACCTTTGTAAACTGCATTGTAGACTGACACAGGCTAGAACAAAATTGTTGAATAAAGTCGCTATTTGTTTGTGTTTGCGCACAAAAGTATTCTTGTTGCTTCATAAAATTAAGATTGAACCACTGCAGAACCATGGACTATTTTAAAAATGTTTTTCCTACCTTTCTGGGCTTTGAAAGTGGTAATTAAATAGCTGTCTATGGAGGAATCCGAAAGCTCTTGGATTTCATCAAAAATACCTTAATGAACGGAGGTCTTACAAGTTTGGAACAACATTTTGAACAAGTAATTAATGACAGAATTTCATTTTTGGGTGAACTATCCCTTTAATAACCATATTAAATAATATCTTAATGAGTAAAAAAATCCAGGATTTTTTTAGTTTTTTTTTTTTACTTCAATCTTCAGCTTGGATTTTGTCCTATTTTCCTATTTGACCTTAAGCCTGAGATGGAGAAAAGCGATATTAGCTAATCAAAATCCCCCACAAATGAATCAATACATGTTCACCTGTCCTGCAGTCAAGTAGAATTATGAGTATGTCTGTGCTGGTGCAGATCATTGTACTTTCACAGGAAATCCTGGTGGGAATGCTTAATAAACGTGAAAATTTATGTTTGCAGCAGTTATAAAGTGTATAATGTTGTTGCGGGTTCATTTCAGGCTCATCCAAGATGGATTCCTCCCCTACCCTCTCTCATGACGGCCGACACAAACCAGGAGAATCACGAACCTCATCGAGGCCCAGCAGGCCAGCGGTGAGATACAGACACACACAAACACACACACTCACAAACTCTCAAACACAGAAACAAAAAAGTTGCATGTTAAAATACGCGCACCCATGCACATATAGTTCCTAATCATTCGCTTGTGTCTTGTTTAGAATGAACACACTCGGCCCTCCTCTAAACACTAACCTCTGTTCCTTACATTTCCTCCTCTCCCTTTATCCTTCTCATCCCTCTCTCCTCTCATCAATCTCTTTTCCTCCCTCTTCCTGCCCTCAGAGCTATAAGAGAGCAATAGGAGAGGTCAGTGCCTGTATCTGTGTATCAGCATGAGTATCAGTCTGAATGGGTGTATGTTCTTGCATGTTTACATTTTCTCATGATGAGGCTAAATATCAAATTAATGTTGTTTTTGCATTACAAAATGAAAAAATGATAAATAATAAAAATGTAATTCTAGTAAATCTCTGCATATATCACATAAGGTTTAAAATATACAAATATTTAGTCTGTCAATCGAGCACTGTGTGTGAAATGCTGATGAATTAATCAAGGGAATCAATAATAATCAAAAAAGTAAATTCCTGGAAAAAAAGAGATAAGTTTCCACATAAATATTAAGCAGTAAAACAGTGTTTAGCACTGATTTAAAAGAAATGCAGCAAATCAGCATATTAGTGATTTCTGAAGGATCATGTGACACTGATAACAGAATTAAATTAAACTTTTTTTGGAAGAAAGAAAGTGATAACCGAATGTTCATTTTTGGGTGAACAATCCCTTTAATAGCTGTTCACATAGGAGGCTCTATGTTCAGAAATCTCTGTCCTGTTGTTTTTAGCTGAACACCAGTCCACAACCATCAGCGTCTGTAGAGGGACAGTCGTTTGTATAACCACATTCACCCACCCCAACCAAGATCCCATTCCCACACCCTCCTCACTCCAGATAGCTTTTGAAAGACGGAATGCATGATCAAAATCTCATGGTCCGACTCAATCTGGGGAGATCTAATGTTAATGTTATGGTGACTCTAGATGTGAGACGTGATGAAATGTTGCTCACTTGCCTGTTGATTTCTCCTTTATGTGAATGTGTCAGGACCATGGTCTGTACTCTAAGGAGCGGGCAGAGGAGCAGCCGCGGCCCCCGGTGAAGGCTAATGACTACTCCTCTTCATCAGAAAGCAGTGAAAGCAGTGAAGAGAGTGAAAGTGGAGAGGGAGCAGAAGAGGAAAGCCCTACTGATCGGTAGGAGACAATGATCTGTGACGTTTTCACTGTTCAGACACAAAGTCTGTTTAAAAAAATGTCTGGATGATTTGTTATTTTTTGGTTTTCATATTTTTTCTTTGAATGTGTGCATCAGCCCACGTGATGCAGATTCTGACTCTGTAAACACTATGGTGGTCCATGAGGAGGAGGAAGGTGAAGGAGGAGACGAAGAACGTGCTGGAGGATATGGAGACCAAACCATGCTTGTACAGAGGGTAAGATGTGTGTTGGGGTGGCTGATATACTGATAGACACGATTAACCGGTAGAAATGTGTCAGCCTGAGATTTTGGACTCTCAACGAGGTTACACTCACATGATGTTGCTGTACTACGCAGTCACAAAATCTTTTTGTTTGCAAGCGTCTAGGTATTGCTGTTAAAAAAACAAGTGATTTTTAATTCGTTGAAGCGCAGTAAGCAGCAAAACATAACTTATTTCGCTATATGTGTAGGCTGTCAGAGATACTGTTTCTCAGCAACGGTTAAAGGGGTACTTCAGCGCTGGGAAGATTAATCTGTATTTAAACTGGGTCATTAATGAAGTAGAAATGTGAAATTATTTTTGAATTTGGTGCCTTCTAGACTGAGAAAACACAGAAAATGTATTTTTGTCTCATGGGGATGAAAGACAACAATTCCCAGAACGCACTGCTTCACTGCCCTACTCTAGGCACGGCTAGTCGGCTACAGGATTACTGGATCACTTGCCTACCACGTTCATTTTCAGAAAATCAGTTCAGTTAAAGACACTACAATTAAAAACTGAACGTGTCTGTTCGATATAATGCGAGTGAGCCGATTGAGCGTCACGGCACAAACGCAGCAGGATCGGATTACATTCATCACATGAGCTGAGGTAATCACGGGATTCGCGGCTGCATTCACAGTGCGTGATCAGTCTGGCGCGTGTTCAGTTCATGTCTTTGGAAGCTTAACTGTCATAGGAAGTTCATTTTAAAAGTTAAAACACTCACTTTGCTCTCCACCGCTCCGTTTACATGAATCTCCGGAGCTCCCCGAGCCGAGTGCTATGAGTGTGATGTTGAAAACATGTGGAAATAGCGCCCTCTGCTGGCTGTAGTCTTCAGCCTCTGGCCAAAGAGTCCTCAGATGACGCAAAATGACGATATTTGCGTCATCGGAGGAATTTTTCCAGAAATAAAATACATAAATCTCTCGTCTCAGGGTCATATGAGGGGGGAAAGTACGATAATTTGAATATACTCCTGGGTTTCTACTGATACAAAGCTTAATGCTAATCGCTGAAGTAACCCTTTAAATACACATACTCAAAGTGACCATGTCTATGCAAGTAAACAGTCATTTATGTCTTAAGTGATCATAAACAGTTGTGAAAGAATATGCAAATGTATATAAGATCCGTGCAGTCAGTCTTAAGCCTGGGACACACCACATAACCTTATTTAAGGTAAAAAATAACTATAACTATATTGTTATAACAACTATTAACATGAAATAAAATTACTCGTACGGTGATATGAGATTTTGGTCATATCACCATCTCTAGATGTTTTTGTGTGTTGTATTGGTTTTACCTATATTATTATTATTATTATAAAAATATATATAAGTTTTCTGTGAGGGTTATGTTTGGGGGATGGTTCACTACCTACAGTTTGAAAGTTTCAATCAGTAGTATCCCTCAATGCCTCAATTTTTAGATTTTGAGCATTTGTGATGGTTTTACTGCTTTTGATGGACTTTTTGGGTTTTTTTCCTTTGTGATAGCAAGTACAACACTAATACCAGTGCCAATATGTGTTTGTTTTCGTGGTGTTTGTTTTTGGCAGACTCCAGAGAAGCGTAGTCATAATGGATACACCAACCTGCCTGATGTGGTTCAGCCTTCCCACTCTCCCACGGACTCGGCCTCCCACTCTTCCCCTGGGAAAGACTCTGCCTATGATGTGAGCTCTGCCCACCTAACTTTTAATGCTTTATTCTCTTCTCCATATATAATTTTATCACGTTTTCTTACTTTGTTTGAGTCATTAACAGATACACTGAACAAGATGTGTGTAGTTGATTGGTTAACTCAGATCATGCAATCAATTTCAGTATCAGTCCAGGGGATTGGTAAAGGCTTCTGGAAAGTCCTCTTTTACTACCTTTGTGGACCTAGGAATGTACCAGCCATCAGGGGGCACAGGAGATAACATGTCTGTTGGAGGTACGGTATTAAATTGACTGACAATTACTGGGTATTTGTTACAGTCTCACATGAACTGTCCCATTAATGTGCTCAAATAGCATTAAAAGGGTCATGACTCAAGGAATCACATTTTATTTGATCTTTTGGCATATAGAGATCATTGTATTATAAAAACTGAAAAATTCATCTAAAAAAAAAAAAAGACTTGTTTTCCACTTCCGTCCATTTGTGACATCACTGCATAGTTGCATTTGACTGCCTCCACAACACTTCAACTCCTATTTTATCCATTCATAGTAATAAGTGTGGACCGTCTTTGTATATCTGAAGTCTTTGAAGTATGTCTTAAGAACTGATCATCTGCGATCATTGCTGCTGCTGCTGCTGACAGATGACTCAATCACTCACCGCTGTGCTTCTCGGTTCTATGCTGGTGTCGTTTGTGGGTATTGTAGGTCTGGGCTCTCGTTTTGAGCAGCTGAAGCTGGAGGTGAGGAAAGGCTCCATGGTCAATGTCAATCCCACCAACACTCGCCCGGTCAGTGACACTCCAGAAATCCGCAAATACAAGAAGAGATTCAACTCCGAAATCCTCTGTGCTGCTCTCTGGGGTAAGAGTTGAACAAGAGCGGTGTGTGTGTCTGGTGTGTGTGTGTGTTTTCAATACTAACTTAATACATTTTTCATGACGGTTTCTCAGATGTGATAGACTTATCTTCCCTATTGTGACATTTATCTGAGTGAAACTGCTAGGTGGGACTTGATTTTGTCCATTGGAAATCAATTGGATGGTTGGAACATTGTCGTTTGCTATAGCTGTGATCTCATGTGAGTGACAGGTTGTTCTGGCCTTGTGCCAGGAAACACATCATCAGAAGAGAAAAGTCATTACAAGAGGGAGGGGAAGTAAAGATTATGAGGGCACGTGCATTTAATTTTTTTATTTATTTATAAGAAATACTGCAATATTCCATATAAACAAAAATAATTGTCCATTTTGATATCATGGTGACTTTAACAGTTCAGTGTTGCAATCTGAACACATGTAGATTAACACATTGAGAGGGCTGCAAGAGTACAAATCAGTAGCGAAGCGAGAGCACTTTCCTAAAATGTCCTTGATTTAAAGTTGTACTGGGTCATTTTAGCTCATAAAAAATTCAGGCACTAAGCATTTTACATGGTCTTTTGGTAATGTTTGGTTATTGTATGATGTGTGCCCAATTTGGCACGCTGATGAGAGCATGCGTCTCAGTGACCCTTTCTAATTTTAGTCTCAAACCCTCGAGTACCAACTGTTCAAAATCTTATGCACATTTTAGCTGTGTCCTAGAAACAGAACCATTTCCTCTGGTTCTGCAGTGATGCCAGTGCAACAACTGATTTCTACCCTCGCCTTGACTTTCTGCCCATTGAAATTTTCTGCCCAAATCTTTTCCAAATGAATCCTGCTGTCATCAGCTTGTCACTTGGCAGTCAAAAGTGATTTGCAGTATTTGGCACAATATGCCAGGAACAGGAAGTATGGCTATATCTGTGTTGCACTTTGGTGTACTGATATAAACTTTCTGTTGTCATTGCCTCAATTCCCTGAATGTGCAAGACTAGTTTGGTGGCAGTGCCACCCACTGGCCGAAGTGCATAACTTGGCATTACAAAGCGGAATAACTTAGCATAGGGTCATGTTTTTAGCGCCAAACATTTCTAGGGGCCTGAATTTCAAGTTTCACCATAAAGTGTTCTGCCGTTTTGAACAGTGTAGTTATTTATGTATTCATTTATTTTTTTGCTGCTACTCCTACAGAGACTGATTGTTTTGATAAACTTCCTATAAACCGCAATACTGCAATATCTTTGGCTGCATCTGAACTACTTTAAATTCACTGTAGCTCAAAGCTTGACAAGCTATATTTTCAGAGTAGCTCCCCAAACACTGCCTGTGTGCATGTTATAGGTCATGACTCTTGAGGGTGTGTGTTATAACTGTGTTTGTTCTGTCAGGTGTGAATCTGCTGGTAGGCACAGAGAACGGTCTGAAACTGCTGGATCGAAGTGGTCAGGGTAAAGTTTATCCACTGATCAACTCACGCAGGTTTCAGCAGATGGACGTTCTGGAGGGGCTGAACCTCCTCATCACTATATCAGGTTACACACGGACTTATTAATCACTTTATTCATACATGCATCTACTCGTCACTCTGTCAGGACACATGGTTACTAGGGGTGTAACGATATATTGTTAAACGATATATCGCGATATAAAATGTGACGATATGTATCGTTGATGGAAACGATATGATTCGCGATATATATATATCATGATTATATATATATATATATATATATATATATATATATATATATATATATAGTTGTTTTATCCGAGGCTCAACTTGCTGTAGTAGGCCTATTTATAAGGTATAATTCACCCAAACACAAATTAATAAAATGTACCACAAATGTAAATTGTCATCATGTACTCACCATCAAGTAGTTTTTCGTTTAACTTCCAAATACAAATGAAGATTTTCTTTATGAAACCTGAGGGATTTCTGTCCCTCCATTTTTAAAGTCCATTCATCTCAAACTTAAAAGAC
Organism: Gobiocypris rarus; assembly: GCA_023029165.1. NCBI lineage: Eukaryota > Metazoa > Chordata > Actinopteri > Cypriniformes > Gobionidae > Gobiocypris > Gobiocypris rarus. The sequence goes on along the minus strand of CM040916.1, from coordinate 33,310,175 downwards.
GCAAATAATGTCATAAAGGCATCGTAATAATAACTAATTGAGTGGTCTAATTCAAAGTATTAAGTCTTCAAGTCTTCTGAAGAGACACAATGGCTTTATAATATGATGAATATATTTAACACGAAGCGCATTCTGTAGTAAACACAGATGTTCAAATGACTGAGTGATGCGCAAAAACAACATGAGAGGGAGTAAATGCAGATAGTTTAATTCTTGGATGATCTAAACATTTACAGTTTGAGACCGGTCATTTTGACACACTTTCTTGCGATTAGAACTGTGATTGATTGCATCTTCTGAAGTCCATGCGCTGCTGGAACGGCACTCTTCAAAGTGAAAGCACAAGCATTATTTAAAGCGACACTCCTCCAAGTCAAAGCGCAAACACCATTTAAATCACTATATCACATTTAGTTTTAGTAGTATGATTATTCAAAGCAATTTAGATGGTTCATTCATACATACTGTATTAATAGAGAGATATGCGGGACATAGCGAGCACGGGGGAGTTGCGAGCATGGGGTGAGAATGCTGCCGGTATTGAAAGCGCGAGTTATACGTGAGGGACATTATTACATTAATAATCTAATTACATAGAAACATACAACGACTATACATAATGTTGAATATAATATAATAATGCATGGGGAAAGTATTTCCTGGATCTGATAATAATGCACAAATAATAAAATTATTATTTAATCATAATACAAAATAGTGTATGTGTGTATATATATATGTGTATGTGTGTATATATATATATATATATATATATATATATATATATATATATATATAAATATAAATATAAATATAAATATAAATATAAATATATATATATATATATATATATATATATATATAAATATATAAAAATAGTAAAAAAACAACTTTATTTTGGCTTAAAATATTGTGATACATATCGAATCGTGACACGAGTGTATCTTTACACCCCTAATTGTTTCATTCAAGCACACCTTCATTTAGAGGATCTTAATATTCAATATCTCTCTCTCAGGCAAGAAGAATAAGGTGCGTGTGTATTATCTGGCCTGGCTGAGGAATAAAATCCTCCATAATGACCCAGAAGTGGAGAAGAAACAGGGCTGGACCACTGTAGGGGAAATGGAGGGCTGTGTCCATTACAAAGTGGGTAAGTGTACAATTAGACTGCTAAATTATAGAAATGCACCAATATTACATTTGTCTGCCAATACTGATAGCCGATTATTCAGAATCAGCAGAGACTGATATCAATAGTTTGATTTTCTTAAGGAAAAAATCTCTCCTATCTAATGCTGTAAACGGTATATTATAGGAATATAATGTATCATTTGGTTCATTACTATAGTATTAGAGGTTAAAATTAACAACACGTATTATTTTCAACTGGTATTAATTTCCAGAAATAATAATTACAGAAATAAAAACTGAAATGTTTGTATGCAACTCAGTTGCACATAAGGTAGTTTTCATAAACACTTGTCTTCATGGCAATTTTATTCAAACATACTTGTATAGTTAACAGTAAATACGCTCTTCTGTAGTGTTTTTTGATAGCTAACTAGTGAACAGCGAACATTGGATAACTTTCCTGAGGTAAATGCAATGTTAAGTGACATTGTTCACAAGATGTTTTATTGATTCTCCACAGTTGAAACACTGATTGAGTGATTACAGACAGGAGTAATTTTGGCAAGTTGTACTGTATCTTTAAACATATCTTTTGATGTTCAAACTTATTTTTTTGTGTTTGGTATAACTTGTATTAAAGTGAAAGAAAAGACTCTCGTTCCACGCTGCAATTTGAACTGAGGGGCTACAGCGATCCGTCACGTCACATTTAAGAGCGTCAAAAAACAGTTATTGTTTGAATTTTGTGATAAAATGGACAGAATTTGAAAGCTGAGAGTTTGTTTCCTATCAGAACTAACAAAGCACATAACTCTTTGGGATTATTATATGGGCGCGGCATAATTGCCTAAACAGCCAAATGTTTGGTCTAGGGGGGAAAAAAATCATTGGCTAATCATAATAAATAATCAGTATTGTCTGGTACTAAATTATGCACAACAAAAAATGGCCACATAATATTTACAATGTACTAAACACTATGTGAAATATTGAGAATAACAACAGTCTACACTACTACTGGCTAGGAGCTAACCAAAAAAGGCACATAGGCTAGTTCAGAAGACCTCAGGCAAGGTACTTTTATCATTGATTTTGAACTCCTACTCTTCTAAATTACTTCATGACATTTATTAAAGGTGCTGTGAACATTTTTGTTTATTTTCCCAGTGAAATATGAAAGGATTAAGTTTCTGGTTATCGCTCTGAAGAATGCAGTGGAGGTTTATGCCTGGGCTCCCAAACCTTACCACAAATTCATGGCCTTCAAGGTAGACCACAAGTTTGTGTTAATGAAAGATTGTTTCATGTATCATGTACTTGACTTAAATGGTGTTTACTGGGCATTCCAAAGTCTAAAAAAAGTTTTGGGGTCAGTAAGTTGTTTTTTTCTTCAGCATATTGATTTCTGAAACCTCATGTGACACTGAAAACTTGAGAAATTATGCTAAAAGTTAAGCTTTACCATCACTGGAATAAATGTTATTTTACATTATGTTAAAATTTAAATCAGTAAGAAATAAAAATAATATTTCAAAATATTTAATAAAAAAAAAAACTTTTTTCAAAAAATCTTACCAACCCCAAATTTGTAAATGCTAATGTAAGTAATAATAAATAATTGAATACTGTATGTAAGTAGTAAGAGGAAGTAGCAAGAACCTTACGATATTAACTAAACTAAACAAACACTGGATTGAATCTTTTACAAAATCGTTAAATTACTTTATCAGTGTACTTTATATATTTTATATACATAATATACTTTATACTTTATTATTAGTTACTTTATCATTGCACAATCTTTGTAATGTGCTGTAATTTTAGCCTCTGCTCATTCGTATATGTCTTTCTTCCCAGTCATTTGGAGACCTGCCACATAGACCTCTGTTGGTTGACCTCACAGTGGAAGAGGGTCAGAGGTTAAAAGTCATCTATGGGTCAAGTGCTGGCTTCCATGCCATTGATGTTGACTCTGGAAACAACTATGACATCTACATTCCTGTACATGTGAGTTTCGCTGTCATCTGCACCAAGATTTTTTCATAAGAATATGCAAGCTTGCACAGGAGCGATGAATGATTTGTTGATCAATTGGAAAATGAAGATGGACACTTACAGAGAAATGACCCTCCTTTGATCTTTTTCTTCCTCTTTCACTCTCTCTTGCGTCGCGGTAGATCCAGTCACAGGTGACTCCTCACGCCATTGTATTCCTGCCCAATTCAGATGGGATGGAGATGCTGTTGTGTTATGAGGATGAGGGTGTTTACGTCAACACATATGGACGCATCATTAAAGATGTGGTGCTGCAGTGGGGAGAAATGCCCACATCAGTGGGTGAGTGTGCACACACAGACAGATTCTTCTCACTGCAGAATTGCAATAATGGGGAAAGGCGTGGTATAGTCCTGTCTGAATAAAAGCACATAAGCTGTTTCAAAAACACAAATTATCCAGCAGAGGATTTTGCTGCAGTAGATCTGTTTGTTGCAGATGAACCGTAGAGACCGTACTAATGAAGTTAACGATAAAATATTCTTATGTCTCTGTATTTGTGTTTTGCGTACAGCCCACATCTGCTCTAATCAGATTATGGGATGGGGAGAGAAAGCCATTGAGATCCGTTCTGTTGAGACGGGACACCTGGATGGAGTCTTCATGCACAAGAGAGCTCAGAGGCTTAAGTTTCTTTGTGAAAGAAATGACAAGGTGATACTTATTTTCTTGGATATTTTCTCTTTCTCTCTCACACACACACACACACACACACACACACACACACACACACAGTACTTAACACACTGTACTTCACACAAACTGGGTACAAAATAGGGCCTATTTTCAAAAGAAATGCAGATACAAGAGGTAGATACTTATACAAACCTCATCTCCTAAGGTTTAGTTATGTTTATATCAGGGTTCGTATGGGTGCTTGAAATTAGAATTTTAACATTGTGTTTTCAAGGCTTGAAAAGTGCTTAAATTTGGACAAAATGCTTGAAATTGTTACTGTATTTCTTTAACAAATACCTATCTGACTGAATAGTTTATTAAATGGAGAAATAAAATGTTGGAGAGCCTAAAATGAAACCTGCTGTGCTAATCTGCCAATCTATTTCCATGTGTGACTCCGCCCCCATGAAACCATCTACTGCACCATGCCGGGAAGTTGTTGTTTCAATGAACGTTGACTGGAAGATGCAAAATACGCATTATGGATTAAATGGGGACAAACCGCACGAGTTGCCTCTTGTAAAGTCTGCAAAAAAGACGTGCAACTTTTCACAATGGGCGAGTCTGCTCTTTCAAGTCATAGACTTCAATCATAGACTTTTCAAGTAGCTACTGAAGTAGCCTACTGTACACATTAGCGCCTATTTGTTTATGCTATAAACTACTATCTGGGAATTTCGCATTAGTGACTGAGAGTACTTGCATTAGTGATAATGTAATCAGGGCTTGACATTAATACCAGCCAACCCGTCATTTGCGGGTAGATTTCAGCTGAGGCGTGTAACACAGTCACTCCCACTAGACAATTTGGCGGGTTGAATTGTATTGTAGTATTCTCAAAAGGCATGTTACTGTTGAGTTTATGTATGCAATGTCTAATAATCAGAGGCGTTCAGATTAGTCATCGCTGAAATGCCGGAGTTTAGTTCAGAGCAAGTTTTAAGTTGGCTTGACTTTGGATGTTCGATAATATCAAATTTAGGGACTGTCTCTAAAGTTACATATTTAATAACATAAACTGTCAAATCACATGAAAATATGTATATGTATTTCACTAGGCAACTGTATGGGCTCATTCACAAATGCTAGATTTAAATATGTCATAACTGATGGAACACTGATGAGAATATTGCTTAAGAATAAATAATATTCACAGTTTTTTATACACCGTAAATATAAAAAAAATTTCAGTCAAGCAAAAAATCTGATCCTTCTGCTATAACGAAACACAATTTTGGCTGTTTATAGCTTTATCTCTTTTAATGTGATAAAAACACTAAATAATAATTTTGTCTGTGTATTTGTAATATAATTTACGGTGGTGTAAGGTGCTGGAAAAAGCTTTAAAATGGACCTTGAAAGGTGCTTGAATTTGAAAAAGTGTAAGAAGGTGTTCTGTGATGTTTGCAAGCTTTGCAATTCTGTTACCAAAATATGGAACTAGGTACATATCTAACTACAGTTTAAACCCCTGATTTGTTTAATAATTTATTTATTTTTTACCTAAAGGGCTGTGCACACTGGGACGATTATCAAGCACGTTTTTGTGTTCACCCAAGCGGTTTTCACTGGAGATGCGCAGAGTGAATGTGCAAGTTCAGTAGATGGCGCTCCCAGTACACAAGGTGGTGCGGCGCCACTTTACGCTTCGGACACTCGCTTGTCACACAGAAGAAGAGACAGTATTACGTGCTTGCCAAAACCATTGACACACATTTTGGTAACTTGCAAGCAGTATTAGCAGATCATCATCTTCCTCTTCGTTGTATCAATGTGTGCTCTGCAAGACTTTTTTTGATAGTTTTGTGTTTGAGTGCCACAAAGTTGTGTTTTACTCATAAACTGTATCAAAATATGGACGTAGTGTCCGTGACGTCACCCATTGGATTCTGAAGAGCAGTTTTGAAACGTAAAGTAGGGATGAGCTGGCCGTTGCCATCTTAGCAGCACGTCATCATGCGTCACTCCCGGATAACAGAAAATGGGCAGGCAGGATATGGGCAGAACTGAGGTGACGCGATGACTAACAGACAACAGATAAATGGCTACCCACCTGCCACGCCCTTAATTATGCAGGACTTTAAGGCTTTATATAATGTAAACGAATGAGATACCCCACACACACACACACACACACACACACATACACAGTTTTCATAAAGGGCAAAATTTGCCGTTTAGACAAACTAGAATTTGTACCAGGCTGTATGCCAGTCGATGAACTGCAGTTTAAGTCACTTCCGTATTAGCATCAAGAGAGACCTTGAAGCTAATACGGTTGCTGCTTGGTTTTACTGTAACAGCTCCAGGCACGTGAACAAAACACCGATCTCATTGGTCGGCCAGTTTTTAATGTGCCGCGTCAACAAAACAAAACAAAAACGAACCCTAGGCATTTTTTTTTGGGCAGCGGCTATTTGCACTAACTGTATATTTTCTTAGCGATAGATAATATTTACACTGTGCAAATAGCTGTAGATGGTATTTACTAAGTTAAATAGCATACTAAGTTATATTCAACACCATATTAAAGTAGCAGTTCTTTGTGTAAAAAGTAATTACATGAAATTTATACTTTTTGACAGATACATACTACTTACACCTCATTGTTGTTGTACATTAAAAGGACGCCATAATAACATTGAGTGTAAATGATTATATTCATTACAATTATTAAATGGATTCTGCCTGGATGGGACAATAAAAGCCCTCCCTACACTGACCCCTAACCCTACCCAATAAAGGCTTTTATTATTATTAAACATTTCATTAAGCACTTTATTTCCACGTATAGAACATTTTCTTAATTTTTATTGAAAGTAAATACATTTCTGTTGTGATTTGTGATGAAAAAAGAGATAAGAACAAACTCTGCCCAAGGCGGATTCGAACCCAGTCAATCGCGTCAAAATCAAGATGTTAAATTCATACGCTTTACTGATTGGGCAACTGCAGATGTTGAAATCAGAGCGCTTTTTTTAATCTTGTTTGGCCCAACCAGGCATTGGTATTTGCCTGGTTAGTGCACTTAGTGTGAATATTTTTAATGTCGCTTTTACGCCTGCCGTTTTGCGCGTCGGTGTGCACACTCACATTGGCGCCCTTTGTTTAGTCACAAGGCGTTAAACACAGGTGAAAAAATGTCCCAGTGTGAACAAATGTGATGATTACCCTGTAGAGAACAAATGATGTTTCTTAAAGGGTGTTATAATTTAAGTAATGTGACTTTTTCTTTTCTTTTCTTTTAAACAAGGAAATACTTCAAATATTATTTACTACTATTTAATTATATAAATTCAGTAGAAATACACAGAAAATATTCTTTTAACAAAGCTCATTATACTGTAATCATGTTTTCTTTTTCTTTCAGGTGTTTTTTGCGTCAGTGCGTTCCGGCGGCAGCAGTCAGGTCTACTTTATGACCCTCAACAGAAACTGCATTATGAACTGGTGAAAGAGCCGCCACATAAACATAGATTCTGCTGTGTGCACACATACAAACACTGAAGAGATAGTCCTCACACACAACAACATCCACATACACACTCACACTGTGTAAATACACACACTCCTGCACAAACCTACAGACATAACACACACGTAGAGTTATTCTACTTCTTAAACATCTTCCTGAAGACACTCCTTCACCATTCTCCTGTGATCTCTGAGCCAACTGTACAAGGCATTCGTGTGTCTGCCGTGAGCTGCCACGCTGCTGACCTCAATGTTGTGTTCATCTACTTATGGGTTAGCTTTCAGCTCACTGGGGCCAACGTTCCTCTCCGCTAATATTTCTGACGTTTTTAGGACCAGACAAAAAGGATAACTGTACATTATTCTTCTAGAAATGAGTGTAAACTACGAGAATCATTCAAATGTTGCGCGTCTTGTGACGCAGCAGCCGTGTGTGTGTGTGTTTGAGAGACTTTATAAGCTACTTTGAGCAGCAGAAACAACTTGAAACTCCAGTGGTGTGAGGTGGTACTGCAACATCTGTAATTTTCCATTTCCACTGTATAATGTAGTAGTTGTTTGTTAATGGTTGCATTCAGAGTTTCAGATAAAAGTGATATAATGTTTTCTTTCAACATGTAGAAGTTTAGAAACTGATTTAAAAATATGAGTTTGAACATATTCTGAGACGGCTTACCTTCTGAACGAGGGAAGGTTTTCACTTTCTTGATGTATAAACAATAATCTGACGCCTATGTCACCAAACTGTTTGTTCGATGGAAATGTTGGTGGCTGCTTACGAAGCAGAACCTAGCGTTTTACTTTCCCACTAGTCAGCTGGTGAGACCAAGTCACCCACAATGGAGCAACCGTCTCTGGTTTCGCTTTTCAAAGCACTTTTTTTTTCTTTTTATGTGAGAAGTATCATCATATATACTACAGTTTAATATTCTCCGTACGTAAATGTATTTGGTATTATTCCTACTTTTATTATCTGCTGTTCTATAGCTGTTCTATTGCAATACGTGCTGTGTGCTCGTTTTTGTTCGAAGTTTCATGAGGGAGTTTCTCTTGGGTTATTCTGATTTTAGGCAGGAAGATACAGTAAGTTACTCCGGATATGGTTGACAGCACTTTTTGGCAGCATAAACGTATAGTTAGGTTGTCACAATGTAAATTGTACATAGCATCGTATTTAGAGAAGTCTCATTTGTATTCAGTAGGCACATGATTAGTTTTTTTTAGGAGTTCAATCACTACACGACTGCGTAATACACTTTGTGTTTGTGCTGTCAAAATTGCTTGATTGCTTATGGGAAGTGTAGTTTTTTTAGGCAGGCTTGTAGTTCATCAGGGACATGTGCATTTGATCAGACTTTTTTTTCTTTGTTTAATATTTGGACCCCACCGATTTTTTTTTTTTTAGCAACAGAAACGTCATGTTTTAGACAAAGACTTGGGTGGATCGGAGGATGAATATTCTTTTGTTTATCTGACAGTGTGCAAACGAAGTGTGTTTGTGTGTGTGTGTGACTGTGAGTGTATCAGTGGGAAATATTAATCAGTAAGATACAGTAGGATCAGTATAAAGCAATAGTTTAAGAATTAGTGACGGGTTTGTGCCTGGTGTTACTGTCTCCAGCTCTGCAATACTAGACCAGAGATTATTCTCAAGCTTCTCACTCATTTCCATGCAGATAATCTACATTTTAAATGGATAGAACACCTTCACAATCTAGTCTTTTTATTTTGCTTTCCCTAATTGACAAAGTTGGTATCAAACCGTTATATCACTGTAACAAGTTTGTATACTCTAATCACAGAAATATTTGTTGCACTTTGGTCCTTCCTGAACATTTTTCTAGTTATTAACACTAAAGGATTTTTAGCACTGATTTGTATAGTAGCTTGTGGCGGTACAATCATCATCAGTTACCTAATTGCCCCTCCCCTCCCGCTGGACTTATTGGCTGCCATCGCACAGTCTAGACGAGCACTAAATGCCAATGACACATTCAGTCAGTCATTGCGTCGCAACACTTCAGACAAATAATTATAAATAGTTGCATTTCAGAGAGAGGCGGAGACGAATAGTTAGCTTTTTCGTCATCTGAAGGTGAGCAAAATCAAACTGAACTTGAACACTAATGTGCCATTATGACTGATTCACTCTCTCTGAGACTTAATTCATTTGTTCTCACCATCATCTCTTGCTTGCTTTAGAACTTGAGCATTTTCTTGCTTAGTAAATCAAACTGCCATGTTAACTGAAATAACAGTGCCTTGGATTAGGGTTGGGTGCATTTGATTGATTGTGTGCGTGTGTGTGTGTGTGTGTGTGTGTGTGTGTGTGTGTGTGTGAGTGTGAGAGAGAGGGTGTTGAGCATGTGATTGTTTCAATAAGAACTGATTTTCAGGGAAGAGAATAGTCCAGTGCGCAGTTATAGGTCTTGTGCCAACAAAGTGCACTTAAACTGACAATAGCCAGAGCACCAAGACAGGCTCCTCTCACTCTGTTTTAGCACAAAGCCATGCCATATAGAGTTCATTCCTCCAGTTTGAAGGCAGTGCGTTCCTCCGCAGTATTTAGATGTTTATTTAACACCATATTACAGTTCCGATGCCCTACAGTTACATGACACGATGAGCTCTTTTTAAGTGCGTGATGGTGATGCTTGTAGCTCCCATTTCAGTGGCTCGATCATTTTGCCAAACAGGGAAAGCCTCTGCCGGTTTTCATGCCGGAGGTTCACAAAAGGTTCAGGTTGTCATGGTGAGGAGCTGCTCACATGCGTTTGATGTAACAGTCCCCGGCATCCCAAGAGCTCTTGGAATTTGCTGAGATTTTGCCTTTATGCTTAATAGTAAATGTGTATAAAAGCGTTCATGCTAACAGATTGACAGAATTTATGTTTTTATAGCAGGATTATGATATAATAAATAACAAAATAAAAATAGATGGAAAATATGCTTTATAAATTAGATGGAGAGTTTATATTTGGATTACCATGGCCTGTCGGGATGAATGGAAATGAAAGGAGGAAGTGTGTGTGTGTGTGTGTGTGTGTGTGTGTGTATACATATCTAAAATATATATATAACCCCTGAAGTATTCTTATTTTTTACCTAAATAGGTGTGAATTGACAAAAAAAAAAAGAATTTAATGAACGCAACCTTATCAGTAGAAATGAATAAATAATTGTATTGAAGTATGTAACCGCATTTTTTGGAGCGCAAAGCTGTACATTCAGTTAGACTTGTCTCTCTCCCCTCTTTTTCCCAGCAAGTGTTATAAAAGAGAGCGTGTGGGTGTGCGACTGTGCATGTGTGAATAGGAGAGCTATTTTTGCGTGTATATCCGCATGTGTGCTGTTCATTATTTCCTCAGAGGAAAGAGAGCGGGGGGTGGAGGAAAAACAAGACCAGTCGAAAGCTATTGAGGACCAGTATGGTCAAACATACACGCATCATCACTGAACTCGAGCCACAGATGCGACTCCGGTCATGTTTGTAAATGCCACTGACGACCAAATGACGACCGAATTTGTCATTCTACAGCAGCTGACCAGACCCAATCTCGTACAAAAGCTCATATTGACGTGAACTCTCACGTGTCACAGGGGTGTTTTGAAGGTACACGTTGTTGACTTTATTGCAGACGTTATTGAATGTAATCAGGTTGTTTTATTCCGGATTATTAAACTGATTGAAGGCTTGTAAGAGTTTTACAGAATTCATGGTTTAGGTGCACTTTTACAGATTATATTTAACACTAGAGTCTGCAACCGATTTGAACAAATGTTTGTCATTAAATGCCCATTCTCTTTTATATCCGACAAATGCATCCTTTCACAACAGTCAGTCTTTAAACAGCTAGACCATGTCATGCGTGTAGCGTTCTTAGAGAGACGTGGAGCTGTCTGGTTTTCGTTTTAAGGCCTTTACTGCTGTGTTTGAGGTATTTACTCTGTGTGCTATTAGCACTATGCTAACAAGTGGCATTTCTTTAGTCGTTCTCTAGTGATACAAATTAATCCCTTAGATGATTTTTGTAAAATATTTACTACTCCAAAGAAAAGAGTTCATCATTTGTAGTTTTGACTTTGCTTTTAGTTCAATCTTATAGCAGTAGCCAGGAGAAGTTAAAGGTTGGTTTTGGAGGTCTTGACAAAGTTGATCCTCTGTGATGGGTTGATTATTCTTCTTTTCATTTACTTTTTAAGATTTTTTTTTTGTTTCCGAAAAAAAAAAAAAGTAGATGTTTCAGACATTTTTAGTGTTTCTGTTTAGGAGAGGGAATGCTTCAGATGATTTCATGAACAGATGATTTTAAGTCTTAAAGATTGAATGCATTCATAAGTATGTAATGTCTCAATACAGCATTATTTGAGAATTAAAATAACTTGATCTCTGTTACAACTTGTGCGACTCATATTTCCTTTTTTATTCATTCAAGCTCACTTTATTTCTTGAAACTGTACATTTTTATCCACTTGTTTGATGAACTCGTTCATGTTATTAGCTTATGCTAGCATGTGTTCATATAATCTTATGACATATTAGATAATGATCAAATCGAGTAAATCAAATAGAAGTCAATTAAATGTTTTACAGTAAACACAGAGACAGAAACCATAAACCAATGGTTCTCAACAAGTTTCTGTTTAGGGTTATAGATAGAAAATTGTCTTCTGATGTTGACATTAAAAGTATGCATCAAATCAAACTTTATTGCATTTATGTGCAAATTTATAATTTACAAATAATATGGCTAATTTGTTTCATATGTGTGTTAGGTATCACAATTCTGTTGTTGTAGTATATACTTTGACAGCACCGTCAGAGTCATAATTTTGCTTGCTGGGCCTGTGCTGTTCATTGTATGGGTAAAAAAAAAAATGTATGCTTGATTTTAAGGACAACTTGTAATACTATTTTCACTACCTGATGCCCAGTGTGAAGTCTGGGGCCTGAAGCAAAACCAGTTACTATGAACTGAGTCAAGTATTTACTCAAATATGTGATTGACCTGTAGTCACTTTTTTTTCCAGCTTTCTTTATTCTCCTTAGGGTGTGGCACACAGGAAAACATTAATAAAATAAGCTTTTAAAAAAGGTCAAATCTAAACAAAAATGAAAGACAAACATCATATATTTACTTGTATACTGGAATATGCCGGCATACGCATCTATAAAAACATGTACTACATAAAGTGTCAATCAGGGTTGCGTTTCCCAAAAGCGTTGTGAGCCACCAATGTTCTCTACGGTCAACTTCTCACAATGCTTTTGGGAAAAGCAGCCCAGGACATTCCTGGTGGGTAACTGTCTCAGGGTCTACATGCTCATAGAAACATCAGTACTTTAGGCTTATTTTTGAGTATAGAAGACAGAATGACAGGAAGTCAAAAAAAAAGAAAGAAAGCGCTTCAATGGATCAACTCCAAAGGTTCAGTCTCAAAATGATCAAAAGTATGTCAAAAGTGTTTTAAATAAATGTTTCGGATTGTAAGCTCAAATTAGACGACTCACTCAACACACTTTCCTCCAAATGCACTCGTGACTCTCAGTGAGTAAAGGTACCGTGTAGGTCCAGCAAAGCTTAAGGGAAAAAGTGTGTGTGTGTGTGTGTGTGTAAACATTCCTATTTCAAACTCGTGGTCCAAACCTACCTATAGTGTAACTGTATATGTATACAATGATGTGGCACTGAAAAGATTTGGTGTAAACGTATATTAACTAATTGCCATTATATATAGTATGTACAGTTCTTTGTCAGGCATGTGTGTCTGTGTAGGCAAGTGTACATCATATGTACAGTAAAGTACATACAGTGTGTATGATGAGTAAATAATGAGTACAATATGTGAGCTGTGTGTTGTCAGTTCCAGATCTTCAGGAAGCTGTCCCAGGAACCTGTAGACACGGCCATGCCATCATCTGTGACCCCAAGACAGCTCACACGATTGTCATGGCCAGCCAGCACCCCTTTAAGAGAGAATTAGTGTGAAGAGTTGAAGTGTAACAACAGGGTTTAGACTGGGCCAGAACACACGTAAAAAACAAAAACATCCCACCTCATGCACCATGGAAAAATATGACCTATACATACACTATTCAAAAGTTTGGGGTCAGTGCTTTATTTTTTAAAGTAGCAAAAATAAGTAAATAATTCAATTTCTATATTGTGAAATCGTATTAAAATTGTAAATATTCTATTTTAATATAATAATAATTAATTCCTGTGATGGCAAATGGTCATTACGATATCATTTATCAATGTTGTGCTGCTCAATATTTTTTGTAAATGTGATGTGAATAAAAAGTTCAAAAGCAAACATTTTTTGTAACGTACAGTCACTTTTGATACATTTAATGGATTTGCTAAATAAAAAAATATAATTCATAAAAATAATGTTTTAATTATAACCTAAACTTCTAAAAAAGTGTGTATTTCATCATGAAAATAAGACATTACCATTTTATTTCTATCTCTATGTAAAAAGCTTTTTTTATGGTGTTTTTGTTAATAATGAGCATTTAAATAAATAATGAGCACTACAATGCAACAGTACTAGCTTGCACTGGAGACAGCTTTGTTGATATTAATGGGACGAGAGCAATATAGTTTCGTTACGATCATCTGATGCAATAATTTAGTGCTCAACTCTTTTTTTTCCATTTATGTTCCCACCAATACCAGACTGAACAATCCTCCAACCCACTTAAACTCCTAGATCCTACATCAGGATTGTTACGAGACCTCACAGTTTAAAAATAAAGCACTGCAAATGGTAACAAGTACTGCCGGATGATGATAACGCCAGCATGTTCACCTGCTCGGTCTCCCTTCATGGCGTCCCAGATGTTGCAGTTAAAGTCGTCGTATCCGGCGAGCAGCAGGCGGCCAGAGCGGGAGAAGGCCACAGAGGTGATGCCGCAGATGATGTTATCATGAGAGTATAAACACAGCTCCTGATCTGCACGCAGGTCAAACAGCCTGCAGGTGGCGTCATCGGAACCGGTTGCAAATGCACTGCCGCTGGGGAAGAACTGAGAGATGCAGGAGAAAATAAGAGAAAAAGGAAATGTGATATATCTGAAATATATATCTGTATTTCTTTAAGAAGCGTTTACTCACACAGACAGCGTTGATGTCTGACTCGTGACCGGTGAACGTCTGTCTGCACATGCTGTCTCTGATGTCCCAGAGTTTAATGGAGGCGTCACAGGCCCCAGAGATGAAGGTCCGTGAGTCTGGAGCCAACGACAGACTCATCACATCTCCACTGTGACCCGAGAACAGCGTGGTCTGCTGACCAGTCTCAATGTCCCACAGAGCACTGGAACAAACACAAACGCCAAAGGTTAAGACGTACAAGCTGTGCATGCGTTATTGAACCCGTGTGTAAATTCAAAAGCAGCTGTAATGAAAGTGAACGGGCTGTTTGAGTACAGCAGTGGTTCTCGACTGGTGGGTCACAAGAACACGGGCAGCGGGGAAAATACTATGATAAATGCATATAATGATAAACAGGCTTATCAACTTTTAAAAGAGAGGATAAACGCTTCCCATATAATTTGCTGTTGATGTCCAAAAATTCATCCTAAATTCATCTGTCACTTAGTAAAAGCTAGCAATACCAACATGGACAAGTTGCATAACCTTCATCCTCAAATTGAACAAAACTTAACTTTTATTAATGCAATATTAAATAAAATACAGAAATCTCTCAAATTTCATTTAAAATACTTAATTTGTGTTCCGAAGATGAACAAACGCCCCACGGGTTTGGAATGACATGAGGGTGAGTAAATGATGTCAGAATTTGGGGTGAACTATCCCTTTAATATTAATGGTTAATTGCATTATTAAAACGAACAGTGTTTAATTTTAACAACATTTCTTCACATTTGTACGATAACAAATGTTGGTATTATGTTGGGATGCCACAAATCTGGGTCCTGAAGCAAAAGCACTTTCATATTTACCAGGTTGTGTCTCCTGAACTGGTGATAATTTGATTGTCATCTATGAAACGGCAACAGGAAAGGTAACCTAGGAAATGAACAGGCAGGAAGTCAACATGTCACACCCTGAAACTGCATGATGGTAAAAGAAACATCTTGACTGCCATCTGATTCCCTTTTCTTTCACACATACAGAAAAAAATATTCACAAGCAATACATTTGATTACTACCTAACAATATTGCATGCAAAAAATATACAAACTAATCTATTGAAGAAAAAAAGATATTTCCTTTAATAGAAGTCTTAATGTTTATGATATTGCTTAGTTTTCTTTGTAAATGAAGGTGTGAGTATGTAGGCCTCATTTATAAAATGTTGCGTAGAAATCGCTCTACATTTGATCTTACAATCATTTCTCGAATGTGAGTATACGTGATTCAGAGAACGAGCATCCACACCAAAAACATGCGTACGCCTCTCTTCCAGATGTGAAATCTATAAATTGTAAACGCCCTGTAACTAATGTCACTAACTCATAAAAGTGCACCGGTCAAAATCGAAATCCTTTACTTGAGAATGATGATCGGCAATAATTGCTTAGATTTCCAAATACCTGCAGTACTCCGACTAGGGTCAAGTGCGTACGTCTGCTTACACCCTGACGTTGTGCTAAGCATTTCCACATCAAACACCATTTTTATAAATATAACAGCTTTAGATTTTACCATTGAGATTAAGTTGAAATCTGTGTGTACTGTACGCATGTTTTATGAATGAGGCCCCGTGTGTGTTATCAAACCTGTGTGGCCAGGCAGCTCCCGGCTGACTCTAACGTTGCCCTCTCTCGTCTTTAAGCTGTATATGGAGCAAATGTTGTCCAGTCCACCACAGGCCACAAAGTTTCCGGATGGCGCATACGCACAAGTCATTACCCATGATGACCGTAACGGGATGGCGTGCATCTGAAGTTTATAATATTGCGCATACATGCAAAGGTTAACAGGTTGTCGAACATCAGATAATGACGGGAAAAACACACATGTTGATAATCTTTACAACATAATATATAACTGATCTTTTGGCAGCGTTAGTAATAATTATTTGTTTACCAGATGATTTTAATGTGACCTAACAATGCACTTACTACATGGACAACCTGCTGTTGATTTACTCATTAGTGATAATTCATGGAAAGCTTAACTTAAAAACTTGGTTACCAGTTCAGATCTACCATAACCATATGTCATCACCATAATGTGCTGTATGTGTAACACTATGATGGAGCTACAGACCTTGTTTGTAGTGTAGCTGTCCCAGATTATGAGTTTTCCATCCTGTGAGGCACTAACAAGAAGCCTGAGGAGATGAGAAGAAGGGAAAACAGACATATATAGATCAAAAAAGAATATAAGACAGGGAAATGGTGGTCTGACTGAACAGTTCCTGCTACACACCCATTTACTTTACAGAGGCAACAATGAATTTATAAACTACATTTACAGCTTTGAGTTGCACTCTCTTTGTTTCTAACTTAATTTAGCTAGTGGGCAAGCAAAAAGTATTTTGAATCACCAAGCTTATGTTATTTGTTATTTGCTTATAAGTTTATGTTTTCTTAGTACCACCACTCTCTATATGCAGTGTACGGCACCATAAGGGGGCACCAAGTTATGAATTTTACCCAGAATCGATTTTCAGGTTGTTGTTGTTTTTTGCTTAGGGCACTAATTTGGCCCTGTGTTTTCTATCCTCACACAGCAGCAACTGATTACTAGTCTGTGGGCCCCGTTGATCACATTGACAGCCAGGCCAGAATCGGTCCCCATTGGACTTGATTTACAAGACATTACAAGATATAAGAGAAGCAACAAACACCTGTGTTTTAATAATTAGCATGCTATGCTAAAATTCCCTCATGAAATCTCTATAGATAATGTAAATAACATATACAGGGTCTAATTACTATTGTATTAAAATGCTGAATTTCATTCTATTGTCAAATGAATATGGTAATATTTACTATTCACAACAATAATGATGTTGAATTGTCTACTTAAAGGTTTACTTCAGCGCTGGGAAGATTAATCTGTATTTAAACTCGGTCATTAATGTAGTAGAAATGTGAAATTATTTTTTAATTTGGTGCCATCTAGACTGAGAAAACACAATTTTTGTCTCATGGGGATGAAAGACAATAATTCCCAGAATGCACTGCTTCACTGCCCTACTCTAGGCACGGCTACTGGATTACTGGATCACTTGCCCACCGTGTTCATTTTCATAAAATCAGTTCAGTTAGAGACACTACAATTAAAACTGAACGTGTCTGTTCAATATATTCTGAGTGAGCCGTCATGGCACAAACGCAGCAGGAGTCAGATTATATTCATCACATGAGCTGAGGTAACCATGGGATTCGCGGCCGCATGCATTCACAGCACGTGAACAGTCTGGCGCATTTTCAGTTCATGTCTTTGGAAGCTTAACTTTCATATGAATTCATTTGAAAAGTTGAAACACTCACTTTGCTCTCCACCGCTCCATTTACATGAATCTCCGCAGCTTCCCGAGCAGAGTGCTGTGAGTGCGAAATTGAAAACATGTGGAAATAGCGCCTCCTGCTGGCTGTAGTCTTTAGCCTCTGGCCAAAAAATCCTCCGATGACAGAGGATTTTTTCCAGAAATGAAATACATTATTCTCAGGGTGATATGAGGGTGGGGGGGTATGATAATTCCAATATACTCCCAGGTTTCTACTGATACAAAGCTGCTAATCGCTGAAGTAACCCTTTAAGGCCCAGATATACTTCATTTTCCACTTTCTGCTCCGTGTCATATACAGTTGTGCATGTAAGACTTTCAAAATATATTTCTTTGACCGTGAGCGCGGATAAATGCATTTGGCCCATGCGCACTAATGGACCTTCCTTTTCAAGCACTCAAATCAAATGTTGTTTGCGTACAAATACGAACGCTCTCATTTCGAAGGCTGCATCCTCTGGAAGTTGCATTTGTCTGCTGCATGCGTCATTGAGGCTGCCTCATTTCAGAAAAGTAATTATTACATTCCAAAGTATGAAACAAATACAATAATGTATGCCTCACAAGAAATAATAGTCAATTTTTTAATTGTTACTTTTATGAAATGATATCTTCTGCGGCCAGCATCTGAATTGCGCAGCCTTCGAATTAGATCAACAGAGTGTAGACATAAGCAGATTATGATATTAATGAAAATTACGTTACGCAGAGAGTCCATAAGCCAGAGCGGAATGTGGACAATTGTAGTATTATTTTGGCTTTATAGTTGTAACTCTGAAGATGGCACTCTACTGGAACTCATCCATGGAACTTATGAAAGTATGGAACTGCTCACAAAAATTAAATGTCTTTAGAAATTAATTTCGAATTGTGATACTAGTGTAGCCGTAGATGATTAGCTAACAACAATGAGTTAACATGTGGGTCAGTGTGTAGTGCTGTTCATTGTCTTTTGTGCCGCCAACAGGTGCAAAACCAAAGCCAAGTCATGACCCGCTGAGTCATGCTCATTTGCTACTTTTAACTTTTTTGCCACAGTTGTGAGAAGGCTGCAGATAGAGATACCTGGAGTCTGAGCCCCAGTGCATGGCGTAGATTTTAGCCAAATGCCCACGCAGCGTGCGCCTCGTCCTCATCTGTATCCTCCCCACTGGGTCCAGGCCTGCTGTTATCTACAAAACACACACATACCACACGAGTGAAAACCAGTAGACCTCTGGAGATCATGTCATTCAGGTCCTAGTACGTGTAATTACGTCTTACCTGAGTAAGTGTGGAATCTCCACATGCTTTCCTGGCATCCTGAGGGACAATAGACAATGTTAGCTAAATCACTGTGATGTCACTATTTTCAGGTGGAGGTATGGGTGGTTTCTCAAGTCAGCATTTCTTAATGCACACTTAATTCCATGGGAAGCCACAATAGCATCAATGGAAATTGTTCACCCATACTGCACCCATATTGCTCTAAAAGGCTAACACAGTAACTACACCAACACTAAAAATATTTACACTGTTTTCTCAAACATATTGTATTAGATTGTAATATTTCTAGCCCTCTGAGAATATTCTGTTGATACCCTTGAAAAGCTTTTTATTCAAGTTAATCCAAATAATGATACAAAATCCAAAGGTCTTATGTGTCTTATTTATTTTCTATTTGAATTTTTCAATTCAAGTATGGTTTTCACATGAAAATAGCCAATGAGGCTGGCATGAAAAAAAGAAAATAGTGGAGCCAAATCCATCTGTCAGTTTGCAAAGTTTTTAGAGCAGTCATAAATTGAATTTCATATAAATGTATTCAGCTTTCCTTTGACATGATAAATTTACAGCAAACTGTCCTTATGGCAACATAAATCCTGACCCCAATGCAGAGAGTGCAAAATAAACACCAGTGTATTTCAGCAGTGTCAGTGCTGGGACTCACTCTGATCTGATTACGCAGTTGCTCAGCCTCCTGACGAAGCTGCTCGAGCTCACTCATCTTGAAATAATCTTTAACCTTTACCCTCTGACCTCTCTCACTCCCTCAGACACCTGTAGATTAAAACATGACATATGAATAATGTTAGAATGTTTTTCAAGTTTGACAAGCTGACCAGCAAAATAACATCATATATAGTAGTGTTCCAAATGCAATTTGAAACCTTTCTTCAAAAAGATATTAAAATTGGTTATACAAAAGTAAACAAGAAATAGTAATCCTGCACATACTGCACACAATACTGATCACTTGAGGAAAGTTCCCACTTCCCACCCAGAAAACTACATGATGTGTATCATTCTGTATAAAGGTTTTTGTTACTAAACTATGTATAAAATATTTGTTCATCACTGATCATTTCATAGTGCAGATGTGCTGCAGGATTTAGATTAACATTACGGCATAATCTTTAATCTGGTGTAATCTGGCTAAGAATATATAAAATAATAGGATTTAATGTTCAGAAAGCCATTCCAAACACAGAAACAAGATCAGGATTATAATAGATGGTAAATAAAAGTGAATGTCTCGGACAGAAAGAGAGAAAAAAAGATTGCATGACCTGAACCTGTACATAAGGTTACACATTCAAACTGGCATGCAAAAAATTTTGCATTAATTTTTACAGTCAAATATGTCACAAATCATCAACCAATCACATTGTCTTTTGGAACATATAAACAGTTCTAGTTTGCATGTTTTCCAGTTATAGCCACACGGGGGTAGGGCTATTGTATCAATGCTGATGGAGAGCTTTGAGACACAAATGCAAAAATTATTGTTTTTACCATTTTACCACACATACTTATCAGAGAGATTCACCTCCTTCAAACACAAACAAACACAACATCACAGCAGAAGGAAAGAAAATTTAAAGCAATGTATAAATCAATCTGTAAGATTATTCTAGAAAGAGCATTAAAGCTACAAACAACCAATTTAAAATTTACATCAGAGAGAAAGAAGCAGCAAAAATATTTGTGTTTAATCCCATTTTACAGACAAAACCTTTCATTTAGATAAATTTGTTAAGATTTGAGAAATCTTGGATAATCTACATGACTGAAAACCTATCTTTGCCTTTTAAGGTCTTTAAGCAAGGTGGGAAATGAGCAGTTGGTTAAGGGGAGATGGGTTAGTTGTCCTCTAGTCTACTAGTCCATTCTAGTGCACCATATGCATATGCCTTCTTGACTGCTGTGTATTGTTCGAAATCGGGTATAAATTGGTTAGAAATAATCTTAGGATCAAACATTATCTATTTATTAACCTGCTGTTTTCTTCCTTCTTTGCAGTGGTGTTATATTATTATCAGCACTATGTAAAATAATACGACTTCATGCATTAAACATGACTTGAGGGGGCTGTCAGCTGATAAGCACCAAACAAGGCCACCGCCTCGGAGTATAGGCTCATGTTTTCTCCGTCTTCATGAAACACGGGTAAAAATGTTTTCTACGACTATTTTACAAACAGACCCTCATAAACAGATAAGATGTGGAAACAGCGTGTTGCATTCGGCTTCCACCATATCACGTCGTCGCCGCAGAATGGCGGGTCTACAGAACCATTTTCGGTTAAACCAACGTTCCATTCCATTACCGAAACAAAGGCGCCAATGATCATATGTTCAGGGGATTTGTGTCCATGTACCCGGAGTTAATAGCATTAACTATAAAGAAATGACAAGCTTGGCCCCACCCCTACAGCTTAATGCAGAGTGGCATATGCACTCTCAGCATACTGCGAGTAAAGGAAGAAAAGTAAGCAGCATTTCTATCGTTTACTGGCACCATGGCCGCAACCGCTGTTTTCACAGAAACCGCAACTTATTTAAAACGCATCCTTTTAAACCCGGGAGACAGCTACAAAACGTGCGTTTGCTGGATCACACGGGTTACGTTTATATATCAGTCAGAACGTCCTACGCCCAGAACAACAGACATGTGCACGGTTAACATCCTCTTTATCTTGCTACTGACATGCGTATGGCAAGCCATTTTAACATGTAGCTCTTAAATAACTAACTATCTATGTAATTCTATGCTATTGTGTAATCTTATATGGGGATCTGAGTATGAGATATCAACTATTTACTTCTACCTGGTATGCATTCTAATATCTGGTTATATAAATTCCAGTTTTAATTTATAATTAGTAACTAGCGCCTACTCTTTATTTACTTCTAAGGCCCTGTCCCAAATGGCACCCTAAACCCTCACGGTCTTCCTCTGAGTCCGCACTTTTACAACATAATGCCGCTTTGACTGCCGGGTAAAAGTGAATAGTAAATATCTAGTGAATTCAGTATCTAGTGAAAATTATACTAGTCACTATTTGGGTGCGATATTTGGTTTTTCTGCTATATATATTGCTAAATAAAAACAATTTCTTCAGATGAATAGCTCTATTTGAAAATAATGATTTTGTAGGGGAGTGAATCTGCATTGAAAATAATAAACAAATTACAAGCATAGATAAATATAATAGAAGAAAGATACAGTTGAAATGAGCAGTGCTTTATGTTTTTCGGGTAAATTAACAGTATTCAGGTACAGAAATTCAATAATCAAATGTAACTTAGTCTTCACTATATAAATGAAATATAATTAATATAATTAATTAATCAATACAGTTTATCTTTGTTAAAGCTACAAAAGTAATTTACTCTATTGTTGTTTGATCATCTTTGGCGACACAAACAGCTGTGGGTACATAAGGATGCCGTTCCTTTTAAGACAAATGCACAGACCAAATATAAATGACATGCATCCGTTTTCTTTCTCAACTGTTTACAACACATAACCGACTATGTTTACGAGGATACTCGACGAGACGGACATTTTGACTTTATTTTGCGTGCACACGTCCGTTTAAGTTCAAAAGAAGAAAAGAGAACAAAAAAAGAGGCATTCACGTGCTGTCTGCACGGCTCTGTGTGTATGCACAGAAAACCGTGCACTAGTTACAGTCCTCTTGCGATTGATGTCGGACTGCGTTACAGCCTTAAAGGAATAGTTACATTTAAATTATACCATAATTTACTCACCCTCATGCAATCATAGGTGTATGACTTTCTTCTTTCAGCCGAACACAAGCAGAGTTATATTAAATAATATCCTAGCAATTCCAACATTAAATAGTGCCTGAGATTTTGAAGCTCCAAAAGATGCATCCATCCATTATAAAAGTAATCCATATGACTAGTTTAATAAATGCCTTCTGAAGAGAAGCAATTTTTTTTTTGTTAGAAAAATTTTAAACTTTATAAACTATGATTACTGGCTTCCAGCAATGGCCATACATTGGTTCATGAGAGTTGATCTGGCAGACCTTGGCGAATTCTGACCTGATGTATGATGTAGGCAAAGCCTAAGCTTAGGTGAGAATAGATGCAGGTCGATAAAACCACATAATTCTTGTGAACACGTGTACGCCTGTTGCCGAAATCCAGTGATTATAGTTTATAAAGTTTTAAAATATAGGATATTTTTCTTTTAAAAAATCCATCGCTCTGCTTCAGAAGGCTTTTTTTTAGCACACTCAAGTTGTATGGATTACTTTTATGATGGATTGATGCGCTTTTTGGAGCTTCAAAAACTAGGGCACTATTCAAAGCTTGGAAGAGCAATTATTTAATATAACTCTGATTGTATTCGTCTGAAAGAAGAAAGTCATATACACCTGGAATGCCTTGAGCGTGAGTAATTTATGAGATTATTTTCATTTTTGGGTGAACTATTCCTTAAAAGTTACAGCAGCCTAATAAACCTGCTGCTGTCCATCAATATTGTTGATCAAAGAACAAAAGACTGAATAACTTGTGTAGGGGTTTTATTAAGGATTAATCTATATTACATTTACAATTTATGCAGTTAAGACTATGCAATGTTTGATTATTCAATTTCTTTATATTTACCTGTTCAACCTACCTGAAAATCTTAAAGCACAAGGTTACGATATATTAAAGGAACTGCTAAATGTGACATTTATTACGGTGGATTTATGTGAAAATTGTTTTAAGTTCACTTAAATTAAAAGTTGACAACATTTAAAGGCTATTAAATGTTAAAATTGACAGCTTTCAATTATACTGTAATGTTGAATGGCTATAATTAATGGCTAAAATTGAGGAGGAAAATAATTACAGAAAAATATCTGATTAATTAATTTTAGCACTTAGTATAAAGGAATGGTTGTTAAAGCAGCTTGCCATAATCAGAGCTGTGGCGTGAGTTAAGCGCTGGAGGCTGCGGCCAGCTGAAGAACATGAGGCTTCTGCTCCATCAATTCACGACTCACGGCTAAAATGAAACATGCGGTACCTTTAAATACAAATGTAATATGATATAAAATCTCCATTACATTTCTGTTGATTGTAAATAACAATCCACTGATGTGATTTGGTGACAAACTTGTAAAATCCCAAATGATCGAAAATAAAGTTGATCCTCACATTACAAATTGACATGAACCATTTTAATCATTTAAAATGATAGCCTTCCTACTTTCCATCATGTCTCATCTGGGTCCCACCATTCTGATGAATCTTAGAATTTATAGTACCTGTTAATCTTCCTGTTTGGCTTTAGTCACTCTCCGCGTAAAGTGAGTGGAATGCTGAAGTGGGTGGCGGAAGTAATTCGCAGGGAATTTTTCTCTTGGAAAATGATTAGGACTGCATACTGTCGTTTTTTTCCTGGTGCTTGTTAGGCCTCGGCGACTCTGTGTTTCATGTATGAAACGAATCAAAACGATGTTATCAAAAAATATGGAGCCACCATGTCGCCCTCTGATCGTTTAGGGAGGATGGGAAGAAGCCTTTTCCACGGTATTCCTGATTTCAGTCCAATTGCTTTTGGAGAGAAAAAAACGCCTTAAGTAATATGATTAGCGACAAATGTAATAAGTCCAAATACAGTAAAGCATTCGAATTAAGTACACGCCGTCGTTGTCTTCGTTGCTTAATTCTCGCCTGTTTCCTTCCGAGTGACTCTTTCTCCGTCTTCTCGTTTTGGCCGTCGCGTCCAAAAATGTCCTGTTCAATAAAATGCGAGGCACCCCGTGGCCCTTCAAAAAATTAAAACAAAGTAACCAAAATCGACTTGGCTATCTCTCCGGAGGAGCATATAACCCATCCATCAGTTCAAATGTGACTGTGCCAGAATAGGAGGCGGGGTGAATTCAACATAAACAACAGTACAGTTGTTTTCTAAATAATTCAAATAATGTGCGCTCACTCTGCTGTCAATTCAGCCCCATATGAAATCATTCGGTCTGCACCAGAAACACGTAGCATCACATATGCGCGATTCAACCACACCCATTTTATTGCGAATGTACCACTGCAGCGCAGACCTCCACCGCCAAACAGCGGCTCAGGGGGGTGAACAGTACTTCGCACTGGAAAACACTTGAGTTTAGGCCGCTAAAGCAAAATGTCAGTTCTTTCATGAAATGTGGAAACGAGAATATGTAGATCTCCATTTTAAATGTTTGCAAAAATGGACAAATAAAGGACTTGGAGAGCATAGTGACATTCTACAGAATTCCCCCAGCGCGGTGCTCAGTGACTACATGAATGCGCTCCTGAGCAGAGTGTTGCCAGATCGCGCAGGGAAAAATATGGACTGAAAAACAAAAAATAAGCTGACTTCCCCTAAGATACATAGTGGAGCTGAAAGAGGGGAACATTGTATATAGGGTATGGATACAACAATAGTCGGGGGTAGGTTGCTATTTAATTGTGCATTTAGTTGGTCGCAGTTTATTGGGATTTGGAGGCCAAGGACCAGCAATAAAAATGCGACTGCATATTCCGAAAATAATTTTAAAAGACTGCCATATATTTTAAAATTGCACTGTAAAAATAATATATATATATATATATATATATATATATATATATATATATATATATATATATATATATATATATATATATATATATATATATATATATATATATATATATATAACAATTAAGCCTGAGTATAATATGCGGACATGGCAACACCGTCTGAGCGCAAACCATGCGTCACATAGCTTGAAGTTCAAAAGATTGCGTAGTTTATAAAACATATGCTATTACCATCCTTCTTGAACACAGTTTTATAATCAATTTATTTCCAATTTTTTTTTATTTTTTGAATACACGTTCAGCTTACTATTACCCGGATAAGTTCACCAACCTCACACTTTCTCAAATTACTTGAGCAGTAATTAAAAAAAAATTCCCCTGTAAGGACACTCAGTAATGCAATGCGCACTTTCCCTCTAGAGACATAAGCTGCCACCCACCGGAGACACACTCCTAATTACACCTGCCATAATTACACGTTAAGGGGAGGGGCACAGACAGATTATACGTTGTATTACTGTGCACTTGCTTATTGGTCCGTATTAAAATAAAATAAAAAATTTTCTCTTAATTTTGTGTATGCTTTATCAGCAGTTGCTTTTTTATTTACATCTATAACTGTGCACCCTTTAAACTGTACAACACATTATGGAGTAGGGCAGCAAAATGTGGTTGATCATCAGCATGCATCCCTCCCCTCACTAAATGTAGTGATGGTACATTCCACCTGCCCTTACTCCCTATAAGGTACTGTAGTAGCTGTAGATGGGTTGCCCAGCAACACCATTTTCAGAGAACTAAGCTAGCAGTGGTTGGATGGACGTGAACTGTTCTGCATTAATCCTGCACACATATATTCATCGCCACTTGGTCACATAATATCTTACCTAGTCTATGATATAGTAAACTTCATGACTATAAGCAACAATAATACAACCATATAAATGTATTTAAAAGCTTTAAACATGCTTCCCTCTGGCAACATATATGATGAGCGGAGGGATTCTGGTGACGATGATAGTGCAGTATGATCACACTCCTCTCCACATGGGCTAAACAGGGCTCTGGGCTCAGATTCACAGATGGCAGAGAAAGAGGACGGTTCACATTCTGGAGTCAGACCAGATTTTGGTGCGACAACATTAGGTCTGGAACAAATAGAGTTTGTGTTATTCCATTTGTCGACCTCTAGAGTGCGATGTTGCTCTTTCTTACAGCATGTTTAGGGGGTGGGGGTATTTTAATATTTGAGAATTAAGTCACATGTGAACACATATGAACAAATGTCACAGTACAAGTTTTATATTTGAAGATAGTTAATTTCCAATTAACAAAACTGAAAAGAAAAAAAAAGTGAAATGGACAGGATTCGTTGAAATGGTTTGGTTGATCCAGGAAATTATTGTTGTTTGATCATTAACCCAATGAAGCTGGAATGGAGTAGCAGTGATTTATCTAGTGTTCAGCTTCAATCTCTCTCTCTAATGTTTAACCCTGATGTGTGTTTAACCAAACAATATCCAGCAAGTCATAGACAGCAGTTGCAAAACCTTAATCTGTCTCACTATTCAAAATGTAGGCAAAACATGTTTTCAACTCACAGAATTTACAGATTTTCCAAATGTACTTTTTAGACAGGGTAGATGTTGTTTTTATTCCATGCAGTAGGCTACTCGGAGATAAGTAGAAATACACTTCACCTTATTATTGTATTACTTTGGTATGACAATGACGACAATTGTTGTTACGGTTCTTTCGTGCATTTATTAATAATAATAATAATAATAATAATAATAATAATAATAATATTAATAATAATAAATCAAAAATGTCTTAATAATAATGTCTTTACTCAACGTCTAACAGCTCAAATATTAAAAACTACAAATCCCAGGCTGTTGTTGACGTCATTGTTCCTCGACAGTGCTTGTGATGATGGCAGAACGCGACAGCTTGAGCAAGATTTACAAAACACTTTAGGTTTTTGTGCTTTTACCATTGTTACCAGATAACGTATCGAAGTAATGATAATGGAAGTGAGGCCGTAAACTATTATATTCTAGTCCCCAGTTAGCTAAAACAGAGACCCAAACCATCCAACGGATGTAACATTACGTCTCAGTGAAATACTGCCGTGGATCATAACCATGACTTTGAGCATGGACATCAGCGTTTCTTTTCTCAAGTGCGAACTCGCCTCCACTATCGAAAATGCGGTAAGATGCGCAGTAGAATCTGTGTTAAAAGAAACAGCGCGAGTTGTTGGCATTAAGCTGGCCGCGGCTCGTAATGCTGCCGCAGAGTCGCACCGAGAGAACCAGAGCCTGCGGGAGAGGCTGGAGATCTCCGAGAGCGAGCTGAAAGCGGTGCGCTACTACATGACCGCGGCTGAAAAGAACATCAAACAGTGTTTACTTCTCAACAGAAACCTGCCTGGGTCAAATGTCGTGCACCCAAACGCAGACGACGCACGCTTTGTGTTTCCCTCGCGCGCTGCGGATGGAAGCCCCACATCACAGGCGCAGACCAGAGAATCCTCCCGCAAGACCTTCCGAAACTCACCGGGAAGAATCCACAGTCCTAAAAATCTCCCTAGCGTTGGCCTCTGTCTCCCCACCGTACAGTCAGACTGGCCTCGTGAGTGTGTCAACCGCAGAAATACTCGAGGGTCTTCGAGTGTCCCCACTCCCGCCCAAGCTCTTCTGGAAAATAATCCCGTTCTCTTCAAACCAGAAAATGAGACAGAGGGTCAATTTTACATCACGAATGAGGGTGAAAAAGGTTCGTTGTTGCTACTGTTATTATTATTGTTAGATTATTTCCATGTACAGATCCTGCCAAACAACTGTGACTATAGAGAAGGATTCCTTAAATATTGCCCTGGAGAACCAATGCCCTTCAGAGTTTAATTACCTCCAATCCTGACCAAACACACCTTTATAAGATTGCACATAGTGAAAATATGGAGCTATGTAGAATATGGATTTTAATTGTGGCAATGCAATTCATGTAATTATAACAGTATAATGCAATACAGTGATGATTGATAAATGTACAAATAACACAAAACTTTTGTATCATATTTGATACTTAGCCTATATTTTAACAAATTTTTATCTAGATAAACAGGTTGTTTCAGTCCAGTAAGTGTTAATCTTGAAAATTGACTAACAATATAAAAGTTATAACATTTACTTTATAAAAATCACAAGATTTCACAGCAAAAAGATGTGTACCACGACATTGTACTAAATTAGAAAGTTTTTTGCTTCATGTTAATCATTTAGAGGGCTTAGAAAATAAATGTATCAAATATCCTTTATAGGATTAAGAGCATGTCAGATCGTCCAGTCAGAGTATAGTTTTCCTTCCTATTATTTTGAGCTTTTCTTTGTTTTACAGACAACAGTTCTGCAGTAACAGACACTGAGAGGAGACAAGAAGAGCCAGAAGTTTCAGGCCCTTCCACAAACCCACCAGAGGACCAGTCTGACATGTCGAAGTTTGAGTTTGAAATGAGCACACCTGCTGGGAATGTTAATGAGCTGGATCTGATACAGGTGATGGAGGACTCTGATGATGTCAAACAGGGCACCATTAAAATCGAGAACGATCCTGATTCACTCACATTAGAGCCTCCTTCATCAAATCTAGCTGTAGCCTCTTCATCCAACTCCATGCAAGAGTTACCACAAATCTCCTCGCCTCCAGTGCCGGAGAGCGATGGTGATGCTTTGCTGGCCTTGGCTCCACCTGTGGGGAGTGACTCCAGGTTCAGTGGGACTGTCGAGAGCCCTGATAAAGTGCACCGCTGCAACGTTTGTGGCCGGGGATTCAGACGTTTCTACTGCTTGAAAACACACCAGCGCATACACACAGGAGAAAGGCCGTATCCTTGCAGATACTGCGAGAAACGCTTCCGCCATTTGGACAGCTTACACAAGCATCAGCGCATTCACACGGGAGAGAGACCGTACCGCTGCGCCGAGTGCGGATGCTGCTTCAGAGAACTCGGTCAACTCAAAAAACACAGACTCAAACACTCACCCACATTTGTTCCTGTGGCCAATCCCACCTTCCCCCTTCTCCCAGCTGGGCCCTCCTATGTCTGGCCACATCTCAACACACAGTCTTTGGATTCAGTCTAGACATGTGATGTATCAAATATCACATTTTCAAAGCATGATAAATGCGGAAAATTGGTATATTGTATTATGGTGGTATTGAATTACGTTACGAAACAAACTTGCCCTCTTAATAACCTGGAGCATTTACATAAAATGTTTTATTGTGAATTGGTTTCAAGTAAACATGTTTCAAACAGATTAAATCGCAAAAGAACTATAAAGAATCAAAACATTTTTCAGCCATTATCTGAATATCTTTTCTGGGCTGGCATGTTTTAGTCCAGAGTGAAATGTACAAGTGTAAACAAATGCTTAGTGTTTAATAAATGTTCTTAATATGTATTTGGTTGTTCTGATTTTCCATAAGTGCTACCTTCTGTCATTTGCATTTTATGCAGCAAACACACACTGTGTCATCAGTTTTAACTGGTCGATGGAAAATGAGCTGTGCATTCTAAAAAAATCTAAACAATCGGATAGTAAGGTATCTATAATTATTCACTGTATTTTGAAGTGTGATAACACTGTACTGTACGTTCATTACCGCAACATACCGTGCTACTGTCTAATTCAGTCTAAGGCCTATACTGTATATTTTTGTTTTTATAAGTATGTTTTTGTTCAAACAACTCCTCGCATAAAGTTAATTAACAGTTTGGTCAATTGGACTTATATCGGAGGATATATATATATATATATATATATACAGTCCCTGACAAAAGTCTTGTCGCTTGTGTACAAATTGAAGTGCTGCTGAAATATATTTCTTATCAAGATTTTTTTAACAAGAAATGGTTTTAATCCCAACAGCTTTTGTAATAATGTATCAGTGCAAAATGAAACTGTCAAAAAATATTCAAATATTCACAGCTTGGTAAAGCCCATTGAGTCAATTTTTGCAAAGACATAAGTGTTGTCGCCTTGTCATATGAGCTTCACCTGTGACTAATAATGGATCAATTAGATCTCAGGTGTGTAAAAAGAACCCCAGTACACTAGACCTTCACATCAACTGCAACTAGACCTCTGCAAACATGCCTAAGAGTCACCCTGAGACTAAAGTTTTGAGTTATCAAGAGGCTGAAGACCAGGGGCCTATACCATGATGGTAGATCAACAAACTCAGGGTTATAGGATTAGTTTTGAGTTGACAAAACCAAACCAATCAATTCAGGCTTTGTTGGTCCCATGATGCTGATCAACTTTCTCTGTCAACTCAGGCTTTGATCCTGAGTTTGTGGAGCGTGTGCACGTGAAAGTGTGACATCAGCAGTGAGGAGCCAATCACATGCCTTTCAACGCAAAGTGTGACTCATTTCTCGTGAGAGAGCCAACGTGATTCAAAATTATTTTCTGAAGATTAAAAGATTGAAGTATATATAAAGAATTTAAAAGCATTTACATAGAAGAAAATAATTTTCCATGTAAGAGGATAAATAAAGAAAATATCTTGCTACTAGAGCAAGTGAAAGTAGTGAAATGAGTTATTTATATATATATATATATATATATATATATATATATATATATATATATATATATATATATTTATTTATTTATAGTTTAATTAATAGTTATATTTATGTTATAAAAAAACTCTAATATTGTGAAATATTATTAAAATGTAAAATAACTTTTCTATTTTAACATATTTTACTATGTAATTTATAAAATATCATTATATAATTATAAATGTTAATACAATTATTATATTAAGTAATCATCATTAGACTTTTTTTTTAATCATGTAGTGACCTTTAATTTGGAGCAAGAGAAACAGTGGGAGTGGCTTTATTGCATCAGAGATGAGTCACTTTGCTCACAGCTGATTGGTTCAAATTCAGTTTGCGATCTCTTATCCCGAACATAACCTGCTCCGGAGCAGGTTAGCTGTGGAGCGTAAGTTACTATGGAGATGAACACCGCTAAAAGCCAAACCACTTTAATGGTACTTAAAACCCAGGATTGGTACAAACTAAGCTTAAACATATCTGGCTAGCTAGCTAAACCGGCTTCATGGTATAGGCCCCAGATCCACTGCTGATGTGGCAGACACCTTCAATGTGTCTCAGCGTCAAGTACAGAGGATAAAAAAAGATTTGAGAAGACTGGAGACGTTTATGACAAACCCAGGTCAGGCAGACCCTGCAAGACAACTTCTCGAGAGGACCGTTTGTTGGCTCGAAAATCCAAGGCCAGCCCATTTTCCACTGCAGCAGAGCTCCACGAGACCTGGTCACCTGAAGTCCCTGTGTCAACCAGAACAGTTTGTCGGATTCTGTCTCGAAATGGCCTCCATGGTCGAATCAGTGCCCAGAAGCTAGCACTAAACAAAAGACAACTGAAAAACCGCTTGGCATTTGCCAAAGCCCACAGCCTGCTAAAAGGATGGATGCTGGAAAAGTGGCAGAAGGATTTTTCAGATGAATCTTCTGTTGAATTACACCACAGTCGCCGCAAATATTGCAGGAGACCTACTGGAGCCCGCATGGATCCGAGATTCACCCAGAAAACTGTGAAGTTTGGTGGGGGAAATTCATGGTCTGGGGTTACATCCAGTATGGGGGTGTGCGAGAGATCTGCAGGGTGGAAGGCAACTTCAATAGTCTAAAATACCAAGAAATCTTATACCTCTTATATTCCCAACGATAAAAGAGGCCAAATTCTGCAGCAAGATGGTGCTCCATCGCATTCTTCCATCCCCACATCAAAGTTCCTCAAGCTGAAGAAGATCAAGATGCTCCAGGATTGGCCAGCCCAGTCACCAGACATGAACATCATTAAGCATATGTGGGGTAGGATGAAAGAGGAAGCATGGAAGACGAAACCAAAGAAAATTGATGAACTCTGGGAGGCATGCAAGATGGTTTCTTTGCTATGATGACTTCATCAATAAATTGTATGAGTCCTTGCCAAACCGCATGGATGCAGTCCTTCAAGCTCATGGAAGTCATACAAGATATTAAATTTGGATCTCACAGCACCACTACCTAATTTGCTGACATATTTTTGTATTTGCAGTAAATTTGTTCAATTTCTGTATAGGTGACAACTTTTGTCTTGCCAAAATTTGACCTTTCTGTCTTGATTAAATGATAAATCTTTTTTCAGTGAAACTAATTTATTTCAGTGCATTAAACATCATTTGGGAGGGTTTTAGATTTTCATATAAGCTATTTCTAACACCAATTGATGAATTAAAAGTCAGGTTAATAGCAGGTGTTTCTACAAAATAGATAAGCGACACGACTTTTGTCAGGGACTGTGTATATATATATATATATATATATATATATATATATATATATATATATATATATATATATATATAGTCAGGGACATCATTAAGCATATGTGGGGTATATCTGATTGTATTAACAATTTTACACATCAACATCATTTAGATCCATATATACCATATATATAATCAGAAATGTAGCACAGCTAGAATTTACAAGTTGTTTTCATACGAACAACTAGATGCTAACGTTACACTGTAAAACACTGAAATATCCAGATACAGTTGTGGTCAGAATTATTGCCACCCCTGGTAAATATGATCAAAAATGGCTGTAAAAATAAATCTGCAGTGTTTATCCTTTTGATCTATCATTAAAAAAAAAAAGTTTAATCGAACCTTTCATTGAAGTAAAATAATTGAAATTGGGGGGTAAATCACATTTAGGAATAAATGCTTTTCTCTAAAACACCCTTTTATTAAATAATTTTTGCAACCTCTTTTTCCCAAGATAACAGATCTGAGTCTTATATGAGTTTAGAGAACATCTGACAAGAGATCATAGACTGTTCCTTCATAAAGAATCGCTCCAGATCCTTCAGATTCACAGCTCCATGTTGGTGCTTCTTCCCTTCAGTTCACCCCACTCATTTTCTGTAGGGGTGCCAATAATTTTGACCACAACTGTATACTGAATAAACTATTGTGGATTTTTATGGTTTGAGAATTCATTTTACTCCCTGTTTGTCATGCAACAACGCATCCTGCATAAATCAGAACTGAAACGAATTATTTTTATACTTGGTATAAATGCAGCACTTCATAGATTTTTAAATAGGCCTACATCAAGTTTAACATTTTGACCTGACAAAGGCAGAAAGACTACAGGGGGAATACAATTATTCAGTTATCTAGTAGCCTACTAACGTGATCCTTTTTTGCTTGCATTTTAAACGTATAATCTACTTAGCTACTACAACATAAAATTAAGATGATGTGGTGTGTGTGTGGTACTAGGTTTGATTTCTGGGGGAATAATTTACTAATCGAAAGACTTCTAAAAGTCTTTAAACGCCGAGTCAAATAGTAAACAACACGGTTCTCTCACGGTCTACTTAAAATCATCTCCCTCTAGTGATATTTCAGCCTTCATCTCCGTGGTCACATGGGCACTTCCTCTGTCCCGTGACTTTTTTTTTCTTCTTTTTTTTACAAATAAAGAGGCAGGCGGCTGAGTCCCGCGGTGCTGCCGTATGATAGTACGCGTTTCGATTATCACTAAATGGACCGTTACATAATACATTTATGTTTTCATTAGGTCTTGCTGTCTGTTGTTCATCATAGTCAGGTCCACACTGAGGTCACACCATCCGTCATGTCCCAGGGGTTTGATCACGAGATCTGAGAACTTTCTACCTGCGATTCTTTAAAGAAACGAAACCAACTCGACATGATGCTCTGATGAAACATACCGAATTTAGGACATCCTGCATCCACATTCTCAAAACGAGTAGTTTGGTTTCCTTGTGGTTTTGTGTAGTTTCTTCCTAAAAGCGGAAGTAAAATACCGCTCTTAGATCGGCGACGCCGCTGTTGTTTATGAAGGACAGGTATGTTGTATTTGTTTTTCCACCTCCCTACTGTACTTTGCCGTCATATGTATCATAATAACCTTACACCCCCAGGCATCTACTGTGACTGCTTAAGGAGAACGAGGTTTCCCTCTCGTCTAGAAATGTCAAATGCCTTTTCTGGAATGAATATGCTAGATTATTCAAACTACTTGGGTTTTGTTGGCAGCGGGGTATTTTATAGTCAGATTATTCTCTTTACCTTTATATGACATAACACTTGTTTGTCAAAAACGCATTTTTACGGATTGTTTGTATTGTCATGTAGGCTACTTCCGCTACTAAAACGATGCAATATTTGTTGTAAAAAGACCCAAGACATTCAATGTATTGTGCTCACGTCACGGTCATTGAAATCTCGGGAAATTTGTAAACTAATTTACATGCTTGAAAAAAACATGTAAATTAACACAATATTTAGCCACTTAATATGTTTAAGACATTTAATGACTTATGCTCTTTAAATAATAGATGAACACATGTAGGCGACAGCCTATATAACATCCTTAGCCATGACATTACCACATACTACTAAGAATGACTGCCTTTTACTATTATTTTATTTTTTATTAACAATTTTAAAATATTCATTATTAGATGACAACAACAACAACAAAAAATACACCCTATCATTCAAAAGTTTGGGTTGGTGATATTTTTTTAGACTTTAAGAAGTCTCTTATGTTAACAAAGGAAAAACAAATTACAATCAGTAACACTGTGAACTGTTAGGGTTAGGTTAGGGCACAGTAACACTTTGAACTGTTATTACTATTTAAAATAATTGTTTTCTATACAGTGCTGTGAAAAAGCCTTCTGTATGTTAGTATTTTCACAAAGCCAGTTATTTAAATATTTTGTTTTAGTGTATCAGTAGGAAATATCAGTTCTCTTTCAAACGGTCAGTCATACTGCGTCAAGGACGCACTGGGAATTCACGGCACAAAGCCCGCAAAAGTTGAGCACAGAAGCCCGCAAAAATGGCATATAAAATATGCTGTAACTGTCAAAAACGTCAGATTAATCTCCTTCATCCACGATCTTCCTCGCTGATAACTCAAACTACACCTTCTTTCACCGAGAATTGATGAGCCTGCAACGGAATAGCGAGCTAGCCAGCCCGAACATCCTGCAAGAGTCAGCGGCCTGTATTTCAGCGTGCTCAAATCGCCAGCAATCCCACGAACTGTCACGCCATTCCCCTGTGCTCTTTGGTGGAACACTACGGTGTATCCTTTTTTTTCTGTAGCCAAGAGCTCATTGCTTCCCAGGCAGAGAATCTCCTTCTTGGGAACAATTTTGGACTCAGCCCAAAAGAGGGTGTGGCTGTCTACACAGCAGCTTGCATAAACATTAAAACATTTTCAGAGAATGCTAGGCATCAGCTTTTCCAGTAGGCTACTTGCGCTAGGCATGATGCACATGCGCCCTCCGCTGTACTGGCTGAAATCACAGGTTCCTCCCCAAGCGTGGCATTCAGGCCAGCTTTTGATCAGAGTGGGCCTCGGCTGTGTCAAAAGGGACAGTTTCCAGACGGATGGTGGTCACAACAGACACCTCCAACATGGGTTGGGGCGCTCTGTGCGAAGGCAAACCGGCCTTTGGCTCATGGATGAGCACGGAGTCACGGTTGCACATAAACTGCCTAGAAATGCTTGCAGTAGTGCTAGCCCTCGAGACTTTTCTTCCATGTCTCTCAGGTCAACACCATGTTCTACTCTGCACGGACAACACGACAGTGGTCTCCCACATAAACTGCCAAGGCGGGCTCAGGTCGAGATGGCTCAACCAACAGGTCATTCATCTCCTATGGGCAAAAGGCAAATTACGTTCGGGAGCAGACATTCTCTCCAGGAGCCTCGTGTCCCCAGGGGAATGGGCCCTCCATTCCCAAATGGTTCAAATGATATGGAGTGTTTTTGGGAGGGAAGATGTTGACATCAAAAAGGATCAGGGAATGCGAGCACACAGTCGTGCTAGTGGCTCCACTCTGGCGAACCCACATCTGGTTTCCCGAGTTGATTCAACTACTATCAGCAGCCCTATGGCCAGTTCCCCTGAGGACAGATCCCCTTTCTCAGGGGAACAGGACAATCTGGGACCCCAACCTCCAACTGTGGGCGTTACATGTTTGGCCACTCAAAGGGAGCTCGAGAACCTCCCAGTGAGTGTTTTGAGCACCATCAGTGAAGCTAGAGCTCAGTTTCCTAGGCGTCTCTATGCTCTTAATTGGTCAGTGTTCTGGTGTTCAGCCAGGAACTATAACCCAGGATCATGTGAGATATCACAGATTCTCGTTTTTCCACAAGAGATGTTGAATGCAGGACGCACTCCATCCACACTTAAAGTCTACACGGGAGCTATCGCCGCATCCCATGTACCGATAGCAGGCCAGTCAGTGGACAGACACGTCATGGTCATAAAATTCTTAAAAGGAGCCAGGAGGCTTAACCCCCCTCGCCCTCCTACGGTGCCTTCCTGGGACCTTTCATTGGTACTATGAGCACTAAAAAGACCTCCCTTCGAACCGTTGCAGACGGCTGAATTAAAGCTGCTTTCGCTAAAAACTGCCCTGCTATTAGCACTGGCATCTGTTAAGCGTGTTTGTGACATTCAAGCGTTATCTGTGAATGCGTCATGTTTAGAATTTGGCCCAGGCGATTCTAAAGTCATCCTCAAACCAAGGCATGGTTATATAACTAAAGTACTTTCAACACAGTTCAAAGCACTGGTAATCACTCTCTCTGCTCTCCCACTTAGAAATCATGGAGGGGTCTGAAATTGTCATCGTAGGTGCATGTCCACTGTGAGAGACATAATCTAAAAAAAAAAAAATCCAGAAATAACAGTGAATGATTTTTTAAATATTTATTTGTATGATGCAGCTGCAAATAAGTATTTGAACACCTGAGAAAATCAATGTTAATATTTGGTACAGTAGCCTTTGTTTGCAATTACAGAGGTCAAACGTTTCCTGTAGTTTTTCACCAGGTTTGCACACACTGCAGGAGGAATTTTGGCCCACTCCTCCACACAGATCTTCTCAAGATCAGTCAGGTTTCTGGCTTGTTGCTGAGAAACACGGAGTTTGAGCTCCCTCCAAAGATTCTCTATTGGGTTTAGGTCTGGAGACTGGCTAGGCCACACCAGAACCTTGATATGCTTCTTACAGAGCCACTCCTTGGTTATCCTGGCTGTGTGCTTCGGGTCATTGTAATGTTGGAAGACCCAGCCTTGACCCATCTTCAATGCTCTAACTGAGGGAAGGAGGTTGTTCCCCAAAATCTCGCAATACATGGCCCCGGTCATCCTCTCCTTAATACAGTGCAGTCGCCCTGTCCCATGTGCAGAAAAACACCCCCAAAGCATGATGCTACCACCCCCATGCTTCACAGTAGGGATGGTGTTCTTGGGAAGGTATTCATCATTCTTCTTCCTCCAAACACGTTCAGTGTAATTATGATCAAAAAATTCTATTTTGGTCTCATCTGATCACATGACTTTCTCCCATGACCCCTCTGGATCATCCAAATGGTCATTGGCAAACTTAAGACGGGCCTGGACATGTGCTGGTTTAAGCAGGGGAACCTTCCGTGCCATGCATGATTTCAAACCATGACGTCTTAGTGTATTACCAACAGTAACCTTGGAAATGGTGGTCCCAGCTTTTTCAGGTCATTGACCAGCTCCTCCCGTGTAGTTCTGGGTTGATTTATCACCTTTCTTAGGATCATTGAGACCCCACGAGGTGAGATCTTGCATGGAGCCCCAGTCCGAGGGAGATTGACAGTCATGTTTAGCTTCTTCCATTTTCTAATGATTGCTCCAACAGTGGACCTTTTTTCACCAAGCTGCTTGGCAATTTCCCCATTGCCCTTCCCAGCCTTGTGGAGGTGTACAATGTTGTCTCTAGTGTCTTCGGACAGCTCTTTGGTCTTGGCCATGTTAGTAGTTGGATTCTTACTGATTGTATGGGGAGGACAGGTGTCTTTATGCAGCTAACGAACTCAAGCAGGCGCATCTAATTTAGGATAATAAATGGAGTGGAGGTGGACATTTTAAAGGCAGACTAACAGGTCTTTGAGGGTCAGAATTCTAGCTGATAGACAGGTGTTCAAATAGCTGTATCATACGAATAAATAGTTTTTAAAAAATCATATATTATGATTTCTGAATTTAATGTGATTTCATGTCTCTCACAGTGGACATGCACCTACGATGACAATTTCAGACCCCTCCATGATTTCCAAGTGGGAGAACTTCCAAAATAGCAGGGTGATCAAATACGTATTTTCCTCACTGTATATATATATATTCTCAAAAAATTAGCATATTGTGATAAAAGTTACATTATTTTCCATAATGTAATGATAAAAATTAAACTTTCATATATTTTAGATTCATTGCACACCAACTGAAATATTTCAGGTCTTTTATTGTTTTAATACTGATGATTTTGGCATACAGCTCATGAAAACCCAAAATTCCAAAAAACAAATCTAAAAAAATTAGCATATCATGAAAAGGTTCTCTAAACGAGCTATTAACCTAATCATCTGAATCAACTAATTAACTCTAAACACCTGCAAAAGATTCCTGAGGCTTTTAAAAACTCCCAGCCTGGTTCATTACTCAAAACCGCAATCATGGGTAAGACTGCCGACCTGACTGCTGTCGAGAAGGCCATCATTGACACCCTCAAGCGAGAGGGTAAGACACAGACAGACATTTCTGAACGAATAGGCTGTTCCCACAGTGCTGTATGAAGGCACCTCAGTGGGATGTCTGTGGGAAGGAAAAAGTGTGGCAAAAAAACGCTGCACAACGAGAAGAGGTGACCGGACCCTGAGGAAGATTGTGGGGAAAGACCGATTCCAGACCTTGTGGGACCTGCGGAAGCAGTGGACTGAGTCTGGAGTAGAAACATCCAGAGCCACCGTGCACAGGCGTGTGCAGGAAATGGGCTACAGGTGCCGCATTCCCCAGGTCAAGCCACTTTTGAACCAGAAACAGCGGCAGAAGCACCTGACCTGGGCTACAGAGAAGCAGCACTGGACTGTCGCCTACATTTTGCATGTCATTCGGAAATCAAGGTGCCAGAGTCTGGAGGAAGACTGGGGAGAAGGAAATGCCAAAATGCCTGAAGTCCAGTGTCAAGTACCCACAGTCTGTGATGGTCTGGGGTGCCATGTCAGCTGCTGGTGTTGGTCCACTGTGTTTTATCAAGGGCAGGGTCAATGCAGCTAGCTATCAGGAGATTTTGGAGCACTTCATGCTTCCATCTGCTGAAAAACTTTATGGAGATGAAGATTTCATTTTTCAGCACGACATGGCAACTGCTCACAGTGCCAAAACCACTGGTAAATGGTTTACTGACCATAGTTTTACTGTGCTCAATTGGCCTGCCAACTCTCCTGACCTGAACCCCATAGAGAATCTACAGAATAACACGTCAGCAGTGCCACAGGCTGATTGCCTCCATGCCACGCCGCATTGAAGCAGTCATTTCTGCAAAAGGATTCCCGACCAAGTATTGAGTGCATAACTGAACATAATTATTTGAACGTTGACTTTTAAAAAAATTAAAAACACTTTTCTTTTATTGAGATAGGAATTTTGGGTTTTCATGAGCTGTATGCCAAAATCATCAGTATTAAAACAATAAAAGACCTGAAATATTTCAGTTGGTGTGCAATGAATCTAAAATATATGAAAGTTTAATTTTTATCATTACATTATGGAAAATAATGAACTTTTATCTCAATATGCTATTTTTTTAGAAGGACCTGTATGTATATGTTCATGCAGTTCCCACTGGTCAGCCAATAGCATGCGAGATGTCTAAACACTGTTTTGACTGGGCAGTAGCACTGCGTGATTTTACAAATTACTTCAGTATAGACCCTTTAAAAGTTTGTAAACATTGCAATGCTTCATGGTGGGCGGGGCTTAGCTGGAGGCAAAAAAGGCGCTGGACACAATGTTGACCAGCGTGTTTTTGGAGCGATTTTTTAAACATGGATGCAGAAGAAGGTTCGGAACTGTCCGAATATGTAGTCACTGACTCTGCGGGACCGTGACAGCTATTTTTGTAAATTATCTAAGCTTGGTGTAGTTCTTGTATCTTGTTCTCATTAATTTAACCAGGCTGGATATTTTCAAGACAACAAATGAATTCCTTTTGGGTGATTTTGGGAATTTTGTCAAGGCTTATTGTCTAATGTAACCTATCGCTGGGCTAACCAGGATGGGCAATATGGATTATTTTAAGAGACCATTCAAAGGATGGCACACACATCTATCGCTGTATGTTTGTTTAACATTTAATCTAGCTAATGTTAGTGCGCTGAAGGTTGACGACTTTTCACCTATAAAACACAAACTTGCTGATTTATACTAGATAAAACCAACACACCAGTACATATGCATATATTATTTTGCCTGATATGAAGTGTGCACTGCAAAAACAAGCATTATTTATGATCATCTCTGTCCAGTCTGTATGCCGTATTGCATTCTGCTACGTTGTCTTCTTGATTTCTGTGAAGGAATTGTCTACCGGGATCCGGTAAAACTTTAGTTTTGAACCAAAAGTGCTGTTCTTTCTATTCTGGCAGCCAAAAACACTATAAGACGACATTTTAAGGTCAAAACCTCAAACTTTTAGCGCGCCTGCTATGAGTTCTTCCTTATGTTTTGCCTCCAGCTAGAGCGGTGACTTCACAGTGACGTAGGCGATTAAGGGGTCGATATTCAAGAATAAGAGAATTCCCAGTGCATTTTCGATGTAACCTCGTTCCCTTATCTCAGTGAACCGAGGTTACGTAAAGTAACCGAGTTCGTTTACATTTCGTTACGTTTACATCTCTAAGACGCTTGAAGAAACCTGCAGATATAAATAGATTTTATTTATAAATTAACTTTTATTAATTAAATCAAATCATTAATTTGCGACCACCCTTTGCGTTTAAAACTGCTTATGTCATCGGTACAATTGCACACAGTTTTTAAGGTAGCTTTGCAGGTAGCTTTCATCAAGTGTCTTGTAATTTATTCCTGTAATCAATAATAATAGAAAACAGTCAAGGCTCTTTTAATAGCTGAAAAAAAAGTTTTAAAAACATCTGTCTTTTTTTGTTTGTTGTTCTGAACAGAAAACGGTTTCTTCTACAGGTTCCTGTTTTTCAGATCATGGCAAATGAGCACTCGCCTCTTCTTGTTCACGGGGTGTACAGCATGATAGGAGATGCTGAAGATTCCAGGGGTGGATCTGCAGTGACAGGAGAGGGATCCCCCAAATCAAACCCCCGCAAACTCGACACCTTCTTTGGTGTTATGGTGCCCACCATCCTCTCCATGTTCAGTATTGTGCTCTTTCTTCGCACAGGTGAGTCAGACAGAAGAGCATGGCAGGAGATTTCAAAAATTGTTTTCAATATGGTGATATTTCACATTAGAACCCCTCTCTGTGTGGCTCTAGGTGTGTTTTTTTACATAAATAATTCTGACAAGTGTCTATGTTTCAGGTTTTGTTGTTGGTCATGCCGGTCTTTTCCATGGTCTCCTCATGCTGTGTGTGGCCTACTTCATCATTTCATTGACAATCCTGTCTATATGTGCTATTTCAACTAATGGCGCGGTGGAAGGTGGCGGGGCCTACTGTATCCTTAACCAATCTCTCTGCCTTATACAGGGCTAGTTGCAGGGTGAATTCCAAACGCCTGTTTTTGCACCTTGAAGAGCAATAGAGTGCAACATAGGGTCATTGTTAAAGAGTTATAAGCTTTGAACCAAGCCAATCAGCTACAAGGTGAATCACAACACTACAAACTGTGATTTGTAGCAAAAAAGAGTCATCAGACAAAAATACAAATGATTGTGTACTTAAAGTCCCTGTAAAGGCAATTCTGAGATTTGTTTCTAAACACATTAGAAATGTTAGAAGAAAGACTGTGTACTATGTAGTACTGAATTCAGAAGTTAGACCGTTAAGAAGTTTTTCACCATTGCTGTGTTCCGGATTTTTTGGGCGGGGTTAAAACGGAGGCTCGATGACGCACTGGAGCCACTTGGCATGTGGCCCCTCCCCCATAACTAGAGCACAGTCGCAATTTCGCATCAGTTCACGCTAGATTGCGAGTTACTGTCAGTACCGTTAGTTACTACAGCCTACAACTTACAAAACAGCCTACAAAACAAAAAAAAACGATCTCAAGAAGAGGTGGATTAATTTTGTGAACAGCTACCTTGATGGAGTGCTGATGATCACCACCAACAACTGCCTCTGCAGTGTCTTTACACCGGATAGTTTTATAAACTTTCATCGGCAACAACTGGGATTCACTGATAATCCGCTACAAAATGGGGCCGAACCGACTATCTCCCGCCCCGACCTTCATCCTCCTGTCTCGCCGACATCTGGTGCCGTCGTGACTCGTGAGCTGTACTTGAGTGTTGTTGTTTTCTTGTGTGTTTACGGCCGCTTTCCCGCGAGTGGGTGTGGTTTCTGCGCCGATCAACGGACACACCCCCAGCTTTTGAGAGCAGAGAATGCTGCTTATTTTTAAGATTTCGATAAGATATTTTATGTACTTAGCAGATTTTTTTATGATTCAAATTTAGCTAGTTGGTTAATAACACATTTATCTGTGGTGTGAGAAACTCAGAACACATGTTTAATTTAGACTTTACAGGGACTAACTTTTAGTGAGTGGAAATAACTACAATCCCATGAAGCCTTGCGAACAGCATTATCAAATTAAACGATGGAGAAATATAAAACTACTAATTTACAAATGTTGATTATATGCATAAAAACAATAAATTTAAGTTTATTGCAAAATATCCATATTTATACAAACATTGCAGTATTTTGAGAGTGTAAGGAGATTGACTCAAATACACTCACCTAAAGGATTATAGGATCACCA
This sequence comes from Gobiocypris rarus, assembly GCA_023029165.1. Lineage (NCBI taxonomy): Eukaryota > Metazoa > Chordata > Actinopteri > Cypriniformes > Gobionidae > Gobiocypris > Gobiocypris rarus. The sequence continues at coordinate 33,266,567 of CM040916.1, read as the reverse complement.
TACTAATACTGTGTTTGACCACCTTTCGCCTTCAGAACTGCTTTAATTCTACGTGGCATTGATTCAACAAGGTGCTGAAAGCATTCTTTAGAAATGTTGGCCCATATTGATAGGATAGCATCTTGCAGTTGATGGAGATTTGTGCGATACACATCCAGGGCACGAAGCTCCCGTTCCACCACATCCCAAAGATGCTTTTATTGGGTTGAGATCTGGTGACTGTGGGGGCCATTTTAGTTCAGTGAACTCATTGTCATGTTCAAGAAACCAATTTGTAAATGATTCAAGCTTTGTGATATGCTGCATTATCAGGCTGGAAGTAGCCGGATAAGTAGCCGGTAGTGGGGTCTTCTGCTGTTGTAGCCCATCCACCTCATGGTTGTGCGTGTTGTGGCTTCACAAATGCTTTGCTGCATACCTCGGTTGTAACAAGTGGTTATTTCAGTCAAAGTTTCTCTTCTATCAGACTCAGTCGGCCCATTCTCCTCTGACCTCTAGCATCAACAAGGCATTTTCGCCCACAGGACTGCTGCATATTGGATGTTTTTCCCTTTTCACACCATTCTTTGTAAACCCTAGAAATGGTTGAATGCATGAAAATCCCAGTAACTAAGCAGATTGTGAAATACTCAGACCGGCCCGTCTGGCACCAACAACAATGCCACGCTCAAAATTGTTTAAATCACCTTTCTTTCCCATTCTGACATTCAGTTTGGAGTTCAGGAGATTGTCTTGACCAGGACCACACCCCTAAATGCATTGAAGCAACTGCCATGTGATTGGTTGATTAGATAATTGCATTAATGAGAAATTGAACAGGTGTTCCTAAGAATCCTTTAGGTGAGTGTACATCATTCGCAGTGCTTCATGGGAGCTATAGAGCTATTTTGGAGCAGGTTGCTTTTTTCCTCTCTGGTAATGGTTTTTCACCAGGAATTAAGCTGAAATAACATGGGCTGATGGTTTCATAAGAAGCAAATACCATGAATAATACAACCTCGTAGCTCACAGTAGTTCTGTCTTTAAATTTGTAAATCAATGTAGTTTTTACATCAGGTAAAGTGACACCATTTTTAGGGACATTGCAAACGAAAGTGAACACCTGTATCCCATCACAAAGGACTGGTAGCGAAGGGTACACGCTCACTTCAAGGAAGTCATTTTATGGTCTTTTAAGTTGTTAATGGTTATGTGACACGGTTGATTAATTTTTAAACCAGATGGCATGGTGTAATGTATAAACAGAATAATTTAATTTGTTTCATTTGTGATGCAGACGTTTTTGTCATGCATTTCATATGAAGTTTGAGTGACTATCTTTGTGAGGACATTCATTGATAAATCCCTAGCACCAACTAAATGACTAATCCTAACCTTAATGCTGGGTAAACACCACAAGATAATCGGAGCGATTTTGGACTGATTTCTTCCCTTCTGACAATGCTTGGTAAAGTCCTGATTATCTTGATGGTTCTAAAGATTATCTTATAAGATTGTCCTTTGGTGTGAGGTGCGTTAAGAGTGACTGAATCTGCATGGAAGAACGTCTGAGGCTCCCCGATCTCGAATCGTAAATATTCAACGGGGAACCCCAAGGACAAACACGAGCATGCTCTGGAGCACTCATGCTCTGGACAATACCCAATCAAAAAGGGAGCTGACGGGAGGTTCACCTATAGCTCGATTGAAATATTTTTCCTTTTTCCCCTGTGAATTTTCTCTAAGAAGCAGTCCGTACACTATCCCCCGGTTTCACAGACACGGTTTATGCTAGTCCCAGACTAAAATGCATGTTTGAGTTGTTTTAAAAGAAACTTGAACTGATATATCTTAAAATATGTCACTATTGTTCTGTCTTAAGATGCACACCAGTAATTATTTTTTTCTAGGGCATGTTTATAAAAGTTACTTAAATGTCCTAATTGAACTGATCAGCCTAATCCTAGTTTAGCGTAAGTCTTATTTGTGAAACTGGGCCTGTAAGTGCCATGTCTTCTTGCCGGTCGACCGTCAGTTGAATGTCACCAACATGCTTACATTATCTTCATGTCTGTGGTCTCTCACATTTTAAAAAAGTTATTAAAAATCTATTAGTGTGGCCCCAGCTTTACTTAATTCTAACCTTAACCCTGAAACCTGGGGAAGATAAGAGTAATGAGGAAATTACATTGTTTTTCATTGCTCCCTTTGCCAAGAGTGTTCCAAGTGGCTTCATTTTGACAAACAAGTGCCTTCCTCCCTCCAAAGTCCCCACTTCAAGGGCTTTTCCCTTCGGGGAGTGTTTGCATATTGTTGTTGTTGACATTTAACTCTTTAGTCTTAGTCATGATCAGTCGTTCTCTGGGACCAGAGTTTGGAGGCAGTATCGGCCTGATGTTTTACTTGGCGAAGGTATGTGCATGTGGCGTGTATGTTCTCGGCCTGGTGGAGGCCATACTGGATGTCTTCGGGAAGGATCCAGGTGAGCGCTGCATGAAGCACATTGTATTAAACAATCTTTGAATCAAATTCAATCAGAAGCCGCCTGTCTTTTTACTGCAACGCTTCTGTTTTCTTCTCTCTCCAGGCTCTACTGTGGCACAGGGGCTGCGTGTGTTGCCGCAGGGTTACTGGTACACCGTGTTGTACTCCTCTGTAGTGCTGTTGCTATGTCTGGTGGTGTGTCTGGTCGGTGCTCATATCTACGCGAAAGCCTCTTTTATCATTCTGCTGGTGGTGACGGTCTCACTGATCTCCATCATCATCAGTCCCCTTATTGTCAGTCCACAGCGCTTCAACATCACACACACTTACGGCAAAAACCACAGCGTGACTGTCAACCCCAGCTACACAGGCTTCAATGGCACCACATTAAAGAACAACCTTGGACGTGAGTGAGATGATCATCAATGTAATAATGATGCAGATGGTTGTATCTTCATCAGTTATATTTCAAAATACTTCAAAGGCAAATGAGACTGATCACAATTATGGAGTCCTGTCTGATAATATGTTTAGTGAAAAAAGGGGTAAATTGGACAGTAACATATTCAAATTATTGGAAATGTATACTTATGGAATGAGTTTTTGCTTATGTACTGTGCATATATATACTGCCATTCAGTAGTTTGAGGTCAGTAATGTTTTCTTTTAAAGAAATCAAAGCTTTCATTCATCAAAGACGTACATTTGATCAAATGTACAATTAAAGACTTTTACTTTGTTTAAACTAAAGCATGTTCGATTAAAGTTTTTAATTAAGAGATAATTATGATTAACATAACAGTGATAAGTACAGAAACCAAAAGCAGAAACAGAAAGTTATCTTTGACAT